>JAODKL010000001.1:8086542-8110899 GCA_026780765.1 Petrocephalus schoutedeni
AATTTTTTTGTATTATGATGTTTTTATTTTTCTGAGAAATGCTTGGTTTTCACCGAACCCGTAGTCATATCGTATCGATATCGAGATATCTGGCATGAAAATCGAGATATGAAATTTTGTCCATATCGTTCAGCCCTACTGTGTGTGCATTTTATGTGGGATTTTGGGTTTGTATTTAGGTTCCCACAAAAATCTATGAATGCAATCTGCCTAAGGCCTTGTATTTTATTTAGTTATCTATGGTTGAGGTTAGGGCTGGGTAGGGGTTAGGGTGTCATGTTATGATTAGGGATTTTCCCATAGAAATGAATGGGAAGTCAAAAATATGAATACAAACCTGTGTGTGTGTTCTGTGTATTTCTGGCACACAGGGAAGCTGACTGAATTAAGTTTGTTGTCATGACAATCCTGCAATCCCCAAGTGACAGATCCGTGACACGGAGCCAGCGTAACAGCCAGGGCCGGCCCTGTCACACCTTAATGACGTGCCTCCCAGGCGGTGGCCCCTTGCCTGGCCATATGGCTCCGGAACGCGGCCGCCGCCCCTCACGCCGCCGGCCCGCGTGCCGTTTCTCTGGCGTTCAGCGGGTCCCGGCCACGGCTCGTCTCGCTCGCGGGGTGTATATATGTCCTTGGGTATAAATGAGATGCTCTTAGCCAGTTAGCAACGCCAGGTGGCTCACTGGGGCGGCACTCTGGGTGTGATCGATCATTCATAATGTCACGTTTGTTGGATGATCAGCCATGCTGGGGTCTGGTCATCACCTGAAGGTCCGCAGAAGGCAGAGACGCCATGTTAATTAAGCCTCTGCTTCTGTGTGTATGTGTATGTCAGAAATATTGGTGTCTGTCAGAACTGGCATCTCTTTCCATGTTTGTCTTGACATGTCTTTATAGTAATTAACTTAATGATCTGACATTTTATCGGAGATCATTGATTTAGTGTCTGATGAGGTAGGCGGCCCCACGTGTGTGCTTGTGTGTGTGCGTTTTCGTAATAATTACATTATGGGGACCACATTTCCCCCACAGTGTGATTTAAAAACCTGTAACCTTTAGCCTTGTTGGGTCATTTTTATAAGTATCTGTCCGGTCAGTTCAGGTTGGGCAGCATGCACTGGTACAGAGCGCCATTGTGCCCACCAAACAGTGATCCCAGCTGGGGACCCCTCCAGGCCGAAATGAGATCCAGCGCCACCCTCCAGAGCTGCCCATCTATCTGCTGCGGCCAGGTGTTACATGGTCTGGTCCAGCTTCTTGTGTCCTTAGCAATGAGGATGCTGGATCGCCCTCAGGGAAACACGTCAAAATAATAAGTCTGTGACTGTAATCACAAAACTATAACAGCCAAAAGTCTTGTATTTTGCATGGTTACTTATGGAAAACCTTAGGGCTGGGTAGGGGTTAAGCTCATAGTATTCTTAGCCAGAACCAGTATCCGATGGTACTCCATAATGGAGTCTGTTGTCATAGTTGGGATTAAGGCTATGCCCATAGAAATGACTGGAGAATCCCCATAAAGATATCAATAAAAACCATGTGTCTCCAGAATGTCCAGTATTTCCCATCCCTGTGCCTGCTCTGGATTGGACGCCTTGATCAGTTCAGTGCTTACCCAGAAGCCCATGGGGCACATTCGGGTAGCTATTCTTCGGGCATATTTGCCCCTTGTTACTGTTCTTGCTGCTGCGTTTTGACAGTGTGGTGTGTCCTGCTGAGAGCAACATATTCTAATTGCGAGTCTAATCTTCTGCATACTGTAGAAATGCCTTTGTTCATGCATCTCTGCCACGAAAGGTTAGGAAGCATCTCAGTTTAGCGATGTTCCTGAGCCATCTGAAGCAGAAAATTACACACCGATTGTGAGCTGATCTGCTGGAGCCGGTATATAAGCCCTCAGAATTAAATTCTGATAACGGGACATGGAGAGCGCTGTTATTACCTTCTAGTAATGGGATTTCGGTTTAGTCATAGTTTAGAGGCAGATAATGATCACTCAGTGATGCAGTGCTGTTATTAGATATCTGAACATACTGGTGCGGGTTGTTTGGGTAGGAGCTGGACCAATTAAGGGCGGTGCCACAGGACCTGCCCCCCCCCCCCCCCCCATTCCAGACTGATTTGAGGCACTGAATGCTCATTCATGCCAAAAGCAGCACTGTGACATAATCAAAGCCACAAATATGTTTCTCCCAAAGGCACTGGCTCACTGCTGGAAAAGAAGCCGTCGGACAGTGGTGTGTGTTTGGCGAAAATATTACTATTGAGGGTGAGTCAGGATTAGCCCCCACACCCGAGTAAGCGCTCTTTAAACACAAGCAGCGTCCACAGAGAGACATTGCATACTCAGATCGTAAACGCTCACAGCCTCCATCCACAGTGGGGAAAAAATGCCATTCATTAGCTGAGATCTTGAGGAGAAGCAGAGGCCCCTTGTTCCATCCTGGGGTGGACCGCAGTCACCCGCGAGATGTTTACGGACCTGGCTTCGCTTGATTCCGCACATTAGTGGTGGCCTCTTGAGGGCACGTGCTGTCTCTCTCTCTCTCTGGGTGTAGCCATGAGAACCTCCTGTTTCCCATCTTGGAAATGCTGCATTTAGATGATGTGAAGCTCACAGCAACCCTCAGGTCCAGCAGAAGGGCTGGGCGTCCTGACCTGCTGTTTGGTGTGTTTTGGGAAGTGGTTGCCATGGTGAGCCCTCCTCTCCCTTTGGGATCACGGTCGCTGATTCTGTCGCCATGACGCCGTGGTCCCCAGGTTGCCCCAAGCTAAGTGCTCTGTAATCCCACAGTCATTTACGCCCGCTTGGTTCTGCACTTACGGTCAGATTCCGTACTCCTAGTGCTGGTGTGACACCCAAAGGCAGCATCACGTGTGCTTGCTTTGGAAGATCACTGCTCTGCTAGACTTCACCACTGATGAATGTGAGGGACGCCCATACAGCCTCCCTAGCTGAGCGCACATCTCTGTGCCCCTGCCGGTTGTCTCAGACTCAGGATGGCACGCCTAGCCCACAGTAGGTCTCACTTTGCGCTGTTGGGGGCCCTCCTCTGCCGGTCCGCAAAGAGCAGCCAGCCGGGAACCGGTTAAAATTCCCACCTGAGCAGATCGTGCGTTCCATTATACCTCGGAGGTCAGAATCCGAGTCAGATACCGAGTTTTCGAGGCCGTTTCTCGAAAATCTGGGATAAAACTCAGCGCAGCCCAGAGTACACCGAGTTTCGGTTTCAAGATGGCTGCCCAGTGCAAAGACTGTAAGTGGTGCTGTGATATTTTACATTTTTAAGCACTTTAGTGCTGTTTGAGTCAACTTCGTAAGCTGTGTACACCGAACAGTGTTATTGTAGTCGATAGATGTGTTGCTACGGTGAATGGCATACGCTTGGAGCCGTTCGTAGTCCGAAAGTGCTAGCGCAAGAGCCACTTTTTTGGAGGCTTCCATCTTGGATCCGAGTTTGGCAAGTGGAATGCATCCAACTCGGTTTTCCTTGAGTTTTTAGAGGATGTAATGTTGTCCCGAGTCCCGAGTTCCGACCTCTGAGGATAATGGAACGCACAATGAGGCCAGTCAAACTTAAGCATGTACAGCATCATCTCTGTGGGATAACTGCTCTTCCAGGCTGGATCCCCATTATCACACTGCAGTGTGTCTGAACTTTGAGACGCTGAATGGCCTTTGTAGGCCTGCAGCACCTGTGATTAGGTTTCCACCTAGTATTAGGTTTCTTTATACTGTCAGGGTTTGAGCACAGCACACAGAAGCAGAGGCCCTTCACCTCTTCTGAGTGCATTTACTGGAGACTGTAGTGTTGCTGTTTCGGGAGATGGGCCACGTGCCGCTGGGCCCAGCTCCCTCCCGCCAGCTCTGTTCCCCTGTGCCAGCAGGTAGCAGGATGAAGGGCTCCCTGAATGGGCCCCCTGTGAGCCCCAGCAGGGGGGTAATGACCACACGGGCTGGGACACCATGCAGGCATCAGCTGGGCCCCGCGATATTCGTTATCTCCAATTATCCTCTCCGCTGCAGGGGGAGGGTTTCATCGCCAGCTTCCAGCAAGATCTAAGGCCCTCGCCATGAGTCACAGAGCTGAAGAACCTTAAATGGAGAGAGAGGATCCATGCTTGCTCCCCCTGCTGGCAGTGCTTAGCATTGTCGGCAGACTTTGAAGGCTTCTCTGTTCCGTGTGTGTCTCTGAGAGTGGGTGTTGACGTATACAGCCCAGATGAGGTACAGTAGTGTGCACAGGCACATCATTACCTGTCAAGCCGAGAGTCTGAGCGTTTGTGGACACACGGCACACGATCACTGGTGTTTTCTTGAAACTTTCTTTCCCGTGAATCTGGGATTGTCTTTGTGCTGATACCTGGTTAGATATATGAATGCCGTGCAAAAATAAAAAAACTGGTTTATCTGGTTTTGCATTTGACCTACTTGTTATGCTCTTTGCAAGGTGATGGTTAAGCGTATAGGACAATCGGTGCTCTTCAACACAGAACCCAAAGCCCTAATTTTCACCGTTTTTGCTCTGTAGTGTCATTTTGTGAAGATGCCGTCTGTCTCCCTCAACATCAAAAGTGAAGGCGGTTGTTAAAGACTGGCCAGCAGGGGGCAGTCTGGAGGAGGAGGCCGATCCCGGGGGCAGCTCATTCACAGACTGCCTTGTCGCTTTTGCCGTGCCAGCCAAGGGCGTAACTTTGGTTTAAACATTGGGGGGGTTGAGGTCCTCACCCATTTAGGGGGAGACATGATTATTGGGGGGGTTGTATTAGCTGGATCTGATTATTGGGGGGGGTCATGACCCCCCTAACCCCCCCGGAAATTACGCCCCTGGTGCCAGCACATGCTCCGTTTCACACGGCGGTGTTTAAATTAGCTCTTTGCTGACAGCAATTTTCAGTTGAAACTGTTAAAGTAAAATGGCACTCTTATGTAGTGAGGGCTGGATTAATCTTGATAGTGAATGGAATCCTGTGTAATCTGCTACAAATCTGTAGTTAGCTGTGGTGTATAATTAGTGATTTTTTTTCAGACTAGTCAGGACAGTAAAAGCAGCCTGCTGTGTGTATCTGGCCTTCCTGCTTGCTTCTCCATTTGGATGCCAGATCTTTAGGTCCATGTTTCCCAGTCCGGTCCTCGGGGACCAGCAGATGGTCCATGTTTCTGCTCCTTACCCCTCCTACTTGTTCTGTGGCTCCCTTTTTGTGGCTGAATGGATCCGGCCTGCTTTGCTGGCCCTGGAAAAAAAGTGCCATCTGACTTGAGCGGGGCTGCAGTGCCTCCGGATGGCGCTGTTCACCACCACAGCAGCCTCTGGGTTCCTGTCAGGGCCTTGTGCTTATTTCAGTACCTAACTGAAATTGCTGTGTGTCAGAGGCTTGTGGTTATTTACTTTGTCCTAAGTCTTGACGTCCCGTCCCCCCTCCAGGTACTACAGCGCCACCATCCTGCAGATGTCGGGAGTGCGGGATGACAGGCTGGCTATCTGGCTGGCCGCGGTCACAGCCTTCACCAACTTCCTGTTCACGCTGCTGGGGGTGTGGCTGGTGGAGAGGGTGGGCCGGCGGCGGCTAACCCTGGGCAGCATCGTCGGTACGCACCCTGCTAAGCTCGTCTTCACACATAAACGGCACTGTTAGTGACGCAGTTTTTGCAACAGCTTTTGATTTTCTCTCAGGAACCTGCCTGAGCCTGATCCTCTTGGGGGCAGGATTTCTCCTGTCTGCCCAGAACTCGCCCCCCGTCACCGTCCACCCCACAGACCCCTCCCTGCGAAACTCCACCTGCACACAATACGGGTGAGGCCTGTGCCAGACTGCCTGCTCCATCCCCCTGCGGTGGGCGCTGTCCTCGCAGAACAGCATGGACACACACACACACACAAACAATGAAAGGGCACATGTAAGGTGATCAGATTCATCTCACACTTCAGTTCCTGTCTATGAAGGCTTTACCTGGATTAAACATGAAGAATGAAGTGAAACCAAGAGGTAGCAGATAAAGATTCATTTCATTTTTGGTGTTAAAGATGGCTGCTAAGCCTTACCCACACCCTGACTTACGGCCTTTCTGTGGTAAAAAGCAAGCTAACCTGAGCTAAGTAGAGGCTTCCGCTAACGATGTGCCTGCTGAGGGACAGGCGGGTCGCATCCGATAATCAAGTAGAGCGGATTGTGTTACCTAAAGAGCAGGTGATGGCTGGTGAGGTTTTTACAGCAACGCAGTTGCCCTGATGAGTTTTGGACAGTGTCCATCTCCGTGATGTTGTGAAATTATGCATGCGAGGCCCCCTTGTGGAAAGACTGGATATCACAGCAGGCCCGCCTGCAGCCTATAGCATTAAGTGCATTTGGAAAGTATTCAGACAGCAGTATATAAAGGTGCACAGGGGCCCTGTTGGTCCTGTGATCTGAGATCTAAGCAGAAGGTGCTGGAATAGTAAGGCAGGCTGCTTGAGTACTGTGTTTTATCAGGAAATGTTTTAGTCTCACGCAGCCACATGGCACACCCACACCACAGGGCGGCTGGGGCCGTTTCTCCACAGTTGAAACTGCAAATGCAACTGTAATACCTGTCTCTGCCCCTCCAGGCTGTGCGAACCCTGCATGCTGGACCCACACTGCGGCTTCTGTTACCATGAGAACGGCACCACCATCTCCGTCGCCTCTTGTGTGCCCGTCAGTGCGTCCTCCACTGAGGAAGCAGCGTGGGGCAGGTGAGGGGGTGGCGGCTCGGGTGGGTTGGGGGTATGGGATCTGCCGTAATCTCCCCATGGTGGCTTTCCCTACAGTGTCTGGAGTCTCTGTGCTCGGTGACCTTCTCCACATTCTGTGCTTTTAAACGTGTCTTTGTTCCTGCACTCGAGCCTCCTCCGTGCCGTCACGGGTGCGGAACACGCATCATGCACTTCAGAGGGCCGGGCAAACACACTTGAAAGGCGCACGACGCCGCTCCAGAAAAGGCAGATTCTCGCAAAACATCTTCCTCACAACATACTCCTGAGCTGCCTTTGTATTGGAGAAACAGGCATATTGGTTTGCTGGACTTCTGTTCTGATGTGCTGTGACCATACACAGGTGTAGCAACGTGACCCAGAAAGACAGTATCTACTGGGCCTACAACTACTGCCCCACCGCCTACTCGTGGATAGTCCTTCTCGGCCTCATCTCCTACCTGGCCTTCTTCGCCCCAGGTAAGAAGCTTTGGTTCTGCTCTGGGAATGCCTGATTTCTGATCCTTCAGGAAGGATTACAGGTCCTAATTATTCCTTGTTATTGTACCCGTAGGAATGGGTCCTATGCCTTGGACTGTTAACTCTGAAATCTATCCCCTGTGGGCCCGGAGTACCGGAAATGCCTGTTCAGCTGGTGTCAACTGGACCTTCAACGTCCTGGTCTCGCTGACATTCCTCCACATCGCTCAGTACCTCACCTACTATGGTAGCTGACCACAATTGGGCTGATTCACATCTTGCATGAGCGAAATGAGCTAGATGATTATTTCCATCCACAGTATTGTTGCTTTTTGCTAAGGATGCAGGTCTCGTATCACAGGTGCTTGCTGCTTCCCCTTGTGCTGGATGCTGGTAACATCTCCTGTCCTGCTCCCCTGGTGACTTTATCCTTCACGCTCCCTTCCCCCCACAGGTGCATTCTTCCTGTACGCTGGACTCACTCTGCTGGGCTTCCTGTTCATCTACGGCTGCCTGCCCGAGACCAAGGGCCACCGTCTGGAGGAGATCGAGCTGCTCTTCGAGAATCGCCTGTGCACATGTGGCGCGTCTGATTCGGATGAGGGCCGGCAAATCGAGTACATCAGGGTAAAAGGAAGCAACTACCACCTGTCAGATAACGATGCCTCTGACGTGGAGTAGTCCGGTCATAATCTCCGCTCTGTCTTTCCTAACCCCCGAGGCTTTCTTGGTATGACACGTGATGGGTTCTGGGTCTAATGTAAGCCTGCTTCTAGTCTGCCTCACAGTCAGTGTCCCATGATTCATATTCCTTAGGGCTGGCTCTGTGCTGATGCCCTCTCAACCCAACCCTGTCATCCGCACAGTATTACGGCAGGAACGTAACGCCCAATTTTAATAGACCCTTACTGGATGCTGGGCTCCAGCATCCAGCAAAATGTGCTTATTGTCCTGAAAAAATCAAAGGAGCGGCTCAGTGGGAGACAAATACCAAAACACGGGGACGATGCCTTTCTGCCCAGTGAAATGAAATCATTACTAATAACAGCTCGTAACACAAAAGTGATTTGTGCTGGTGTGCATCTAGTGCTCCACTGAAGCAGGACACTGGAGTATTTCTGTATTAACTCACTATGCTACATATAAATATAAATCAGTATTTTACCTTGGCCACTAATGATGGGTTTGTGGAGCATAGAATGCCGTTGATTCCAGGGAGCTGCTCCCTGCTAATCAGTCTCTCTGATAACTTGGGAACAGTACTTATCTGTATGTCTCTTGCTTGATCTCTGGTTGATGGTGCTATGAGTAGTTTGCCGTAGTTCGACTTGATGGCTCTTGGCCTCCTGTTCATTGTACATCTCAGTAACTGACTGAGCACAAACACACAGTTAGGAGAAGGAAACACTAGGGGATCATTGATTAAAGGAGTGTTGAATTTTCTAGCCTCGTTTGGAGCTGGTCTACTTACAGCACAGAGTCCTGGAGGCAGACAGTGGAATCGCATATATACACGTAAGTAAATGGAATCACTTTATAGACACGTAAGTAAAGTGATAGAATAGCTGACAACTGGGGTAAAACTGCCATTAATCATTTCTGGCTGAAAGGGTCCCTGTCATCAGCAGCTGTCCTTGTTTATTTTGCAGCTGCAATAGTCGTTACGTTTTTCAGAAAGCCAGATGATGTGTTCCAGACAGGATGCAGAAGATATTTTTGTATGCAGCACACAGAACACATATTTCTAATTCAATGTTTACAAATCATCGATCAGTCGCTTCACATGCATTCGTACACTCACAATGTTTTTGGCAGGAAGTACTTTGCCCGTTTTCATTTTCTGTCTTCCTCTGTGGCCGTGTGTACAAACCAAATTGTATATTTATTCTTTAAATGGCATAGTTTAATATTTGTGTGTCAAATGTTTAGTCCTGTAATGATACATTTAACATAGATTACCGTTAGGAGATTCAGTCCTAGGTGGTGTTTACTGTTCCCCTTAAACACTGTTGTCAGGTATTCATGGTTGAGTGCCTATCTCACTATATTGTTGAGTTAGATTAAATGATGTGCTTTATCTGTGACTGGAGATTAGCTTTTGCCAAATAAATAGTGGAAAATGTATTCACCTGCTAAAGACAATGTGCTGTTTTTTGGCCTATAACATAGGCCTTGGGTTCTGGGGTCTTACACTGTCACTGTCACAGTCATTACTGCTAAAAGCAGGGAAATACAAGGCTTTTGGCAAAGTGAACTTAAGCGTGTTATAAAAGCACAGAGCCAGTGACAGCAGGACAGACTGGTTGTGGTACTAGAGCACAGGTGATACTGGTGATGAACTGGCACTCTCTGTTTCACTGGTATCGACTTGGTGTCCCGGGCCTCCTTATGCAGACAGGGATCATTACTCTTACTGGGGAAATGATGCCTTCAGGTTGCTTTTATTTCTGAATATTCAAGATTGTTTTTAGAGATGTGGAACCGTGTTGTTGTAATGACATACAACTACATAATGAAGTATTTCCTATGTTCGTTCATGGTGGATAGGTGCACTTTTCATACGTAAAACAAATGTCTGAATAATGTGTTTGTACAGTTTATGAATTGCTAAGAGGAAAAGAGATATAGACATATCAGTGCTGTAAATTCATGTTGCTGTATGTTTTATTAGATTTTAACTTTGTATACAATTGCATATGTTCATGAAATGGAATCACTTGAAATTGTAAATGAGAGAGTAAACATTTAATTCTTTTGCTGTATCTGTCCCTGCTTTAATAAAAAAGTGAACTTGCCTCACGGCAGGTCTCTCGTTTAATGTGTTGGATGCATGAGTCCATTTACCGCGACGTCGTTCTGCTTCATCTTCACCAGTATATCGGCAATCTCGTGCAGCGTGGCGGTCTCTTCTGACTTCCAGAATGCTCTGCAGCCCTTGCCGAGGTGTTTGCTCTCTGCTGCGCTGCTGCCTCCTACTGGCACCTGGGGCAGGTACTGACTGATCCCAGCTGAGTCCTGTGAAATCTCTGCTGCCTCCTGCTGTTCAGGTTTCGACTCATCTGCCCATCATGGAGGGTGAACATCACACAGCGTGAGTTCCTGCTACAACACATTGCAGGCTAAACAGTTCTCATTTGAAGCATCTTTTAAATTACAATTTAAAAGCATAACTGTATGCTACTGTAACACCTTAACTGGTTTGTCTGGAAATGGACAGACCATCAGTTCCCCGAGATAGCTACATGTAACATTTTACCTGCAGCACTGTTGACATGGATGCTGCTGGAAGGTGGTGCTGGAAGATCCTCGGATTTGCAAAAACACTTTGTTCCTCTGGAGAAAGATGAATGTCCTCCTACAGCAGACCTCAAGTGCTCTCTGTGGCTGTCTGAATACCAGACTGATTCTAAGAGCTGCTCAGCTTGTCCTGCCAAGATTATTAGTTCAGGCTCAGCAGGAAGTTGTTCAGTTTTAGACCAGGTCGGACTACATGTGCCGTGGTCTTGCCCCAGGCTGCACTGTATAGAAACATCAGATCTGTGAATGACATGACTCCTGTTGGTCTGCGTTCCTGCTTCCCTTGTCTCAATGGGGTTTTTTTCTCGTGAGTGTGGTGTCTGCACAAGCTGACCGTCGCTGGTACTCTTCCTTAGATGCTCTCTTGCCCCTTGCTGACTTGGCTGCTCGTGCCGGCTGTCAGCCACAGATTTCTGCTTCTGGCCCCCAGCACCTTTACGGTCATCCCCACTCCCCCACCCATGGGAGTGAACCATTAGCCTCTTGATAGTGGGTTTCTCCACACAGAAGGAGCTCTGTGAGGGGCTGCCCTGATGCCACCATGAGTCCTCCTGACACAACAAAAGTCTGTTTGCACAGAAGTTCTCAGAGTGCCCTGAAAACTCATGATACTCATGATCATGGTGGAGGGTGTTGAGTTTGGGGACAGGGTCAAATAGACCTCAACAATCATACCTCTACAGCGTGCATTCAAAAGGGCCCTAAAGTACAGATGCAGATGTGCAACAGGGAAAGCGGGGTTGGGCAGCAGACTTACATCATCGGTGTCTGTGCTGAAGAAACCGTCTCTGGATGAACAGCTTGGAGTTCCACAGCTGTGGAGCCTGTTTCCTGTCAGACACGCAATGATGCTTTCATTATAACCAGGCACTCCATGGAAATACCTTAGGAAAAAAGGCAGCATAAAACTAACCTCCTTCCAGCTGCCTGGTGCTTTCAGAAATCTGCTTTGGTATCAAAATGCAATTCAAAAACTGCATATTAATTATTTAATGCAATAAAGGCAATATTTCTATACGATGCAGAGATGAACATGAAGAGGACCAAACTGTAGTCTAGCCCCTGGATTAGTTGAATATTTTTGGTTCTGGTGATACATACATGTTTAACTCCTACCTGAGACCAAAAACTATAATCAGAGCATTTGCTTTGTGGTTTGTTGAAGCTCCTGTACAAAGAAGAAAGCAGTGAACGTAAAGCTGAACACTCTTCTATCCTTTATGCAGAACAGAACCACACTACTCACTGAATCTCTGCAGAATTCAGCTGTTTCTCCTGCTCTTCAAACTCTGCAGCTTCAAAAGCATGTGAGCTTTTATACCTCATTATTAATAATGGAAAGGAATCATGTTGCAAAGTAACAATAACCAATTCATACCATAGCAGTCTGGCCTTCTCCGGTCAAACCTCAAGTCGGGCATCTGTCTGTGGTCCTCGTTCTCCAGCGTGAAGCCAAAATGGCCACTGACCTTCTGCAAGACTGTCCCCCTTTCCTCTGAACAGCTGTGTGAATTGTCAAATAAATGTTTAATGACCTACACAAATAGGGATAATGCACACAAACAAATGCTGTTTTCTTATTCACCATGGCTCCATGTTTCCACACTGTACTATGTTCGCTGGGTTGCTCTGTGTCTGTTGTGACCAACTTGATGATTTGATCCAGGGGCTCTCGTCTTCAACCATTCTTGGCTGGGAGAAAGGTACAAACTGCCAAAAAATTAAGGAGAATGTGGATGCTACATGGCTCTACTGAATTTATTTAAAAAAAAACTTTTTTTCTTGTGGCAAAATGTATAAATTACTAGTGGCCAAGAAAATTCTAAAATATTTGAATGCCAGACCCACACTATATGGACAAAAGTATTGGGAAGCACTGCTTAATCATTGAATTCTGGGGTTTCATTCAGACTCATTGCTACAATTGTATAAAATGAAGCACCTAGCCATGCAGTCAAGTTTACAAAAGATGCCAAAAGTGATGGCGTTACACCACTGAACTCTGGAGCAGTAGAAACATGTTCTTTTAAGTGACGAATCACACTTTCGTGTGGCTGACTGATGGACTAGTCTGGGTTTAGCAGAGGCAAAGGAGAACCTGCTTGACTGCAGTGTGGCAGCAGTAAAGTCTGGTGGAGGAGGGATAAGGTTTGGGGTTGTTTGTCAGGGGCTGGGCTTGGCCCTTTGGTTCCACTGTAGAGAACTCTTAATGCTTCTGCATACCAGGACATTTTAGACAATTCTATGCTTCCAACTTTGTGGGAACAGTTTGGGGAAGGCCCTTTTCTGTTCCACTAAAACTGTGCCCCAGTGCAGAAAGCAAGGCCCATAAAGACATGGCTTGTTGTGGAAGAACTCGACTGGCCCACACAGAACCCTGACCTCAGCCCCACCGAACACCTTTAGTATGGACTAGAACAGAGATTGCGAGACAGGCCTTCACATTCAACATCAGTGCCTGACCTCACAAATGCTCTAATGGATAAATGGGGGAAAAATCCCACAGATGCACTCAAAATCTTGTCGAAAGCCTTCCCAGAAGAGTGGCAGCTGTTATAGCTTCAAAGGGGGGACCAACTCCATGTTGATACCTATGGATTTAGAATGGTATGTCATAAAAGTTGGTACACCTGTAGGTGTAATGGCCAGGTGTCCCAGTACTTTTGTTCATATAGTGTACAATGCTTGAGGAATTATGCTATTGCCAACTTATTCAGGTTCACTGTCCCTCAGCTCGTCATACACATAGGTTGGCTTTGGCATTACATTAGGATCTCTTTCCCATGGAAAGGACCACCCACCTCCTCCCCAGGCTGAATGCCAAACTTTTTGGACAAGGACTCAGGTTTACATGCTGAGAACAGGCTCAACGTGTCCATGACGCCATTCTGGTATTCGGGAACACTGCTATCGGAAAAGCCGGATTCCCACACAGGTGACAGCTGGCAGTAACAAGTGAGCATAGATTGGGTGACATTAATTTAGGAAACAACAACAATTAATATAAAATAGCTTAAAATTATACTTATTGGCATTGCAGCTAGTTATACTGCAGGTGTGACAGTTTTTACTGAAAAATATCAATGTTTTTATGTTCAGGTCTCCTTACACGTCCGTGATTCTGTGCCTGGGATGTGTAACATGTTTTCCTTCTCATACCCAAGCACTGGGCCCTAAAAAGGTAAAAAAAAGGCACCTTTTGCTTTTACACTGCTAATTAAAAGGCTAGTAAAATACACATAGCAGGACGTTTGTGTTATGAAGCCCAATAATACTGCAAACTCCAAAGGTAACGGATCTCAAAGGTTCAGGAGCAACGTTAAGTACCTGTACGGAGGGGGGTTTCCATCCAGGCATAACAGCGAAGGGGAGCAGGGGCTCATGGGTAATTCTAGGGGCTTCTTTGGTTCCTTCATGTTCTTCAGGTAGGTTATTTTAGGGTCACCTGAAATTCACAAGGTTAAAAGCTCCAGCGTGTCTTTGAAGTCAGCGCAAAGAAAACAAGACGCGCCATATTATTACTAAGGTTCTTTTAACTGAAAGGTGGTAACTTGTGGAATATGTTCGGCTTGAGCCCGGATCTTCTCACAGCAATTCTCCTTCTTGGTCGCGATCTGGTTCACTACGAACATGGTGACCAGATCCATGCTCCCGGCACCCTGCCCCTGTGGAGCCGCCGGCTGCCCCGTATGCTTGGTCCTCCGCTCCATCTTCTTCCTTTGGAAGAACTCCTGGGAGACACGTTAGGGTGCATCACAGTGAGGGGCGACGGCGGGAGTGTTACATTAAAAGCGAAAGCGGCAGCTCGGCATCACCGACCCTCTGCTTCCTCACGTCGCTCTTCACCATACACCGCTCCCTAGAAGACATAATAGCCCATCTTAGCACCCACTTTTAAAACACTGCTGCCTGGCTGTTAATTTCCAGCAGGTCTGAAGGGGAGGTTATTTGGCTCGCGTACCGTGAGCCGCCCACCCAGTTCATGTCTCTTAGCGGGGCAGGTGGCTTGGCTTCCGTTAGCTGTGGCAGCCCGGCTAGCTGATAGCCTCGTTAGCTAGCTGCTAACTCGCCCCATTTGGCTTACAGATACGCTAAAAACAGGCTAATGTCGGCGTGTGTGTGTGTGGGGGGGGGAGTGTTTCGACGACGCCGGCGGAGTCCGACTCCTCGAGCTGCGGCGGCTCGTGCGTCTTTGTGCAGTAACTGCCGACTGCGCGCGGCGGGACCGCGTGGCCGCGAGATGCCGCCGCTAATAATAATCATAATTATAATGACGCATAAATAACAAGAAACAGTAGTGTGCACCACGCCCCCAATCTTCATCATCATCATTATCTTACTGTTACATACTAAGGCCAGCTATTTCCGCACGCCCTAACTTTAACAACATATTGCTACCTAATAATAAAGAGAACAGCTTTAAATTTTTAACTGAGATCCTAAAAAAGGGAGCTGTTCTGTTTTTTGATCAAGGTAACGTGGTAAACACCCCCACCCCCTTCACCCAGGTAAACAGTAATAATTGACATGCCTGGAAATGTCAGCCACGCTAAAGGTGGTTTTATATTTCACATTTAATCAACATCCGGACTTCGTTGTGTAGGTATTGCTGTACTAAGAATAGTATTGTGAAAATATTGTAGCTGTCATAACATCACTAAATATTAAGCTAAAAAAGTGTTCCTGCCTTTATACAAACACATAGAAAATCAACTGTAAAACTTCTAAGTACTGATTTTGAATATTTTTTTTTTAATTCGTATCGTGACTCTGTACTGTATATATGAACAAGGAGGATGGATGGATCTATTTAATCAATAGCTCTATACATACCTTCTAAAAACAACACAATAGGCCTATGTGTGTGGATACGAGACATGTAGAGCAATCGGTTTTTAATTTGAGAACATTGTGGACAGTTCTTGATCCATGACATATACTATTTGATTTAAAATGTCCCTGGTTTGTGGACAGTAGCAAATTAGGCCCATTGCAGTCTGCATTACATATTAATAATAATTTGATTTATATAGTAATTTTCAAGAACCCAAAGACACACTAGATAAGAGGGAGACAGCACGCACTGCCAGACAGTACTAAACACAAAATATACAGGCAATCAGATGAAACAGTGCATATAGACACTGGTCCAGAAACTACACATATACACAAAGATCTCAGTGATTGTTAAAGGGTTTCTGCTAGAATATTAAAAAATATATTTCCTTTGTAAATGCAGAAGACAGACTGTCCTCCAGGGTTTTGTGTTAAAAGCTCTGCCAACAGAAACCATTTCAGTACAAAACCGACCTGTCACCTTGACTCATTTATGGGCTGATGGTAAAATGCAGTGTTTTACTTCTGCTTACAGTAATACTGTTCTGTATTCAAGTAAATAAGGCATTTGATTTTGACAAGTGAAACATTATTTATAGTTTGGAAATTTAAAGATTAGAATAGTTTTTTTCAGTTTTATGAAGCATCCATCTTTGTTGCACAAAAACAAAAGATAATTAAAGATAATCAAAATAAAATCCATGCTCATGACTATTCCATATAATCCATGTTATTTTAAAATTCCCTTAACATTAAAATTAATCCAGACTGTATATCCTTTGTCTCATTTAGACTAATCAGTTGATTTTGCTAGCATATGACTCAGCAAGCTAATAGTGGCTCTCTGGTTAGTTCCAGGTAAAACTGCATGGGTGAGGGTTTGAATCCCAACCCTGCTGTATGTGTATGGAGTTTGTTTTCTCTGCGTCACATAGGTTTCTCAGTACATGCATCTAGGTGAAGTGGTCACCCATATTGTATGAGTACCCAAATCACCCATAGTGTATGAGTATGTGTGGGAGTGTGTGTGTGTATGTGCCCTGTGATGGGCAGATGTCCCCCTCCCATGTGCTGTTATTTCCCCACCCCCACCTTCCCCCAATAGACGAACAGTTGGAAGATGGATGGACAGCAATATAAATGATAAATATAGCTGCAAGCAGGAAATACAGAGTACAAGAAGAATATATTTATGTAGCAAATATTCTCTTGTCAAAGGGCCTGAGGATATATAGACTCATTTGTAGTCGGGCTCAGATTGTGCTATTCTTACTAAATTTAGAGAGGTTTAAATTTCAGACACTTTCAGCTTCATCAGTGAAATGGTCATTAACTTTTTTATTTATACTGAGTTGATACTGAATATGCTGTGAATTTTCAGGGCTTATTTCAGTGCCCCACCAGAGCCAAAGTCTGTACGGAGTACAACGGGCTACTTCAGAAATGCTATGCTGAAATCGATGGGAAGATGTCAAGCGGACCAATTAGCTAGCTATACACAGAAGAGCTATCACAGAACAACGTCAGACAAAAATGCACTACACAAATAAAACTGAATTGTCGTTTTTTGTGGCCAGTAGTTTGAGACTGTTTCTGAAAGTTTTTCCCAGTAGGATGGCAATGGCTGCGACATGTTTCCACCTGATACCAGTTCTGTCTGTAGTCCACATGGTCGACATACCGTGGTCCAAGAGTTGCATACATCTAGTGTTGTAGCGATAGAGTGACACCTTCTGGCCGATTTGTTTGCGTCTATATTCAGTAGGGTGACTCCGATCAGACCTTTCCAGCTCTGTGACTTACGGGTTTTCGCTTTCAGCATCCCTTTATTTAGAGCGGTAGTGTAAGAGCGTGGCTGTCACTTCGGGGGGTGGGTTTGTCACGGTCTCAGCCAATCGTCGGCTACGGGGGGCGAGGCTTCGCGCCGCACCAAGCGGAGTCATCCAATCAGCGACCCCGGGAGGCAGGGCTTCGCGCAGCACCGAGCACCGGCGTTCTGCTCGCTCGCGGTGCAGTCTGCTGCGGAACTGCTGTGGATGCTCCAGATGGATAGGACGCGGAGCAGCGGGGGGGATTAAGCGCGGCTTTTTTGTGTCCCCGGCGACTACCCTGGAAAAATGTCCAGCATTTTGCACGCAACGTCCAAAGCAAAATGGAACCGGTCGGCCGCTGCGAAGCGGGCTGTCCTCTTGGTGGCCGCTGCGTACGGGGCGAAGGCTCTGTACCCCATCCTCTGCAGGCGGATCCGAGGGCGGAAAGACCCCCGGAACCCCGCCGTCGCACCGGTGGAGGGAAACGGCTCGCTGCTGCCGGCCCCTACCACCCCCTGCGCCCGGTCCCCCGGCGTGAACGCGGATTTCCTCCGGCAGATCGCCGAACTGGCGCGGATCCTCTTCCCCCGGCTGCTCGCCAAGGAGGTCGGGCTGCTCTGCCTGCATTCGGTGGCCCTGGTCTCCCGGACCTTCCTCTCCATCTACGTGGCCGGCCTGGACGGTCAGATCGTGAAAACCATCGTGGAGAAGCGGCCGCGCTGCTTCGCGCTGAAGCTGATGCGCTGGCTGCTGGTCGCCATCCCGGCCACCTTCGTGAACAGCGCCATCCGGTACCTGGAGTGCAGACTGGCGCTGGCGTTCCGAACCCGCCTGGTGGACCATGCCTACCGGACCTATTTCACGGACCAGACCTACTACCGGGTCAGTAACATGGACGGCCGGCTGGCGAACCCGGACCAGTCCCTCACCGAGGACATCATGGTGTTCTCGCAATCGGTGGCGCATCTCTATTCGAATCTGACCAAGCCCATCCTGGACGTACTGCTCACCTCCTACACGCTGATCCAGACGGCCCGGTCCCGGGGCGCCAGCGCCAGCGGACCCACCATGCTGGCCGGGCTGGTGGTGTTCGTTACCGCCAAGGTGCTGCGGGCTTGCTCGCCCAGGTTCGGGCGGCTGGTGGCGGAGGAGGCGCACCGCCGGGGCCACCTGCGCTATGTGCATTCGCGCATCATCGCCAACGCCGAGGAGATCGCCTTCTACCGGGGCCACGCGGTGAGTCACGGCCGGTGCGTCGCCGAGCGGCGTCCGCCTGCCGCATCTCCGCCCCCTATGCAGCACTGTGCCTCTCCTCCCGACCCCAGGTAGAGATGAAGCAGCTGCAGAAGTGTTACAGGGCGCTGGAGCAGCAGATGAAGCTGATCCTGTCCAAGCGCCTGTGGTACATCATGGTGGAGCAGTTCCTCATGAAGTACGTGTGGAGCGGCAGTGGGCTGGTCATGGTGGCCGTGCCCATCATCACGGCCACCGGCTTCGCCGACAGCGGTGAGTCCGGCCTTCGCTGCGCCTTGAGAGGCTCCCAGCGGCCCCCCCACACCGGCTAAACGGCTGCAGTGGAAAACGAGGCGTTTATTATCCGCGCAGTGCGACGCCGCCTCCCCTGCTCTGATTTATGACTGGCGGAGTGTGTGTGTGTAAGTGTTTGTGTGTTTTTAGCATGTGTGTGAGTATGTGAAGCGAGGATACACATCTGGGCTGACTGAAGTGTCACACTCCTTTTGAGATTTTACTAAAACAAAGTATTCCTTTAAGTAGACGTTTTTGAGTCATAAAGTGACCTTTCCGCTGTAATTGTATATCAAGGATTATGTACAGAAAATTCTATCAGGTTTCCAAGCCCACATACTTATTAAATATGCAGATATTTGCAGACAAAGCAGATATCCACTATTTAAGATCTAAAGAAGGGCCAAAGTCTTAATGTGTTAATGTCCCTTACAGTGGGGAGGTGTCACAGAGGGAGTGTTCCAAGGGCTCATGGCAGGGGTTGGAACCCCAGATCTTTATCAAGCTTAATGCAAGCGTCATGGCTGTGGTCATACTGGTGAGGCTTGCAGCGGTAGACATTCGGAATGTCGGTAGATATTCATAGACAGCTTGGCTTTCCTCAATAATCATCATCCAGCTGCAAATGATCCCCTGGGTGGTCTCACCAAGCACTGACATCAAGGGTATTCACTTTTAGTAGTGGTGCAATAACCAGTATATAACAAGCTAGCCACTGAGCTGCACATATCTGTGGTACATTTACATTTAATAGTGATGGTGGTGACGTTACTTCTTAAGATCCAGTGAGTGTTTAGCAATCACATCATGTAGTGCAGGCAGTAAGACGACCTAGAAGCACTTCTGACTTGGGAGACGGTAGCGAGATTCTAAGTGGCAAATGAACCGACAGAATCCTCCGTTCTCTATTACAGAAAATGATTGATCGTCCAGTGCAATCATCTCCATTATTTATAGTATTTATGTCTTATTGCTCTTGCACTGCTAACTATGAATATCAACTTTAGTCGATAAAAACGAACCAGCAATATCGGCCAAGACTTATATCTTCATTTTTAATGAACGTCAGCCGACACTGATATTTTAACTGATATATTGTGAATCTCTAGCTTTTAGCTGTGATTTGTCTTTATATCTGTGGCTGAGTAGAATGGAAAATCCATCCATGGGTCCTGTGCATAAGCATTGGTTCACCTCAGGGAAGTCTTCTCTTGCAGAGCTTGCCGACGGCCAGACCCAGGTGTTGGTGAGCGAGCGAACGGAGGCTTTCACCACGGCCCGCAACCTGCTGGCATCAGGGGCTGACGCCATCGAGAGGATCATGTCTTCCTATAAGGAGGTGCCTTCACATTTTCATACTTGGCTTATAATGTGATGGAGAGAGGTGTATCTCTGAAAAACATGATATGACAAGTCACTTTATGAGGTCATCAAAAGTTAGACTTTTTACGAGGGATAGAGAATGAACTTAACCCATGAACTTTCCACTGGATTTATATGTTTGTGTGATGATAGATCTTCCAGCCTCTTCTTGCTACCTTAATGCTCCATAGAGATCATCATTTCATTTGATGTCTAATTTTGTGGGTGCTAAATGCTCTTTGGTCTTTGCGGCTGGAGAGACCTCAGTGTCTCTTGATGCTCTTTGAAGAGCAGTTCACTTGATGCTCAGATTGTAATGTCATCATCTTAAACGAAATCAGTTCTGTGGAATAAGCACCCCTTCCCCCATCTACCCCCCAGAGACACTGGTGTCTCCCTAAAGGACAGTTAGGGGCCAGCATTTGGTATCCGCTTTGTCCTTAAATGCGACATCAAGGCTCCTATACACAGCACGGTCTGCGTTCATGGCCGTGAGAAAGCACCTTATTAAGGATTTATATTTGGGATCTGGGTCAGTGCTGTGAAATGTGCTGCGAGCTATTTTTGGGACTGCCTCAGAATCGGAGAAAGAGCTGGAGTTGTAACCGTGTGGCTTTCATGTGATCTGTAACTCTAAACACTAATGTGCTAAATGCTAACGTGCTAAACGCTAAAATGCGAAACATTGAAGCAGAGACTGTGGCTCCAGTGGCAGACCAGACACATGGTCTGCAAGGAGGTGTTCCTGTTTCTGCCATGTGGGCTGCGCGGTCATGGCTGTTTGCGTTTGTCAGTGCATCTGTCTGTTAGTGTGTGTGTATCTGAGTGTGTCTTTTTGCATGTGTCTTGTGTGCATGAGTGTGTGTGTGCGTGTGCATGCGTGTCTGTCTTTGTTTCTATGTGTGTATGTAGGTCTGTGTGTGCACATTTGTGAGTGTGTTTCTGTGTGTGTGCGTGTGCATGCGTGTCTGTCTTTGTTTCTATGTGTGCACATTTGTGAGTGTGTTTCTCTGTGTGTGTGTGTGTGTGTATATGCATATGTGTCTGTGTGTCTAGAGGTTTTCCTGTTTTGGGGAAGTCCCATTTTAAAAGTAAAGCCACAAATATAGCAAAGTGAAAATGAAAGTCCAGTACATAAAGTTTTAAAAACTGCAAGAGCAGGTTTAAGGATCATGAATTGCAGTGTGTGTGGAGTGAATGTTACATGTTTTCACAATGTGATAAAAACCTGTTATTCCTATGTTGTGGAGACCATTTTTTCAGTCGCCACAAGAAGAAACTCAATTTTATAAAAAATTGTCACTGCAATCAAAGAACTAAAACTGCAAGTCTTGTATTCTGTTTGGTTACTTATGGTTAAGGTTATGGCTGGGTAGGGGTTAAGGGTGTCGTGATTGGGATTAGGGTTGTTTCTGTAGAAATGAATGGACGGTTCTCACTAGGATAGGAATACAGACAAATGTGTGTGTTGTGTGTGTGTGCGTGGGCTTGATGAGGATGGTAGCCCCTATTGCACGCTCTGCTCTGGGAGATGAGCACTTAAAGTTGCACTTGGCCTGTATGTCTGTCCAGCATTCCAAAGTGGTGCCACTATCAGGACGAGATCCAGGCCTGTTTCAAATAAGCCCCCGTCTGTTTAACATGCAGCAGAGGCAGTAGGCCCCCAGAGGCCAGCCCACATCCTACATGCTCGGTCCAGGTCTGTACACCCAGCGCATAACAAGTGACCAGAGAACGGATCTGATTGGTCGTGGGGATCGCCGTGGTGACGGGAGCGGGAGGTGACACCTCCGTCCTAAAGAAGCATGCCTCCCTCGCTCTACAGCACCCCGTTACTCAATGGATTAAAGGAAACAGTGACTGTAAAGCATTTTTGGAACAGCTGATTCTCATTTTTTAAGGTAGTTAGAAAATTTGTGAAATCTTTAAGCCTTTTAGCATAGAAAATAGCCTGCGGGGTGAATGTAAGGGCAGAGCGGCTTATGTTTCTTGTGAGAGTGTTGGGGGCAGGGGTTTGGCTGGGCGATGCATTTCCCCACATTTCCAGGTCCATTTTCTGTGAAGCTTATGATGCACAATGTAACAGCTTTGTAAATGCTGCATAAGCGGTCATGTGACTCATGTAAATGCCAGTGGATTGGTTGCTGGGGTGTCACATGGTCACACTCAGCACATCACTTGGCTCCTGGCTGAAACTTCCTAAACGAGTCCCGTTCAGGGAAAAACTCCCAGGCAGAAAAGGCAGATAATTGGGATCCCTCTGCTTCGTCACCTGGAAACGTTGGCTTTGCTTCCTCATGTCGGCTGGCACGTTCCGAAAAGGACGCTGAGGAGAAGGAAACCCTTTGGCCGGCTCACTTTGCCCCTTTGTGTGAATGTCAATAACCTAATCGGCCTCCTGTCCCTGACTGGCTGCCAGTTTCAGACCTTTATTTGCAAATACCAGCTGTGATTCACGCTGTGATTCTGTGCATTTCCACGCTGCTCCCAATTGCCAGAGGTGTCAGTTTCAGAATGTAAAAATCCAAACCAGGATTTTGTTTCAACCAACCAGTTGAGCATAAAAAGTCACAGTCATAGAGTGCTCAACTAGATGCTTGAAACAAAATTTCGGTCTGGATTTTTACTTTTTGGACCTGAAATTGATACCTCTGCCATTTGCCGGTAAATATTGACAGAGGTTATTGGCTGTTGATGCACAGAACTGACCAATAGACATCATGTTCTGTTGTATATATCATCACGCTATTCCATGAGTATTTTCCCATGTTGACAGTGTGTACACATTGCCAGTCATGTGACCGTCCTCAGAAACGACCTGCATTGTCACGGTGACCTCAGGTCACCAAATGACCGAAAGGCTCCGGGTCTCCGGATTGGCTGACTGTGTGTTCCGCCCCCCTGACAGGTGACAGAGCTAGCCGGCTACACGGCCCGCGTGCACAACATGTTTGCCGTGTTCGATGAGGTGCAGAGAGGCATCTACAAGCGGGCGGCCGTGACCCAGGCGGGGGAGGGCGACAAGGGCCCTGGGCCCGTGCACATAGAGGGTCCACTGGAGATTACAGGTACGGGCAAGAAGCATGCTTATGACATTTATGGCAGGAGGACTGACAGCGGACGGGATGAGTGGCACGTAAACAAACAGCCGCCAGTGGTCAGACACCAGCAGCAGATATGTACGGGGTGAAACGGGCCAACAGGTATAACCGCATCAGACTGTCTGTTGACTTGCCCACCTCCTGAGGGGATGCTGAATGTAAAGAGAGAGACGCCACAACACACAATGAGGATCCAGGAGGACCAGGCTGAGTCCCACCCTTTCCAGCTGCTGACTCTGCTGTCATTATACCACGCAACTGAATAACGGTTGTCTTGGCTTTTTATGAAGGGTGCTGTCACTGTAGATGCTGTAGTTACATGGCAGAGTTGGTTCTAAAAAATGTGCTTTTCAAAATGTCATTTTGTCTTGTAACTCAAAAGTCTTCTACACTGTTTCTGTGTTCACTTTCTATGATTATTGTATCCAACACATTATTGACTGGGTGACTTTCCTGATCTTTTTTGCATTTAAGGTTTTTTGTTTGCTTGTATGTTTATTGTAGACATTTTTCATCACACAGGAACTGAAAGGAAAGAATTATAACATTTTTCCCCTTGCTTCTATAACAAAGAGTGTTGATGTTCCAACAGGGAGAGTTGTTGATGTGGAAAAGGGTATAACATGTGAAAGTGTCCCCATAATCACTCCCAATGGGGATGTGGTGGTGTCCAGCCTGAACTTCAAGGTATGGGCTGCATGAATCCATGGACTTCAGTTATATGCAGCGTGAGCTTCATGATGAACCAACATGACTGTCTCTGTCTCTCTGTCTGTCTGTGTGTCTACCTGTCTGTCCCTCCATCTGCTTGTCTGTCTCTCTCCAACTGCCTGATTATCTGTGTGTGTCTCTGTGTCTCCATCTGCCTGTCTGTGCCCATGCCTGTTGGTCTGTGTCTCTGTCTCTCTGTATGTCTGTGTCTCTCTGGATGTCTGTGTCTCTGTCTGCCTGTATGTGTTTCTGTCTGTTTATGTCTCTGTCTGTCTGTGTCTGCCTGTATGTGTTTCTGTCTGTCTATCTCTCTGTGTCTCTGTCTGTCTGTCTGTGTCTGTCTATCTCTCTGTGTCTGTCTATGTCTCTGTCTGTCTCTCTGTGTCTCTGTCTGCCTATATGTGTTTCTGTCTGTCTATGTCTCTGTCTGTCTCTCTGTGTCTCGGTCTGCCTGTATGTGTTTCTGTCTGTTTATGTCTCTGTCTGTCTGTGTCTGCCTGTATGTGTTTCTGTCTGTCTATC
>JAODKL010000001.1:8110999-8126261 GCA_026780765.1 Petrocephalus schoutedeni
TCTCTGTGTCTCTGTCTGTCTGTCTGTGTCTGTCTATCTCTCTGTGTCTGTCTGTCTCTCTGTGTCTCGGTCTGTCTGTGTCTATCTGTCTGTCTATCTCTCTGTGTCTGTCTGCCTATATGTGTTTCTGTCTGTCTATGTCTCTGTCTGTATCTGTGTCTCTGTCTGCCTGTATGTGTTTCTGTCTGTCTGTCTGTCTATCTCTCTGTATTTGTGTCTGCCTGTATGTGTTTCTGTCTGTCTGTCTCTGTCTATCTCTGTCTGTCTGCCTGTATGTGTTTCTGTCTGTCTGTGTCTCTGTCTGCCTATATGTGTTTGTCTGTATGTCTGTCTCTTTGTCTCTGCCTGCCTGTATGCATTTCTGTCTCTGTGTCTGTGTCCCCATCTGCTTCTCTGTCTCTGACTGTCTGTATATGTCTGTTTCTGTCTGTCTGTTGGTTTGTATCTGTCTGTGTCTGTTTCTGTCTGTGCCGCCCCCTGCAGGTAGAGGAGGGGATGCACCTGCTGATCACAGGCCCTAATGGCTGTGGGAAGAGTTCACTCTTCCGCATCCTCAGTGGGCTCTGGCCGGTGTACAGTGGCCTCCTGTACAAGCCCTCCCCCGAGCACATGTTCTACATCCCACAGAGGTAGGCAGATATCATGCCACCCCAGCCGCCGTTTTGGCCCAGGACCTGCTGTGCCAGAGCCCCCTCCTGCTGTTTTTCCTCGCACCCAGGGAGACAGGGTCCGCCCTGCACTCCCATTTGCACCCAGCCAGATGCCAGTGACCAGGGATCAGCCTGTGCTAGCTGCTCCTGGGGCCAAACAGCCCCTGGGGTAACCGGAGCCAGTAACGGCATCCTGACAGGCGAAGCCCGGAGGAAACCGGAGCCTGGGGAAGTGAAATATCCACCACGGCCTGCAGGGGCCTGAGCATCGAGGGCTCCAGCTGAGTAGTAAATATTTAATATACAAATACAAGTGGGTCAGCCGAAAACAGAACGCTGAGGTGGCTGCCTGATCCCTACGAATAGGAACCTGAGCCATGCAGTGCCGCTCCTTTTCCGACCAATAGGAAGCGGGGGGGGTGGCCTTGGTTGATGAGCTCATTTGATAGAAGGCTCGTCAACAGATTCACACGGCTTAGTTATTCCTGTTAGATATGACAGACGGCTCTGCAGTGAGACGCTGGACCCTGTGAAATACATACAGTGCTAGTCGGAGCCCTTAGCACCATCATTAGCACATACGGAAGGAGAAGGGTAGAGATACAGAATGGAAAAATATTAAATGACCAAACGCCTATGAAAAAAAAAGTCTAAGTACTAGATTGATCCTAATAGCCACCAGCAAACTCAGGGCACTTGAGGTATTTCAGTCTTTAATTTTTCATGGAAGTTCTCTCCAGCATTGCTGGAGAAGCTCCCAGATCATCTTCCTCATTCTCCAGAGAGTCCTGACAGCGTATTTACTCTGGGTGCACTGGGAGAGATTTCACTCGTTCACTCGATCTTACCCTCCAGACCATATATGTCCCTCGGAACCCTGCGAGACCAGGTCATCTACCCCGACACGGTGGAGGACATGCATGCCAAGGGCTACAGCGACTCGGACCTGGAGATCATCCTGGACATAGTCAACCTCAACCACATTGTTACCCGTGAAGGAGGTACATTCAGAGGCAGGGTGCTTCACAGCATACAGCTGTTAGGTCACCATTTTCACTGACCTACATATAACCCCGTGGATTGTTCCTGATGTCAGTCAGCCTGTAATCGAGGCCCGGTGTTTATGCCACACGCCGATCGCCCTCAGTACCTCTGGGCCTGGTCTCTGACTCAGAACGCAGGTCCTGTAAACTGCGTTCAGACTCCATCAGCATCACCTAGTATAGCGTTACTCGCCGGGGCGATCATCCTGGCTGACGTCCATCGGCGTCTAAACCTGAAGCATTTATGTAGATCTAAAGGTCCTGAGGGGTCAGCTGAGGAGGTGCGGGGGCCATGGGCGACGGCGTCTATTAATATGTGCCTATGTGGGGACTCTCGCTTAAGGAAGCGACCTGTTTCTGGATGGGTGTTGCTGGCAGATCTGACCTTCTGTGGCCTGCAGGTTGGGACGCAGAGATGGACTGGAAGGACGTTCTCTCCGGGGGAGAGAAGCAAAGGATGGGGATGGCTCGCATGTTCTACCACAAGTAAGAGGAGCCCCCAGTGGCTCTGAGACACTTTCTGACCGTGTCGTGCGGTGGCATTCTCCATCAGAAGCTGAAGGATGTGTGTGAACAGTGGGTGCCGACCCTCTCACGTTCCTCAGGCCAAAGTACGCCCTGCTGGATGAATGCACGAGCGCGATCAGCATCGACGTGGAAGGGAAGATCTTCCAGGCTGCCAAGGATGCTGGGATCTCACTGCTCTCGATTACCCATAGGCCTTCACTCTGGTGAGTAAAGTGTAGCAGTTTCAGAATCCCGTGGTGTGGTTCAGTGGGCTAGGATGCTGTGCCCGAGATCAGAAAGCGGCTGGTTCGAATTCCAGGGTCACGAGAGTGATTTAATCGTTGGGCGCTTGACCAAGGCCCCAGTTGCTCCAGAGGCTGTCTGACCCTGCTTTCTCAAAAAAAAGCCCTTTGTAATCCCTTATGGACCTAAGTGTCTTCTAAATAAGTGAAAATGGACACCCCCTTTCCCCCTGACGAGACAGCCATCGTGTGTACCTCTGCTGTCAGAGAGAGTTTGAGGGAACTTAACAGCTCTCTGCCTCCCCTCTTCCATGTGCCCAGGAGGTACCACACGCACCTGCTGCAGTTCGACGGCGAGGGGGGTTGGCGTTTCGAGCAGCTGGACACGGCCACCCGGCTGTCGCTGACCGAGGAGAAGCAGCGGCTGGAATCACAGCTGGCCGGAATTCCCAAAATGCAGCACAGACTGAACGAGCTCTGCAAGATCCTGGGGGAGGATTCAGTGCTGAAGACGGCGCCGTCCGCCGAGTGACGGGTGGATGAGTGCGGCACAGCGCTCCAGCATGCTCCATCCTAGCGCTTTTAGAAGAGTGAAATCTGGGATTTCAGGAAAGCCACTCTTAGGATTTTTAATTGTGAATGTGAACGTTGGACATGCTGACGGTGACTTCCCTGTTTGTCCCATATTCATCAGACCCGGTTGCAGTCATGTCCATCTTGACGCCCTGGCGGCTTGTCCTCTTAACGGCTGATATTTGGACTGGAGGTTGTGGTACGAGGCTCGTTCACACGCTTGTTTAAGTTCTGCTACATTTGTACTGCTTGCTAATGTTGTTTCAGATGCTGATTCCATCATCTGGGCTCTGTGTTCCTGAAACACTGAGCAGTGACCCACTTGGAGTCTCAGCGTGACAACAAACCCATTACAAGTGAAGACAGAGAGAGGCTAGAAGAAGCACGAAACATGCAGCCAGGATCTTCCTCTAGTGACATGCTGAGGGCCAGAAGGTCACTTCACCTGAAGAGCTGCTGTCCCATCAGGCATCACATGAACAGAAACAGGCCCCTAGGTCACACTGATAATATATCCCAATCGAAATGAAGTTAATTTATCAAATGCACAACAGTACAGCAAACCGCGGTAGATGCAGGCAATGAAATGAGTTTCCCTGAAAACTCCCATCTGATAGGTCACTTTCATAATGTATCCACCGTACTGTCCCGTCTGATAGGTCACTTTCATGATCTAGTCACCAAACAGTCTCATCTGATAGGTCCCTTTCATTATGTATCCACCATGAAGTCTCATCTGATGGGTCACTTTCATAATCTATCCTCCATACTGTCCCATCTGATAGGCCACCTTCATAATATGTCCGCCATACTGTCCCATCTGATAGGTTACATTCATGATATAGCCAACATATAGTCTCGTCTCATAGGTCTCATGTCGAGGACACATCCATTATGAATTCCTGTCTGATACAAATAATGTGAGCAGCTGATTAAGTAAACCTGCTCAGGTACAGCCTGCTCCCCCGATCAACCACCATGTGGCTGCAGCTGAATACATACAGCATGCAGACAGGGTCTCTCTGGCTAAGCATTATGACGGCTGAGATGCCCGACCTAAGCTATTGTGCACATGGAATGACTATTACAGTCGTGGTAGTCCCAGAAGCAGCCACCTTCTGGGGATTTCCACGCACTGCAGTGTCCAGAGTTTACAGAAAAAAAACATCTAGTCAGGTGCATGAGTACCATGTAAATGAGAGAGGTCAGAGGGGAACAGCCAGACTCGTTAACGCTAACAGGAAGACCACAAGTGCAAAAATAACCACTGTGTGCCACAGTAATATGCAGAGAGGCCTCCCTGATCGCACAACTCGTCAACACTTCAAGCGGTTTTGGAGCGGTTTTGAGGGCGTCGTACCCTCAGGTACCAGCTCAGTGTCCCTAATAAAGTGGCCACAGTATGGGTCACGTGGTAAAGCATCACACCCCAAGCCCCTTAATTAGCGAAATCCAGCAGGTGCTAATCTCTGTGTTTCAGCTGCTCTGCCTGCCGTCATGTTTGCAGGCCTGTTTTCTTGAGAATTAGGAAAGCAGGCCCTTTTCTGTGACGCAGTCAGCAGGCGATGTTCCCCATTTGATGCTCGTATCTCCCCCATGCCCTCCAGCAAATTTAAATTTGTCCCGGACTAGGTCAATGTTAGTCTCGATGTTGCACACCACAGAATTCAGTTATTCAGTTATGTTGGCTATCTTTGTGTCTCCCCACCACATGTCTCATACATTTCCTCTTTTGAATCAGAAACTAGCTTTTAAGATACTGCCAAACCATTTTCTTCCTGCTTGAATATGCAGTTTTGTGTATTTTAATCATGATAGCTGTTTATTATATAAGATCCAGAATCAGCCCTTCTTATTTTTTGTCTGTAATTTAATATTTAAGCATTTGACACCATCTGTCCATCTCAGACTGCGAGACTATGAAAATGTTACTGTTTTTTGGTTCACATAAAAGAATTTTAGAATAGTTTGCTTGGACAAGTCAACGTGAGTATTTAGATCAGCTACCCTCCTGTCCCAGACCAGAGAGTGTTCATTGAGGCCAGCTACCCTCCTTCCCTGGACTGTAGCGTGTTCAGTGAGGCCAGCTAGCTTCCCATCCCTCACCGTAGCATGTTAAGCGAGACCAGCTACCCTCCTGTGCCAGATCATAAGGTGTTCAGTGAGGTCAGCTACCCTCCTGTCCCGGACTATAGGGTGTTCAGTGATGTCAGCTGCCTTCCTGTTGTGGACCATGGCATGTTCAGTGAGGCCAGCTAGTTTCCTGCCCTGTTCCGTAGGGTGTCCAGTGACGCCAGTTACCCTCCTGTACTGGACTGTAGTGTGTTCAGTGAGGTCAGCTACCTTCCTGTCCTGCACTGTAGGGTGTTCAGTGAGGCCAGCTGTCCTCCGGTCCCGGACTCTAGCGTGTTCAGTGAGGCCAACTGCTCTCCGATCCCGGACTCTAGTGTGTTCAGTGAGGCCGGCTACCCTCCTGTCCTGGACCAACTTTTATTAGCTAAAAGGTGCTGAATGGTTGTGACAGCAGAGAAACACTGGACACAGCTTCCTGTCTTCTGTCACCTACTAGTTTTGCCCGCTGTGGGACCCCCAGCTGCCCCCCCCCCCCTTCAATCAGCAGATTGCTGTCAGGGTGATGCCAAGCGGGAGAAAGGCTCTTTCGCGAGCTGACTGACAGAGTCATGCTGACAGAGGCTGCTTATGATTTGCACTGCATATGAAAGAGCCTTGCTGCTTTTCACTATAGGGAAAGTGGCCACTGTCAGCCGCCGTGAACAATCTCGCGCACAGCAATCGTTCAGCACGGCCATTTCTCCATGTTTCACCTTGTTACAGACATAAAAGGACATAAAAACACTGATTGCGGTTTAGCCTGAACGTGTAACTGCATCTGGGACTGAGATATGTGTAAATACTGCTTTGCCATGATTTTTGAATAAATGCAAGCCACAACACCGTTATTTCTGATAATCTGCAGCAGAAATTCTGTCTTGGGGGGTGCTTTGGGTTGGGGGGGCATGTAAAGCCTGGTAATGCTGATAAATGTAATTAAACTCTTGGTGGATGTTAAAGAAACCTTGTCTTTTAAAATCAATTAAAACAATTCTAACAGTTTCCTCAGTAGCCAGGAGAAAATGTCCCACCAGAGAAATTCTTGCAGTTCCATGTTTTTCATATATGTATCCCATGTTTGAAACAAACTAAACTAATGCAACAATGCCAACAAAACTAATTGTACAACACAAATGTCAATGAATAGTTTGCTTGTAGCAGTAAATATGATTATCTTAACTGAAAGACCTGAGATTAGGGCAATGTAGCAGAAAATGGGTTATTGGTAGACAACACCAAGTGGGATATAAATGGCGATATACAGCATGTATCATGAGGTTAATGCTGCACGTGGCGAGATGGAGGAGTGGAAGAACTGACAGCAACTAAAAACCTACCTCTTTCAGAAGTACTTGGATTAGCACTGGCGGTATTATACTCTTAAAGAAAAAAAAATCCTGTATTTCCCCAACAGAGTATTATACAGATAGTATTCTTGGCCTGGGTTTTATTGAACCAGTATCAGAAAGTATTCACTAATGGAGTCTTTAAGCACTTTGTGAGTCACTCTGACAGGGGGGTCTGCCAAATGCTATAAGTGTAAATGTAAGAATCCAAAAGAACGTCCCTAACGGGTATGTCTGGGATTTGCATTTTAATGCCCAATTCAACATAATGTAGCTGTGGTGCCCAGTCATGTTGTTCTTTATGCACTTCTTTGCAAAAGCCATCATATGCAGGATCGGGTGAGGCCACACTGGAAGCTAATTGGCTCAGGAACATTTTGCTGCAAATGCCAACATTAGCCCACAACCATGCATGGCGGAGGCACAGTCTACCATCATGACGCTTCCACTCTACAGGAACTGGAAGCATGACTGAGGCTGAAGAGATAATTAGTGGAGTGATGAAGGTGAATAAAATCAGTCTGCTGGAAGAGAATCATTTTGCAGAAAAACAGAGGACAAATGCGGCTCGGAGATAAAGGAAAGTTCCTCAGTCGAAGTCAAGACCTGAATCCTCGTATAAATGTAGTGCTGTTCTGGCCAGCAGTTTGAGCAGATCTCCCTAGTTACATAGACAAATATTTCACAGAATTAGATTCATACTCCAACTGCTGCCAAAAGCATTGCAGTCTCTGCAGATTTATGGAATCCAATCACTTATGCAAACGACCTACTTCATTTGTCTTTCAGTCTTTGCAAACGGTCGGTTCAAACACGTACAGTACATATTGTGATGTGAAAACGGAACTCTGTAGAAAGGGCCAGGATGTTCTGGAAAGGCATAGCATTTATTTACCAATGGGAAGTACATTGTAGAATATGGATGATTTGCGTTGCTATTGCTGCCATTTGATATTCTGTGCGACATCGGAGTGTTGAAGGGCCAGCCTGCTCTCTGCCATGCAGCAGCTGTATGTGATCTGAAGTCAGCAGTCTCCTGCTCTTAACACGTTCAGTGGCTGAACCCTCACAGTTAGCACCTGTGTACAGAAATCATGTGTGGGTATAAACAGCCAGCTTGTCATATGGACCATACAGGAGTTACGTAGTTCACAGATGCAATACCACATAGGCCGAGACCCCCAGGTCTGTGAGATGAACATCAACGAGGCTCCGGGAGAAGTGCATTTTGCTTGTTTACATGTTTACTGTTGCTCTAGTGATAATGCGCTCCGGTTAAATGTGGCCTATATTAACCACAGTCGTGCCCATAGGGAGCCCACCTTCACACGAACCCTCCCCACTTATCTGCGTTTGGTGCCGTACCGAGGCTTGTTGCCAAGCGACGTGCCATGCGGGAGATCTGGTCCAGAAGCAGAGGGGATAAAGTCAGATCCGGGTCTGGGGGAGATAGAAACACAAACCTTACCCAGGCAAGCCATGTGCCCGCTGAGCTTGGGTAACATGGCTAAGGACATCCCAGAGGGAAAGGATTTTAAGGCCACTTTGGAAAACGAAGTCTTGGGTGCATAAGGGCCTCGTGTATTGACCCGGTGACTGAGCGCAGGGCGGGGCCAGGCCGACGAGCCATTTCAAAAGGATAAGGCAAAGAGGATAAATAGTACCTTAGAAACTACTACTCTAAATAAAAGCAAGTTATTGTTGAATTAAACACAGCCATTACAGTGGGTACAGTAGGTTATAGCCTATGGCTCCAGCAAAAATCAGGGGCCCTGCCTTGCATTGGGAAAAACTGAACTGATTATTAACATTACATAATTTTAAATCCTCTCTCCTTCCTCTTTCTACTCAAAAAATAGGCCTATCCCAGGTGGCCCGTTCTACACGTCTCTGGTACCCACCAAGCCATTCGGCTTACAAAAAACACTTCATTTCATTCCAACTTACTGCCATCTAGTGGTGAAACATCTGTGTAATGTGCGATTAATGGCAATCGTAGACGTTCCGAATACATCACTAAATTACTGTGATGGGTTTTCAGTTGCGTGACTTTGTAATGTTCAGAAACCTCATGTCTTAAATCGATTACACCTCATGTCTTAAATATAATGCTTTTCCTTTAGCCGATCCGCTTCACGAACAATAACATTTGTCCAATATTTAAGATCCGTATGTTCTGCATTTAAGCCCATATGATACTCACATGCAAGTTAAACCGAGCTCTAGATTGAGATATTTTTAGTTCCATCCTCCGTAAACAGCAACGTAGCCAGGATACGTAGTGCAATATACCTTATGATCACAAGGGGGCGCTCACCCATGTTGATTTGCCTTATATAATAGTATGATATTCTTGGAAAAAGCTGATGTCGCCTAGCCGTATAACGTGTCAGCTACAGTCGGCGCGATTATCATACATGCTCGAAACTTATGTAAATTACTCATCTGCTACCCACCCCCTTCTTTAAAATAGAAATGCATTAAGGGTCAAAACATGACCACCGCTACCAATGCTTTGAATTTCTCAAAATCTCAGTGGTTTCCTTCTCTAGTCCGTTTTCGTAAGTGTGCAGACGAGTGCAACCCTTAGCTACGCAAATCCCCATCACACCGAGCACACCGCGATGCGGCGATGTGCCGTAACAGGAAGGCCATCAACAAAAGGCGCGTAAACAGCATTACGTCATCGGTCCAAATATCATCTGCACGGGCAGGTTTGGTGTAACTTAACGGAGTTGCGCCCCGCATGCTTGCTGTTATTTTTGACGCGGTGAGTGTCCGCGCGGCAGCTGAGAGCCGCCCCCCGTCGCAGCGCCGTTACAATGTTGCGAAGGCGTTCCCGGGCGCGCGGCGGTGCAGTGGGCGGGGCGCCGCGGGGGCGTGGCCTGCTGACGCATTGCGGCTCAGCGAGCCTGCGATCGGGATCCCCGTCCGTGCGGGTCCTACTCCGAGCACAGTCCGGTCCGCTCCGGGAGCCGGCCGAGCGACGGCTTTGCCAGAGTTGTGCAGCCGCGATCAGCGAAGCGCGTCGTCCTTCCCTAAAGATGGCCGGAGCGTGGCCGTGAGCCTGCACCGTGGCCGCCAGCGCAGTATAACACAGCCTCCGCTCACCGATCGGATCTTCCTTCTGCTTCGGTCTCGGATCGCCGACGGCAGGATGTCGCTGGGGCAGGATGAGAGCACCGTGCGGGTGGCTCTGAGGTAGGTGATGGCGAAGCCGGGTGTACCTGCTGCCGCTGGCCGCGCCGGCTCCCTCTCACAGGAGGCCTGCCTCCTTCTCCATCGGTCCCTGCCGAGGGGATATGAAGCCGGCGGCTCTGTCATTTCACCTCCCGCTGATTGATCTCCGATCGTGTGCAATTATTTAGATTGCGGCTGCGTCTCAATGTGCGAATAGAGGAGGTGCGACACGGGTGGGGGGCGCGCTTGGGGGTGGGGATTAGACTTGCGTACGTGTAAGAACCTGCCGTCACACCCGTACATACATGCATATACATATAAATCCATGCATGCGTACATGTCCCACAAGCACGCATCCATAAACGCCGCGTATTCTAATAAAAGCGCAGAAGAAGCACCGCCACCCCCCCCCCCCCCCGGATGGGCTCTCTGCCGGACCTGGCAGCTTTTGCCGGGGGTGCCGGCTCACTGGACGCCTGAACGAGCGCTGATCGATATAAGAGCGGTTTCCCTGACGGCCAGTCGCTCAGTCGGCACCCGCCGGTCGATTCTTTGTTCGGCGGCCATGGCGGCCGCGGGCCGGTGCCCGTAAATGTGCCGTGAAGTGCGCTTTCACGCCGGAGCGGCTGGCGGAGAATGGGCCCGTGCCCTGTCCATTCATTATCTGTTATTTTATTCCCCTCCCCCACCGCATCCACACCGAAATAAATGAATGCGCGTCTTTGTTGGGGGGCCGCCTGTCACACACAGATGTGGCAGGGTTAAAATAGGGGCCGCTTCTCGCCGGGACAGCGCCGGCGGCCTGGCAGGCGTGGGGTAACTCTATCGGGGCGTAAGTCCTACGCGGGCCCCCTAGCAGGGACCCTTAAAAGCGCAAGTGGGAATTTAAATGCAGCCTTGAGCTGGGGCCGGGGCTCTGGGCACCGTGCCTGCCCTGTGGTACCTGCTGGCTGTGCGCAGGCTCCAGAAAAGAGCCAGTGCTGCCCCGCGGGAGATGCCCTGCTGCTTTCTGACAGTCCTGCTTTACAGGGGGATCTACATGGCAGTAAACATGAGCCTGAGTAGCTCATTGCCACAAACATGGCTGCCCTGTGTACCATTTTATATCCCCCCCTTGGACATTGACCGGAAATGTGAGCCTGGCTAATCCGCCACAGAGAGGCTTATGGAGCCTGCCTCCACAGAAGGGGCTCGCTTTCCATACCGGCCACTCGGCAGACCACAATAGCCGCACCAGAGGCTGCCCTCGGGCCTGGATGCTGGGTCACACGGTCTCTGATCTTATGGTGGTTTTTCAAGGGCACTGGGTGACAGATCATCTGACCGGTGATGTCGCTCCGGTCTCCCGGGAAACACGGTCCGCCTCTCTAATTAGTTTTTTGCTATGACAATCGGTCACATGCAGCCGCAGCTCTGTGGCGCATCTGCCAGCCTGGTTCCTGTGCCCTCTGTCCTTCCGGAAAGCTCTGGGTCTCTCCGGCTGATAAGGGCTCGCACGTGACACATGGTGGGCCTGTATCTGAGGGTCTTGCTTTGACCTTGCTTGGCCTCCAGACTGTACTCAGGAGAGGAAGAAAGTCTCATGGGGTTTAAGGCAGCATTGGGGGCTGGAGTTAAGAACAGGGTGGAAAGAGCCGGACAGGAATGTATGTCAAGGTTTATCGCTGAGGTGTCTTACGAGGTCGCGCTGTTACGAAACCGGACCGTTGTTGACAAATTGCTGTATGTTCCTAACATCTCTGTTTTGCACAAAGCCTGCTGTGGATTATGGGAATTTCCACTGCGGATGTATTTTTTTGTGCCGTGCGCCTTTTATTTAGCTAAGCACGTCCCCTTTCTGCTGTGCTACAAAAGTGTGCTGATCAGATCGTGTCTAGAAAGCTTTCTGACGGAGGCACGGGCTTCTGGGGAGGCCTTATTCTGGCCCAAGACGAAGACAAAGGCCCTTTCGGGGAAAGACGGGCAGGTGGATCCGGCCGTTCATGTGACACCACCGCGGGGAACAATGGAACCTGCCAAACAAAAGCAGCACACGCTCAGGTTACCGTGGCGTGGCCCAGTGCCGAGTGACCCTGCGTCTGCAGGCAGACTTTGACCTGCGTCGCTGGCTGTGTACCGACTGCCTGCTGGTGCCAGGAAAACGGCGGAGAGGAGAGAGCAGATCTCGAGTAAAGCTGCCTTCTTCCATAACACTGCTCTGAGTTTACTTGCTCGTTCTTTCGGGGTGTCTCAGCGTGTGGTGGGAAGGGAAGTTTGCTAAAAACAAACGGGGATGAATTGGCATTAATGTTCCTGGGTGTGCGCAGACTCTGTCCCGACCTGCTCTCATGCTGCACTCGTGCTTCACGGGTGCTCAGATCGCCAGTGCGCCACGTCTCTCCATGATTAGATGCCCCCTCCGTGTGCCGGCGCCGTTCTGGAAGCTTCCTCCTGTGGCCTGAGTCTCTATAGAGTGAGTGCAACATGCAGAGCAGATTATAGGTAATTATACGGTGGCGAATCAGCTGAGCCCCGCCCCCTGCCTGTCACCACCCTGCCCTTCCCATCCCTTTGAACACAGGAAGTGGCGATGCCTCTATATTTGTCCCCTCAATGGCGTCTCGGCATTCCTCCGCGGGAAACTGCGAGCTCACTGCCAGGCGTCCTCGGGGACGGCGTAGTCCTGCATGCAGCCCTGCAGTGGGCTGCCCGCCTGGCTCAGCATCCTGGCTGCACCGGGGGCCTTTTGGGTCACTGTTCTCCTGCGTGGCTGAGGCTGCGGGTCCCTGCGGCACTGCGGCGGGGCCAGGCACACGTGTCAGGGGCTGGAGCAGGCATCCTGGGCCAGCCACAGAGATAGCACTGTGTGTCAAGCCCCTTATCTGGCCGCTTGGCACTGCGACCTTTGTCATCCACTCGTCAGCCTCTCCGCTCTAAAGGAAGACCGAATGTTTTTTTCGTTAAATTTTTGTATGCTCTACTCTTTTTTTTTTTTTTTTTTCCCCCAAATGAATTTGTGTAACCAGAGGTCATGAATCCCATCGTCTCGGGTTCAGGTTTCTTCCGACCTGATGCATCCTCCTACATTTGCTTGGTTTTTTTTTTTCTTGTTGACTCTGTAAATACACAGAGTCGTAGCAACGCGCTGGGCGAGTGCCTGATGGCCCGGAGAGGGGCAGGGCCGGCAGGGCGAGCGCGTTCCATCGTCGCGCTGCCCCCGGACATTTCGCTGTGCTGCGGTAATTAGCATCGAATCTCCGCCGCTGCGCACAGCTTGTCTGTACCTGTCTGGCCCAGCACCGACTTTTAGTGCCTCTTAATGTTTCATTCTCATCTAAGTAGGCGGCTTAAATCACTTTCACCCAGAGCAGTTCTCAGGAGTCTTCGGGGGGGTGGGACAACTGCCAGGCTATTGACACGGCATGTCCTGTTTATGATTACTGCGGCATTTTTGTTGACAATAATCCCGTTACGTTTAAAGAGCTTTCCCGCTACAAATAAGCACAGAAGGTAACAAATATTTTATTGTGACACTTTCCCTAATATATTTGCATTCTTGTGAGTCCTGAAAATGGATCCCATCACTGATGAGATCATTCCCACGTGAGGCCTTTAAACTGTGTAATGGGGACAGCTAGTTAACCCTAACAGATGAGGTCTTTAAGGTGTTTAACAGGGTTGCTCCTGTGTACGGAGCCACCTGCTCAGATACCCATGTGGTGCCATATTGCAGGTGAGACACCTGTTTATGGCACAGTGCTGTCCACACCTCATGTAGCTAGGTGGAAATAGTACTTGATACTTTATTGATCCCCTTGGGGAAATTCTCTTCTCACCTCCCCCAAAGGGCAGCCACCTCTTGTAACGCCCAGGGAGCTTGGGGGTCAAAGGCCATCAATCTGCCTGCGCAAATAAGAAGTGGAAATAGGCCGCTTGAGATAGACTGAGGTCTTCCCTGGATTCTGGACTGAGCATTTAATAAGCTGGAGTAACTGACCCGTGTTCTTCTTCAGCTGAGCCGTGGAGACGTGCACCATGGCCACCTCCAGCACGACAGGATTGGTCTCCATTTCCTATCTCTGTTTCATCACTGACAAAGGCCACGCCCTGCGACACAGGAAGGACAGATCTGCCCGCTCCCCAGCTGTGGAGCTGTGTTTGCGTCAGGACCTTTTAGCACGGAGTGTGTGGGTGTGTGTGTGTGTGTGTGTGTGCGTGAGTGTGGCCTCAGGATCGGAGCAGAGGAAGTGGGCAGCCTTGGACTGTCCATCAGCCCGAGCTGGATCGCTGGCTGGACGTTTCAGTGATTTGTCTCTGTCTGTCAGACGCCTGAGTGCTTAATGTTCAAACTGTCTGCAGCGTGAACTTTACACCAGAGCAGAAATCAGTCCCTGCGGCGGATGGCTGCTTAACCTCTGCAGCCTTGTTGGTTAGCAAGTCAGCGACCGTATATGTGGAGCTTTATGATTATTGTTACGGAATGACATCTGATGACTTTTGGCGAACACAATGGCTGAAGGATAAGGACTCGGATCCATCATGGCATTATTCGAACCATTTACCCTGATGATGAAAAATGCAGGGATCTAAAGATATATATTTATATTCTTTCTGTGCCAAAGAAGTAACCAGAACAAGTGAACAGTCTGCATCATGGTCCCTCCTCAAAGCCGGGGGTAAATGTGGCGTGTTTTTCCGATTGCGGCCGCATTCCCCAATTCCAAGTGTTTATTCCGGACGTGTCCAGATGTGGCTCCGGGTCTCACGTTGGCGTGTCGGCGATGCCAGACGGAGATGGCGTCAAACGGGCGGACGCTCTGCGTTTAGGCCCGTTTAGGCTCCGCCCTGATTATGGAGGCTGTCCCCCCTGTACCAGCGGAGGCTCTGCTTCACAGAGCTCGCCATCTGCTCGCTGGACCTCAGCCCATCCCGCCTCTGCCTCCCTGGCACAGCTAAACCCGAGAGCTGCCGTAGCACAGCCCAGGAGAAGCCCGGTCTGAACAATAACCCCCCCCCCACCCCAGGGCCTGTTTCGCAGATCTCCTCCTCCGTCAGGAGACCTTTACTGCCACTGATGTGTCTGGGTGTGGTTTCACTCCATTGTTTTTGTTATTTGAATGTTTCTGTTGTGGCGCTGGTCCATCAGTCTCCTGCGGGTGGCGCTGCGTGGAAATGGCTGGCGGTTATCTGGTATTCTCAGGCTTACTGTACTCACATCATCGTGCTGCATGGGCTGCTGATCTCCTTCCTGATCTCCCTGGCCCCCCACTGGGCGTGAGTGAGGACAGTGACCTCCCACTACAGGTCCTTTCGTGTATGAAGTCTGCATGGTGATCCCCGCCCTTTGGGGGGGGGGCGTGTCTTTGCAGTCTCCATGTGGAGCTGCAGATTCCCTCCCTGCCTGATATCGAAAATCAAAAATGTGATGTAATTGTTGCTGTGGACCTGCTGGCATTGCATCATGGGAAATATGGAGTGGCTGTGATTTATGCCTGGGTAGGGGCAGACATTAGCTGCTATTTCTGTTTTTAACTCGTCCTGCGGGGCGGTGGCGTTGATCTCTCCAGAACAAACATTTGTGTTACGGGGGGCATGTGCCCCCCCCCCCCCCCCCCCCCCCCCCCCCCCCC
>JAODKL010000001.1:8149650-8184384 GCA_026780765.1 Petrocephalus schoutedeni
TTCAGCAGCGAAGGCCAGCAGCACGACGCACTTTGGGGGGGGGGGGGGTGGCTGGGGTTGGGACCCCTGATGGGAAGTGGCCTGGACCCAAGTCTGTGTGGTCCACCTGCAAAGTAATGTCCAAACTGAAAACACCATTACAGCCCATGTCTCCCGTTGGGCTTGTGATGGACAGACCTAGACGTGTCTCACTGCGTGTGTCCTCTTCCCCAGTCCGTAATAAGCTGCATAGTGTCCCGGTAAGAAGCTTAGCCAGCTCAACGCAAGTGGGTCCAACACGACCGATGTGCTGGGGGTGTGGTGTCCAGCAGCCAGTCCTGACCCAGTCCACAGGAAACGTATCCGTGACTCAGTGTAGAGTTCAGTCAGTCTGTATACCGACTTTGTCGTCTGAAGTGAGAATGACTTCATGTTAACGGAAACTAAACCACAAAGCTCTTAATCTAAGGTTTGCTTTGATGTCAGACAGTTTGTGTGTAGAGTCCTGGGTTCCTCCCTACAGTAACTGCGCTACTCACAGTATTCAGAGTGCTGTCCTCCTGTTCTCTATGATGGCAGTGATCTTCATACACTTTCTGGCATTCCCTGGTCACTGTCGTCCACACATTCTCTAACGTGATGCTGTTGAGCTTACAAGATCTGACTGAATGTTCCTGCTGCTACATCTGCATACTAACCTGTAGATCCCCCATGTGAGGCCCACCCCGTAGGTGCAAGCTGTACATACTTCTACGTCTCCTACGAGGACAGAGGGCTTCCTGTAAGCCTGACCCTGTAGACATTATGCTAACACTGCATCTTCATGTGGAAGGAGCCCTTTCTCTCTATGTAGGTTCATTCACGTCTGTGGTTCGGCCTTTGATCTTTGTCTGAAGCTTTATGTATATAAGAGATCTGGTTTTTCTCCTGATTCTTAGTTGCAAAAAAAAAAAAAAAACAGCCTGTCTAGCAGTTCTAATGTCAGATGCAGCGTGAAATAAATGTCATCTGTCAAAATCAATTTGAGGGAGGGTTGTTCTGTGTCGCCAAGTGGAAAGACGTCGGCTGACGCACTCACCGCACACGCGTTTCTGAGGAAACCACCGTGGCGTTGGGATCCATCACGTGCCTTTGGAATCGGGCGCTCCAAGGCAGATGAAGGCTGCCACATGCGGTAGGAAATGACACGCGCGTGCCTTTGTGACTCAGCGCCTGAACGCCTCATCAACCGGGCCGACACTGAGGAGAGGCCAACGGTTACTGAGGTTTACATTCGTCATCAGGGAACATGCTTTTAGAAACGGTGAGGCTGCTATTAGGCAACACCACCTGTTCTGTGTTTCTCGAAACAAACGAAGTTTTGGCACTGTCCAAGGTGTAAATTAAAGGGTTTGAATCTCCAGTTCCACTGTAGGTGGGCTGCATACAGTATAATCTATAGAGTTATCGCTAGGTGGCAGTGTTCTGTCACACTAGGCCTTGGCTTTGATCGCTTTGCTGTTCAGAAGGAAATACCCACAGAGGGGAAACATAAGCATCAATGTGATTCTTCTGAGAATGCCTTTGGCCTGAGTTTTTACTGCATGCTGATGGGGGTGGACCAGGCCTGTACATTCAGGCCTGGGCTCTAGACTCCAGACTCTAGACCCATACCACAGGGCCCCCGGCAACTGTACAGACAGATTGACGCTCCAGTATCTGGGGTTACTTGATTAAAATTTCAGGGAATACTGCTGTAATGGTCTTCTCATGACTCACATATCACTTGACCCCAGGTATTTTAATCCATATGGTACTCTCTGTAGGCTTAGCACGCCTTGGAGCTCATTTATCCTCACACAAAACTTTACAAACTTTGAAGAAGATTCGCCGCTGGTCATAAGCATGGCCCGACAGATGGCAACTTCATGAGCTTCAAACAAATATTTTAGTGCAAACTAAAACATCTTGGAGTTATTTATACAACTGTGTAACAGTATTCTATACATTGGTAGTGGTTTATAGTTCATAAATTTGTGTATGAATAAAGGAATAGTTTTGTTGTATGCGTGGGCTTTATAGAGAGTGCTCCTGGTGGGTCTAACCGATAGGGCTGATTGATCTATGAATGACTGCAGTCTTAGGTTCTTGTCAGGGGGTTTCAGTTGAAGGCATCTGGCACGGACACAAGCTCTTTCCCTCTTCTGCTTCACATTGGCTTTGAAAGAGCCAAAAGAGCGAGGGTTAATTAGGGTAAGGGCCCCCCCGCGGGTCAGCGGACTCCAGTCAATATGCCAGGAGGGACTGGGCTGAAGCCACGCGGCCAGCGGTCTGCCCCCCGGGAGGAAATCGATGGTCTCTCCCACCCTCCAGCCAGACACGGATCAGTCCTGGCGGTGTCGTACAGCGCTGCCCCCCGCTGGTGAGAGAAGAAAGCATGAAAAGGCCTTAATCCACCAAGGCTTCTGTGGACACAGAAGATTGATGTTACACTCATGAGAAAATCAAAAAAAAAAAAAACATTATGGGAATCCTGCTGTTTCTATTGGCCGACAGGCTAAAGTTGGAGTCTGCACTGTCACTCCGCTGCTGAATTATTTAACATCCACGGCTGAGAGAAAACTCCGCAGAACAATTTCGTTTATTGATGTAAAATGAGCAAAAAGTCAACTCTTATATTACAGCTGTGTGTATATTCATTGACTGTCATATACTGGGTAATTCAGAGGTAATTTATTAGAAACTTTTAAAATAGGCGGTTTTGGGGTGTCATTGTAATGGTTTTATGTAAAACTGGCATTGAATATTGCCTATTTTATAGATAGATAAGCACCCATGGATTTGATCATTGTCATATAGACATTTTGCACATTATACAGTTAAATAATGTACTTGCCTTTGACAAAATAAGAGAAATTAATATTAGCTTATACATAATCTTTTTGAAAAAATAATTTCACTCAAATTACAATTTAATCTCTGTATATGTCCAGGTATGTGTTGGTATATGTCTGCTTGTCTTAATTTGCCAACTGCAAAAAAACACAACTGGATCCAGTGTGACATTTCATTCTAACCATGGACCAGTGAATACTCCCTGTACTCCCATATTAGACAATTCACACCCGTAGTTCTGGGAGGGGACACATGGGGGCAGGTCTGTTTGATACTCACAGGATTTTAGGGCGACATTGTATCATTGCTTATCACTTGTACTTGGGTGATACTATTACTTCACACTTGCATGGTTGAGTGTTCAAATACAGACCTAAGCGGTCAAATCATTCGCGCTTCAAATGTAAAGTGCACGCACTGACATGCAATTACGGTACCAGATCGCGCATGGGAAATGCTTGTCACGTGTATGTAGATTTCTTGTCACGTGTATGTAGTGTACCATTGTCAAGTAAATGCAATTTGAATTCCATGGTTTTGTGCGCATGCGGTTATATGAGCCCACGTTTAATAGACAAATTTGGTCACCTTGTACTATACCATTTAAGTAAATGCACTTTGAATTCCATGGTCAGGGGCACCATAAAGGGGAGACAGTTAACCCAATTCCAAGAGCCCCTGAGCGACAGGGCCCTGGAAAATTTGGAACATATTTGGATTGGTCTGGGTTGGGGGCCCAGTATGAAATGCTTTCATGGGGCACAAAATCTCTAACAACACCCCTGTCCATGGTTTTATATGCATTTGATTATATGAGCATCAATAAAGCTTACATCTTCCGAAAGGCAAAGTTCAAGGTTATTTAGGTAACTTTTAGTGTAGCATTTTTATGTAAATGTACTTTGAAATCTATGGTTTTATGCGCAGTATATAAGTCAAGTTTCAGTATATAAGCCAAGTCTGACAGGGCATTCTCGGGATTTTCCCACAATGCACAAACAAGTCTTACGTCTTCTGAAAGGCAAGGTCCTAGGCTCAGGGCATGTTTCCAGAAACATTTGGTGAGCTTCTACTTTACCATTTTCAGGAGAATGCACTTTGAAATGGCTCATCATCTTCCATATGGTTGCCCAGATAGCAGGGCACTATGAGTGAATTCTTACAAGGAGCTTGCCAAAAGGAATGCATGAAAATAAGTCTGACTTTACCTGAAAACTGTACAAGTTGGCCAAATTTTGTCAAAAATAGCCCAGGACCTTGCCTGTCAGGTGATATAAGACTTGTTCATGCAATATTGGAAAATTATGAAATATGGTTTGTGAAACTTGGTTAATATATAAAAAAACGGATTCCAAAGTGCATTTATTGAAAATGGTACAGTAAAAGTTGACCAAATTTTGTCTGGAAATAGTGTAGGACCCTGTCTTTTAAATTGTATAAGATTTATTTATGAAATATATGAAAATTCTGAGAAATGGCCCTGTCAAACTTGACTCATATAATCAAAAAAAAACATGGATTCCAAAGTACATTTGAAAAGTACTTTCAAAGTACATATGAAAAAGGTACAATAAAAGAGCCAGTACACAATAAAAGGTGCAATAAAAATTGTCTGCAAATAACCTAGGACTTTAATAAGGCAATAGTAATTATATTAATTAATAAGGAATTATTGGAAAATTATAAGAAATGCCCTGTCAAACTTGGCTCATTTAACCAAAGGCACAAACAACCATGGAATTCAAAGTGGATTTACTTAAAAAAATGACACAGTACAAGTTCACCAAATTTTGTTTGGAAACAACCGAGGATCTTGCCTTTCAGAAGGTATAAGACTTGATCATGTATCATGGGAAAGTAAAAATTGCATTGCATTTTAGTACACCCTGTACTATTTACATATGACAATGCATATTGAATTGTTTTCCCTTGCACGATTGCTTAGAGTCTTATTTTCCTATGCGCTATCTGCTACCATAATTTTATGTCTAGGCGTGCACCACACATTTGAAGCGCGGATGATTGGACCACAGTCGGTCCGGACTGAGCAGTTCGTCCCGGATTGCACAGGGTCCAGCTAGCAGCTGGTTAGAGTTCAGCACCCAAGTCAGTATTATTTCGAGCGCAATTAAAAAGTAAGATACGTAGTGAGGTGGTAGATGATTTTGTAATGGGAGTTCCGGGGTTGCTTTATTTATAATTCCCCATTTGTTCGGATAAGGACTGCGCAGTGTTTCTTTTATAGATGGGGCGCGATTGCTTTGAAAACATTGCACTGTAAAACTGTATGATTCATACAGTGTGAGGGTAGTTTTAGCTTGTGTCTAATAGTAGCCTACTCGGGGCGCGTTTCCCAAAAGCTCCCGTACGTTGTTGGACCCATTCCCTCGCATGGTACTAACTAAGTAAGTTACTAACGCAGTTAGCACGTACGCTTTTGGCATGAGAAGTCTTTGCATACTTGGTCTTATCTTATCTCTGCAGAGTCGTGTGGGCCGAGGGGAATGGAGATGAGAGCTGATCGCTGTGCGCTGAACTGCCGACAACATTCTTGTTTTAAAAATACTTTTCCGATGGCCGATTTGTCATATTTGTGCGAATCAGTCTGGGTCGATTCCCAGAACCCCGACATTCCACCGGACGCTCCCACCCAAAACAGCTTTACTGTTAAACTAAAGAAATCCCGTTACGGTGCCATGGGGGCGAGCCACGTAAACTCCCCACACGCCGACGCCCATTAATCCCCTATAATAACCGTTACACGGGAGTGACTATAATGTGCTTTAAGTGCGCATTCCATGCTACATCTGGCTTCACATTTCGACCTGGAAACTGCAGTTTTCCCTGCTCATGTGATCCGGTCCCCCGACCTGATTATCCAACCCGACGCCCTGCCCTTCTTCGCAAACAAACTGAGAAGCGTGTAAATGCTCAGTCCCCCCTGCCGATCCCACGCTCGCTCGGTTTATTTCTCGTCCCCCCCTCTTTCTTCCTCGTTCTCTCCGCCGGCAACCCGCCCCGTCTTCCCCGCTGGGTCCCGTCCCACCGCTCCCGGCTCCGCGCCCCGCCGCCGGAGTGACATCACCCGTCCGCCCGCCTGCCACTCCGTCCCCAAGCCCGGCACTCACGGGGCGCAGTGTGGCTTCGCACCGCCGTCCGGAGGAGCAGCGACAGCGCGCCGGCGATGAACCGCGGCTTCCCCGGCATGGCATCCGTAGGGGACTTCGAGGCGCTCGGCTCCTGTATCCCCGCCACCAAAGTGGAGATTACGGTGTCCTGCAGGTGAGGCTCCGGCAGCCTGTGAGCCCCGCGATCGGGGGAGCTCGGCGCGTCAACTTCAGGGTGCAGCTCGGAAACTGTGACATTTAATCAAATGCAGTGATTAAAACGCAAATGCAGTCGCGGGAAGGGAGTCCCGCGTTTTGTCCCGGTGTCCCTGTCGGGTTTCTCGGGAAATCGCTCTGACGTCTTTTGTGAACTCGACGCGCAACTTTGTGACTTTTTGACTGGGAATCGTATTGGCTCCGTGTGCGAGTGTTAGCGACGGGAGTGGCGGCGGTAACACCGAGCAGCGTGGCGCAGATCGCCGTGCGGCGCCGACGTGGCGGATCTGCGTGTTTACAGCCGTGCGCGCCGGAACATTTAAAGTACGAAGTGAAGCGGGTCCGTCGCCCTGTGCTGTGAATGCAAGGGCGGTCTGTGCCGTAACCTGGGCAGCGTGTTTCCCCGTTTCGTGTCTTTGCTCTTCCGTGTTTTTGCTGTAAAAGACACAGCGTACATGTACAGCGGGCCGCTTTGAAACTTTCCCGCATCGCCTCCCCAACAGCCACGGCGGTAGTGACACATATTTGCTGACATTTACACCACGTTAATCCAGGATATTACATGTACACTGTAAATATTAACCTGCTTTGCGGTCTGTGTGTGACTGTCTGAAATCTTACTGATTGCATTCAGTCTTGAGTTGTTATTCGGGATGTTATTCCCGCCTATTAATGCTTCGTGTCCATTCCGGCGCGGCACACGCATTACACTCTTTTTCTGTGTAATGACAGCAAGCGTCGCAGAGTCGGGATGATTCAGAGCTACAAAGACAGTGTCTCCGGGGAGATCCACCGCCCGAGCCCGGCTCCGGGGAAGTTTCTCCAGATTGCGGAACAGAAAGTTGGCAATGCGTAGTAAATGCGGTGCCTCTTTTATCATTTCATGATTCAGTCAAGATCGTTTTGCTGGCGCTGCGCGATGTCACATTTTAAAGTCAGTTGAATACCTGACTGTGACTTTCCCCCCAGGAGTAAGAAGTGGGAATGATAAGAGGCAGCATACAGTAAAATGGGAGGGAAGGCATCATAAGGCGGAGATGCCTTCACATTACTGAGAAGGAGGCTTGGGCAGTGGCCAGGCTGGGCTCAGGGCATCTGCTCAGGGGAGGCAGGTAAACCCCAGCCATTTGCTCCAGAAAGCTGTGCGGTCACCATGGTTACTGTTTTAGAGGTAACCCTGAGGAGTTACCGTGGATACAGTTGGTTTGAGGTGGGGGGTGGTCTGAAAGGGCACCGTTTCGTTTGACTCCTCGGTGTGTATTTGGCAGACATACTGTGAAATCCTTCAGTCACAAGACGCCTGAAGCTGACAGGAGGGAGTCCCCACAACATGTAGTTCTCTTTACTGCCTGATGATCTCAGAATCACAGGGCAGGGAGTGGACTTCTGGGAGGGAGAACTCGGTGCCCCCTGTGTCAGTGGCTGTTTCACAAGCGCATGATTAGCATATGAATCCACATGTAATATGATGGGTTCATTTCAGTAGACAGTTCCCTGTTCTGACAAGGAAGCTTTCACCCTAAATTCCAGTGTGTTGGTGAACTGGTTATGTGACTAGGTGCCAGTATAGTTAGGGGAGTCAAATATTTATGCCCACTCATTTCCAGAATCACGGTGCGCAGACGGGCAGCGGGTCGAAAACCCGGCGTATGCAAGCCAAAGGCAAACAAATCCTACTCGTGATCCCAATCTGAAGTCCAAACATAGCCAGGAAACCACAAAGCCGATAAGGAGAGTACAGACGGTTATTATGAAATCCAAGTCGGCATCACGCAAACACTCAGGATAGTGGAGCACTTGATACGTCACAGTTAATGGAGACCAGTCTATGGCATTTAATCCAGCTGATGAGCTACTGGTGTCCTTTTGTATTATGGGGAAGTTGAGCAAACGCTGACTGGATGGATGGCGTGGCCATTGACAGGGTAGAATGTTGTGACCTGGTCTGATTGGAGATTATGTTGGGTCCCTCACAGATTCAGCCCATCGGTATGCATGCAGTGTTTCTCTGCCATCCAGGAGTATAGTACTTGGTGTGTATTCATCATCTCAGTAGCTCTTAGCCAGGTTGGGGGCATTTTTATGTAATTAGAAAAGAGCATAATTTTACCAAAGCAAAAATAAATTTAAGATAATGGAACAGGGAATCATGACTGAGCAGTGACTGAGCAAATCTAATGGTTCTTTTGACAGTCAAGCTGTTTTGGCGCTCTCTAGTACAGATATGCGACAAAGTAGGCCATTTTCAGGCCATGGCCCTAACCTAACCCTAACCTAACCCTACAGTTTGTTATGCCATCCAACCCTTGTGTGTGTGTCTTTAACTCCATCTCTGTGGGCGTGTTCTGTACCTCCATCTCTGTAGTCGGGGTCATCATCTCCTTCTCCATGAGCGCAGTCTTTATCTCCATCATTGCATTTGCCCAATCAGTGACGCCCCTGATGGATCGCAGAGCACATGACTTTTAACCCTTCAGTCAGCACCTATGAATGCTCCTCTCTATCCATTCATCGCTGAGAAAGGGCCATGCAGACTCGGCATGCAGAGTTTGCCCTTGGCTCATTTCTCCATCTGGTAGACGGACAGACAGTAAATTTAGGTCCTTGTCTGGGTCTTTAGTTAAAATGCACTGACTAGACTAAAGCCTTTTTTTTTTTTTCCAAAGAAACTCATACATAATTCACAGTGCTGTTAGGGGAAAACACAACACCTTTATTTATCAAATCCTCGCTTTGCTCAGGCTTGGGTTTAAAAATTCAGCAGCCTTTGTTTGGCAGCTTGCTCTCGCTACCTCTCCCTGCGAGCGGCGTGTGGGCGTCTCCCGAGTTTCCTTACTGGGAAGCTGACATGTTTACTGGAAGGAAATTGCAGAATTGACCGGACTCCACCCCTTCGGGCCTGTAAGCGGTGCTCTGGCTGCTTGCCTCCTTAGAAACATCTCAGTGCTTCACAGCTCAAAAATGTGGTGGAAATAGATTGCTTCTGCCTCTCTCTGATAGCAATTAGTAAAGCGGATGATTAGCACCACAGCCCTCCGTGTCTGTAAAGGCTGAAACCCGAAGTTTCAAAATTTGTGATTTAGTTCGATGGTCCCAGCTGTCAAGGTGGGCTGTCGGCTCATCTGGGTATCAGCATCTCCTGCCATTAAACTGCTTGATGTCCGACGCAGGATCCATTGCTCTGGATGAAAAACGTTAAAGGTGCTCCTTGAAGTTCTCATAGTGGCTCAGCCTGTCTGCCACTATGAGGCCCGGAGAGGAAAGGCAAAGAGGCAGATCTTCGTATTGTGGTGCTGGATCTCTGACAGATCGTGTGCTTGTGTTTTCCTGTCCTCTGAACAAAGAGAATTTCATTCAGACAAGTCGCCGCCTATGAGTTAGAGTTCCTCACAGGAGTATCCTGCTTCCCAGTGTGCCGGGTCTTATTCTGGAGGCGACGAGTAACGGATTCATTAGGCTGTTAGTGCTGAATTTTGATGTGTACCTGATGGGGATTCCTATGTGTATCCAGCTGAGGTCAGCCTCTATGTGACTCTGACTGGCCACTGCTTGCCAAACTGCATTGGTGTGGCTGACACAGAGATGGCTAACACCACTTCTAGCTCATTCTGGCATAGATGGGACCCAGGAGCTTGATGTAACTGTCATACAAGGCCTTGACTTTGCAAGTGACACTGACAGAATCGTCCATCTCAGAGTAACCGGCTCTGGCTGACAGGGTCTAACACTGTTGGTTTGGCAGCCGCTGTTCACACAGAGCTAGGCCCAAAGGGCACTCCGAAATGCACAGAATTATTTAGGGAACATGAGGAATTGGCTGTTTACTGAGGCCTGATTGGCAGGCTTCCTTGGATGGGGTTATACAGACCCTGTTCTGTTCATCTGGGCCAGCCTCGGCTGAGCTTTGGCTCGCTTATAATAAGGCTTTGACTGGTAGGAGATGACGTACATCTCTGGAACAGAGAAACTTATCTTAGCGTTGGAAAGTTATTTAAACAGGTAAATCCTCTTATACCTAAAATAAATGTCCAGACAAATACCAAAATCTATTTTCTATGTTACAGCAAACTCCGCAATAATTTACTTTATCGCTGTGCTGTTTGCTTTGACTCTGGCTAAAAGGAGAGGAAAGTTTTACAGACTCTAAATTTCATTTGTTGGCACTTGAACAAATGAATATTTAGAAAATTGCTCTGGGAGGCCGGGTCAGAGATCGATAAGGCGCAGAGGGAATGCACGCCGCTTGCCAGCAGACATAACACATGTGCTCCATGAATTCAGTGAGGAGGAACAGGCCACTATAAGCAGTCCTGTCATGCGAAGGGGAGCAGAGCAGAGCTCTGGATAAATGCAGAGGCTAAGCCAGCACGTAGAGCACCAAGGCGCCACCAAATTCTGTCTAAACCATTTTAATCTGTGTTTATGCTCTGAGAAGAACGATGGTATTTTTGCCTCTTTGGACCTATGGGATATAAACGGAGTCAGCACCATGTTTGTCCATAATCTCAATGAGAGCTCATTTCGCGTTGCTCTGAAATAGAGGTAGATTGAGGTAGATGCATGTAAATGAAAGCATGTGCCCCAAAAACACCTGCCATTGAACGCTTGGGCACCGCCACGCCAGGTCCCGCCGCGCCATGTCTCGCAGCGCAAGTCCCGCCGCGCAGGTCCCGCCGCGCCAGGTCCACCGTCTCTGCGATGTGCTCATCTTGTTAAGGGAAGAGAAGCGGATGGAAAGTTGACCATGAGAAGAGACGTGACGAGTGCAGGCTGAAGAGCTGGTGGTCGGGAGCCCGAGCTTATAGGGGTATAAGTAGCATATCAGCTCTGAGCAACAGTCCAATGGGAAAGTACTGCTGAAATGATGGATGCTATTACAGCACGACACTCAGATCCATGGAGATCTCCAATGGCATCTCCAGCCCAGCCACATAATAGCCAATAATATCTCCATCTCAACTCAATGACATCTCCAACCCAACAACACCTGAATGACATCTCCAACCCAGCGCGATCTCCATAGCAACAGCACCTCTTATTAATAAAGTCAGTTATTGTGATGTGCGCACCTGCGTGGCATGCTTCTTACACCCAGTCTGCCCCGGTAGCACTTGGTATGTCTCTCATGTCTGTAGAAGTAAGAGTAGCGGCGAGGAGGAATACACAATTTCAGGAGGACCTGATGGAGATGCATACAACCAATGGAACTTAATCTTACTACAAACATTCTTACTGTGACTGATGAAAAGGTATAAGGTCCATATGTGGTATGTGATGTTTTCCAACAACACTGTGTCATTTAGTGCCAAGGAAACTTTGACAGTTGACAAGCATGTTGTCATTTCCTGGGTTTGGAGCCCTGAATGAAATGAAAGCATGTGCCCCGGAAACACCTGTCGTGGAACGCTTGAGCACCACTCACAGGCCTCAGCTTTGGAATGATCAGCCTGCACCTTACAGGAAGCCCAGAGCACAGCTAATCAAAATCTCTGTGGTGACACCTGTGAGATTATAGGAGCTGGTAACCTATAGAGTCAACCTTGTGGCTTCCCATAGCCCTGGGGTGGCCTTTACAGTAAGTGTCTAAAAAACGCTGTGTGGCCAGGTTCCCAGAGAGGAGGGGGAGAGGAATTTGCAAGACCGAGCTGTTCACTAATAGGATGTGACAGTGGCAGTCTGCCGTTTTCCGAGGGTGTTACGTACGCCGTGACGTGGGGAAAGGGCGAGTTTAGGGTGCCCTCGACACAGCTGCTGCAGCACGTCACAACTACGACATATTCGGCCTCATCAGAAAATTGTGGACCGGATCTCAGCTGCAGTAATACACGTGGCGTCAATGCCCACCCCTGCCGGGGTCAAAAGTGGAGAAGCCCTGTGACACTGCTCTGTGTTTCAATCCAGCTTAATGGCACTTAAAAACATCCATCCATCCATTTTCTAGCTGCTTTTCCTGGTCAGGGTCACAGGGTGGCCTGGAGCCTAACGCAGGCAGCATGGGGCACAAAGCTGGGGTCGCCCTTGGATGGGATGCCTGTCTATGGCACATACATGCAGTCAGAGTGTTCATTTAGCCTGACTGCACGTTTCTGGACTCTCAGTTAGAAAATCTTGGAGAATCCCACATGGTACCAGGACAAAATATACACCCCCAGACCCTTAGCAGAGATGGGGTTTGAACTTCCAAGCCCAGAGGTGAGAGGTGCCGCCCATTTACAGTCAGCAGGGCTCAGCTCCTCTGTTGGCTCAGGATGGTTGCGCTTTGCAGGCTGTGGATGATGAAACGCCTGAAGTGTACCTGCTACCTTGGGACACTCCACGGAGGCTGTTCCTCATTTACCAGCCAGGGCTCAAAGGTGGTCTGTCCAAAATAGTCTGTTCTGTTCCTCAGAGTCAAAAGCGTTCTTGAAGGTCAGGCCCCTGAAACAGAGGCCTCAGTGTCAGGTGTCGGCACACTGGAGAGCCGTGTCGCGAGGTACCGATATCTCCGTGATGTTGCTCTTGCGCTGCAAAGGCTTCCGCATGGGACAAACCTGACACTGGCAGCCCTATCGATCTCGGACTGGCTTCGGGATCCTGCATGTCGACAGCACTCTACAAGTGTGCCGAAATCTCAGATCCTCCTTTGAATATCACTGCTAGTCTCCATCCTAGCAAATGCATTCTTTAAGGTCGGATAACGTAAGACTGCTGTCCTACTTTAATACTTCTATGCACTGTGGTCGGACAGGATTATGGTCAGTCCCATTTTTGTAAGGAAAAGCCCTGTTGGGAGCATAAATCTATCAGTGAAAGCATCCAGGTTTCATTGCTGTCTGTCCAAACTGTCCATCCAGGCAAGCTGCAGTTCTTCACATTACCTAACACTGTCCCCAGCCAGGGTGTACTGCCTAGGATAGGCTTGGGGGCCCCTTAGACCCTGACCAGGATAACAGGCTAGAAGCGGGTGGGTAACCCTTATCCTGGAAGGCCGGTCTCAGTTTGACAGAAAACCTTCTGCATACAGGCACTCCTGGATCAGGTTGCCTAGCCCTGATTTAGGGATCGTTTTAAGGAGTTTAGTTTCTTAATTTAAAATTGTGATTGATCTGCATGTTTTTAGTGGACTTCCCTAAGTGGTGTACATACGATGCTGGACTGTTAGTCAGTGTAATTTGCCCCAGGAGCATGAGGCACCATGTGACCACCTGACATGCACCGCCTGACCCGGGTCTGCTGATGCAGCGTTTGCATGGCTCATTAAAAAGAATTAGAAAGCATTTAAGCAATTTAGAAAGGATTAACACCTTAATTTGCATTTAGAATACGGTTCCCATGGGTAATACGTATTTTCTTTATTATATTATTTTTGCAATTTAACCCTTTCATGCAGGAATTATGATAACCTGAGTCAGGATTTTTTTTTCTATGAGTTTTTATTTCTCTGAAGGGATGAAAAAAACAGCCACTGGGTGAAAGCCTATGGAGTGATGCAATAGCGTCCACTGTATAGGCTGATATGCAGTTATACCACTGAAATCTGTGCGTTTTCAAGAAAATTGCTATTGAATAGCTGTACACTGTAGTGAGCACCATGCATGAAAGGGTTAATCAAAGTACTAACAATATTTGTAATATTGATTATTGTAAAAAAAATCTGAGTGCTTGTGCTAGCATGCTGCTTCCAGCGACTCTATAATGATAGATGACTGTGCAAACAAATTAATATGACAATAATATGGCACGGCAGGCAGCATCACGCAGGCTGCGATGCTGCATCCAGTAACTGTAAACGAGTGAGAAAGCCACTGTGCTGTCTGCGAGATGTGGTTCCAGCTAGGCACAGTGGGCGTTAATGCAGTGAAGTCCCACATGGAGCTGACCAGACTCAAAGTGGCTATAAAGAGTCGACAGCAGATGTCTATGCCCGTTATGCGTTTCTGCGCCATTGCTAGCCGGGGAGTGGATATGGCAAAACCTGCTGCAGCCGCCACGACAGCCGTTATGGTGACAATCACCTCAGTGATGCCCCATCACCTCCGTCATGCACCACTCATATGAATCCAACAGTGGTTATGCTTGCAGATTTCCAACATAGCAGAGATCTTTACATTCGGCAAGAGCGGAATGTGGACTCGCTGATATCCAATGTAAAGAATACAGGTGCGTTCATTTTAATGTCAGTTGAAAGCCTCACCCAGTCCATAATGAAATAACAATCGTCACTTGGAGTCTGTTATTGAGAGAATTGTCATGTTGAATCCCGTTATCTAGGCTCCCAGTTCAAGGGCTGTGCAAAAGTCGAGGATCTGTTGCATTATTTTGTTTCCAAAGTAGTCTTTGCAATTTCTGCTGACTTGCAAATTTATCAGGCCCCTGAATTAACCTTTTTCCCTGCTGTGTCATTTTAGCTGTCCCAAAGTGAACATGCACTGTACTGGGTATCTGAGTCCGGACCCCCATACACAGAAATGGGTAAAGAAAATGGATGGATGGATGGTTAGCCAAGCTGCGACTACAGATGTTAGCCCTAATGTATTTAATGAAGGCTCAGGGTGGCATTAAAAAGGACTTTCATTCATTCATTCTCCAACCCACTTTTCCTATCAGGGTCGCGGGGGTCTGGAGCCTATCCCGGAAACTACGGGCACAAAGCAGGGAACAACCCAGGATGGGGGGCCAGCCCATCGCAGGGCACACTCACACACCATTCACTCACACATGCACACCTACGGGCAATTTAGGAACTCCAATTAAACTCAGCATGTTTTTGGACTGTGGGGGGAAACCGGAGTACCCAGAGGAAACCCCACAACGGCATGGGGAGAACACGCAAACTCCACACACATGGAACTGGGCAGGATTTAGAAACCAGCAATAGTGCAGAGCAGCGGTGAGATCTTCCGGGGAAATCGGCATGTGTGTCTAAGACGCATTCGACGGCGCAGGCGTGCTGGGCGTGATCGCGCACCTGCTGGCTGTGTAGCGATTTGGAGGCGGGGGGGGATGTCCTACAAGGATCATACGCACTTACTGCTGGTTGGATGGAGGGCACACTCTGACCATCAGGGACACAGCTGAGGAACATGCAAAGGATGCATGACAGTGTGGCGTCCCCCAGAAAGCGGAAGGTTGTGGGTCTGACGTGCTGCAGGATTGTGGGTTTTTAGGCACCTCAGAGGCTCAGGACTGGACCTAGCCTCTTGGCTAAGTGGCTGAGGCAGGGAGACTGGGGCTGACTGTCTGTCTCGACTGAGTCATCTTGGAAGGATGTTTCTGACCCATTATTAGGGCAATTTATGTGTGTCCAGAAGTAACATTTGACCCTGCAGCTCTCTGAATGCCCACTGCCCACGAAGCATTGCTGCAGCACTGAGTAATCATCCTAAGGCTCTTCTTATAAATAGTTTTAATGTTTAAATATATCCTTAGACATTGCGTGTCTGTGTGTGTCTGTCTGCACATGGGTGTCTGCACATGGGTGTCTGCATATCTGTGTGGGTCTGTCTGCACAAGAGTGTCTGCATGTCTGTGTGGGTCTGTCTGCACATGGGTGTCTGCATGTCTGTGTGGGTCTGTCTGCACAAGAGTGTCTGCATGTCTGTGTGGTTCTGTCTGCACATGGGTGTCTGCGTGTCTGTGTGCGTCTGTCTGCACATGGGTGCCTGTGTGTCTGTGTGTGTCTGTCTGTCTGCACATGGGTGTCTGCGTGTCTGTGTAGGTCTGTCTGCACATGGGTGTCTGCGTGTCTGTGTAGGTCTGTCTGCACATGGGTGTCTGCGTGTCTTTGTGGGTCTGTCTGCACATGGGTGTCTGCATGTCTGTGTGGGTCTGTCTGCACATGGGTGTCTGTGTGGGTCTGTCTGCACATGGGTGTCTGTGTAGGTCTGTCTGCACAAGGGTGTCTGCATGTCTGTGTGGTTCTGTCTGCACATGGGTGTCTGCGTGTCTGTGTGCGTCTGTCTGCACATGGGTGTCTGCGTGTCTGTGTAGGTCTGTCTGCACATGGGTGTCTGTGTGCGTCTGTCTGCACATGGGTGTCTGCGTGTCTGTGTAGGTCTGTCTGCACATGGGTGTCTGCGTGTCTGTGTGGTCTGTCTGCACATGGGTGCCTGTGTAGGTCTGTCTGCACAAGGGTGTCTGCGTGTCTGTGTCGGTCTGTCTGCACATGGGTGTCTGTGTCGGTCTGTCTGCACATGGGTGTCTGTCTGCACATGGGTGTCTGCGTGTCTGTGTAGGCACACCCTACTTTGAGGAACACAGTAAATGTGTTATACTTGCAGAAACTAGCACACCACCACGTGTTTGTGTTTGAAACATAATCACTTCCCCTCTTCTAGCTGGAATACCCACGTCATTAGCAGTTTTGCAGGTGATATGAAGTAATCTGTCAGGGGTCTTTAAAGATTAAGAATTAATCATTAAAGATAATTTTTTTTGTCGTGTTTCTCGAGTGCTGCTTAAACGCTGTGTTACACCAGCCGACATACGCAGTATTATGCTGCGTTTAAGCGTCAGTGAGGAGCCCTGACGTCTTAATGAAATCTCCTTAAAATAGAGCAGCTAATGGAGGCGTCTCTCTTTCACATCGGTCCTCGAATCCCCCCAGCCTCAGGTTTCCTGTCCTTCCCCGGCCATTTAAAGAGCCCCCTCGCAGCACGTTGATGCGCGATAGTGGATTCCCGGCCCCCACGCTGGTGAGCGCTGAGTCCAGCGCTGCCCACGGGCTGAGAATCTAGCGCAGTGAGATGCTGTGGTCTCTGCGGACACTGTATCCAGGCCAGGATAGAGGAATGGCCCGGGATGGGAGGGCAGCTTGTGGGACCTCGCTGCGGTCTGACAACAAAGCGCGCCATTGTCCTGCGAGTGGTGCAGGGAGTGGCAGAGGCCCGTGTTTGTGCGCACATTCATCCAGCACCTCCGCCTGAGCCATGGGCAGAAACACTGGTCTCCCACTTCCTAAAGGGGGGTTTCTCATTCACAGATGCATGGGAGGGGGGTTGTTCTTCAGAAGGAGATCAGTTTTTGGCTCCAAATATGAATTAGCATTAATTACATGTAGTTCATACTCAGGGTAGGTTCCTAAATCTACTCCCAAAGACACACTTTGGTTTTCTGTTATTGTCGTGGGGTTGTGAAGGTCCTGTGTAAAAGGGTGATCAGCCCAGTGCAACAATAATAGTGGTAGAAGCAAATCTTCCACTTGCATTTTATTCCTCAAACGTTACAGCATTTCAGAGGCATATTTGCGCTTCCTTTACTCTAATCTGCGATCCATATCTCTCTACTTTCACACTCTTTCTCTCTCTCCGTTCTCCTCCAGTCTTGGCCACCCTGGTGTGCAGATCTCTGACCACTGAGACAAAAATAACCTGGAATGATTCAACGCCAGTGTTTTCAGTGTCTAATTGGTGGCCGCCTCTGTGCCTGGTGGCCCAGTTGCTCAGCCCTGTGCTGTTAGATGGACCCCAGTTTTTTGGTCAGGCATGGGGAAGGACGCCTGGGTTTCCTGGCACCATGAGTGTTGTTGGCTGCTGGCTCACCTCTGTTGCACAGCTGTAGCCCCTGAGCTAATCACTAGAGCACGCCTAAGACATTCAGCAGATGGACCCGAGTGTCGCTTTGCTGAGGGCTAATGAAAGCAGCAATGTGCCTAGGCTGCCAGGGGGCACAATACCAGTGAAACCAGTAAAAGAGCAATAGATAGTCAACTTGGCCGCTGCCCTATTGGTTGATGGTTGCCAGGGTGATGGTTGCTGTAACACTGAGCCGGATTGGTCAGGTCCCAGTGGGATGGCTGAGCCGTGAGTGACACATCAGCCCCCAGAAAGGCATGTGGCTACACACCCTGACGGAGCTTTAAAAGCTGTTTAAGCTAATTAGGCTAGGAAGTGCTGTCACTCAGATGGGCCGGGAGAGACACAGTCTGCCCCCATCACCCTCGCGGCTCCCACATGGTCCTGGGCGACTACACACCGACTCTGGGTGTTAACCAGGCTCCAGCACAGAACTGCCATGTGTGAGAGTGCCGTCTTCACACATATAAATACAGCGAGAGGCGTGTCATATTTCCATGTGGTTTCGTACAACAAGGTCATTGTTCAAAAAGAACAATGTTCCCCTGCCAATGTACAGTTGACTCACAGTTGGCTGTGCCTATGTGCTTCGCAAACAACGGTCTCAACTTTTTTATTTAGCCTGTGGCTGTTGTGGATTGGCCGTTCCAGACTGCCATGTTATACCGCGCCCCCCCCCCCCCCCACCCTCACCTCACCCTCTTTCGTTGAGGTCCTCAGTTGGGCTGGCTATGGGAGGGTTCCCACAATGCACTGCACCAGTCCTCCTGCCAGACGGAGTCCTGGCCGATGGCGCGCATTTGGCCGCTAAGTGAAATGCCTGAACTGGGAGCCTTTGAAAGCGGGAAATGTCAGGCCAACATCTGTGCCTTCAGTGCAGCGATACAGGGGCATGCTTTGTATGTGTATCTTTGTATCTTTGGGGGCACCACAGGTGTCACCGCCATGGGAAACACAGCTGTCTGGCGTTCCTCAGTGCAGCTGTGCTCCCGGGGAACTTCTCAAACTTCGCGAGCACACAGGCGGACCCGTGACGCGGCGGCCATCCACTCAGCGTCATTTGGACAGCTGTGCAGCCCGGCACCAGGCCCAGCAGGACCCCGGTTTGGGTCGTTTGTAAGAAACAACCTGTCGTGTGCTGCCACAGAAGGGTTCTCATTGTCTGGTTTTTCTTTTCATTTCTGCACGTTCTCTGCGGGTGTCGGCAGTGAGGCCTCAGCCTGGTGAGGGTAGAATGAGGCACGTTCTACGTGGAGGCTTTTGACTGTGTCATGTCGGACCCACACACAGCTATGGCACAAACACGTGTGGCTGGGTGTTTGCATCAAGTCTTTCTGGAGTTTTCCCTCAGCTACCTGTGCTGATCAGCAAGCCAGCTGTGTCACATTTGGAATATATTAACCCCCCCCCCCCCCAGGAGGGTGCTGTTTTGCTTTCGGGGTGCGAATGGATTGGCCAAAGCTGGCGGGGTTTTGGGATGCAGGTGTTATGAAAACCTGATGATCAACCTCAATGTGTGTGTGAGGGTGTCCAGGCTCCCCTGCCAGCCGCAGGCCATGCTGGGGGGGGCTTGTCACTTCACATCACACACTGTCTCCCTCACTTAGCAGCTGTACTGCCTGCTCCACTTGGACCTTGCTGTCGCCCCGCGCGATAGGCTGGCTCGTCACCCCGCGCGATAGGCTGGCTCGTCACCCCGTGCGATTGCCTGGCCTGTCGCTTCACGTGGTTGGCCGGCTTCTTGTACTGTTTATCACTCTTCTTGTGTAAATGAAGTCGATGTGCTGACTTGGCCTCACTCTTCTCCCTTTTCTTCCCCTGCAGGAATCTCCTTGACATGGATACATTCTCCAAATCAGACCCAAGTAAGACAATTTTGCATTTTTTATTTGCCTGTTTTGGCTGTATGGTTTGAACCGTGTGCCAAAGCTGCCCGTGAAATAACTCCACCCACCTCACTCCATGTCCTACCAGCCCCCTGAGCTTCCATTTGTTTCTTAGCAACGCTTGCCTCACACTCTTGCAAGTGGGCTTTGGCATGAATGGGCCCTCTGGTGGTCAGGCTAAGGGTGCTGAGCCAAACGCAAATCCCACATGGAGGTGCAGGGGCAAACTGCTAGGTGCTAGCTATTCAGGGAAGTCCATTCAGTCCTACTGCTAAGTGTTCAGTGAGGTCTGCTCAGATCTGCTGCTAAGTGTTCAATGAGGGAAACTCAGTCCTACTGCTAGGTGTTCAGTGAGATCTGCTCAGATCTGCTGCTAGGTGTTCAGTGAGGTCCACGCAGACCTGTTGCTAGGTGTTCAGTGAGGTCCACGCAGACCTGTTGCTAGGTGTTCAGTGAGGTCCACGCAGTCCTGTTGCTAGGTGTTAAGTGAGGTCCACTCAGTCCTGTTGCTCAGTGTTCAGTGAGGTCCACTCAGTCCTGTTGCTAGGTGTTCAGGGAAATCCGCTAAGTCCTGTTGCTAGGTGTTCAGGGAGATCTGCTCAGTCCTGTTGCTAGGTGTTCAGGGAAATCCGCTCAGTCCTGTTGCTAGGTGTTCAGTGAGGTCTGCTTGATGAGGAGACAGGGAGGTTCCACTAGGGATGGGAAATCCGCTCAGCTGTCGCACATCCCCGGAGCCAGGGAGAAGGTGCCCAGCCTCCAGTATCTGTGTAATATTTAGAGACCCATTAGCACTTTCAAGCAGGTGATGGACTGGGCATGGGGCAGTTCAAGCCTCTCTAGCACCCAGGATTAGACATCACCATCGACTTATTAAACCAGCCTGAAGGAGAGGCGTCAGCATGGACCAGGCCTAACGAATCCCACCTGTAATGATGCTGCGATTGCGAAACAGCTCTCAGGGGTTTAACACCAGGAGCAGCGGAGCACCAGCGACCTGCAGGTCCTAAGCCCATATATAGAGCCCAGCAGCAGCAGCAGGCGGGCAGAGCCAGGGGGCGCTGTGGAGTCTGTGAGACGGCGATCCTCTGTACCGTGCCATGCGTGTGCGGGTAGGCAGGGCACAGACGGGTCACATTCCCATGGAAACAGATTAGGGCACATCTTCGGTAGAGAGACGCTTCAATCTCGCTGCTTTGTGCTGTGATGATAATGAAAGTAGCTCAGAGTGTGTGAGCACTTGGCAGCTCTTAATGTGACTGTAATTCCATTTATCCAAGTACTGGAGATAAAATCGGCAGTTACGATTTTTATGAGTTCACTGATGGCTCAGAGAACAGATCAAATAGCATCCCTGGGCTTATCTCCCTCCTGCTTAGCCAGCACCTCGAGTACCAGGAGCAGAAGTTATTTTCATTGATTGCATCGCAGATGGACCCTGCCACGTGCTTGCCATTTTATATGCTACAGCGGTAATTGTAAATTGACAGTAATTGGTATTTAATTGCTAGCTCTGACCCTCCCCCCCTAGGTGTTTTCACGCGCACTGTGTTTTCCTGTTTCCTGCAGTTTGTGTACTTTACACGCAAGGGGTCGGCAGCAAGGAGTGGAGAGAAGTAAGTAAGAGGCTTTCTGGTGCTGCCGCGTGTGTGCCCGTGTGTGTGTGTGTGCGTGTGTCCGCGTGTGCGCGCGTGTGGGTGCTCCCCCTTCAGGAGTGCTTTTTAACGTCCATCTGCAATATAATAATAGCCTCATTATCCGCCGGGCCTTTTTCTCACCACTAAACATTGAATTGTCAGAAATAGCCGCAGTGCCATGATTAGGAGGCTGTGCCCGTGTCCCCATGGAGGTGCCACCTAACCCCTGCATATCTCCCCCCCCCCACCCTGGCCCAGTTCGGCAGGACGGAAGTCATCGACAACACCCTGAACCCGGACTTTGTGCGCAAGTTCATCCTGGACTACTTCTTCGAGGAGAGGCAGAACCTACGCTTCGACCTGTGAGTGAAGGCGGGAGCCCGGGGTGGGGGGCGGGCGCACCGGCCTTGCCGAGCGGAGTCCCCTGGTCGCCATGGTGACAGGAGACAGAGGCTCAGCGATCGGGGCGCTGAGGAGCACCTGTCACACGCGAGCGAGACGCTCCGCTCTGCATGCTGTTCGCACAGGGAAGACAATAAGCTCATTAACTGTGATAGATACACATAATTAAAGCCTCTCTGTAAACGGGCACCTCAGTCTGTCCTGCGGACCCGTGTGCTGCGCTTGGCGTCTGTGTGCATGGATGTTTGGGGTGTGCGTGGACAGTGACGCGCCAGCCCTGGGCCCCCCCCACCCCCACCCTCCACCCCAGCCGTGCAGGAATGCAGCCGTGCCGGTCTGCTCACGGAGGAATGCTGGGGCCAGAATCATCAGCTTGCAAAACATGAACGTGGCAAAGGTCAAGAAAGAATTCAAAATCTAGGAAGATGGAATGATAGAGCATTCACTCCCTCACGAGTCACATGCAATGGTTATGCTCAAAGCGACATTCCAGCTGCCGCGGTTGCTGGTGTCCACACATCATCTGCATCTAGGGAACATTCTCAAGACCTCAGCCCCTTATCCTGAGCCTTTCACTGCCATCAAAACCAGGCACAGTGACAGGCCAGCAGCTTTAAAGCTGAACCCATTGTTACAGGGATAGTTCACGTTAAATGCCCTGATCAAAGATCCCTGCTTGGGTAATTAACCACTACGCCCCCTGTTGCTGAGTTTTATATCCCTCACATCCTGCAGTGATGGACTGCTTGGACTTCTCTGTCGCCATCTGTCTTTCTTTTGTCTTTCCATTTTCCTGTATCTGAATTATTGTGCTGATGAGGAATGTATTACACCCAATTAAAGTGCTTTGGGGCGACTTTTGTGAAAGGCAGTATCTAGATATAAGCTGAATTGAATTGAATTGAATTGAATTGAATTGACAAAAAAGTGAGACTGCACACTGGCCTTTACTCCCTGGCAAGCTCTAACCACCAGCCTCTCCTTCTCTATCTCAGGTATGACGTCGACTCGAAGAGCTCCAATCTGTCGAAGCATGTGAGTGTCCTAGTGTCCGGCACGAGACGCCACCCCCCCCATCCCCCCACTGTCACCCTGACACCAGACAGAGCTTCTCATCCTCGGAGGCAGCTCAAACTCAGTGGGATTCTCTGGAGTGCCGGCCTGTGTTTGGGATGCTGGACGCCCACTAATTTCCTTGTGAGGCAACACAGGCCCTGCCTGCCTGGAAGCATCCTAATTAACGCTATAAATAATGGAAGACGAAGCATGACAGCCATTAAAAGAACACAGTGTTGCTGGCAACGAAGACGCAGAATGACTGACAGCAGCATTATGCCTGTCCGTCTGTTTGAGTAACACGCATCCGGGTGATTACTGAGTAACGGATGAAAGGCAGCCGGCAACTGTAACTCTAATCCTAGTTAGTGATGGAAGGGAGGGGGCTCTGCCAGCTAGTTAGCATTAAGGGGGGGACTCTGCAGGGTAGTTAGTGTTAAAGAGAGTGGACTCTGCAGACTAGTTAGCTTTAAAGTGAAGGGACTCTGCCAGCTAGTTAGCATTAATTGGGGGGGCTCTGCAGGGTAGTTACTGTTAAAGGGAGTGGACTCTGAGGGCTAGTGAGTGGGGATTCTGGGGCATTCTAGGGGATTCTGCAGTGGGTTAGTGGTATAGGGTGGGGATTTGAATGGTAATGAATATGTGACACATTTATATTGTGTTTGCTGCAATGGTATCGATTTCTCCTTCGTGATGCAGCGTTGGGTCTCAGATTATACCCAACACACCGCACATTCCTGCCATTGCAGGCTTTGACACTAATAATACTCGCTCGTCTCGTCACCCTCCTACTCATGAGATTGGATTAATGCGCTGTGGGAACATTGGCGGAGCTGAAGGAGCTGCTTGTGGGATTGGCGGTCGCGTTAGGCCCGGGGAGCGTGACCCCATGCAGTCGCTGGCTGGCGCTCTGTGACCCACTGTGCTGCTGAGAGCTGCCTGTTCTCGCCATGCTAATGGCTTTGGCCCGTGAGGTTTGCCACACGGCCGGTCCACCGCTTCGATAGCCCAGCGTTTCGGCCCGACGGTCGACCACGTCAATGCCAGGGTGCGTCCTTAAACACCAAAGTCTCCGCGGCAGCTTGGTGTACTCTCTGAGTGTACAGCTGATAAACTGGCTAGTGAATATGAATGCAAATTGTCTTATTTTCCACGGTTAATGCAACCGAATTATGTGAATCTTCTACATGGGAGTCACTGGTAGCAAATTCAGATGAAGTCATTTCATTGGCAAAGCCCATTTTGGCAGTGGAAAAAGCAGCTCAGGACCCTGGAAAGGTGAGGCAGACACATTTCGTCACTGAAGCCTATGCTGGTCTTCTTCTGACACCCAAGGACTAGAGTGCTTTAATTGCATGCTTACATTGGTCTTGGCCTTTGTTGAGCAAGCTGCATCAGTGGCCCCTCTTCTTTGCTGTTGACTCCCAATTTGCTCTATGCCAGAGTCTCCTGACCCAGTCCTCTTGGACCCACGGACAGTCCACATTTTGTGAGGGAGCAAAAATGTGGACTGTCTGACAGGGAGCTCGGAGGGAGCAAAAACTGGGACTAACTGTGGGGCCCCCGAGGAGCACACTGGGAAACACTGCTCTGTGTGCATTCGGTTTCTTCATTACAGTATGCCACAGGAGACAGCATAGTATAATGCTATCAGGGTCATCGCCTCTCGATTTGTGGCCTGGGTCAGTGTGTCTGCTCCCCCTGTACACTTACAATGTGGTCACTCGTGTTTATCAGGCATAACCATGTGCATGCAGATATAATTGACAATGGAATGTTTCACTCTATTCTTAATATTGCGGTAGACCAAAGTGGACCTTTAAGGAGAAGAGGAGAACTGTGCAGTTTGGTGAGAGTCTCCGTCTCTCTCCGCAGGACTTCCTGGGCCAGGCCTTCTGCACCCTCGGGGAGGTGGTCGGCTCCTTGGGGAGCCGCTTGGAAAAGCCTCTGGTGTAAGTAACTCCATGTTCTTCACTCTGCCCCGTCCCGTCGCTCAAAGTTAAACGCAGCATGTTGACACATTAAACAGAAAACCTGCTGGACTGGTTCTATAAGCCTTTACAGTCCACTAGCTCCACTCTATCTGGCCTTATTTCCTGTTAATACTGTCCAGCAGTCATAAAGGCTGTGATACCTGCAGCTGATTCACCCCCAAACACAAGCATGCGCCATGCAGAAACATGCACCATGCAGAGGCATGCACCATGCAGAAGCTGCACCATGCTTAAGTCGCCAGCTCCCAGAATGACCAAGAAGGACGCAATGAAAATCAGCCTATGAGAGATGCATGTTAGCCCAGCCGGGTTTTCAGTGGTGGGGGTCAGAGTGTGCTGCTGCCTGGTAATTAGGAAACCAGGCTGGAGCAGATCAAGCCAGCCCAGCCCTCAGTGACTCTGGCTGTACCGCTGGGGAGTGTTTGGAGGCTTAGGTTAATAGTGAGCTGGTCCCACGAGAGGAGAAGAGGTGACCCCCCCACCAGCCCTATACAGACACCTAGCTGAGAAATGATTGGAGTCCAAATGATTGGAGATGATGATATTCTGTGGGTCACGGTGTCATATTGGTGTGGTCACGGTGTCCTCATGGTGTGGTTACAGTGACATCACCATGTTGTCATGGTGTCATCATGGTGCAATCACGGTGTGGCCATGGTCACTTATGGTAACGATGTGAGCCAACAGGCCTGGAGCCCGACGAGTCTTTGTAAGGGGCAGCTTATTTGTGTAGCGTGTTCCTGCCACCGTTCCTTAGCAACGGGGCAGCCTAGTGCTGGGCACAGGGTGCTGGGCACTGGGGGCTGGGCACAGGGTTCTGGGCAATGGGGGCTGGGCACAGGGTCCTGGGCAATGGGGGCTGGGCACAGGGTGCACGGCACAGGGTCCTGGGCAATGGGGGCTGGGCACAGGGTCCTGGGCAATGGGGGCTGGGCACTGGGGGCTGGGCACAGGGTCCTGGGCAATGGGGGCTGGGCACTGGTGGCTGGGCATTGGGCACTGGGCAATGGGGGCTGGGCACTGGGCAATGGGGGCTGGGCACTGGGTGCCACTCCCTCCTTGTGAAGCTGTTCATCATCTGTCTTGGGCTATGCTGGTAAGGGGTAAGGTGCCCTTCTGTGGATGTATGGTGCTACACTGCCCAGTTAGTGCAGTGCGTCAGCTTTTAATTAGCTTAACTAGACGTGTGTGAAAGTATGGAAGCAAGCAGAGATACATCTGAGTCTCGCATGAATATTCATGAGCTGCATGAGATCTCAAATCAAAGACCCCAAGTTCGTCACGGCTCCCTACCTGCTGTCTGCGTGAAGTTTCCCTGGGGGTTGAAGTCACCTTCCTCCCTCATTATGACACCTTGTGGTTGATATCCGTCAGGTTACTGTGAAGTCTCCCATGTTAATGCTTAGAGAGGCTTCAGCCGGATGACTGGGAGATAGCGACAAGCTCTGGATGTGTATCTAGGCCTTGGACGTTGAGGTGGACCTTGGCTGGCTTGGCTTTCATCATTGCCCTATGGCACTTTAGAGGATGGAAATTACCCATAATGCCCTGGGACTTTAGTGGTCCACAGAGAGAAATGAGAAAAACTTTCAAAAATCATTTACAGTCTGAATTGCTGAAGTGATTTTCCATGGAAATGGAAGAGAAAGCTACAAGTCACAGGTGTTACTTGAGCCAGGAATTACATGGGCAACATCCTCGTCATTAAGTGCAGGTACACAAACCATGTGGCTCATCTACATTGGCGTTTCAGGCCCCTGTCGGGGTGCTGTGGACCCGTACCAAAGCCCCTTGGCCTGTTAGCGCCTCCGCTAGTCTGTGTGGAACATGCCCCGCTGACCCCACGCTCCAGCGCATCTGCTCTGGAATCTGTCGCAGGAAACCATTAAAGCATGTGGATGGGCAACAATTACAGCTAATTACACAAATCCATCATTTGCCCGAATTGGCGCTGCGGGGGTGCCAAACACTCCCGTGCTTCCACGTGTCTGCGAACCGTGGGCAGAGGTCACCTGGCTTCTAGTTCTTAGCTTCTGCGAGCTCTATGCCGCTCTGCAGATGGATCGGTCGCTACTTCTGAGACGGTGTGCAGATCAGGCAGCAGGAGAACAGGGCCCTAGAGTTCCCATCTGCTCCTGAAATGCTTTCATTTTGTTCTCGGTAAGTATGATGGCATGACTAAGGGAGCCGGGAGCTGAGTTCATTGTTCATTGTTCTGGAGTTGATGTGGTCTGGATTTGTCAGACTGTCCCGTCTCTCTCAAATTACTGTGCTTCCATCTGCTCTGGGCACTGTGTCCACCTCCAGAAGCTGTGAGAAGCTCTGTGAGATCTTTGGCTGAGCTCTGTGAGATCTGTCTACCAAAGGGTATTACATTAGGTACGATGTACGTAGAAGTATATGTAGGAAACGTATAGAAGAAAAGCCGAGCTTCAGTCAGCGACAGCATCAGCCAATTGATCAGCTAGTCGTTCGATCAGCTTATTGATCAGATATGACACAGAGCAGCACATTTCCACCGTCTGGTTTGTCAGTACTGGGGGACACGCTTTGCTGTCGAGGTTGCGTTTCCCCTCGCCTCCCATCGTGCCAGGGGGCGTGGTAGATTGCCCTCTTGACCATGAGGGTGTCTCTTCAGATCCTGCACATGCAGCTGCGCCCTTTAAGTGGTGCTGGAGCTCGTGTGAAATGCGAAACAGGTGTGACGTGGCTGGAGCTCCTGATTAGATGGAGCCACCTGTGGCTCCAGGTGTTCCCGACACACTGGCAACCTGATACACAGACGCACGGCTCCACTGATTGACGACGGAAGCGTGTGATGATGATGGTGATGGCGATGATGCTGTCACTGGGTCAAATGGTCATAGCTCCATGGAGGAGATCAGCTGAGGCCTTCTTGGCAGGGAGGAGGGTTATGGAGCAGGTAGCCAGCAGAACCCGATGTGATGGTTTCTCTCTGGTCTCGCTTCCTAAGCAGCTGGTAGCTCTTAATTACCACACACTCGTACCCTGATTGCAAATCGGCTTCTCCTGATTGCATCAGAGCTGGCCCCCTTCACCCCGAGCGGCTGGCTGTGTGCTGTCGCCAGTCCACAGGTGCTTATCTTGCGTTCGTTTATCTCTTTCCAAGTCGCAACTCAGACAAAAACGTCACGAAAGTGTCACTTCCCCCCGGAAACACGCCACTTTCTCCGAGTTTGAAGTCGGACTGAAATATTTTGTCCGGGTTTCCCCTGTGACGTCATTTCAACATGGCACCTTACACAGTCAATAAGTGTTTCACTGTGTTTCTCTATTTTTATAAATATTTCTAAATGTTTATTTTGTTAAATGTATTACTAGTTATGAATGTAATCTCACGCGGCCTTTTATGTGAAGTAATAAATGTCTTTCCATTAACTTTTGTGCTCAGATAATGACAATAACAGCCCGTTCGTGGAGGCAGCCATGTTTGTTCTAAGTTGTGTAGCTTGAACGAAATAGTTGGTTGTGATGTGTAACAGGTTTCCGCTTCGCCTCTTACACAGAATAGCTGGCCTCAGGTGTGTACTCAGTGTGAAGTTTTGAGGAGCGATCCTTTATTTGCCTGGTTTCAGGTTTCTGTCAACATAGGGCGAGGAAACTCCTTCATGCCTGATGTGCACTTGTACCCGTTTCGATGTTTCTCCGCAGTAAAAGGAGCCGTGTGTGGTCGTTTCCAATAGAGATGCTGGCTCATGCATTGGCACAGGGCGGCATTTATTTATATGCACCGTCTTTGTGCGTGACAACTCCCAGGCCAATAGCCAGCGTCTTACTGGGACCCTCCCTCCTGCTCCCAGCATTCTAAGCCTCCCTCCAACGAGTTGTGTACATTACAGGATGGATGAGCCCCCGCCTCCTTTCTGGGGGTGAGGGGTGTGGTGGGTGATTACAAAAAAAAACTGAAAAGCAATCAGGTGATCTAATTAGGTGGTAATTACCTTCATGTAAAATCTTTCCATTTCTAGCTAATGGTACATTAGTGTAATGGTACACCACCCCCGAGAGAGGCAGACGGCCACACCCCACCCCCACCTGCTGGCCGACAGGGCGGCCGGGGGCCATGAGCACCTCAGCTCATCTGCAGCGTGTACAGGCTCCAGTAGCATGACTGGCTACCCGCGGAAAGCACTGCCCTTGCTGCTGTGGCGACTGAGTCCATTAGAACCTGGCAGGTGCCATTAAGGTGCACGAATGACACCACAGTGCCAGTGGGTGGCATTTTCCCACTAGAGCTTTCAGTCAGGGACACAGGATCATCTCAGGCTGACTGACAGTTAGGGCGCCTCAGTTAATTAACCCTCGATCGCCCTGCAGTAGAGTCCCCAGGCCGGACTCTGGGTAGCAGTGGAGCAGAGTGATTTCTGCTGTTTTTCTTTGAAACTGCAGAATGTTTAAAAGCCTAATCGGTGGTCATATCTACCAGCTTCCTGATATCAGAAAGAATCAGGGGCATCTCAGCATTTTGTGAAGGCTGTTTTCATTCTCTGCCTGCGATTCCAGGAGGGTGCTGGTGTCATGGTTTTAAACAGGCTGACATCGTATTGACAGCTGCGTGACATGTAGTCATATTTATATAGACTCTGTTATATACCACTTGCCTCCCGTTTCCCAAAGGCTGATCCAGTACAGGGTTGCCTGGAGTGTACCCCTGTCAATATAGGGAAAGCCTGGGGGTCACCCTGGATGGGATGTCAGTCCCGGACACATCATATAGGTACACACACAATTGGAAATAATTGACTCTGTGCCATTGATCTGGAAATGGGGGGTTAATCTGTAGGGAAGCATGCAAACTGCACACACAGTTCGAGATTCGAACCCCTGACCACTGACATATGGGCGACCACAGTCATGCTCCTTCATCTTTTTTGCTGTGGGTCATGCATCACTTGCTTAGACTCATGGGGGGGGGGTGATTTATGCTGGGAGCTGCCCTTTCCCCCCACCAGATTAGTTTCCCCACCTGTCTTCCCAACTGGGTGGAAAGGAGGGTGAGGTGGAGCTCTCTGGCGCCCCCTGCAGCCGGTGATAATAATACATGTCCCGTCCTCTTTCCAACAGGGGCATTCCCGGTAAGAAGTGTGGGACCATCATTGTGAAAGCAGAGGAGTTAAGCAATTGCCGGGTGAGTGAGCAGCGCCTCCAGCAGGCTGCATGCTGCATGTGACTCCCGGCGAGGTCTCCTTTCCTGAAGCTCTCGCGTTACAGGGCAGCTCTACACCACACATATTATCAGTGCATTGTTACATACTTACTGTACAGGCATTTCCTGTCTTCATTATTCACTTCATAATAAACATAAATATTTACTGAACAAAGGAAGATAGTTACTGTAATATGTTTGACATGACTGTGCTTTAGGTGGTTCTTGGTGACCATTTAGCTCCAGATCTGTTCTTCTTTCTCTTGTCCTCTGTCTTCCTGTCTTTCATCCTTCTGTTCTCTGTTTTACTGTGTCCTTCTGTCCCGCTGTCCTCTGTCACCTGTCCTGTCGTCCGTCCTCACAGCCATGAGTTGTACTGTCTGAATGGAGGCTGGAAGCAGTGGGTGAAAATGTGGTGTTGAGAGGGCACATGTGTCATCCGTCCTGCTTCTCCTGTGTGCTGCCACATAAACACCTCCCCACCCTCCCCACTGGCTCTGACACATGCCCACCCCACCCCCGCCCCAGTGAGCGTGCTTGCTGGAGTGTGCTTCTGCTTACTGTAAGCAGAAATCTCAGGAACCTGGCTGACCTTCTGTCAAAGAGGCTGAATGAGAGTAGGGGCACAGTAGCATAGTTTTGGTTTGGTTTGTCCCAGCATCATGAGAGTGGGGCTTCCCCAGGATGGACCTGCTCTGCTGCTGCATTCATCAGGAAGAGCCTCATCTGTTTAACCTTCCAGAGGAGTGGGACGAGTGGAGGAGTGATGTGTGCAAGTGTTAAACTGAAGATCTTTGTTTTGTCTTAGGAGTCTGTCATGATGCAGTTCTGTGGCAACAAACTGGACAAGAAGGACTTCTTTGGAAAATCCGACCCATTTTTGGTCTTCTACCGTAGCAATGAGGATGGAACGTGAGTAGATCGATGAGATGGATGGATGAGGGATGGATGACGGATTGGGTGAGTGATGAGGGAGACCTTTGTTTGTCCCTCTATTGCCAGTACTTTTTATTGAGTTCAGCTCAGACACAGAAACACTGCCTGTACACTGCAGTAACAGTTCAGAGACAGAAACACTGCCTATATACTACAGTAATAGCTCACAGACAGAAATACTGCCCATACATGGTTCAGTAACAGTTCAGAGACAGAAACACTGCCTATATACTACAGTAATAGCTCACAGACAGAAATACTGCCCATACATGGTTCAGTAACAGCTCAGAGACAGAAACACTGCCTATACACTACAGTAACAGCTCAGAGACAGAATACTGGTCATACACTGTACAGTAACAGCTCAGAGACAGAAACACTGCTTGTACTCAGCATATAGATGGCATATAAAGAGACAGGAACACTACTCATGCACAGTACAGTAACAGCTCAGAGATAAAAAAAAGCTTCTCGTACACAGGACAGTAACAGCTCCGAGACAGAAACACTGCCCATACACAGCATAGAAATGGCATAGAGACAGAAACACAGCTTAGGGACAGAAACACAGGAAGAAATGCAGTGAGTGCCAGCATTCGGTGAATCCTCTCTAACAAAGTACAGTATGGCACTCATTTATTTCAGTAGTCTGAGGAGTTTCACATGGACCTTCCAGGCAGCTTATATACATGATTGAACAATACATTGAAAAAGATTCATTTTCTACATGCAGTTCGGGGATGACAGTTACCTTCGGGTTGCTTTCCTGTGAATTTGATGCAGTTTACATACACAAATGCTTCTCGGTTGCAGGTTTACGATCTGCCACAAGACAGAGGTGGTGAAGAACACACTGAATCCCGTGTGGCAGGCCTTCAAGATCTCCGTCAGGGCCCTCTGCAACGGCGACTATGACAGGTGGGGGGACGGGGGTAGACTGGGTCCAATTTACAATACTCTTTTCCATATAGCAAAAGACAACTGTCAGTCACGAGGGGCTCATCGATGGGGGGTTTTCTACACCAGTTACACCAGTCAGGCTGTGATGGGCCCATTCACTGCATGTTTGCTGTAATGTGACAGCATTCCTGCAGCAGTTTGGTACCTAAGAGTGTGGAGCTGGCTCAGCACGACTAAATGGCATGGCAGGTACCACTTGGCCAAGCCAGGCTGGCTCAGTTCGGGCCCATCACCTCCATGGTCTGGAGTGTGTACTCACCGACGCTCAGTGCGGTCCACCCCACTGCCTACGATTAACTGCGAGCGGGACACACTGGCAGAGCATGGCAGCAGTGCGCTCTGTCCCTCTGAGTGGGCTGCGGGAGAAGTAGCGCGGCCGCGAGGCCCGTGTCTCCATGGCGATCAGGCACCACACTGCTCATCTACAAAGTGGGAGTCTCCGTCCATCTGGAGGAGCTGTCCCAACCCGCATTCCGCAGCTGAATCGTTCACAAACGAAAAGGCAGACATTAACGGATTAGTGCGGGATTTTTTTCGGATGCCGTGTTTAATCAATGCCTGGTTACACCATATCCCTTAATCCTTTTGGAACAGGGTATACCGATCGATGCTTGCACTGATTCATGTTATCGTCTGACTCCGGGGAACAGCACTGAGGCAGGCAGACCAGTGTGTGCCATGACGTGTCACGTTTGGGGTAGCCTCCCAGCAGAGCACGTGCATGTTTAGGAACCTCAGGATGGCCAGTCCTGAAGCTGGTGATCATTGCTTAGGAGCAACTCTATGTTTTTTTAAGGCTGGGGGATAAGAGTGGTCATAATTTCTACAGAGGTATTGACCTCATCATTAGCCAATGATATGTTTTGAAATGGTGAGTGACAGGGGAGGGACACTCTTGGGACCAGTCAGCTTTCAGCTGGGGCCAGTGCCCCTGTGACCCTGCCCCTGTATGCACCCATCATCACTGCAAAGATAACATATATGGACACCCGACTATCTCGCCCACCTGGCTTAATGCTGATTCACTGAAGGTCAGCAACCTGCCTTCCCGCCCTCAGGACCATGCATGTCAATCTGCGGTACAGATATGCTCATCAGACTAGACCATAGGATCTGAGCTGCACACATTGCTGTCATGGGCAGAGTGGACTGTTGCAGATGATATGACCACATTTGGGTAATGATTGTCTGTTCTGGAGAGCTACATTGAAGTTAGCGGAAGACTCACAAGAATCCACTTTAAGCTGTACTGTTGTACCATTGTGCAAAGTCACATGCAGCAGAGTATCGGTCTACTAGTCACATGCAGCAGAGTGCTGACCCATTGATCACATGCAGGAGAGTGCCGGCCTGCTGGCAGCATTCAGCAGAGTGCCGACCCATTGATCACACGCACCAGAGTGCCGGCCTGCTGGTCGCGTGCAGCAGAGTGCCGGCCTGCTAGCAGCATTCAGCAGAGTGCCGACCCATTAATCACATGCACCAGAGTGCCGGCCTGCTGGTCGCGTGCAGCAGAGTGCCGGCCTGCTGGCAGCATTCAGCAGAGTGCCGACCCATTAATCACATGCATCAGAGTGCCGGCCTGCTGGTCGCGTGCAGCAGAGTGCTGGCCTGCTGGCAGCATTTGGCAGAGTGCCGTCCCATTGATCAGACACTGAGTGCCGGCCTGCTAGTTGCATGCAGCAGAGTGCCGGCCTGCTGGAAGCATTCAGCAGCAGCAGAGTGCTGTTCCATTGATCAGACACTGAGTGTTGGCCTGCTAGTCGCATGCAGCAGAGTGTTGGCCTCCAAGAAGCATTTGGCAGAGAGCCATCCCATTGATCAGATACTGTGTGCCGGCCTGCTGGTCTAATGCAGCAGAGTGCCGGCCTGCTGGCAGCATTCAGCAGAGTGCCGGCCTGCTAGTCGCATGCAGCAGAGTGCCGGCCTCCAAGAAGCATTTGGCAGAGTGCCGTCCCATTGATCAGATACTGTGTGCCGGCCTGCTAGTCGCATGCAGCAGAGTGCCGGCCTGCTGGCAGCATTCAGCTGAGTGCCGACCCATTAATCACATGCACCAGTGTGCCGGCCTGCTAGTCGCATGCAACAGAGTGCCGTCCTCCAAGAAGCATTTGGCAGAGTGCCGTCCCATTGATCAGATACCGTGTGCCGGCCTGCTAGTCGCATGCATCAGAGTTCTGGCCTGCTGGCAGCATTCAACAGAGTGCCGGCCTGCTAGTCACATGCAGCAGAGTGCCGGCCTGCTGGAAGCATTCAGCAGAGTGCCGTCCCATTGAACGCACTTGGCAGAGTACGGAGCTGCTTGTCACATACAGCAGAGTGCTGGCCCGCTGAAACTCACTGTGACATCAATGTCCCTGCAGGACTATCAAGGTTGAAGTCTATGACTGGGACCGAGACGGCAGGTGAGGCCTCCTTTTGTGTGTCTATGTATACAGTGCATTATGCTGACAGGCACATGTGTGTGTGTGTGTGTGTATACAGTATGTTATACTTACAGGCACATGCACATGCGTGTGTGTATACAGTACATTATGCTGACAGGCACATGGGTGTGTGTGTGTGTGTGTGTATACAGTGCATTATGCTGACAGGCACATGGGTGTGTGTGTGTGTATACAGTGCATTATGCTGACAGGCACGTGTGTGTGTGTATACAGTACATTATGCTGACAGGCACATGGGTGTGTGTGTGTGTGTGTATACAGTGCATTATGCTGACAGGCACGTGTGTGTGTGTGTGTATACAGTGCATTATGCTGACAGGCATGTGTGTGTGTGTGTATACAGTGCATTATGCTGACAGGCACATGTGTGTGTGTGTGTATACAGTACATTATACTGGCAGGCACATGTGTGTGTGTGTGTATACAGTGCATTATGCTGACAGGCACGTGTGTGTGTGTGTGTGTATACAGTGCATTATGCTGACAGGCACATGGGTGTGTGTGTGTGTATACAGTGCATTATG
>JAODKL010000001.1:8207013-8230959 GCA_026780765.1 Petrocephalus schoutedeni
CCCCACCGACCCCAATCCGACAGAATCTCCCGCACACTCCTTTTAATAAGCTTGCTGTGAAATTTGCCAGCTAGATTATACTCAAATTCAAAAGCAATAAGTGAGAGCTCACATCCCTGGCTACTCCATCACTCCGGAAACACTCTTCAGTAATTGGGTCTCCGTTTCGGGATCCGGTCTAAATCCTTAGATGCGTGTTCAGAGTGTTATTAATGAGTTATGAATAACAGAGAGAGCAACATGATTGGTGTGTTTTATTAGTACCTTAGAGGGCTCAGAGAAAGAGGGATCAGAGAAAATCTGCCAAATATAACAATAAGTTTTTTTTTGGCAGTTTAGCTGTCAAATCGAAACATCTTGAGCTTCTTAAAACCCCACGGTGATCCTCATCCAGGATGGTGACTTTGCTTTCAGTCGGATGCCCACACTGTGGGGATCACTGCCTGATTTAAGCCACTCAGAGGTAATAATGTCAGCCATGGGGCCAGGTTAAAGCAGGAGGCAGTAACTGTGGCGTGATCCCATCCACGATCCACTTAGCCGGAGTCTTGGTGCTGATCAAGCTTAATGTCAGTCGACATGTTTGCTCTAGTACGGACCCCCCACACCAACTTGGGGGCATTTTAGATGGTTCTGTCCGGGCCTGTTTAGCTATCCTCAACTCAGGACCTGAGCCAAAGGCCGCTTTAGCCTCCATGCCGTTAAAATCTAACAGAGAGATGGAAATGTTTGCCGACAGCTTAATGTGGCGTTAGAGTCACACGTCTGTGCTGGAACTCAGCTGTGACATTCTCTGTGCCGGACCTCAGCTGTGATATTCTCTGTGCTGGACCTCAGCTGTGACATTCTCTGTGCCGGACCTCAGCTGTGACATTCTCTGTGCCGGACCTCAGCTGTGACATTCTCTGTGCCGGACCTCAGCTGTGACATTCTCTGTGCTGGACCTCAGCTGTGACATTCTCTGTGCCGTCTCCTTTTGTAGCCACCAACGCCCCTGCTGGCTCTGGCGATTGCCCCGGGCCAGAGGGCGTGCCTGTGCGCCGCCTCCGCTCAGATCGCTTTCCCCCACGTCTGGGGATGACTACAGCGTGGCTTTAAATATCTCCGCAGACTAAAAATACCCCGCGAGTGTCCCTGGGGGCTCCGTTGCGTGGACTCAATTTCCTACAGCAGAATGCAGAGGTCATCATCTGCGGATCGATGTTAAATATTCACTAGGCTAAGTTTAGACGGGCGGGGGAGAATCTAAGTAGAGCTACATTGTTTTGGCCTTTTTCTTCTTTGCGAGATTCCTTAGCAAAAATAATGCCCCCCCCCCGCACCTCAGCTGACGTCAGCGCCCCCCCCGCCCCTGTCGCGCTTCTGTTTCCCACGCAGGCGGCAGGGACACTGGAGCTCCAGCGCAGCCATCAGCGAGATGCATTCCTGTCCTCCAGCAGCTGCCGGTTCCCTAATCGTCTGCTGCAGTTGGTTAGCTGAAAGTGGGCGTGGCCTCCCCACTCTCTCTCTCTCTCTCGCTCCCTCTCTCTCTCTCTCCTCAGTGAGGGGCATTTCCCCGCTAAATGGTGTGCTGTCCAACATCGTGTTAATAAGCTGCTTCAAGCAGGTGGGCTGAGCCGGGGCAGCCTGAACCCCAAAAGTGATGACAGACATATTGGTGTGTGTGTGGCCAGTGCTAGTCAACCCATTAGACATAGATAATGCCTAGGGCGCCATCTTCTGAGGGGGCGCTGAATTAACCAGCCGAATTCACTTTGTCTCAGATGGAGGGTGCCGGCGGTGAAGCTTGCCTAGGGCATCACATCGGCTTTGACCGGCACTTTGTCTCATCAGTGTCATCACAGTCTGTGAAGAGTGTAGGGTGTGAAGGGTGTCCCCTGAATGTCCCTGTCACACTGGGGGACACTAGCTCAGTGACAGTGCCGCTCACAGGAGCTGCATTGCCCTGATATCCCTTCCCAGGATATCCAAATAGAAAAAACGGGCATGTATGATATCAGCACTGTGGCTGATCGCGTCTGCCGCCTCAGGTAGCTGCTGGTCTGAAACCCGCCAGCTCCTCTGCTCTATTCTAGAGTTATTTAAAGGGACGAAAATCAGCAGAGATTCACTATAAAGCTGTTTTCTCTCCCCCAGGCTTGTTACTCATCATTATGGAAATAATTTAAAATGTGAACCGGTGGGTAAAACTTGTATTGAAACATTAAATCGTCATTCTGAATTTCATCAGTGTCACAATTAGGAGGATGGCTGTGAAATGCTGAGGATATTAAAGTCGGCCTGGGGAAACTCGCTCGTCACTCTAACGAGCCAGGAGCAGTAATAAGTGCTTGTTTGCCGCTGCGGCCGTTCCTCTCATACCCCCGACTCCTGGCGAAACCTGTAGCTTGGCAACAGGGAGGGAAACAACTCGCTCGCACAACGCAGATGCTTTCTGTTGCGTTGCCTGACATCCCTACACCATGAGCTGCATTTGTTATAACCCGTAATTTAAAATACGTTGTTGTGTTATTCACAGGATCTCCCCGGTGCACTGTGTTTTTGAGGCAGAGGGTGCGATCCCTCACATTCTAAGCACAAAGACCACCACTGTGTGATGTGGGGATCAAACCCTGCTCTCTCGACAGACACCTGCCTGCCCTCCTGAAAAACTCCTACTTGCTTCCCCTGACGGAGTCCTTCCTGCTCCCCTGATGGACTCCTACCTGCTCCCCTGATGAACTCCTGCCTGCTCTCCTGACAAACTCCTACTTGCTTCCCCTGATGGACTCCTACCTGCTCCCCTGATGAACTCCTGCCTGCTCTCCTGACAAACTCCTACTTGCTTCCCCTGACGGACTCCTACCTGCTCTCCCGACAGACTCCTTCCTGCTCCCCTGATGAACTCCTGCCTGCTCTCCTGACAAACTCCTACTTGCTTCCCCTGACGGACTCCTGCCTGCTCTCCCGACAGACTCCTTCCTGCTCCCCTGATGAACTCCTGCCTGCTCTCTCGACAGACTCCTACCTGCTCCCCTGATGGAGTCCTTCCTGCTCCCCTGACAGACTCCTTCCTCCTGCTCTCCTCCAAGTTGGTTTTTGGGATCCCATGCCTTTAAGCCTGAGGAGAGCAGAGAGGCACCAAGCCCTGGCCCTGTCGCCCAGCCATGAAAACCCAGCTGCCTTTTGACGGATTGACTCTGTACCCCTCACATCAAACTTACCTCCGCTTAGATCCACCACTGTTCCTCATCACAACCCTGACACCAATCTGACATCTTGTTCCCAACGATGATCATCAAAGCTCCAGTATCAGAACAGTTCATTAACAGTTAATTAGCAGGTGCGGTGTTTCAGGGTAGCTCAGGATCTTTCAGAAAATGTGGCCTTCATGAAATAGTGCTGATACTCTCACCAGCTCAGCGTAACACACTTCCTCACACACACATTACTCCAGATGACCCAGATGCCCCTCCTCTTCATCATCAGACGCGGCAGCATCGCTGGCCGGAGGTCCAGCCAGTCTAAAAAGCCCATCTGAGGCTGCACATCTGACCCAGGACCCCACAACTGCACACCACCGCCCCCTGGCTGCAGACATGCAAGCTCTCAGTCTTACTCATTAAACGCTGAAATATTTTGACATGCTTTTAAATATCAGATGAGATTAATGAATTATTCATGACTCGAAGAAAAGGGAAATAATCCCATTGATTTCATGAATAGGAAAATCTCCAGATCTGTGTAATGATTCGGTATTGTTATGGAGCCATTACTGACATCCATCTGAAAACAGGGTCAGACTCGGAGCTGATGCAAACGGACCTGTGGATAACGTGACATGGAAATCCACTAGGCAGGAAAGCCCTGCCCCTGCAGCTGGGAGCCAAACAGGGTCGGTGCCTGTCCCCCAGATCCGCTGTCAGCGTCCATTACGCACTCAGAACACGCTCAGAAATGCAGGCTGCCGCGTGCTAATGAAAAACGCTTGGCTTCATCCCACAACACGAGCAGCGTGGGTGGAGGACTCGCGTGTTGGTATATATATATAACAGTAATTATAATTGTTTTTGGAGGAAATGTGCCATAAAAGTGACATTATAAGTTGTTTTATTATATTGTCCATGAACAGATTGCTAGACCGCTTTAAATGTCAGAATACGACAGCGGCATTTGGTGAACTGGATATGGGTAAATGGTCGCAAACCAGCACCAATGCTCCATACCTCCATGGTTGTGGGTTTGAATCCTGCCCTCTGTCTCTGTGCTGGAAGTTTACATGCTTGCCATGTGTTGCACAAGCTTACTCTTATTGCTGCAATTAGTCCTGTTGGTGTCTCTAGATTATCCATAGCGCCCCCGTGTGTCTTGTCGTGGAATGCAATCCAGGGTGTCCCTTGCCCTCCGCTCTCCCTGTGAACATGCACAGGGTGGTTGGTTGCGGAATGTCTCTTGGGAAAAACATTTACGCACTGCAGAGTTTCATTTGTAACCAAATAAGGTTTGATAGATGGCTGAGCAGCTTAATTTGCAGAAATACCAGGAAGCCAAATGATTTTTCCATAACCTGTTATCAGTGCTCAGCATCGAAGTTATTTCCATTTGCGGGATAATAGGGTCTCGGGGGAGACTTTTCCCACCAGCTCTAAAATGAGCACGATGGAAAATACTCTCCTAAATAAATGCCATATCATACAGGATCTTCAAGTTTGTAATGACCAAAACTGAAATAGGAGCAGTGCTCTGAGGAATCTGCAAAGAAATTACGCCTTTTATCACTCTACTGACATATTTCAGGAACAGAGGTCCTCCCAAAGCAATGTAGTGCCGGGAAAGGAAGCCGGTTTTTGAGGTAACCTGAAGGGGTGTTCTGGCATGTTTTTTTTTTTTTTAGTTCAGTTGTGCTTCCTGAAAAAAGCTTCGCTGTGACTATGAGACATGCATGCAGAATGAGGGAGGGGGCAGGTGTGGGAGGGGCTAAGCTCAGGGCACCTCCTCTGGCTACTTTAACAACCCACTGGCTCCCTCAGCTGGCTGTGGCAGACTGTCTATGGCAGCATGGTGGCCAACAGTTTGGAGAATGTTGGATGTTGGGGGGGGGGGGGGGTGGGAGGAGTGGTAGTGACATCAAGATCAGCATCACAAAAATGCTGTCCCTCGTGTGAATGGTCACGCCCCCTGGAGATGGGGGACATGCCTATAGGAACATCACATGCAGCCAGTCCCCACTCTAGCCTGCTTACATATTCCAGCTCATACATTGTGCCATACGCCTGCCTCACTACAGCAAACTGCTCAATAGCGCCCCCCCCCTGTGGTGTGCTCTTCCAAGCACAACTTTGGAGTATGAGGCAAAGCTTGGTGATATGGGGGGGGTGGTAGTGTAGTGCCAGGGCAGTGTAGTGACGTCCTTCAAAGGTGGGGAGAGACTTGCAGATAAGCATTGCGAATCACTGAAGAAAATCTCCTTGGTGATTGGTGATCCTAGTGACGGTAGCCGATGGGGGTAACTTTGAGGGGAACATCATCTGTTAGGACTGTGCCATTACCTCATAAACTCCTCCAGCATTTGTCTTTGAAAGGGAGAAAATGCTTTTTATAATCTCCCTGCTTGTTCTCATTTATTCCTCCTCTGAGCACTTATAAATATAAAAATGCCCCTTGGTACTAAAATGATATCCACTCTGCTGGGTGATTGTCCCTTAATGTGTAAACGCGTGTGGTCGTTAATGGCTTCTTTGAACAACTCGTGAGATGTGCTTCTCCGAACGCTGCAGGGGGTTTACCTTTATTATTCAGCTCTGCGGGCCCAGCCCTTTGTGATAGCGCGTGTCTTTCATCTTTAAACTCCTTCTCCGGGACACGTGTAAACCAGCATGTGAACAGCCTGCGCTAATGACATGCTACACAGTTAACAGAGCAGTAGCCACCTTTAGCTGAGTGCCGTATCGTTTAGCTCATCAATCATTCATGGCTGCTTGGCCGGTCTGTTGTGTTTCGCGTACTTGGCACCAGAGCCTGACTCACCGTCCGAGCAGCATCTCGCTTGAGAGAGAGACGCCTTAAACTCCAGCACCTCCTGAAAGACTGAAAAGGCAGTGATATCCTGCAGTGAGATGTCAAATCTGAAACATCGTCACATATTACTTTGCACATTGGTTTTGTGGCTTAAATATTTTACTTCCATGCTGAAAAGCCGAATAACTCCCCCAGCAACTCATCAACTAGAGCAGGGTTCCCCAGTTCTGGCGCTGGAGGGCCAGTCTCTAACACGGTTTGCAGATTCCCCTGCTCAAACACAGCTACTAAAACTGGCAATTGGCTGGTGGGCTGAATAAGGTGTTTGAGCAGGGAATGTGCAAAATGTGTGGCGGACTGACGCTCTGGGACCGGAATTAGAGCACTCTGAAGTAGAGCATTCTGCTAACGATGCAAAGATCGCTGGTTCATTTACCAGGGACTCCGCCCAAACGTTTTGGATAAAAGTGGCAGTTAAATGAATAAACCATGACCTGCACATGCACCCGGCACTGTCTTGTCTCTTTTTGCACTGCTCTCTGTCCTATTGCCCCCCCACAAGCATCTGTCCCCCACCCTGCAACGGTGGCATGCAAGGTCTCCAACTCTGGTCAGCTGGCTGACATGAGATTTTCAATTCGAGACAAGTCTGCACACACTTGTACATGTAAGCAAGAGGTCTATGGTTTTATAAATACTCTGTAGGGTTTGCAAACTGCTTTTGATGTTGCTGATTTTAGGCTTACAATGGAATAATATAGATTTGCCGTAAGATTTCTTGAGGGAGCATGAGTCTGAAAGCATGAGAGTCGGCTGCCCTGGGCATAAGTTTCACGGCATTCCTCGGAACACATATAATAATAAAAATTTGAAACTTGAACATGGATGTGACTTTTAAACGTCTTAGTCAGCCAGGCATCTCCGTGGGGCCATGGGGATACTCTCAACAGCACTCCGCTCCACAGCAGGGGATGGAGCTCCTGAGGTTATAGTCCACTGAAATCATGCTTTGATGGGTCTTCTGTAAGACTTCCTGTACAAATTCAATTTGCTCTGCAACTAACGACCCTAAACGTGCAGCAGGTCAATTGTCAGAGACCTCCATTGGATCACAGGGGAAAGCAGTTCTTATTAGCAGGCTGAAATATTCGAAGGAGATATGCTGTGCTTCTAAACATCTGAGGTGCATTTTTCAGACTCAGATTGAACAGAATCAAATGGTAAAACTATAAACATACATACTGTTATCCAGCGCAATTTACGGTTTTTCACTAAAACCTGCTAAACCATAATAGGTGTTAATTAGCTAGCAATGCTGCTATTTATCATAATTAATGGTTTTATGGGTGTCAAATGACTCCTCCTGAAGTGTATGATTGTGTCTTTCAAAGCACATGAGTAGTGTTGCTCCATTGGGGGACCTCATAGAGTAAAGTGCAGCACTGCCGTGTATGAATGTACTGGTCTGATGCAGGATGTAGGAACAATAGTACTGAGTGCATGTGGCGGCCAGGTGGAGGTGCCATCGGACAGGGAGTAAGACCGAGCAGCAGCCTGGGACATGCTCTGATAGTGGCAGAAACAGGAGTGTACGGGTAGGGGTGCAGCAGTACTCACACCTTTTCATGAATAATGGCTGTAGTACTCAAGACCACACTTTTACTTATTCAGTCTTGTCTTGTAGTTAAGAGCATTTCTATTGTCTTGAATCTGTCTCGGGCTACAGTGTCTTTGGTTCAAAATTTTAAACTTAGAGAGATATACAGTTTAACCGAGTTGGAAAGCTCAGGTGCAAAAAGTACGAACCCTGACCAAAGATGTTTCAGCCAACCAGTTGGGTATAAAGAGCCGCAGTTACAGAATGTAGTATGTACACAAGGTGTAGCGCTTAAGCACTATGGGACACTAATTAGAGTGTGTGGTAATTAAAAATGTTTTATATTTCAAATAAACAGCCAGTATAATCAATGAAATATTGCTCTGATTTATTTGTACTAGAACATCTGTCACCCTGCTGAGTGGCTCACAGAAAGATCAGGTTAACAGTGATACAGTGCTGGGCATTTGCGATTAAATGCTAATGTTTGAGTTAAAAGTATTGTCTAGAGTTTTAGCTCTACCCTTCAAGATCTTGTTCTTAAATCAGACTCTACTGCTCAAGGTATCGGTCTTAAATCGGACTCAATATAGATGGTCCCATCCCCACCACTACTGCTGTGTTACTATTTCTTAACAGGCACATAGGAAACATCACACGTTTGCACGTTGAGTTGTTGTGCTTCTTAACAAATTCCCAAATATATTAAGAGTTTTCTTGATTGCTAACAGGCTAGCTATTTAGGAAAGGTTAGTTGAGCTCAATCTGTTCAGCCTTGAGCAAAGGGGACTGAGGGGGGACAAGATCCAGGTCTATACAAGAACTCGTGGCCATAGGTGGAAATTAGCGGGAGAACATTTTAAGCTGGATTTGAGGAAGCACTTCCTTACGCAGCGAGTTGTTAGAGTATGGAATAGTCTTCCTGATAGCGTAGTGCAAGCTAAATCCTTGGGTTCCTTTAAATCAGAGCTAGATAAGATTTTAACAACTCTGAGATATTAGTTAAGTTCTCCCCAAACGAGCTTGATGGGCTGAATGGCCTCCTCTCGTTTGCAAATTTCTTATGTTCTTAAAAACATTCCCAAAATGTGCACTGGCTAGTTGTGATTCAAATCAACCCCCAGTTTAGCTTGATTAATAAACAGCCCAACTGGCTGCAGCACCAGAACACTGTGCGAGGATGAAAGGAAAATGCTACTGCGCTAAATCAATTTTTGGGAGGACAGGGCAGCACTGACCTACAGGCCGCTCTCTCGGTATGCGCTGGTCCCACCACCCCCCTCCCCGTGTCCCAGTACAGCAGTCCTCCTGTGGTTAGTAATATCCTTTGGTGAGGTGACCTTCTAGGGTTAGCACCTGTAATGTCTATGATTATGCTGCTGCTGGGGAACATGAGCAGGAACAAGCAAATCCCAGTGACCGCAGCACGTTTGGAGAGCGGGCAAGTCACCGAAAGCCTCTCCCGCACGCAGCTACGCTGCAGATTTTTTCTTATTTATTTCTGGCATTTATTGTATCCAGCGTGCAATTCACGTTTTCATTGTTTCAGCCTGCTGGGCCTTTGATGATGTTTTCTTCACATGAGCCATAATCTCCAGGTTCCTCCGACCTTGATTTCCTGCCGCATTATCTGGCGCGTTGCCCACACATAGAAGAGCTGGGGACACTGTGGAGTGGCCCGCGTCTCTCTGTGTACATAATAATCCTTATTTGCACCCCGTCTCTCGAATAAATCTAGACGCAGCGGTTTGCCTACAAGACATTTCAGCTGAACTCTAACAAAAACAATTGTGTGATGTTTTAGCTTTACCTGCCACACTTGGCCATCGGCAGCTCTTTTGGGAACAATAAGTGTGAGGAGTTTTTTTTTTTACTCTGCTGTGATTAAAGGGATTTAAAAAAATGTGTCAAGTAGTGCACACTAAAAAAGCACATCACCGACGCATAACAAAATGTAAACGTGCCCCCCGGATAGGGGATGGCAGACCTCTGAAATTAGATAATATTGCTGAACAGCACCAACGTTTGACCCCCCCCCCCAGCAGTTTGTTTAATTCAGTAGTAATGAACATTAACTCATGACCCACGCATTAGACAAAAGGGCCCTCAGTCTGGCAGCACGCTTCAGCAGTGCGGCTTTAATTGCGAGTGCACTCCATTCTGTAATCGGCCATTTCAAGTCATTCTTGACGAGCAGATGTAACTCTGTATGACTAATTCTGGATATTCCCGTTTCAAAGCGACTCATCTTTTAAACAAGGACACACTCCTGATAACAGGCGTAATTATTTTCCTATAGAGGGAAACACTAACAGAGTCCGGGGTGGCAGATCCGTTTTGCACTGAAGCTCACACAGTGGAGACAGAATCAAAAGCAATTTCCACCATTGTGCAGGGTCAGCCGGACAATCATCATGGCTATAAGCCACTGTGACTGGACAGGAAAGTGCATTTCTGTACTCTACTACCAGCTAAGATCATAAATACTGTTTTCTGTAGTCTGGTCTTCGCTATACCCTAGCATCACTGCCCAGGCTGAGTTTTGAAGGCTTTTTTTTTTAATAAGAATACTGTATTACAAAAAGACTAATGGGAAACTGGCCCTTGCCTAGCCTCTCACTGCCCAACCTGAAAATTTTCAGCAGCTGAGTGAAAATGCAATGTGCTTATCTGTCAAAATTACAGGGAAGGCTGGTTTAAATAATTCACTCAGATACTGCACCAACTTGGAGTCCTTTCTTAACCATTTATTCTGCAGATGTCTAGGTTCGGCCTCTGAGCTTAATGATCAAGTCCATCCTCATTTCTGGAGACTATCTGTGATGTATAAAGTAATGTCTTTGCACAAATTTGCTGACAGTAAGGCTGTGAGATCCATTCATTTACGCCTTCTTGACGGGGGGTGGGGGGGGGGGTTGGGGGTTTAAAGAACAATTTCATAGGGTGTGATTCAGAGAGCTAAATTCATTTCCTGTAATCCATCAGTTTCACCTAACAGGAGTGTTGTGTGACAGCGGACCTACGTTTCCCAGGTAGACTCTGCTGTTGTACCCTTGAACAAGGTATCTAACCCTTATCACACATGTAAAAGATCCAGCTGTATTGTATAGATAAGGGAATCTGTAAGTTACTTTGGGAAGGGGAGGTGGAGACAACCTACATCAATCTCCATGATCAAGAGTCACTTCAAATGTAGGCTAATGCATATGCTAATGCTAATGCCTACATTTGGTACCAAATTGTACCTTTGAGGAACATTTTTGTACCATTGCGGGTACATTAATGTTACTTGTACTTTGAGGATGCTCCTCAGAGTCCATTTCTGCACTTAAAAAGGTACAATTACAATTGTCTGACCCTTGGGGGTACAGCCCCAGTGACAAGCAAAGGTACAGATTGATACCCTTTTTTTCTGAGTGTGTGTGGGTTTAAGGTTAGGTTTCAAATCCCACCTCAGTGTGTGGCGCTTGCATGTTTTCCCTGTGTCATGGTCGTTTAAGCAGGGCTGCCAACTTTGGTCAGATGGCTGGAGTGAGACTTTTACATCAATGTAAGAGTTTTATTACCTGTAAACAGTCTGTAGAGTTTGCAAACTGCCCCAACGCTTTCGAAGAAGTTAATTTTAGGTCTATAATGGAATAATAAAGATTCACCGAAAGATTTCTTGCGTGAGCGTGAGTCTGAAAGCGCGATTGGCAGCCTTTTTCTTAGTCTGTGCACTCCTGCCTGACGTCCCTAAGCATTATTAAGTATAATCGTAGGCGTGTCCCGTGATGGATTAGAACACCGCCCGGTGTGTACCTCGAGCTCTATGCCCACGAATCTGAACAAGTGCGTTGAATACGGAAAGACGGCATTTGTGCGACACCTAGTGGTGAATATGCGAACTGCGGTAAGCCATTATAGCGCTAGGTCGGTATGCGGGGCCATCACACACAAGCAAACAAAACCGCGCTGACGGTCCATTCAGAGACAATTGGTTTGTATACCAGTGGACCTGCTGGGGTGCCCCACCAAGGCAACACTATACTGAATAAGCTTCTGGAGGGTGGATAGCTAATTATTTCCGCATGTGTGTTTAAGAGCCAGCCTGACCGCAATGGATTACTACGCAAATCATACCAATTTGGAGACAGACACTACATTTGAAATACATAAAATCAATTATGATATAAGAATTTGATTATATTAAATTTAGAATAGAATAGAAAGATACTTTATTGATCCCCTGAAGGAAATTCCTTTTTCACAGCAGCAGACAATAAAAATAGATATGCAACCAAAATGGTATATACAACATAAACATTAAAGTTAAAAATTAGGAGCGAGTAAAAACAGTGGATTATAACATATAGACATAGGTAATGTGAATGATGGCAGACTCTACATACTTCACATATTGACGGTAACTGTGAGCATACGGGAGTCTAACGATAAATCATCTGTTAGACAGAGATGAGCTGTTATAAAGTGATTTTGCAAATGGCAGAAATTATGGCCTGTAGCGTTCTTTGTGGCAGCGGAGTTGAGTGAGTCTGTTAGGAAAAGAGCTTCGCTGTCCGTAGTGTGTCATGAAGGGGGTGGGATGGATTGTCCATCCCTCAGGGAAATTCACTGTGGTTTCCTATGTTTTTTTTGGGTTTTGGGTATGGGTTTTTTACAGTAACCATGGTTTTACTATGGTACCTCATGGAAATTATGATTACTAAGCTCCTACCCATAGTATTTACTATGGTTTACTTATAGCACTGCATGGTAACTGCAGTGAAACCATCATAAAAACATAGTCATAAACTCATGGTTACCCAAAAAGCCGTAGTAAAACCATGGTTCATTTTCGTAAGGGATGATGGGGAGCAGTTTGCTCGGTACCCTTCTGTCCCTCACTGACTCAAATGTCACCAGGTTCTGGCCGATGATTGTCCAGCTTTAACGCTTTATTCCAGCTTTATTCAGTCTGCTGGTGTCTCAGGCACTAATGTTGCTCCCCCAGGAGACCACAGCCCAGTAGATGGCACCTGCCACCACAGACTGGCAAAACATCTCCAGCATCTTACTGCATACATTAAATGATCTGAGCTTCCTCGGAAAGCAGAGTCTGCTCGTCCCCTTCCTGTACACAGCATCAGTGTTGGTGCTTCAGTCCAGCTTGCTGTTCAGGTCTACACCCAAGTATTTGTAGCTGCCCACAAAGGCTGGGTTATTTTAAGGCGGAACGTTTCTTTGAGGAAACCGGTGCGTCACATTGAAAAATTTCCCCCTCCATATAAACAGCCGGATGAGACTAGCCGTGTGATTTTCTGGATTACATCAACACATTCGTGTGCTATATTTTACGGAGATGCATCTGACCCAGCAGCTGGAGTTGTTTCCCGACTGCGTCGTGACCCAGTGCCTGTTTAAGGATGTTAAAAACGCGGCGGAGCTTCGGAAGGCGGCGGTCGGAGGGGAGATCAGCTGCGCGCTGATAAACGCGTCCATGGTGGGACATCCGATTACAATGTTAAACACGGCACAGTTTCCTAGTTTGGGGGCGGGGGTTAAGCTTTATATAAAACAATCAAGTAAACATCTGTTTACTGTGTGCGTGTCCATACAGACAGGGTAGTTTTCAGTAGTTTTCCTAATAAAATTACTTGTCCAGTTAGTGGCGTATGTGCGGCCTTTTCTCCCTTCACAGGTGGTCGATCCATTCCAGGTTCTGATTGCTGCAAATAAAGCACTTCATCTACAAAGGGTTAAGAAAATGAAGACAAGGAGTCTGTATTCTGAAGTCATATTTAATCTTTGTCCTACAAATAACGTGAGCTGCACAATTATTATTATTATTATTTTACATTTGAAAAGCAAGATATTGTGGACAGATTATGCGTGTCCGAGAAAATACAAAGAACACGTGGCTGCTCCTGACATTGCTTTGATTTCCTTCAATTTCAGATATCGGAGGCTTTCAAGAAGTTTGGTATCTCTGACAGCGACGACGCTGTTCTTATTGCCTTGATTCATACGCAAGAGGACAGCCATAGCCTGGACTCAATCTGTGCCAAGGTGGATGGTCAGCAGATTGCAGTTGACCTTCTTGCCACCATCAGCGACATCCCAAAAGTTAAAAAGGTTGGTCTGCTTTAATGTATGTTTTCAAAGGTTTGTGAGAGCTGACCATTGGCTACATGTAAATCATGTTTTGTTTCATAAATACTTGAAGTCATGGCACTCCTGTTTAGCAGGGTTTAGATCCATTCTCAGTCTTGTCTATAAGTTACCCGTTTTACCCATTTTAGGTAATTTGGTGATGCCAATATGCTGAGCTGGACTGGTCTCCTTTACAAACTGTACCACTTGCTTCAATTCAGTGTCTCTCATGCAAATCCAGAAAATGAAAATTGCAGTAAATGTCACCTGCCTCTAGGTGCCGCAATGCGGCCATTGGCTCCTTTCGGTAACTTACAAATTAGCACCTCTCATCCCCAAATTCCTAATTTTACATTAACGATTAAACAATTGACAGCTCCCTCTGAAAGGTGCCTAGATCTGGCATGTAGAGTGTGTTTGCGGTCTTCAATGTTGGCCCTACAGCAGTGTTTCTCAGACGATTTCTTTGGAACCCATGTTTTTGCTCCCAGCCAATAAAGGCACACGTGTATCAGGTATTCTGTGGCGTTGATTGGCTGGGAGGGAGCAAAAATGTGGACCATCTGGGGCTTTCCGAGGACCAGGCAGGGAAACGCTGCCCTACAGCACAGGAGCACACAGCCAACATGCCCCGGTGACCCTGAGCCCAGCACACGCTCCTGGCACCTTAACCAGTGCAGCTTTTTGTTCTTGCACTAGGTGTACATGGTGACGCTGGCAGAGGAGGCGTGCGGAAGCCTGCTGGATGCTGTAGTCTGCAGAATGGCAACCAAGGATGTCCTTTAGCAGCAAGCCATCTTGGGAGGGGCATTATGCAGCGAAGTGCGTTATGCAGCGAAGTGCGTTATGCAGTGAAATGCGTTACCAGGCTGCGCAAAAAAAGCATGGCGTGTCAAACGCACATTACTGATGGACCTGCTGTGGGGGATACCTGTGTTTCTGCTCAAATATTATGATGGTACCTCTGCAAAATACCGTCATCTGCCTTTAATGTTGGAACCAACACAGCACAAGCATCCCCCTGGTAGGAATTTTGGATTGTAACTTGTTAATCTGTTATACATTTTGTGATTTATTTTCAACAAACAGGGGGCAGCTGATTTTAGCTTGCCAATTTGGTAGAATAAGGCTTAAAAAAATCTGTGAAGGAAAACTGTCTTTTCAAATATGCTGTAATGTATGCAGTCCCTGGAGTTCATTTTGATGGAACTTGGTATTTCCTTGGGATTTGTGGCAGAGCTGTAAAGCGGGCGCTTTGTGGTGTAATGTAGGCCGTTCCTCTGGGAGCCCAGCCATCAGGCTCATTGTTTATAAGCCTAAACATGCTGCAAATTCATTAGCAATATTCAAATGTACCCTAAATAAAAATAAACAAACGTGCATCTGTTGAAATGGTCTGTTTTATGTTCATTTATTAAACAAGCAAAACGCAGCTCACATTGCAGGTTCAGTTGAGGCGATGAACATGTGGAAGATCACCTGTTTGAAGCATTCGTATAAAACGGCAGCGTTCCTCTTTAATCTAACCGATAAAAACTGATTCCCAGCGCTGCAACAAAAATGGAAGAATCCCGGACGATGCCATACAGGTTTGATAGGCCATATAAACCTAAAGCAGCCACTAAACCGGCAGTCAGATGGGCAAAGAACTGGACTCGTCTCCGTTTCTTCCGTGTGCCTCCGTGAGGACAGCAAAATGTTTTTTTACGCGACTTATTTCCTTACAAAGGAAAGTTTTTGAACACTTCGTGTTTGTTTTACGCCACATTTACGTTGGAAACGTACTGATGATGTAAAATATTACAATGATATGGTAAATTTTATTTGTGATGCTTTCCTAGTTTTTTTTAAATGTTCGTTGTATGCCATGTTAAACGCGCCACAAAAAAAAAGGTCAGCAGTCGCCGATTGTCTTATAAAGTGGGATTATTAAACTAAATAATTCTTATGCTTGTAATGTGTCTCATTTGTACGTGACTCTGGAGAAAAAACGTTCGATTGATATAAACGCAATCAGTAACTGATTAGCTGATGCAGCTAATTGCAGGTACACTTTACGCTGTAGGTAGGAAACTCATTGACCGGGTAATTGGCATCTCACCCCGGGCGTCCCCTGTGCTCTGAGCTTTTACCGGATTAGGCGCAGGCTCCCCTCCTACATCAGATAAGCGGTTTGGATGGATGGACCTTTTGATGAAATTAATGAATAGTCGATGTTAATTACTTTCCGTTAAATAGACGTGCTAGTCCGCCAGGTGTCGCTGTTCCCCACTACGTAAATGACTGTATTTGCATCTTCCGTCTCATCAGGACAAGTAACATTCGAATATCTTCATAAGTTATTTAAAAGGTTAGCCCCACGAAGAAGTACTTCTTTAGCTGTCAGTACGATACAGATTATTATTATTGTATTATTATTCTTATTATTGTGTCATTATCCTAGTCATCATCGTTCAATACGATTTACACCCGTCACGTTAATTTACCCTTTCGTGTCTTTAGGTTTTAAACTTTTTGTTCTTAATTGGGGTGACATGGGACTGTCCAGGGGTTCCAGGTAACACAGAACGCAAACTATTAAATTTTAGTTCAAAGTATATTGAATGGTATTGGTTCAAAATTAAAGTGTGTTAGAAGAATGGCTTTGCGATTCTATGAATTCTAAAGCAGCACAAAGTTTTAGTGGGGTTGTGGAGATAAAATTTCCTTGTTCGCAGACACGGTTTGAGGTATGTAACATGACGTATCGGAGAATGACAATAGACAAAGCATTCCTATGTCAATAACGCAGCCGTGCAAAGTAAGGAGCGGGCGAAGGCCCGTAATTCTAGGGTCTCGCATTACATAAGAGCCAGAGCGGGACACTGGCGCATTGGGGACGCGAGGGGGGTCAGCAGACAGGACAGGAGCCTCGCGAGCTGTCCCGGCGTCGCTCCCAGGCAGCACCCCACAGGAATAACCCCATGTTTACATGCGGCGGGCTGCGCACCGGGAGCCACCCCAGTGTCTCTCCGTGCCACTTGCTGCTAGTTACCCGAATAAAAGTGCTTATCCAGTTAGTGGTGCATGTGCCGGTTATCCGCCTGTTTAACACGGGCGTTTGCGAGGAATATGCGTGCTGATGACTGAGCACATAAGGAAACACTGCGGCCGAAAAACAACTTAAAAAAAAAAAGCCGACCGATTCTTCTAAAGTCGTATTACAGCTCTTGGAACAGTAATGTATTTTAAAGCACGCACGCAAGCATATGATTTTCGAAATGTTAACATTTTTAGTTTAATTGCTTTCTCCGGAAAAACGTAGGAAAAAAGTATAATTAGTTAGATTTTATGATCTTTTCACTAGATCTCAGTCTTTAAATTGCTGTGATACACCATTTTCAGTAGGTTCCTATTTAAAGTATTACTAGTAAGTTGTATAAACATACAATAGTTACGCGCTAAAAGGATTATTACTAAAATAATTATTTTCTGTACTAAGTGACCGTAATACTGTTCAGAAGCCTGCTAAACCCGAATCTGCTGAAATGTGACTACGTGGGGTTTAAGCGCTGGTGATTTGTTAGTGATTATTTATATAAAAAAAAACTTCTTAGAACTGCCTGGAGTCATATAACTCAGATTACAACTACATGAATTGCTATAATAATTGTGCTGTTTTATTTTATTAAACTTTCCACTACACGCATACGGGAGAGTCAGAATGCAGCAGGGATTCAGTCAGTGGCAAAAAAAAGCTCTTGATGTAACAGAGCTGGAAAGAAAGCGCATTTAAAATACAATGCATGTTAACAAACTATCACAAAGATGAGTGAGACAATGGTGGCAGATACCAGGCGATATCCATACGAAAGCCCCGGAGAGGAGTCCCCCAGTGGGACACGCACATAAGGTTTATGCTAATCACTTTCGGAGGAGGGGAACTGCGGAGCCATTTTGGAGTCACTTTAAAGTTAACGTGGAGATGATGGGACACGGAGAGAAGGTGCCTGTTTAACGAGGCTCCCGGACTGGGAGAGCAGCACGATGCGGCGGCACAGGTGGAGTTAAGGCGCCTTCTCGGTGTTTTCCTGCACTTGAGTGGATTTGTGGACTTTTGAAGCCATGGAGGTGCCGGTGACCTGGGTCTGGGTCTGGACTGCGCTTCTGCTCCACGTCTCCATGCTGGCATGCTTCGATCTGCACGTTTCGCACTCTCTGCGCCCGGGCGCCCTTCTGGCGAACTTGTCCGTCGGTCACGACTGGGTTTATAGAATCGACAGGACTTTAACCCCCGAGTATCTCCGGAGCGTGCTGGAGATTGAGATGCGTGGCGGGGCTCTGAGGCTGTCCCGCAGGGTTGACTGTGCGCGCCTGGAGAGGAACCCAGCGCCGCTACATGTCAGGATCTCCTCCCTGACATCCCGGGATCTCCTCCGGACGCACTTCACTGTCTTTGCACATGGCCAGAGCTGCCTCATCACAAGCAGGCGAAGGAATTCCCTGGGTAAGCCTGATATCTACATTCATCACCTTTCAAAACTGAACTTCACATCCTGCGTCCCCGCAGGTCACTTGCCGTTGATTGTAAAAAAATATGTACCGGCATTTGCTCGCGATTTGCAGTTTTCTGATCCGATGTGCATACCGACTCATTCTCAACCGCGCTTACGTGTACCACCTTTAAAGACTAAGGAAAGTTTTGCGCCATTAAATGGGAAGACCTGTTTGCGGTCCGGCCATAAGAGCGAGGTGAGTTTAAGGTGTTGGATGCAGACCGCGAATAATAAGCGGCTCTCTGTGCGGGCGAGGTTGCGCTTCATGGACACCGATGCTTCAAGGGCTGGAGGGCTTACAGACCGCGATCCAGACCTGTGGACCAGGCGCAAGAAGAGAAACGTGAACTCGGCTCCTCAGTTTCAGCTGCCCAACTATCAGGTGTCCGTCCCGGAGAATGAGCCGGCCGGTACCCGTGTTATTACTCTCAAGGCCACTGACCCGGACGACGGAGAGGCAGGGAGAGTTGAGTATGGGATGGAGGCGCTTTTTGACAGAAGATCGAACGACTTCTTTCAAATAAACCCGCAGACTGGCAGTATAACCACCGTGCAGCGCTTAGATCGCGAGGTCAAGGACACCCACGTATTTAAAGTCACAGCGACAGACAATGGCACTCCGCAGAGATCAGCCATAGCCTACCTGACTGTCACTGTAAGTGACACAAACGACCATGGGCCCGTCTTTGAGCAGACAGAATACAGGGTCCGGATACGGGAAAATGTCGAGGTTGGTTTCGAGGTGCTCACCATCAGGGCTACTGATGGAGACGCTCCATCCAACGCTAATATGATCTATAAGATAGTGAATGGAGAGGGCGTAAACTCGGTTTTTGAAATTGACCCCAAACATGGATTGGTTAAGATCAGGGTTCGTCCGGATCGAGAATCCATGTCCCGGTACCAGCTGATAGTGGAAGCCAACGACCAGGGCAAAGACCCCGGGCCCCGCAGTGCGACGGCCACAGTGCACATCACGGTGGAGGACGAGAACGACAACTACCCACAGTTTAGCAAGAAGAGGTATGTGGTCCAGGTGCCAGAGAATGTGGCGGTCAACATCAAAGTCACCCAGGTGGAAGCTACTGACAGAGACGAGGGCAACAACGCCAAGGTGACCTTCAGCATCATCAGCGGGAACGTGAAGGGCCAGTTTTACATCCACTCGCCCACAGGCGTCATCGATGTCATCAACCCGCTGGATTACGAGATGATCAGGGAGTACAACTTGAGGATAAAGGCGCAGGATGGAGGTCGCCCGCCTCTGATTAACAGCACGGGGCTGGTGGTGGTCCAGGTGGTGGATATTAATGATAATGCCCCCATGTTTGTCAGCACACCTTTCCAGGCCACCGTGCTGGAAAATGTAGCCATCGGACACTCGGTGATCCACATCCAGGCCATCGATGCAGATTCTGGAGACAACGCTCGCTTGGAGTACCGGCTGCTGGACACCACCCCGGGCTTTCCCTTCACCATCAACAACAGCACTGGCTGGATCACAGTCAGTGAGGAGCTCGACAGGGAGACCACAGAGTTTTACACCTTTGGTGTGGAGGCCCGTGATCAGGGGTTTCCTGCAATGTCGTCATCTGCCAGTGTCAGTATCACCGTGCTGGACGTCAATGACAACATTCCCACCTTCACCCAGAAGCTGTACTCACTGAAGATTAACGAGGATGCCCTGGTGGGCACCAGCGTGCTGACGGTCACTGCCATCGACCGGGATGTCAACAGCGTGGTGACCTATCAGATCTCTAGTGGAAACACTCGCAACCGCTTTGCCATCACCAGCCAGAGTGGCGGCGGCCTGATCACACTGGCACTGCCTCTCGACTACAAGCAGGAGCGGCAGTATATTCTGACAGTCACAGCTTCGGACGGCTTGCGCCATGACACGGCCCAGGTGTTCATCAACATCACTGATGCCAACACCCACCGACCCGTGTTCCAGAACACAAACTACCAGGTCACGTTGAGTGAGGACAAACCCGTGGGATCCACGGTGGTAGTGATCAGTGCCACCGATGAGGACACGGGGGAGAATGCTCGCATCACCTACATCATGGAGGACAACGTTCCCCAGTTTAAAATTGACCCTGACTCGGGCGCTGTCACTACCCAGATGGAGATCGACTATGAGGACCAGGCCTCCTACACGCTGGCCATCATTGCCCGCGACAATGGCATCCCTCAGAAATCAGACACGACGTACGTGGAAATAATTGTCCTGGATGCTAATGACAATGCGCCACGCTTCCTCCGAGATATGTACCAGGGCTCGGTGTTTGAAGACGCACCGACCTATACTAGCGTCCTGCAGATCTCCGCTTCTGACCGGGATTCTGGGTCCAATGGGAGACTGAGCTACACGTTCCAGGGTGGCGACGACGGGGATGGTGACTTTGTTATCGAGGCCTACTCTGGGATCATTAGGACGGCCAGGAAGCTGGACAGAGAGAACGTGCCCATGTACAACCTGAAGGCCTATGCTGTGGATTGGGGCGTCCCCCCCCTGAAGGCCGCTGTTGATATTCAGGTGTCAGTTCTGGACATTAACGACAATGCACCCGTGTTTGCCGAGGATGTGTTGAATGTCTTTGTGAAGGAGAACAGTGCAGCGGGTTCTATCGTGGCCCGGATCACGGCCACGGATCCGGACGAGGGCTCCAACGCTCAGATCATGTACCAGATCGTAGAGGGAAATTTCCCAGAAGTCTTTCAGTTGGATATATTCACCGGCGACTTGATCGCGCTGGCAGATTTAGATTATGAGACCACCACGGAGTATTTGATCGTGGTCCAGGCAACATCGGCCCCGCTGGTCAGCCGAGCCACTGTGCACATCCTGCTCGTGGACGTCAACGACAATTACCCTGTCCTGCAAGATTTTGAAATCATTTTCAACAACTACGTCACTAACAAGTCGAGCAGCTTCCCAGCAGGGGTGATTGGGAAGGTGCCGGCTCATGATCCAGATGTATCAGACAAGCTCCATTACAGTTTCGTGGAGGGGAACGAGCTGGGTCTTCTGGTTCTGAACCAGGACAATGGCGACCTGAAGATCAGCCGGGACCTGGACAATAACCGGCCTCTGGAAGCGACCATGAAGGTGTCCGTCACAGGTAAGAACCCCCTCCTGTCGTCTCTGAACAATGCAGGTGTTTCTGCTTAGCACACCGCTTTGCTTTAGCATGGCTGGATGGCTCAGAAGTGTGAGGTAATCGCTGGGCAGTAGGATGATTTTCTTTGAGAAGAGGCAGGATTTTGTTCAAGTGCTTTTGACAGTTTTTGTGCATTGGATCGCAGTCTGTGATTGTGTCACGTTACGACATTGGGCAACAGAGGCTATAATAAGTAGTTGTTACTGCTCGTGAAATTCCGGAAGGATCAACCATCATGACAATGAAAAATGAATTCTGGCTGACGAGTGACGTTTCAAAAGTGAAGATATACTTCATTTGCTGGCGAACTATTTTTATGCCTAATTATAAATAAAATGCGAGGCAATATGGTGTTGACCTATAAGCTGTTATTTAAGCCATTTGAACATCTGTATCGGCAAGTGTGTTCCTGTGATCTGTCCCTAGTAACCCTCTGGGGCTTCAGCAGGATTAGGCTGAAAGTTCTCAGTGATAAACTGGTTGACCTGGTGAGTCTATGTCTGCATTCTTCTCTTTTTTTGGAAGCATAAAAGAGCAGGAAGACGCTGGTATTTCATACGTCCTGCAGGCAGGCTTCTTTGTGTTCACGGCTTAGCCCTTGCTCTCCTGCGACAGTGCCAAGCTCCTGGGCGTCAGCATCTGTGGGATTTGGGCCTTGTGAATGTGTCTGATTTGCTGCAGTTTGCTGTTGTCCTACCTGGACCTTGTATTTGCATCCTAAGCACCGGCCCTTCATCTCTGCTTATATAGCCTCTTGTAGCTGCTTCGGCTTATAGAGGCTGCTGTTATACATCATCTTTTAAACTGCTGCTTTCTCCTTGGAAATAAAGCCTTACCAGACTCATCTGAATGCCCTTGTTCAAAGGCTTTGATTTATCTCAGAGGCTCAGTCATTATCAGTATTAACGAGCTGTCCAATTGGGTTCATCCATTACGGACCTGACGCAGTGGTTTCCGTGCCAATCGTGACCCCTGCAGTGCCCCCACTTCCTCTCCCCCCCTGTCTTGTGTCACCGTGTCAAATGTTAGGTAACTGTTAGTACTGAAGGCATGACCTTTCACCTCGGAGGTGTGGAGGTGGCCCGAAGCGTCATGACGGAGGAGAGATGACAGGACTGTAGTCCTTCTAATTAAACCGATCCCATGACTTTAAGAGCACTGTGGTTCTGGACATGGGAGTGTAGCGGGGTCTAGCCAGAGCTATGAGCTCAGTGCCACGGCCGCCTGCAAAGGATGAATACTGAATCTTTTGCTTTTATCCTATTCCAGATTTGACAAAGAAGTGCAGATTGCTGTTTTTTCTGGCTTAGGAGTCACTTAAAAAGGCTTGAAATAATATTGCAGCCATGTAAAAACAAATTCTGTGCCGCTTAAGTAAACTGGCATTCCAGGCACGACAGTAGTCAGTCGGACCCACGTAGAGCGTCGAGATGGGCGAGCAAACGAAGGGGGTGCCGATGTGGGCGCTCGGCTGATAACGCGCTCCCTCTTATCTCAATCTGTAAACACCATACCAGATTTCCCCAAAGTCAGTCCTTTTTTTTAATTTCTCTTTTCTTCTGGGGAAAGGAACGGCTGAATGTTCCTCATTTATGCACATTGTCATAATGAATATAACACTGCACTGTGTGCGTTTGCTAGCCTCATCTGTTTGTACTGCTTTGTACATTCTGCCTTAGGCTAAGTCATTTGTCTCCAACTTGATATAATTATGTTCTGTGTGTTATACAAATAAAAATAAATAATGAATCAGCCGTGCCCAGTGATCGCTGCTCCTCCCTGCTTCCAGGAGTGACTCAGTCTACCTGAGATGTGGGGCGAGTTAAAACCAGACCTTCGTCTCCAACACGTGTTATTTAACCCCCACCCCACTCCCAGAGCAGCTCTCAGAGTCTCATAAACACGGGGCAGGTTTTAACCCTTGTGATGCTTTGAAGACGTGTGTGACGGCCAGGTGGGCGCCAGCTTCGTCCCCGCTGTCTGTGGATGGAGATATGAGATGTAGGTGTGTCGCGATTCAGTGAGACAAATGACTCGGAGATTGAAATGTGGCTTAATTAACGGATTCCTTCACGCCGGCTCTGCTCTCGCAAGCGCGTCAGTTGCCATGGCTGGGTGATTCATAGGAACTACTGAATGTGAAAATTTTATTTGCTGATGCCACGGTGTCTGGTCCTCAAACCCGGTCCTCGCTAACTTCCTGATGAGTAACGACACCAGCAGCAGTGTTTAGAAGGGTCAGGTACTCACACCCCGATGGCCCAAGGTTCTCGTGAAGAGGTCAGTTATTGTTGTGTCTCCTGCCCCTCACTGTGTCTCCTGCCCCTTGCTGTGTCTCCTGCCCCTCGCTGTGTCTCCTGCCCCTCGCTGTGTCTCCTGCCCCTCACTGTGTCTCCTGTCCCTCGTTATGTCTCCTGCCCCTCACTGTGTCTCCTGTCCCTCGCTATGTCTCCTGCCCCTCACTGTGTCTCCTGTCCCTCGCTATGTCTCCTGCCCCTCACTGTGTCTCCTGTCCCTCGCT
>JAODKL010000001.1:8256538-8274626 GCA_026780765.1 Petrocephalus schoutedeni
TCCCACCCCGGGCCATGGATATTACCCTAAACCGCACTGGGTTTTTCCTTTAAACCTCAGAGCATGTTTTTTTGGCAGCTTTCTATACAATCCCATCTGCCAGCACAGGCTAATCTACACACAGGTTGGTCCTGTAGACCTCTCAGGTATTTCAAACAGAAACCCACATCATAATTACTCCTCAGGCTCTAATTATGAACCTCTGTTTCTCACTGTTGAATGTGTATGTACATTAATTTAATACTGGGGCATCTGTGTAAAAGTTAGAGGGGACTTTAATTCCCATTGACAGTAGCATCCTGTTGAACCAAGAATTAAACTAGATGGTGGACAGTAACAAAGCTGTCTGAACATTATATGGATGCAAATGCTTACTATTAGTGACCCTGACCTGAGGAATGATCTACAAGTGAGGCAATTGTATGAGGCAGCAGATGTTTATTCTGGGATGGATACAGGGCACAGAGGCACAGTGATAGTCTGGGCAGGTGTGATCCACACGATTCCTCCCAGGTCCGTATCAGCCCAAAAAGTCTCTGCAGCCCATCAGTAGTGATAGAGAAACAGGAAGCTGGAGTGTTTTGGTGCATTTATGCCACGGTTCTGTATAGAAAGCGTGGTTATTCCATGGGTTATTACGTAAAGTATGATTATTCCACGGACCATTATAGAAACAGTGATTATTCCATGAATTATTGCTGAAAGCATGATTAATCTGTGGATCATCACGGATAGTGTGGTTATTCTGTGGTTCATTATGGATAGTGTGATTATTCTGTGAATCATTAAGGATAGTGTGGTTATTCCATGGATTATTATGGAAAGTGTGTTTATTCCGTGGTTCTTTATGAAAAGTGAGGCTATTCCGTGTATTATTACAGAAAGTCGAGCATAGTATGAAGGTATGCATAGCCCACACCTGCCGAAAAAAGCACCCGTCTCACTGTTACCTCATGTTACATGAAACCACAAGACAGAAAACATGCCTGTTTCTCTTTCCTATAAATGGTTATATGCCTGATTAATGGCATCTGAAACAGTAGGTCAGTAAGGAGATGCTGTAAGGTATAGCTCTGAAACACGGCTCTCGTCCGACGAGCCATTCAGCAACATGCTCGCAGACGTGTCTGTCCCGGGGCTAGCCCCGTGCCAGCGGCCTCCCACCCCACACCCCTGCTGCAGGATGAGCTCATAGAGCCTGAGGGATGCCAGCACTCCAGGTGCATCTGATCCTGCGACGCTGGGAGTCACTTACACGCTTCACTCAGCCGTGCGGCTGGGTGTTACTGATCCACAGGTGTTATGGTGGCTCTCTCCCCGGGAATAAGATCCACAGCCTCGCCGTTAGAAATGCAGCGCCACATGAAGCATGGCATTCTGGGATGCCCTTTTTTTTCCGGAGCGCGCCGCGATTGACTGGGCATGCGGCCGGGCTGCAGATATTTAGCCAGAAGTGTTTCCCCCCAGAATCGGCAAATGAAATGCTGCATTCACAGCTGCCTTTCTGATGGAAATGGGGGGCTTTGTTTGCTCTTCGGCCTGCTCCCACTGTCCTGCTGTTCTTAGACAGTGAGCTTCACCGGCACAGTCCGCTCACATGGTTTCTGAATAGCTGTGGTGCTTTTGGCTACCTGTCACAGGGCCATTTTGGGGGCGGAACCACTTGATTCTTAGAATGTAAAACATTTGATTAGATGATCATTTGTGTAAATGATCTGTGTTGTACACATTGTCACGCTCACAATAATCTTTGCTATTTATAAACCTTCAGATTCACCAATGATAGACTAATGAGACTTTAGTGGCCTCGGTTTTTGTCTGCTGTCACTTATTTACTGGTTTAATGTCGGTTACTTGATTGGCTACAGCTAATTATTGACAGCTGATGCTAATCCCGCCTTCCATGTGTCTGACTGACGCTGTTAATGGCCTGATGCTGTATTTGCTGTCTGCCAGTCGCAGGGTCCTGTCAGCACACTTTTGTCACCCATCTGTAACAGCAGCTGTGTTCCAAGCTGAATAAATTCCTCACGTTGGGACCTAGATAACACAACCAGTGCTGTTAGGTGGAGAGAGCGGGAGTCAGAGCCCTGCTCCTGCCCCACTCCGACCCCGCCCCCCCCCACATACACACACACACAGTCCCCAGCCATCCCCCATTATCCGACTCTTTGTGTGCATGGTGAGTGCTGGGGTTCAAGTATGTTGCCATGACTCCTGCCAGCCAATTTCCCTGGGAGACGCGCACAGAGAACAGGCCAGGGAATGGTCAACAAGACGGAAAGAGAGGAATCAAACGGCGCGACCTGAAAGCCCGTCTCCTGGAGCCGGAGCTGAGGCTAATTAGGGATTCGGAGGCAGCACAGTGACGTCTGCGGTGTTCTGCGGAGCGAATCGGAGGCATCCGGATTTACGGTGTCCACAGAGCCATTCGGCAGCATGGAAGCCGTTTCAATGCTTTGATTGCTCCGCAAAGTGCGGCCGTTTTGGGGTCTGTCCTGCACTGGGGGGGGGTGGGTATTTGTGGTTGAGCGGAGCACTTGTGGTGCGACAGCTGGACAAACAGGAGTGAGATCTCCGAGCAGGCAGCCTCAGATGAGACAGTCCAGGTCCCCGGGGGGGGAGCTGCCTGCTAAGGGTGTGCAGGAATGCAGGAGGCGGTGTTTGAGGGAAGGCGGGGCGTGCTCCCCACACCTGCAGCCCTGCACCTCTGAGAGAGAAGCCCCCATGGTCCACATCAGGGCCAACATCTGCAAGCCTGGATTTGCAAAGGTAGCTCTGGGTCAGGTGGCTGATAAAATCACAAAGGGAAGAAGTTAATGAGCGCCCTATAAAATGGCTGGTTTCGCGGGTTTAGGAGAGTGGGCGTGGTTATTGTGATGAGAAGAGACCAGTCAGCAGTTCAAATGGAGTCACGCTGGGGGCCTTTTAGTTGGGATCCAGTTTGTTAGCTGGCCCCTATGGAGGCTTGCATCTGTCAAAGCTAATATGGTTACTCACACACTTGTGTTACTCACAATGCTCTTTGGTGGCAGAGCGAGGTGGAGAACATGTCCCTCCAGCAGTGGTACGGTCTGCTTCGTGCCCCTGCCCTTGTTTATCAACCAGGTCCTTATACATGGGCTCTCCTGCAAGATGCCTTGTCAGCTTAGCTGTAGCTCTGGCCACAGGAAATCTCTACATTTACTTGTGTTTGCAATCAGGTGGGAGTGGTGATGGAACTTTATCCTGACTTTTTGTGGCATCCAGATCCATGGAGAAGCTTTCGTTGCTAAGCCTGCTCCTGATGTGTGAGTCTGCCCCTGGTGTGTAAGCCTCCTCCTGGTGTGTGAGTCTCCTCCTGGTGTGAGAGCCTCCTCTTGGTGTGTGAGTCTCCTCCTGGTGTGAGAGTCTCCTCCTGGTGTGAGAGCCTCCTCTTGGTGTGTGAGCCTCCTCCTGGTGTGTAAGCCTCCTCCTGGTGTGTGAGTCTCCTCCTGGTGTGAGAGCCTCCTCTTGATGTGTGAGTCTCCTCCTGGTGTGTAAGCCTCCTCCTGGTGTGAGAGCCTCCTCCTGGTGTGAGAGCCTCCTCTTGGTGTGTGTCTCCTCCTGGTGTGAGAGCCTCCTCTTGGTGTGTGTCTCCTCCTGGTGTGTAAGCCTCCTCCTGGTGTGAGAGCCTCCTCTTGGTGTGTGAGTCTCCTCCTGGTGTGAGAACCTCCTCTTGATGTGAGAGCCTCCTCTTGGTGTGAGAGCCTCCTCCTGGTGTGAGAGCCTCCTCTTGGTGTGAGAGCCTCCTCTTGGTATGTGAGTCTCCTCCTGGTGTGTGAGTCTCCTCCTGGTGTGTAAGCCTCCTCCTGGTGTGAGAGCCTCCTCTTGGTGTGTGAGTCTGCCCCTGGTGTGTAAACCTCATCCAGGTATGTACTCCTCCTCCAGGTGTGTGTAAGTCTCCTCCTGGTATGTGAGTTTCCTCCTCCAGGTGTGTGAGTCTCCTCCTGGTGTGTGAAGTTTGCCCCTGGTGTGTCAGTCTCCTCCTGGTATATGCACCTCCTTCTGGTGCGTGAGCCTGCTCCCTCTTGGCTAAATTCACTGCCTTGGCTGCAGCTGAATGAGCCTGGAATTGCTCATACATTGTGTATGAGTGTGTGGGGAGTATTTTGGGGGAGGGGGCATGAAGTTTGTGCTCTCAGATGAATAAGAGCGTCTACCTGTCCAAACAAAGCCTCCATCCCCTATGACGGCAGTCGTACTCAGCAAGACTGGCTTGCTGCTGGTCTCGCCCACTCCTTCACAGGGAGGCCGCAGATCTCCCCTAGGGCCTGTCGAGCCCTCAGCAAACCACAGGCCCTCTTCAGCTGAGCCACGTTTGATGGCCTCTTGACTCTGTGTTCCTTTTAAACACAATAGCCGACCAGCCAGCTGGCACTAGGTCCCGTTTCAGAGAGCATGTCGGCGTCTGGCCTTGAGCAGACCTCCATCTCGGTCTCAGCGATGTAGAAGTGAGCACGCGAGAGAGCTGTGTAGGAGTTGTGGGACAATGGGCATGTGCTCTCCTGGTGTGTAAGCTGAGGAGCACATGCAGGAGCTGGATTCCGTTCAGCAGGTGCTATGCCTTCACACCTGTCCTGCTGACAGCCTCTGTTTGATCTCCTGCCTCAATGTTATTCAAGACACCAAGAATATGGGCATCATCAGGTTTCTGAGAACAATGAGTAACATGTCAGGCTTATAAATGCTAAAATATCTGCATGAAACCAGTAAGACACTGGTCCCTTTCTGTTGGGTATCAGTGTGACTGTCCTTGGCCTCTCGTTCTCCATATTCTCTGGTGATGTTGTGTCCTGTTACTAGGGAGAGTGCAGTCCATGGTATTCGCTGCTTTTTGGCCCTCTCAGAAAATGTATCTGTGACGGTTTTAGGGTTTGGTGAAATCCCTGGTCTGTACATGATCTGGAGGAATAGCAGGCACGTTATTGGGGTCATGAAGAGTGAGGTCAGGGGTCAAAGGCCAACTGCTGGGTTCCTCTCTGTAATGATTGGTGTACCAGATTCAGTGGGGTCTGAGGTGCCATCTAAAATAATGTGGATGTGGATACTTTTTCAAGAAGGCACATCTATAAATGAATGTTAAGTTAAATGTTTTTTTTCTCTTGACCTACCAGCAGATAAATCAGGTAAATCTCAGATGTAAATAAATATTTAGGAGCTCATTGAGCTGAGAGACTAATTTTAGCCACACATTGTTTTGTCAACAGATAAAGCTCAGCTGCTATCTTCTGGCAGTGGGACCTGGGGAGCATAAGGACTTAATTCAGGGTTTCTGTTCGCCCGAGTCGTAAATCTAGGGCAGCGAGTTTGACAAAAACATGTGAGTCTTCAAAGCTTTGCAGCCGAACGTGACGGTCGGGTCATGCCTCCCCGGCCACGCCCGTGTTCCAGTCGCCGGGTCGTCCTCTCTGGGCCTGTCGCCATCTGCACAGGAAGAGGGTCGGAGGCCCCCCACACCAGGCGCCCCTGCATGTGACAGCAAACAGCCAGGTGTCGTTCTCTGAAGTGCTCCATGGAAAATGATGACCCAGAAGCCCTACCCATAATGCTCAGCGTGGCCGTCGCTGGGGTGATGACTGCGGCCTGTGCGTGAAGGTGCTCCGCTGGCGTGGCTCAGCGCTGCCGGTGTCGGGTTACCGCGATCCAATTACGCAGGAGTCCGATAAACATTCAGAGTGGCCTGTTTCGTGAAGTTAAACATTTAGCTGTGTGGTGGGGCTCAGACGTGGCCCTGGACACTGTCTCCCATTTGATCTAGAGCAGAGATCCCAGGTGATCTGTTTGACACCTCCTTACAAGCCCACACAGAGAGCTTGCTCATCTTCAGAACCTGCTTTTTTGTAAACTGCCGACATCTCTCTGTGCTGATCTTCAGGAACTATTTAAGAAATGAAAATGAGATCAAACACTAGCCTGTTTGTTTTGTAGGTAAACCAGTAACATGGCTACGGCTAATCTAATCTTGACTTCGTAGCTTGGGAAGCAAAAACAGTACCGTTCTGAACTGAGGCCGCATCGTTCAAACGCTCGCTGCTTTAATGGCTTAGAGCACAGAAAGACCATGTTTGATGACACTGCAGTAAAAGCTCTGAGCTGTGTGGGCTTCACTTTAAGTGCTCTCTGGGTTCTGCTCCATTGCATTGACTGTTGGTGAAAGTTCCTAAGTGCCGTCAATGTCTGTTTGACATCTTCTGGATATGTCCTGCTAATTACTCCTTTGGGATGGCTCAGTACGCTGTCCCGAGCTAATCCCGAGCCCTGCACTGGTGCTTATGATCTAAGAAAAATTCATTTTTAGAGTAGGAATGGTGACAGTGATGCTCAGTAACTGTTCATTAACCTTCCCACATTTTGATTCCCACCTTTTCTCTTGGTCTGCCTGATCGACAGCCCAACATCGGAAGGCTGGGAATTCCTCACGGACCCTCGGGGGAGAAGGTGGCTGTGGTCGCCGTCGACGACTGTGACATTGCCATGGCGATACGCTTCGGCGTTCAGATCAGCAACTACTCGTGTGCGGCCCAAGGAACACAGACGGGGCTGAAGAAGTGAGTGAGCACTGTTCCGTTTCTGCCCGCTTTGGGGCTGTTAACTCTGCCCCCTCCTCGTTTCGGGGGCCATATCAGGGATATTGATGTTGCTTCTGAAGTATGAAGAAGCAGATGTTTTGATGCTGAATTAGGTTCCCTTTCTGATGCACATTTTGTGTCTCGATAATCTCCCTGGTTCCATGTTCCCGGTTCAGCTGAGAGCTTCATGAAGCTGAAAATATCACAGAACTTAATCTTATCTCCCCTCTGTTTACATTCTTGAGTAATTGCTGGGTTATCTGAGTGGAGGCTGAGATCGCAGGGTAGAGCGATTGTGTATTCAAGCCAACTTAATAAAAATCTGAGAGCAAACAGTGGAGATGTACACAGCCAGCCCACGTCTGATAAGCGATGACCGGGTCGATAGCTGCCATTTAACTCTGGATTTGTGGGTAACAGAGGGGTGACAGCGGAGTGACAGGTAGATGGCGTACCGCCCAGACCTGCCTCGCACGTTTGGCCTTATGAAACGAGATCAGAAAGCTGTTGCCTAAAGTGTGGAGTCAGAAACACAGACACACACACATAGTTCTCAGTGAGAACACCAGTCAAAGGGAAAGGTCAGTTAGGGTCCGCAGTTTGTAAGTATATAACTGGAGTTAATAAATCGTATGGGCACCATAATCCTGATTATTTTTCACACTGGCCTTTTGTTAGTCCATTACATCTTTTTTAAGCGCTGGTACCACGGTTTGGTACCCTTCTGGTTGAGCCTATTGTGTCTCCTGGGCGGAAAGCTGGTCCCCCTGTCCTGATCAGTGACCCTCAGGCTCCGGCACTGCAGACAGTGACGTCTCCTAGAGAAGCTCACTGCTCCCATCCCTGCAGGTCCCTGGATCTGACGGGGCCGCTTCTCCTGGGCGGGGTACCCAACCTCCCCGAGGACTTCCCGGTGCAGAACCGGGACTTTGTGGGCTGCATGAGGAACCTGACGGTGGACAGCCAGCCGGTGGACATGGCCAGCTTCATCGCCAACAATGGCACCAGCGCCGGTCCGTGAGCCAGAGCGGGATCCCGAGGCACCCTGTGACGCTGTTGTACTTTTGATGAGGTTTGATGACGCTGTGCGTCATTCTCCCACCTCCCACGCTCCTCCCCAAACCCCCCGATGCAGGCTGTGCGGCGCGGCGTAACTTCTGCTCCACGAACGTATGCCAGAACGGCGGCACATGCGTGAACAAGTGGAACACCTACTCCTGTGACTGTCCTCTGCACTACGGGGGCAAGAGCTGCGAGCGAGGTGAGGCAGGACAGAAAGTAAAGCATGGGAGAGGGAAATAAAAAAAATGAGGAAATAAAGGAATCTTTGGCATTGCAGCGCGTGACCGGGAATTTCCCATTAAGACGGCAGCGCACACGCGTGTTTGTGTGGATCTTTAGAGGAAGCCCGTTTGAAGGAGAGCCCTGGTCCTGGGGTAAATCTGCTGATTACACCAGCCTCGTGCACAGGAAGCAGATGGCGGGATTAATGTCTCCCAGCTTCCTGTGACGGAAAAGTCTCCTTAACCAGTCAAATAACAGGAGCAGAAAGAGAGTCTCTGCTGATGTCTGGCTGCCTCGGTAAAATGGGGGGGTCTGCCCTGCCCTTACACACACAGTGGAGGCAGTCAGCACCTTTACAGGGGAACTGCTGGGAGTCATTTTACAGACAGGGGGAGTCTGCAGAAACCCTAAATGGCCTCTGATTCTCGCAGGAGGTTATCTTAAGTAAATGACAACCTACCTGCAGCTCTTTTACTGCCGGGCAGGTAGCAGTCGGTGAGGATGGGGCGATGATTCGCCTGTCAGTTTGTGGTGTGCCTTGATTCGCCTGTCAGTTTGTGGTGTTGGGTGAGTTTTGTGAGCCTCTCCAGTGATTTAACGCTGATTGACACGCTGGCCCAGATGAAACAGTTAGTATGACATGCTTGGAGTGACATATCGTGGTGGCTTTGTGGTGAGGCCCAGGTTATTCCAGAGGACACTTGAGGAAACACTCAAAAAGAGTCACGGGCCTGGGAACTCTCTGCCATTGTGTAATAGATGTTTAAGAGAAGTTACCAGCTCTGTTAGAATGGGTGGTGAAATTACCCAGAATTCCCCGGGAGGCTGGGATCACTCTCATTCGTATTACTGCATGCGATGGTCTATTCCCATGTGTGCAGTTCAGCTTAATTCCTTTCACCAGATGAAGAGGTTCTAAGATGTTTGGTCCGTTATGGAGAGAGAATCTTGAAGTGAGGCTGTTTGATGCGCCCTGAGGGAGAGATTATGCTCCGCAGAGGGGGGCAGACAGTTTGAATTGGGGCAGCTTCTGAAGAGCCGATGACATGGAGCACTCGTGGGAGGAACGCCTCACCTGTCTCCGGGTAGCAGTGACACAAATACCACGATAACGCCGCAGGCTCCTCGGTCATGCGGAGATTATCCGCCTGCCAGTCACCGTCTCGGACATCCCTGCTGCCGGCGTTAAATTCTGCCCTCCGTTCATCCTCCGCTTGCTCTCGTTGACGTTTTCCTTGAGGGACCTCGGCTTCCTCAGCCCTCATGCTCTCTCCTGCCGTCCCACAGCCATGCCGTCCCCTCAGTACTTCGACGGCCACGCGCTGGTGTCCTGGACCAAGCCTGACATCACCATCGCCATCCCCTGGTACTTGGGCCTCATGTTCCGCACGCGGCAGAGCAATGGGATGCTGATGCAGGCCAGTGCTGGGGACGCCTCCAGGATCAACCTGCTGGTGCGTGAAGCCTTCCCCGAGTCCACAGACACGAGTGTTTCTCATTGGCCAGGACTGTTCTGAGGGCCCCGCCCACGATGAGTCACATTCAGGGCCCCGCCCATGATGAGTCACATTCAGGGGGCATTATGGGTGCGGTGTATCTGTTGCTCTTGTGGTCTTTTCTAGTTTTAGTGCCACAACTATTAAATAAAATGAGGAACAGCTTCATTACCCAAGTTCTGACCCTGCTGTGTGTTGTTCCTGTTGGCTTATACCCCTTTTTTCTTTTTTGCTTGAGTAGACAACATTCCCAAGCTGACAGGAAACAGATCCTCATTTAATGTAACATAACTGCCCTGCTGTGTGGCCTTGTGCACTGGATCCTTTTTGATCGTAACCATAATCCTCAGGTTTCGGCCCTGTAGGTCTTCTGTGTTCAATCATAACTTTATCAAAAACATCTCCCTCCATTTATGGAGAAATTCAGTTTACTTTGTGTGTTTTCGGGGTGTGTAAAATACAAAACAGGTGCTGAAAGGAGAATTTCTGCGACCAGAGCGTGAACCTGACGGTCCAGGGAAATAGATTAATCCGTGTTTCCTGTGTCGCTGTCTTATTTCAGATAAGCAATAAGCACTTGCGTTTCGAGGTGTTCCTCAGGGAGAGCCAGATCGCCTCGCTGGAGTTCTCCCAGGTCCGCGTGACCGACGGCGAGTGGCACCACGTCTTGGTAGAGCTCAAGAGCATCAAGGATGGAAAAGACATCAAGTACATGGCCACGGTGTCTCTGGACTACAGCATGTTCCAGGTGAACATCTCCAGTGCAAGCATGTCCACCTGGAGTTGTAGATTTCATCCCATACCTCCAGCAGTGGCTGTGAGGTGCTGCAGTTGCTCCTGTGGATGCAGTAATGTGGCTGTACAGGACAAAGCTGCAGGGGAGTGACACAGGGTGGCATTTTTAGAAGGGGGCAGTAAAGAGCACACAGTGTGTCCTGTCAGGTGCATAATGGTAACCTCAGGCTCTGCCCTACAGAGCACAGTGGAGATCGGCAATGAACTTCCGGGTCAGAGGTTAAAGAGGCTGTTTGTGGGAGGACTTCAGGGCCAGGGTGACTCGGTCCAGCTTGGCTTCCAGGGCTGCATGCAGGTGAGTCCGCTTGCCGCCTGTAGAGGCGCTGTCTGTACCCGTCACGTATCCTCACTGAATCCACGCGTCAACGTGCACCCTCTGCAGGGCGTGCGCATGGGCGAGACGGCCACCAACACGGGCAACGTCAACATGCTGCAGGGGCTGAAGGTGCGGGTGCAGGAGGGCTGCAGCATGTCTGACCCATGCGATTCCACCGTCTGCCCAGAGCACAGCCACTGCAATGACGACTGGAATGCCCACACATGCGTCTGCGACCCAGGTGACCCTCTGACCCCGCCCCAGAAAACCATAAGCTTTCACTTCCTCTTTTTTTCTTAGACCCATTAATGGCCCCTGACATGCTGTGCAGATGTACTCACTGTGTGCTCTTTACTGCCCCCTGCAAGGCTATTTTGGGAAGGAGTGCATAGATGCTTGCTACCTCAACCCGTGTGAACACGTGTCCAGCTGCGTGCACAAGCCGAGCTCCTCTCATGGCTACACCTGTGAGTGCGGCCAGAACTACTACGGACAGTACTGCGAGAACAAGTATGACCCGCACGCCCGCCCCGAACCTCACGCCGGCTGTGTCTGTGTGTGACTGTGTGTGCCTGGGTATGTGTGTATACCTCCCGCTCCCCCTCCCGCTCCCCCTCTACCACAGCTCTGGCTGCAGCTCCCCAGTCGGCAGAATCACACTAACCGAGTTCCTGCAAGTCACTGCAGGTGTCCCGCCTGCCTCACTGCCCCGCCTGCCTCGCTGTCCCACCTGCATCACTGCCCCGCCTGCCTCACTGCCCCGCCTGCCTCGCTGTCCCTCCTGGCTCACTGCCCCGCCTGCCTCGCTGTCCCGCCTGGCTCACTGCCCCGCCTGCCTCACTATCCCACCTGGCTCACTGCCCCGCCTGCCTCACTGCCCCGCCTTCCTCGCTGTCCCGCCTGGCTCACTGCCCCACCTGCCTCACTGCCCCGCCTGCCTCGCTGTCCCTCCTGGCTCACTGCCCCGCCTGCCTCACTGCCCCGTCTGGCCTTTTGCCTGACACTCTGCTCCCTGAGCCCAGCAGACTATGTGGAAGCAGATCAGGTTTTCTGAGCCGTTTGGTGCCACCTGCAGACGGTGTGCTCCTATGTTGAGGGGCTCTCAGGCTCAGCCGCCCTGTCACCTGTTCCCCCGTCCCCTGAACCTGTTGCGGGTTCCTCTTAAGTGATTAATGGCAAAGCATCCCCTATGGCTCAGTGAGCAGAGAGACAGCAGATATGAAACATGTGCTGATAAAGGGAAACCTGAGATCCCGGGACCCCGTGGGCCCCCAGCCGGCCCCCAGCTGCTGCCGTCAAGCTCCACTTCCCCTGGGAGGCCTGCGGGCGGAGGGGCTTCACACCCTGGCAACTGGCTCTGATTGCTTACTTTGCGGTGGGTGGAGCCAGCGGGTGTGGGGTTATCATGTGCTTCTGCTGCCCCTCTCCCATAGGGTAGATCAGCCGTGCCCCCACGGCTGGTGGGGCAACCCTGTTTGTGGTCCCTGCGACTGTGACATCACCAAGGGCTTCAGATCGGACTGCAACAAGACGACGGGCGAGTGCTCCTGCAAGGTGGGTCCCGCGCTCCTCGGAGGGGGGCTCCTTTGGGCCTGGGGGTAGACTCTCTTACACCCCTGATGTTTGCTAAGAGCACAGGCTCGTGAGCTTCATGGACATGTCACCCCCTTTGCCCTGTAGGACAACTACTACAGACCCAAGGAGGAGGACAGCTGCTCCCCGTGTGACTGCTTCCCCCTGGGGGCCCATTCACGCACCTGCGACCCTGTCACCGGCCAGTGCTCCTGCAGGGTGGGGGTCATCGGCAGGCAGTGTAACCGCTGCGACAGCCCCTTTGCCGAGGTGACGGCCAACGGCTGCGAGGGTACGGCCCCGACCTGCGGCGCATCCGCATTTGCGGATCATCCGCGGGCCGCTCCGAGAGAGCTGCACCAACGAGCGAGGAACCTGCCACTTATAGATGGCACAGGGAACCTGTTCCGTCTCCTCAGTGGAATGTTATTTAAGCTTCTTTAATAACTGTGAGACAGTTTGTCGTTCGGTTTGAGCCGTTAAACAGACCAGGCTGTTCTTGCTCATTTATGCCTTCTGTGGGTGTACTGGTTCTGAACGCTGTCCTCCACCCTCTGTTTGATCTGCAGTTGTTTACGAGGGCTGCCCTAAGGCCTTTGATGCAGGGATATGGTGGCCCAGGACCAAGTTTGGGCGTCCCGCAGCGGTGAACTGCCCCAGGGGATCCATCGGTAAACACCTGCCGCATTTTAAGCCTTGGGAATATTTCGACATTATCTCCACGTCCGAGGAGACACTTGTGAATGTCTTTTATGCTGTGGTTCTAAGACATGCAGCCGATCTGAGCCGTAAGACGGCTTCTGGCTGCCAGGTTCCTCAAAGTCAGCCAGGCTTTGACGTGTTGGGCCGAGCCTGCGTTGGCTGAGAATGCGACTCCAAGCCAGCCTCTGGTATAAGATGAAGACTGCCTGAGCCTTTTGTTCCCCTAGCTTGACAGATCATTCCAGAAGGCCCATGGATGTGGCCCTGTTGGAGGAGCTCGCTTAATGTGCTGTATGGTTTTCGAGCACTTGCAGCTGCTCAGACAGAGCCTGGATGCTGAGTAGATGCTGTGTAGATGCTGTTGGTGGCCCAAGCCCGGTGTCCTGTTTAATGGGGGACGTTCCTTGCTGTGACGCCACGTCACATCGCTCCTTTTCGCCTCCCAGGGACAGCCATCCGGCACTGCGGTGACGAGACGGGCTGGCTGCCCCCGGAACTGTTCAACTGCACCACCATCACCTTCTCCCAGCTCAAGAAAATGGTGTGTATCCCTGGCGGGAATCCGGCGTGCTCCTCCGTGCCCTTTCCTGGTGCCCTGCCCTCCCCGTGTGACCCCCACCACCGTCTCGCTTGACCTCCCGCCAGAATGAGGAGCTGCATCGTAACGAGTCTCTGATGGACGGCGGCTGGTCCAGGAGCATTGCGCACATCCTGCAGAACGCCACTCTGCACACACGCAGTTTCCATGGCAACGACGTGAGGACGGCATACCAGCTGATCTCACGCGTGCTGCGGTACGAGAGTCAGCAGGAGGGCTTTGATTTGGCCGCCACCCACGACGTGCAGTTCAACCAGGTACCGTACCTCCCCCCCGGTCCCGGGATGCCCCTCCATGGCGGTCCTCACCTGAGGCCAGTCCCATGTCACATGACTCTAAATGACATTAGCAACCATCCTGATAAATGAGGCCACATTGAACATAAAGGAAGATGAGTCATTCATAAGCTCTTGGGAGTTTAACTTATACAAACATGTTCTGAGGGTAGAACAAAAAATGATTGTTCAGAGAGATTATATATATTTGTTATGTGAGTAATGCAGCTTGTGAGTATACCGTGACTCCTGTACTGTCTGGGACCAGGGGCAGCGTAACAGGGGCTTCGCAATAAGCAGGTCTGGGGCAGGACCCTGGCGACGGCTTGGCCTGGACACTTGGACCCTCCTTTGGTCCCATCTGCTGATTGACTTTCTTGTGAACCTTCCAGAACATCATCAGAGCAGGCAGTGCCATCCTGGACCCCAAAAACAAGGAGCACTGGGAGCAGATCCAGCGCTCCGAGGGTGGTACCGCTCATCTGCTCCGGTACTTTGAGGAGTACACAAACACCCTGGCTCAGAACATGAGGAGGACCTACCTGAAGCCCTTCACCATTGTCACGGAGAACATGAGTATGAGTGTTTCAGATTCCAGCTGTCCTAACACGCGCCTTCGTTTAGTTAGAAGGTGTCTCGTCTAGGTCACGTTCCTCAATTACCTGATCGTTATGTGGATGTAGCTGCACAGATCATCCACATCTTTATTTTCACGTCCCCAGTCGTTGCCGTCGAGTATCTGGACACTTCCGATCCGGACCATGCCAAGATCCCCCGCTTCCATGAAATCCGGGATGCGTACCCCAAAGACCTGGAATCCTCCGTCCAGTTCCCTGAGATTAACTTTAAGGCAACGGAGAGCAATGGTACGTTTTTCCATTCCTGAGTACACATTCTGTTGATAGGGTGGAGTGTTGAATCCATTCTGCTTGCTTGTGGGTATCGTTCAAGTTCAGGTTAAGCTCACACATAATAACCCAATATCAGTCCTGTGTTGGCACCATATATGGCTGCCTTAATTTCATGTATAAACATTCCACAAACGAGCTGCTTGTCTCACCTCCACATATTATTGTTCTCATGGTAGGAACTCACACACAGGTCTTCGTCTAGATAAGACTGTCAGCCATGAGCTGATGTGTCTACGGAAGGCTCCCCATTCCCTGGTGTAATCCCAGGCTTTATTTATCACTGAAATAAACTCCTCCCCCGATAGTGTAAATAATTTGCCTACAGGCCACCCTAAGTTTTCTCTATGGCTTTCCACAGCGGAGTCCACAGAGAATCCTCCGTCTCAAACGGACGCCATGGACGAGGGTCGCCCGGCATACGCCAGGCGGCGGCGGCAGGCGGAGGGTGGTGCACCACCCGCCGTCGGCATGGTCGTCGTGTACCGGTCCCTGGGCCAGCTCCTCCCCGAGCGGTACGACCCGGACAGACGGAGCCTCAGGTACTCTTCACTTCTGTGACCGGGATCTTTAGCGGTCCACAGTAAAACGACACCCACGACAAGCGACAGGAGCAGACCTAAAAATCTCAGTGTCTGTAACAGAACGCAGACCTCGGGCTGAATTGTAAACGACGCGGCACAGTGCCGACCCAGTAGGCACAGAGCTGACAACGGGAAAGACTGTATTTATACAATAGAAATGTCTAAATATTTAACTGCGCTAATGAATGGTGGACAATGCACACAGATACTGCTGTCAACTCTGGAGTGCCTAAAATTAGCCTCTTAACTAGCTGCTTGGCATTGCGCATTGCAGGCATGTATGAGTCGGCGTGTTAGTGGGCAGAACGTACCTCAGGGTGGCTGGTGCAATAATATTATCTCTTCTGGGCCTTGAGCGAAGCCCTTAACCACAACTGACCCTAACTGTGACCCTACTCTCTGACCCCATCGCTTTTAACACAAATAGATGGTCCTGTCCTCTTTGCGTCCAGGTTGCCGAACCGGCCTGTCATCAACACCCCCATTGTGAGTGCCACGCTGTACAGCGAGGGGAGGGGGCTGTCCAGCCCCCTGGAGCAGCCCATCACCCTGGACTACACGCTGCTGGAGACCGAGGAGCGCACCAAACCACTTTGTGTCTTCTGGAACCACTCCATCGCGTAGGCGCCGACCTTCTGCCCTGCTCCTCCCACCCCCCCATACATACATCGATATGTTTGTTGACATTCAGCCCCTGCTGTCTTGTGGTCCCCTGCAGGGTTGGAGGGACCGGGGGCTGGTCCTCAAAGGGGTGTGAGTTGGTCTACAGGAACACCAGCCACATCCGCTGCCAGTGTAATCACATGACCAGCTTCGCCGTGCTCATGGACATCTCCAAGCGAGAGGTAGCCCTTCCTCTATTCTTCTATGCCGATCCTCTTCTCCCCATATGGACCCTCTTCCCCTACTGGAGACCTGGTTAATATACCTCTGCACTCCCCTACCCAGCACGGGGACGTTCTGCCGCTCAAGATTGTCACCTACACCACGGTGTCGGCCTCGCTGGTGGCCCTGCTCCTCACCTTCATCCTGCTTGCCGCCGTCCGCAAGCTGCGCTCCAACCTGCACAGCATCCACAAGAACCTGGTGGTCGCCCTCTTCTTCTCAGAGCTTGTCTTCCTCATCGGCATCAACCAGACCGAAAACCCGGTGAGGCGCGGGGGTCTGACCTCGCCTGGGGTGGCCCACGCTGTGGCCTTCCAACAGGCTGTGGTAAACGTGATCATCTGCCCTCCAGTGCTATTGGGGCTAAGCAGCCACAGCTGAGTCTCTTGCGGTGTCGTTCAATCTGCAAAAATATTGGGTGCTTTGATGAAAAGTTTTAGGTGAGCCCAACTGAGTTTAAACACCTGAAATGGGGTTGTAGATGATTCCACACTGGTTACCTTCCTGGAAAACATTGTGGGATTCACTGATTAACTGATAGATATTGTGTGTCCTTCTCTGATGAGATCATCAAATGATCAGTAATACTAAGAGAACACGGCACTTGTTTGGAACAAACCAATTTGACCGCATTCCTGTTCCTGCCGAGGGCACACACAGAGGCAGCGCCTGCGTGTGGCTGGGTGGATCTGAGGCCAACGTGGCAATTAAAGTGGAGATTTATGGGTAAAGAGCAAGTTGTAGTTCTGTCGACTGTGTTGAAAGCGACAGCCTTGGGCAGAGCCAGGTACAGAGCTGGCATTGTTTGCCCAGAGCTCCCACATGATAGGGATGAAAGAACATTAGCTCTCTGTAAAACTGTCTGGCAGAGTTTACCTGATTCTTACATATCCTCGTCTGGCCTATAGTGCTATTTATTAAAATGTGTACTCAGCATCAAGTGTAACCGTGCGTTAACTGTGTAAGATGTGTTTATTCACTTCCAAAAAATATATTTGTAATGTTGCACACATTGGGAGGGTCCTTTTTCCCCATCGCCTTATTGTGATTTACTGCCAGCTCTGTAATTAGAATTACACACAGGTTAGGGCAGGTCTGTCCTTGGAAAGGTGCCAAGGTGAGATTATGGCCTGTTTTGTGCTTTCGATCATTGCTCAAGGAATGCTGAGGGAGTGGCTTCCTGCTCTGCTGGGGGGGAGGGGGGGTGCCATGTACACAGTGAGTGGTTAGGGGGGCCTCACATAGGGTCTGGGGGGGAGTCCAAGCTGTGGCTCCTGTAGAGAGCTGAGGGTCTGGGGGTGGGTCGAAGTTGAGCGTCTGGGGGAGTCCAAGCTGAGGGTCTGGGAGAGGGGGTCCAAGCTAAAGGTTCAGGAGAATCCAAGCTGAAGGCCTGGGGGGGTCCTCGCCACACCTGCTGCAGATTTCCTGAGTCCTCTGAGAGCTCCTGGTGGCCTGAGATGAGTAATGCGTAATCAGTAAAGGTCTCCAGTTATGCCCCCCCATCTTCATGCTGTGTGACAAGGAGCCCCATCAGACCTCCTGTGGCACAGTGGGTGGCTCCATGCATGGGGGACCCGCCTCTAAATGGGTCGGGCCGTCATGTAAATGGACTCTCACAGCAGGCGATGGATGTCAGTCCTGCTGGCTGGAGGCTCTCCTCAGAGGACCAGGAATCCATCTGCTTAGGTTCTCCTGATTTGGGAAGAGGGCCGCACTCATCCTGAGGACGTGGTGGACATCCTGATGGACGGCCCTCTTCCCGTCTGCTCTCGCGCAGTTTGTGTGCACCGTCATCGCCATCCTGCTGCACTACTTCTACATGTGCACCTTCGCCTGGATGTTCGTTGAGGGCCTGCACATCTACCGCGTGCTGACCGAGGTGCGCAACATTGACCACGGTCACATGCGGTTCTACTATGCCATCGGCTGGGGCATCCCCGCCGTCATTACTGGTAAGAGCCGCGCTCGCCCGCCCGCTCGCCTACTTGCCCGCCAGCTAGCCCGCCCACTCGCCTGCCCGCTACCCCGCCCGCCCGCTAGCCCGCCCACTCGCCAGCCCGTTAGCCCACCCACTCGCCTGCCC
>JAODKL010000001.1:8278115-8294603 GCA_026780765.1 Petrocephalus schoutedeni
CAGGGACGACTCGGGGCAGAAGGCCAGTATCTCATCTGGTACGGCCAAAGCGGGACACCTCGATGGGGACTCCTCTGTCTTCCACCGGAAGGGCGCCAAGGAGGACGGTAGGTTCCTTGGCTGCCGCGTCACAGCGCTTTCCGGCTCCTCGCAGTGCATCTCCACCCTGTGTCTCACTCTGACCCTGTGACTCCACCCGGCCAGACTCCGATTCGGACAGCGAGCTGTCTGCAGATGAGCACAGCAGCTCCTATGCCTCGTCACACTCCTCCGACAGTGAGGAGGACCGGCCAGATTCCAAGAACAAGTGGAACCCCAGCACGCCCAAGAACAACGAGCGGCAGCCACTTCACAGCACGCCCAAAGGTGCCCAAGCCGACCCCTGAACGCACCTGCTCACTCACACTCACTCGCCACTCTTAAAAGTACCCGATCCCCACCCCCCACCTACTCACTCGTTAACCTACAAAGTCACTCACTCACTTACTCACTCGTTCATTGAACCATCCAATCATTCATTCACTCACTCATGTACTCACTCATTCAAGCACTCATTCATTCACCTACTCATTCACTCACTCATTTACTCGTTCACTCATCCACCTAATCATTCACTCACTCATTTACTCGCTACTCATCCACCTACTCATTCACTCACTCATTTACTCGCTCACTCATCCACCTACTCATTCACTCACTCATTTACTCGCTCATTCACCCATTCATTCACTCGCTTGCTTACCGACTTGCTTGTTCGCTCCCTGCCCCTGACGTCCAGCGGATCCCGTCACCAATCACGTCAAGCCGTACTGGCCGATGGAGGCGATGACAGCCAGTGACAGCGAAGAGCCAGGAGGGGTGGAGAACCTGCGGGTGGAGACCAAGGTGAACGTGGAGCTGCACCTGGAGAACAAGCTCAACCACATGAGAGAGCCCACGCAGGAGAAAGAGATACCCTCCAAGGAGGCCATAGCGCCCCCAAGCCAGACGAACAGCAACCACCTGCCGGAGCAGAGGAGGGGTGAGCGGTGTTAGAATTACTGCCTGGGGTCCCTTCTGTGGCTATTTGGGGTGCTTACTGTGTCTCCTGCCTTTTCAGGGATTCTGAAGAACAAGATCAGCCACCCACCTCCCCTGGCTGACAAGAACATGAAGAACCGCCTACGGGAGAAGCTCTCCGACTATAACCCCCCCACCATCTCCAGCAGGCTGCCGGCGGACACCCCCAAGGAGCACGGGAACAACCACAGCATGGCGATCAAGGTGCCGCAGAGGTCCGGCGTCATCCTCAGGGAGCAGGCCAACGGCGTCGGCGTGCACCTGCAGGGCGGCACCCTCAACGGCGGCGATGGCACTGACTCAGAGTGAGTGCTTACATCTCCTGGTCACGTGATCTGCCGGGGCAGACGGAGGCGCCCAGAGCCGCGGCTGCGGGTTTTACCATCTCGCATTAATACAGTTGCTCCTCGCTCTACGACGGTTCCACTTACGACATTCTGACTTAACAATGGTGCGACAGCGATGCGCATTGTCGTCAGCTTTGACATTGGATCCGTTCCCGGGGTAGCAATATGCTGTACGACATTTTCTATTGATGCCAGGTGATGGCAGCATCCACGCCACCATGCCTCCGGTCTCTGTATTAATTGCGAGCGCAAACATAAGCAAAGTGTTTAACAATGTGAGATACGTTAGGTGTTTAATCAAATAAACTTGTATTCATTTATTTATTTACATTTTATTATTTTTCAGTTATGGCATTTAGTATATAACCGAAATTATTTGCTTATTCACTGGCAGTATTTATTTACATTTATTGACATCTGTTTGTATATTTGTTTGCTTGGTTGGTTGTTCATTCATATTCGACTTGGGACCTAACCACATCCTAAATTCGAGGAGCACTTGTGTTTTGTCTGATTTGGATCAGGGTTATGATATTGGAGCATATTGACTGTGCATATTTATGTATCTGTTTGATCAGATCATATCCTCTCTCTCTCCCCCCCCCGGGCAGTGGCAGCAATGAAACTTCAATCTGACTCATGAGGACTCCAATAGAGGTCCTTCACCTGTGAGGGGGGGGTGGCAGGTCCGAGGTCCCCCACCCCTCCCACCCCCCATGGGCCTCATGCAGGGACCGGTGTGCCTCTCAGCTCCTGTGGAGAACAGTGTTACACAGCCAAAAAGGGAATGACTGTGAGCGACTGTCCGTCGGACAGGCCCGTCCGCTCCGTGCCAAACCTGTGAGTGGGGAGAAGAAGGCCACAGCCAGGAACATGTGCCTTGTTACGCTATAACAAATACTGTCACTGGGGGGGCTGCTTCCCACTGCTTCTCATCACCACTTTCAAAAAGACGGCTTTGTGCTCTTTCTGTCTGCAGCCAGAGAAGAACGCAGCCTCAACAGAACGGCCTTTGTGTGTAAAATTAATATGTAGATAACTTTCGAATGGTTTATTTTGTACTTTATTGGTTTTATAGCACAGATGGAGACGAAAATGCTAATTTGTAAATTGTAATTAGTATTTTTTTACTGATTGTCAGCACGAGAGGATCTGCTCTTGACTTAAACTTTACTGTTCTGTGATGTTTAGACTGTACAGTTGTGTCTGATGTTACTGTGATATGCAGCTGGATTGAGATCAAAGGCTGCTTGTCCTGGGAGCGTGTGGAGAATATACACTATTATTAGAGTCAGGAGATATGCTGTATGTGGGTGTGGTCTACACTGGTGCTTGTTTATGATGCCCTAGTCCACTTACATCATGTAAACTGGATAATGCACTCAGCTCAGATAATAGAGGAGCAGATCATAAGTGTGCTCTGGGCATGTGGAACAATATAGCTATTGATGTCCATCAGAACCATGGGACCTCAGATGTTCTGGAGAACCTTCGTTCTCTGAAAGCTAGCCCTTTCTACAGAGCTGTGCTTTTCTCAATGCCACACCATCTCGCATGCAGTGGGTGAACAACAGCACAGTCGATTCAGGCCAGCATCCAGCTGGAGTCACATTGTCCTCGCTGCCAAGTCCAGGAATATGGAAAATCTGGAAAGTGTCCCAGTATCCAGGAATGGGGTAACTGGAGAATGCCGCCACGGCCCAGAATTCACATGCCTCTACGATACAAACAGGCTTGGAAATCCGAGAATCCACCTCCTGGGTACATCATTTGGACGTCATCGCTTCATGGAGATGGACGTGTAATTCAAACCACCTTCCACACCGGGCGAGGCCCACAATAGTGTCACACAAACCCATTTGTATCACTCGCTGTTGTCATAGTATTATGATCAAAAATGTTGCCATGGAGACAGCATGCTGGAATGGGGGGGGGTGTCCCTGTTCTATTGCCACAGAGCAAAGCTGAAGGACTCACATGCACAAGCTCGGCCATGAATGTAGTGTAACTACTTTAACTGGTAGCTCTTGCTCTGTGGAGTGTCCACATTGGCCGCTTGCAGGGATGGTGCCCCGCCCCCAATGTCCCCCTCATCCAATAAATCTCTTCTATCCCCGGAAGTGACCTGATCTCTCTGCTGTGTTTCTGAAAAGCTGGTGATATTTTCATAGACACTGGAATCCTTTTGTAACATACGTATATTTATTTTTATTGCTTAAGGACACTGGAAAAGAAAACATTCAGATGGTAAAAATTAAAATGAAGCTAAATTTTTAGATGTCTCCTGTCTTTCTTGAAGTGTTCGGGCTGAAGATAACCATTGGCATGTCAGTGTTATTAGCTCTTAGACACTTCTGGGATGCTGTCATGAACATAGGGTCTGAACTCGCCTGCTTCTTCAACTGTGAATCACTCCTCACAGGAGGCTGGTGACCCTCTATGGATGGAGATTATTCCCAAAGCTTCCTGTCAGCACACCCCACCCTGGCCCAGATTTCATGTTTCATATTAGGGTGCAAGATTCCAATTGTCCGCCCCTCACTCCAGCCTCCCTCGGTTTCCTTCCTAACCGCATAGACTTCGCAGCTCTCCACTTATGTCCCATGGCAACCATCTTTTCCCTTTATTGCCTTTTTATTTATGGTGGCTGGGAAATTGTCCCCGAGTGAAATTAAGGAGCAAGACAGTTACTGAAATGCTTCAAAGTGCAAATGAAAAGTGGGTTCTTGATGCCTGGAGCTCTAATGCATTCCAGTTCAGAAGTGTCTGAGGTGCTTCAGGATGAGCCTTCAGGAAGGGGAGCATTCCTGAGCCGGTGTGCTGGAGAGAGCCGCAGCCTCGAGGAAATCCCAGAGCAAGCCCCAACTTTCATGTGTCAGAATGTGCGTGATGACCCTGGGCTCTGTCTATCTGCTCTGTCTGCGCTCTGCCTCTCATCACCGGACACCTTTAAGCCTGGTGGGTGGGCATGGACGCCCTGGAACACAAGAATGCGGGTTCTGCCCAGGCTAGACCTCCCCTGCAAGATGAGTGAAATTGCAGAGCCCCTGTTCTCTTTGCGGGGATTCATTACCAGAACCATGAGCACATTGGGGGAATGTGTTTTAACAAGATGAACTCATTTCAGAAGAATGATGATGCTACAAAAGCTCCTCTTATGTTAGCCACAATTTTATAAGATGTGCCCCTGGGATTAGAAATATACATCTGACATAATTTCACTGGTTTGGATTATTTTGTATTATTATCCATTGATGTCGTTGATGGTCAGGGTTAGGCTTATGAGCATAGCCTGATCACAAATACTAGGAGGCAGTGTGGTGACAATCTGCAGCTGCAGATGTAGAGAGGCAGAATTGATAGTGTCTTGTAGGCAGAGCCTGTGGTCGTAAACTACAACAAATTCATTCAAGCAATGGTGTGAATGGATGGATGGATGGATGGATGAACAGATAGTGGCGTGGATGGATAGATGGACAGTGGCTTGACACCATCTAACACCCTCAATCAGAACCATAGTTTACATATCATATCATCAACCAGTTTTATAACTACATCTTGCTGGCCTGAAATATTTTTAAGTTTGAGGACAAATCAAAGTTCTCCTGAGGCAGGAGCTCGGGTAAAAAGGACGAGCTAAGCCAAGAGCTTATAGCTAGAGGTTATGGCTAGAGCTTATAGCTAGAGGTTATGGCTAGAGGTTATGGCTAGAGGGTATGGCTAGAGGGTATGGCTAGAGGTTATGGCTAGAGGTTATGGCTAGGCCACACTGCTGGCTTTCAGCCCCAGGACTGTGCATCTGAATGCTGTCCCTACTCTGTGAGCATGTGGAGATTCCATCTGTGTTGTGCAGGGTTCCTCCCAGTCATATAGCTTGGAAAACTGTTGTCTCCTAATAGCTCCTAGTGTGTGAGCCTGGGCCCAGCGGCAGAGTGACCTCCCCAGGGTGTCCCCTGCCCTACACCTTACACTGCCTGGGAATGTAATATATATATTGAACAAAAGCAAGTCAGTGCAAAGGGTGGTATTATAATATGTATTAGTCCAGTAAGCATCCATTCATTTTTTACCAATTTTACTTTGGATGCAATTTAAATGAAGTGTAACCATCCACTGGGTGGCATAATGGCTCAATTGGTAGTGCTGCTGGCTCAGACCTCCAAGGTTGGGAGATTAAATCTTACCACTGAAATGTGTGTGTGGAGCTTGCATATTCTCTCTGTGTTGCATAGGTTGCCTCCTGCAGCCCCAGTGCAGCCCCACACGGGTCTCTAAATTGCCCACAGAGTATGATTGTGTAGGTTACAGTACTGGTTGAACACCATGTGGTACTGCAGGCAAGCTTCACTGACCACTGCCCATTGCCTGAGACAAAATGAAATTGGCTTGGAAGTGAGTGCCCCCTGAGAAGATGGCACACTATGTGGCCCCCCATGTCACCTAAGGGGTTGACCAGCACTGATTGCGAGCATTTGCTCTGTGATGAACTATCATCCCCGCCGTGTGCCTCGTGCTGCGTGGGATAGACGCCAGACGATTCTGTTTGAAAACGGATGGATAGACAAATGTCTCCATCTAGTGGTGCATGTAGACAAAAATATCCAGACAGGTACAATTATTTTTTTTCATGTTCAGGTTTATTACATTTTCAGCAAAAAGCGTCTTATTTACTCTCACTTCCTGTCAAAAAGAACAGAGATATGCGATGTTCCGTTTGCTCTTAGTGCATTTTCTGTCCACCTGAAATTTTTACGTACATTTCAAGGCCGTATTGTGTGTGTGATGAGTAATTCATATGGACTCATTGACAGTAATTTGTGAATAGCGGCTGAAGGGTGAGTCAGCGGCCTCAGGTACATGCAATGAGGTATATTACGTAAGCGGAGTAAAAAGGAAAGCGGAGCATGCCGTCGGCACCCGGCCGCGCGCCCGCGCGGTCCCTTTAAGGGCCGCGCTCACGCTGACGACACTTCCGGGCCGAGGCGCGCGGAGGGAGCTGGACGGGCGGCGTTTCGGACGGGCTCAGGCGCCCAGCGGACACGGCCGGCGGCGCCGCGTTTGCCCATCCGCAGCGGGCGGAGGAAAGCGGCGCGTAAAGCGGAGAGCCACGTTGATGAAACTCCGCTGCCGTTTCCGAGCCGGGTAAGAGACTCGAAGAGGGTCGGGGGGAGGCGTGTCGGTTCCGGCGCGACCCCGACCACCCCGTCCGCTCGCTTCCGAGGGGCCGCTGGGTCTCTTTGGAGGGCTCGGCGTCTGCCGCCCTGCCGTGTCCTCCACCTGTCGGAGTTCTGTCTAAGCCCGGAGCCGCCGCCGGGTCCGTTACGAGGTGTCACGGGTGACGGGCGGGTTGTTACTCAACCGCTCGCTCGCCGCGGCACCTCTGGACGGGATTGTTTATCTCTCCGTGTGGGTGTGTATCGGTGTATGCGTGCTTATCGGCGCCTCTGTTGGTATATGCATCCCTATGCCGTTTGGTGCGTGCGTGCGTGCATCATGTCTGTTCATTTAAGAGACACCGCACTGTGCGAGAGGATGTCGCGGGTGATTTTCTGAGAGATGAGGGTGATGATGATTCATGCCTGAATTGTGGTGTCCTGGCCTAGGGAAAAAGGAAATTGAATTGGAAATATCATTTACACTTAATCATGACTCTCGTTAGTACAGGAGCAACGGTCCATCTTTGCTTTCCATCAGCATCATCATCACTGTTTTTTTTTTTTTTTTTGTAAATAAGTCTTGGAGAATGAACTTCCTGAGCTGTGAGTGGGGCGGGAAACACGGTACTACCCACTCCACCCTCACATGGAGGCGCTTTGGATCCAGTCAGTGGTGTGGGGGGCCCGGGGCCTTGTTCTGATCACCCTGTTGTGAATCTCTCTGATTTTTTTTGGTATTAATGTTACAGGGATTTTCTGATTCATCCATTGGTAAGGTGATGCCATTTAGGGTCACTGCTTGTTCAGACTTGTTCGGCCGGCAGCCTGACCTCTGTAAGCTCTGCAGATTGCCCTATTGGCAAGCTCCCTTGCGCTCCGTGATGGATCAGTGCGAATCGGGGCCATTCGCAGTGGCTCATGCGAGGCACGTTTCACATGCACCGCTTCTTCCTGCAGTGAGCGTATACAGTGGGCTGCAGTGAGCGTATATAGTGGGCTGCAGTGAGCGTATATAGTGGGCTGCAGTGAGCGTATACTTGCTGGCTGTGTGGGCTGCCTGCCTTCCTTCAAAAATGGACCTGGATGGTGTTTCTGCTCGGTGTCCTGCCTCCTGTCTAGCATGTGTGCATGAGCCTGCCGATCGGCCGCCGCGTGTGTGGGGCTGACAGGGGAGCCAGCCATCTGGCTTGGTCTGCTGGGGCTGTCAGAGGATTGTCATGCTGATGGGGCTGATGATGATGATGATGGTGGTGGTGGCGAGGAGGAGGATGAGTAAAAAGGCTGTTAAGAACATCCAATAAAGGGACCTTTATTGAATGTGAGTTAATATTTTATGGTGGCTTTACAGGCATTAACATTTCCATTAATAGTGTCAGGGAGGGTTTTGCCTGTGTGAAAGCCATGTTGGAGATCACTTCCCTAGTCCTGAGACTTCAATGGCATGCCGCCTCTGGGCAGGCAGGTTGTGCTGAAGTGTGATGTGCTCTTGTAAATAAAACAGGTGTCCTATTAGGAGCTGCGCCCTCATTGTATTCATTGTATGGCTGCTCTGTTTACAGTGGAGGTCACATTGGTTAGGGCTCTGTCACCTGAGGTAATGGAATTGTGAGGGAACCATGTGGTGATTCTGCTCCTGCACTGGGAGTCGCCTGAAGCCTAGTTCATGCTTCACTTTTCCATGTGCACTTTTTGGCGCTTTCGGGCTGGGGACGGTTGTCCGCTCGGCAGCTTTTGGCTGGAGATGCAGATGGTTACGGTTTGCGCTTGCATGCAGCTGAGATATTCCACCAGTTCGGGCGAGGGAAGATGTACTGCAGCAAACAGAAATACAAGTGGTGGAGTGAAACGGGTAAAATTTTATAAACAGTTTAAAAGTTATTAGTCAATGCTTGGGCGGTATTACAGTAATAAGGAAGAACACAGTATTTTGAAATGACAAAATTAACTGGGACCCCAACCTCTTTCATCCCGGATGGCTGATATGTGAAAGTCCACGCTCCCACCTACTGGAGATACGTAATCAATTGTCTTGCACATGCATGGTCAATGTGCACAGATGCACAAGGTTTCCTCTAGACCAGAGGTGTCCAATTTTATTCGTAAAGGGCCACTGTGTATGCAGGGTTTCAGGATAACCTTTTTCCGTCAGCTGTTCAAACCCAGGTGTGAGGATTCTTCAGCCAATCAGTCCTCTAATTAGTAATCTAATTAGGGAGCGAAAACCTGCATACATAACGGCCCTTTGCGGATAAGATTGGACAGTCCTGCTCTAGACATAAAATCTGGGTTACATGTGCACTGACCATAGTTGTCCGCAGCAGACCTCTGATGACAAAGTTTACTACACATACCCTCATCCACAACAAAAAGCGAACGTGGAAAAGTAAAGTATGAACTGGCCTTAACATGCCTGTGCCTGGTGTAGGGAGAGCAGCACTGTGACCTGAGGTTTTGTGGTTTTAGATGATTTGTCATGTACCTTGAAGTGGAGTGATGTGTCATGTTTGTCTGTGGTGCTGGGTGACAGGGCATAGTTGGGGGGGGTTAAGGGGTGGTGGTGTAGGAAATGAGAACCTGGTGGTCTCACCTAAGTACGAGTTGACTTTCTCCACATGTGGTGACATTGGAGTGGAGGAAAACTACCTCCTGGTGGCCTGCTGAGTAGAGAACTGCTCTGAATATGAGCTCTGTCTTCCCCTCTGCTGTTATTCACTTTGCATTGTTCTCGACTTCCTATTTGATGGCAGAATTAGTTACCAGTTGTTTTAAGACCTCTTCTTGTATGAATTGTTTTGTAAGTCCTTTTGATGCTGATAGAAGGAATTTGACAAGCAGTGATGCAAGATGGATGGGCCGAAAGATTTTGACCCCTTGGTAAGGGGCTGAACTTGGGCTTTGCTGATGTCAGTGTCTGATGCACTGCACTCAAGCTCTTTGGCTAACCTACGTTTACATGTCTGTCTGGGATCCAAATAAGCCACCTTATTGCAATTACTCAACCAAATTCCTCGCTTATTATCAAATGGCTGCAAATATCCTGGCTTCCGGTCTTGTGTGGAGTATAAAATTCAGTGTAACGTCAGGCTTGTGAAAGATGCTGTGGGATGGTGCTCTGACACCAGTGGAATATTGTGCTTACTGTGAAAGACCTTGAAGCACTTAAAGTGTTGAAATCTTGAGGTGGGCAGTGGCTGTGTGGAGAGCATCTGCCGTTTCCGTGGAAGCCTTTGTTGTCATTGTGCTCTCTTTGCCCATGCATATATCGATCTGGAATTGAGTGCTGACAATGTGGTGACCTTTATTCTGGCTTCAGAGAGCTGTGCTGGACCCACGCTCCATGTGCTTGTGTGGTGTAAGTGCAGAGCCTTGACATGATAGCATGCTAAAGGCAGCCAGCAGTACTCCCGTGTCCACAGTTCCTGGGAACGGGAGTCATCAGACACTCTCTGTCTCCTTGTGCTTATTGTCATTTGTCTTCTCATGTCCTTCTCATGTCATTCTCTTGTTTCAGGCAGAGCCTGAAGTTTGTGCCTCTGTTGAGCAGAGAGATGGTCGTTTTGGAGAGAGTAAGCCAAACTTTGAGGGAATCGTCCTGGTGAATGTGAATGGACTTGTGGCCAGAAATAGAAACTGATTCCGAGCTGCAGCTGCCTTGGGCTGTTTACCTGAGCCAGTCATCAAGAGACCCACCCTTCTGCTGACCTGCTGATGCCATGCAGTCTGCCACAGCCATGTCCAAAAGGCAGGGGTAGATGTCACTGGTCCCCCACATTGTTTCCTGGGCACTGTCACAGGCTTGTAGGGGAAAAGTCATGGGGTCTCTTTGTCTCACTCTAGCTCACTCTTTGTTAATGCCAGGAAGAGCTAAGCTAAGCCAGTTTCTTCAGTGGTTGATGTTACCAACTTAACTCTTAGGAGAGGTAACCTCTTTATCGCCCTCTAGGGGCCTTGACCAGAAAAAACTGCCTGTATTAATCCCCTGAATGTTATTCGACTGAGAGTTGTATTAAGCGTCATGGTTGACCTGTGACTTTTTGATATGCAATATGATGTCGAATTGGGGTGAAAATTCAACAAGTTTGTGTTGAAATAGTGATGTGATCCTCATAATGTAATCTCTGATTACCCTTGATTACCCAGCAATAACCTCATTGGGATGATTCAGCTGTCAGGTGGAGTGAGTCTCAGCTACATCCCTGTCTATAATGAAAAGACTTTAAGCTCAGAGACTTAAAGATGGGCTCTTAGCATCAATGTCTCACCTGCCACCTTCCTCTGACCAGGAACCAATAAAGTTATAAGATAAGCCTCACCTTGAGAAGAAACTTCTTGCAGGGCCCAGTAACACCTGGGCTTGGTCTGCTGTGACCTCCCGTTAGTGAGAGCTGTTTTCACCCTAAGCACCTGGCTGCCAGCTCTAGCTAATTATCACACTTTTTGAGCTGATTTAGCTTTTTGCTCCAGTAGCGGAAGGTCTTTGTCGATCTTCGAGAAGCTCAGCTGTACTGTAGGCCTCTGGGGATGGGGCAGTGAGATTAGCCATGCTTCATGAATCACCACAAAGAATTGGTACCCTGGGGACTGAGAGCTATGGGATATTCACTAGTATATGGTGAGCAGAGTCATGATGCTGTGCCTTTTGTCCCCACAGGAATGCCGTACGCCATGTCGAGATAAAGTCGAAGAACCCTGTTTTGATCATGCTAAAGCGTTTGGACAAAATACGGTTCAGAGGTCAGAAGCGAGATGAATTCCTGGACCTCGCGGAGTCCCCAAACACATCGGACAACGAAGGCAGTGACGACGTCCCGGTGAAACGGCGTCCTTCTCTGAGAGACCCGGAAGACCTGCGTGACTCTGTAAGTGTGGCCTCGTTCGGGCAGAAGTCCAGGTGTGTGGAGTAAGGGCAGAGCAGGCCACGGGCCTGGTTCTTGCGAGATGATCTCATCCGCTTCATTCATTTTGCTGAATGTCTTCTGAAGCCGGTATCAGTGCCTTCAGACTTGCTTCTCTTGAATTAAAAACACTAACATTCCGACCATGGTTGTTCGGTCAATACCTCTTGTCATGGTTTGTGTTTGTGTGTGAAAGCGCCCCCTTCAGCCCCTCTCTGCTGCTATCTCTCCACTAGGGTACCATTAAACAGTTTGAATACTATTGCCCCTGTGGTCCAATGTAACACCCAGTGCACAGGCAGTTTTGTAGGAAGCCTCAGACTGTCTCTATGTGTACAGAGGACCCTTTTCATTGGTACCCACCAGTGGACCCCTGGTACAAAATCCTGTTCCATATATTCTGAGCTGTAGCTGTCCCCTGCTTTTCTGTCTCCTGTATAAATGCACAAAAAAGGTTGTTCCTGGTTTTGACTTTGTATTTTTTTTTCTTTAAACACACCATGTTTTAGATGCGTCATAAGAAGGAGTTTTGTCTAACTTCTCATCAAAACAATGTTTCTGTTTCAGCTCCAGTTAGGTGTAAATGTCTCTGCAGGTTCAACAAGTAGCTTATAAACATGGCACCATATCCGTCATTTTGAAACAAATCTGAAAAAAGTGTTATTGTCGGATGCTAAGAGGTCTACCCCCCAGACTGAGACTTTGTAGACCCTGTGACCTGGTTTGTGGATGCAGGTGCTTCATCTTTGGTTCCGGCTTGTAGATGCTGCTCTTCAGCAGGCTGTTTCAGATGGAGGTTGATAAGGCACAGAAATTGTTGCTTACTGCATAATTAAAAATATTTTAAGTTACGCATTAAGTTAAGTGGGCTGTAAGATTAAGATGGACTTTATTGATCCTGGGGGGAAATTGTGATGTGCACAGACAAATACACTAATAATATGTGGTGCAAAAACTTACACAGATGGCAAACATCTTATAAAAGTACATAGTATGCAAATATTTTGAAAAACAGGATATTGGGATACTCCAGAAATATTTTTACTGTAACAAGAGAGGATGCTTCCTGTTATGGTAGCATGTCGGGTGATGGCAGCAGGCAGGAACGACCATGACTGAGCGCTGTCAGCTAAATGTGCTCCAGGATAGCGCCCCCTGAAGGCAATGGGCAGAATTGTTCATTATATTGTCCAATTTTGCCAGCATCCTCTCCTTTGCTACTGCCTCCAGTGGGTCCAGGTTCAGTCCTGTGATGAGTGAGTTTGGTCGGGCCTGTGGCATCACCGGAGCAGACGCCCCTTCCCCAGCAGGCCACAGTATAAAATCAACACGCTGGCCACTGTGGACTGATTAACCCACACGGCAACTCCCTACCCACGTTAAAAGACCTGAGCCTCCTCAGAAAACGGAGTCTATTTCCGCCTATTATTGTGACGTCATCCATACATAGGTATACAATGGTATGAAATGCAATGGTTCTCGAATGCGGTCTTTTTGGCACAAGGTTCAGCTGCTGCTAGCAGGATCTGACAATGCGGCGCAGCTTTGTGGGTCTGTGTGCTTGGAATAACTGAATGGGGTAAAAGGAAGCGTGGCACTGCATCCGCACAGCCGGGGATAAGTGGCAGGGCTTCCCTCCCTCAAAGACACAGGGGACAGACGCACGCTAGGGACCCAGGGAGTGCGGTTACTGTTTACTGATGATCATGAGTCTTTCATGTGAATCATGTGAATATTTTATTTTGGATGCCAGGAAGCTTTTTTAAAATAAGCTGTATTCATGGATGTAATATTTGGATCTGTGACTTGATATGAGCTGAAGTTAGACCAGCCTTGTGTCCTGTTTCAGTGGGTCCTGGTTGCTGGGGGCGGGGGGCTTCCTCTTTGAAAACACATAGGGCGGCTTGACGTGGGCGTGTCTGCCACAGTCCCTCCATGACCAGCCATCTGGGCAGGAGAGCCAGAGGTCTTGCTCGGGTTTATTGAGAAGGTGCCTTTCTTCTAGAACATTCCAGACTGCATTTGTTGTTGTTTATCATTTTAACTAAGTAAAGACTCGGGAAACTGAGAGCCCTCGTAGGAAACTTTACCCTGCAGATGGTGTTCTGCAGGAGTACAGAAAGTGAAGCAGGGAACCTTGCGCGTGGTCAGGGAGGCTAAGAATCACATGGCTCCCGGGTGGGAGAGACTGGGTTTTAGGGGCCTGGTCGGATCCTGGCAGGCAGTGGCCGGAGGGGGTGTCGGGGAGCTGCTGTGCTGCCGTGCGGACATGAGCGGCAGAAATGGTGTGATGGAGGCGAAGAGCGGCTCGCCAAGATCATGTTGGAGGAGATGCGAGAGTCCAACTCGGGCTGCGAGGGGTGCTGCAGGTGACTGGTCACGTGACTCCCCCTCGCGTGTGCCTGCCTTCCCGCCGTCATTTGGCCAGGTAAATAAACGGCTTGGTGTGTGAAGGGGTGTGTGCACACAAAGCTAGGGCTGGATCCGAGCCTGCAGAGCCCCCGCGCGTTAACATGTCGCAGCCGGGTGCTTCTCAGGCACTGCCTGTCTGACTATTTTTAACTTTGTCTTACCTGCAAAGCTGCAGTACTGCGCATACCAGCTTTGGCTGCTTCCAGTCCACGGGGCTCTGATTAATGCTGCTGCCTGATTTTCTGTTTGTTTTTTTCTTTCTACCTGTCACCATGTGTGTCTGTGTGTGTATGTGGTCATGTAAGTATTGCTAAATGTCCCCACAATAGGACCTCGTGGGGTTTTCTCGGTTTTATAAACATTTATGACTAATAAAAAACATAAAATAACCAGAAGTCTTTGTTTGTTTATTTAAGATTAAGCTCAGGGTTGGGTAGAGGCTAAGGTTGTTATAGTTAGGATTAGAGCTATAGCTATAGAAATTAATGGAGAGTCCCCACAAAGATGTAGATACCTAATTTGCCTATGTGCCCTTGTTGGTTTCTTCTGGTTCCCTACACCTTCGGCATCTTTTTGGCCAGCCTGTGCTTGGGGCCTTTAGGGTGGTCTCCATGGAAACGGGTCTTGCAGCAGCCCAGCTCTGATCTGTTTCTATTTATTGAACAGTGAAGCACTCTCTGCTCGGCCCTGGGCGTCTCACGAGCTGGGAGCACATGACGGAGGGGTGCTCCGAAGCTGGCCGCTTTACTCTGCGTGTTTTCCCCCTCTGTCCTGAAGGCCCCTCCCTGCCCTGTTTTCGGGAGCTTGTGTGAAGCATAGCGTGGCTTCAGCTTGCTCTGCGTGTGACCTTTGGAGAGGGACGTGTTTGGCATTGCCTCTGATGTTCGCTATGTTTTCCATTCCCCTGCTCTCTGCCTCACCTGCTGTAGGGGGGTGGGGGGGTGGAGGTGTAACCCTGCACTCTTCAAGCTGTATGAAAAATAGCTTGTTTTGCACTTCCCTCCCATTTTCTACTTGGCTTTCTTACAGTGAGCAGTGTTGCTTTTCCTCCCTTCCGCTCGTAGGTATGACTGCTGTTTCTTCATCATTCTCTCCCTCTCTCTCTCTCTGAGGAGCTGAAAGTGTGTTTCACTCTCCCTCTTTCCCTCAGCCCGAAAGCAGACAGCGCAGGAATCCCGCCCCCCCTCCCCACCTTCATCACGCTCCCTGTCGCAGTCTGTGCCGCCTCATGCTCTTTGCTCTTAAAGGGAAGCCCTTTGTCTCTGGGCCCGCAGTACGCCTCTGCAGCGGGGGGGGGGCATGGAGTCGGGGACTCGGAGAAGTCAGGCGCGGTTGGCTTCCCGTGTTCTGACCCCGCCCCCAGTGGCAGGAGGCGAGCTGTCACTTACTCCAATGGCTCATGTGCAGATGATCGGTTGACTCACACGTGTGTGTGTGTGTGTGTGTGTGACTCCCTCCAGGCCAGCCCTACCACTCTCCCCATGGCCGCCACCATGCAGGACTTCCAGAGGTCGGAGTCGGATAGGCTCAATGAGGTGAAGGGCCACCTGGAGATTGCCCTGCTGGAGAAACACTTCCTACGTGAGTATGGCACTGTGGGCTTCGCTGCTTAAACCTCTGTGCTCTGAAGGTCAGGCCATGGCTGATCATGATGATGATTATGAGTTCAGATTGTTTGGTGTTGGAGATACTTGTCAGGAACTCCAGTTCTGCTGACAGGACTCCGCCCAGTACAGGTGCTGATGGCTTGTTTGGGTCATGTGCTGTTCTGGCAAGCCACCCTTCTGAGCATGGACCCTTGGTGATATGGCAGCCCGGGTGTCGGTTCAGCTGGGGTCAGCTGCTAGGTAGCGTGGGGGCATCGATTTGCTTGTGTGAGTGCGCTCAGTAGGAGCATTGGGCTGACCGCGGAATGTAAACCGGTGACATTGTTTCGTATTGAGACGCCAGGACAGATTCGTGAGCTTACATGTCGTAGTCTCGCTCCCGTTTTGATAAACGGCTACCGATATTCCGATAAGATCTGGCACTCTTGCTCAAAGGGCTGGGCCCATGCAGACAGCACTCTGTCTTCCCCCATTCCACATGCCGCGTGAGCTTGGGACTTGGCAGTATCTGCTCATCTCCCAGTGCGGCTACCCCACTTTGAAGAGTAACCAGTTTGCACACTGCTGTGCCTTTTGACTTGAGGGTTGGTTGGGAGGCGTTAGGCTTGGGGTGTGTTTCCCCGAGCTCAGCATGCTGTACACTGCCTGGGCTTGCCCTGGGAATCTGTTAGACCGGTTCACGTTCCAAACACTGTTTGACCCTTGGCAGCAGGGCGAGGGAGGCGAATGCAACATGGCGTGATTTTTGGAGATGAAAGCAGAAGCCGCACTCTTTCATTGTGGGTGGGTTACATGACCTATAGTGCTGGTGGAGTCATGCTGCCCTCCTTTTCTCACCCTGCTTCCTTATGATGCGTCAGGATTCTGATGCTGCTTCACCAAGCTGTGTGCCGTCTGCTGCACATGCAGGCACCCGAGGTGACAGACCCTAGCAGCAGACGCTTGATATCCAGTTTCATTCAGTTTACGGTGGTGGTGGGGGGGGGGGGGGGGGGGGGGGGGGGTTTTTTTT
>JAODKL010000001.1:8320855-8377857 GCA_026780765.1 Petrocephalus schoutedeni
GGGGGGGGGGGACGCAGAGGATGGCGTCCTGTCCGGAGAGGGGTGGTGGGGGTTTGCTAACGGCGCCAGTGTGTGCTCTCGGGATCCTCCTGACGAGCTTGGCCTTCCTAAATGGACATGTCCGGGAACACGGAGAATTCCGTATCCCAAATTGACGTTTACCAACGCCTGACCCCCCCCCACCTATAAGGCACAGATGGTTAACAACGTTGCTGCGTGAATTTAGCACCTTGGACAGCATGCTGGGGACCGTCTCGCTTTGCCAGATTATCCGGCCCCGTTGTGGCCGCGTGTGCGTCGGCGCGCGGTCGAGAGGCAGCGCGTTTGCGGCCAAGAGCCGCCCGCGGACGGCGTGTGCTGCGGCGGGACAGCCGGAGCTTTTTTCCGCCGGCCCGCTGGGCTGTGACCACACTCAGTGGTCTGGCCGCATTAACTCTTAGTGACGACATGTCACAGGCACTAAGTGTGTCCGGATAGATAAATATGAAAAAAAAATATTATAAAATAAGGGGATTTCACCAAATCAGATTACATAGCTAATGCTGGAAAAACTATTTTCACTGTTTCACATGAAGCCTAGTGTACTGTATCCCATGCTCTGCACACTGTATCCCATGCTCTGCACACTGTATACCACACTCTGTGCACTGTATCCTGCACTCTGTGCACTTTATCCAACACTGCGCACACTGTATACCACACTCCGTGCTCCCGCGCTCCACACACCGTACCCTGTGCTTCACACACTGTATCCTGCGCTCTGCGCACTTTATCCCCCACTCCGCACACTTTGTCCTGCACTCCGTAGTCCGTATCCCGTGCTCTGTGCATGTGCAAACAGACTAAGTGGCTCTGGCTTACGGCAGGGTGCTGTTTACGAGAGTCTGATGCATTATTTACTATTACTACCCCCTGTCTGGCCTGACACCTGCAGTTGTTCTGCGCTACGTGTCCCATATGCATAGTTTCTAACAACGTTTGCGACTTAAATGGTTGGAACCATGCAACCATGCAGCCCATCTATGTAAGTTAGTAATGGGAGCTTTTGGGAGATGCACCCCTGGATGGTTCTCCGGACAGCTGGACAGTTTCACGTGTCCCTTAGCTCCTGGGTACGCTGTTCTGACACCTTCCAATAAACGTTTAATGCCGCGGATTCACTTGTGTACACTATGCAGTGTTACGTCAATCTCCAGAGCTGTATTACCTATATCTGTATTACACTACAAAATTCCTCAAAAGGATATTTGTAATTAAAAAGGGCATAATAAAGTCTGTAATGATTCTGTGTGTAGTAAGAATTATTTTTATATAAGTAAAATGTGTTGTAATTTCTTGGATGCAATTTAGTTTTATTCAAAGGAAAATATTTTATCGTTTACATTTCATTTTACCTTCCAGCTGATAGAACTGCAAGACATTGGGAAAAATCTACAATTTTTATCAAAAAAGTGCTATTCTCTTTGGCTGTGGCCTCTGTTTACCATTTAATTAAGTTATTTGTAAATCGCGTTTTTCTGCCGTTGGTTAAATGATGCTGTGGAAACCGAAATTAAAGACTGCGGAAAGAGGACAGAAGTCCTGCCTGTGTTGGTGAAATAACCTTATTTAAAAGACACTGAGGACTGACCATGCTTCCATCCATCCATCTATCCATCCATCTATCCATCCATCCATCTATCCACCTTTCTTCTGCTTATGTAAGTCAAGGTCCTATGGAAATAGATTTGTTCTGCATATTATCATTAGTGTCATATGTTCGGATGACTTTCTTTGTACAGTTTATCCTTTATTTTTTATATTTACTTTCATAAATATTGGGCAGAGTAGTTGCTTTACCTGCAATTGCTTTGTCTTGGGAATGACGTTAATCTCCATCCGGCCCTGCAAGTACATCCTTCAGCTTACAGGGGAAATTTGGGGGCTGGTAGCAGGATTGGCCCTCTAGCCACTGGAAACCGTCACACTGTCCAGCTCCATCTGAACAGTGTGGTGCTGAGGTATCACCCGCTGCTTGGCTGCGCTCCGGTTCTCATCCCTGAGGTGGTGTGGTGGGTGTGGCATCACTCTGTATCAGTGTGCGCTCATAACCGCTCTCCTCATAAATATAAAACAAAACCGTATGAAAATCCAGATAGTTCATTTTGAAATCCAGTGTTCTATATATGCCGTATTATCAGTCTGAAGTAAGGGGTCGGGAAGCGGGAATGCATGCTTGGTGAGGAATAAACACGACGGTATTTGTGCATCCCCCTCTGTCTGTGGAATAAACACGACGGCATTTGTGCATCCCCCTCTGTCTGGGGAATAAACACAACGGCATTTGTGCAACCCCCTCTGTCTGTGGAATAACCACAAAGGCATTTCTGCATCCCCTCTGTCTGTGGAATAAACACAATGGCATTTTGTGCATCCCTTTCTGTCTGTGGAATACCCACAAAGGCATTTGTGCATCCCCCTCTGTCTGTGGAATAAACTTGACGGCATTTGTGCATCCCCCTCTGTCTGTGTCCGCAGGAGGTGATCCTGAAGCGAGCTGCTGACCTGGTGGAAGCCCTCTATGGTATGCCGCACAACAATCAGGTGAGACCTGCAGTGCCGTGTCTCAGCTCAGGCCCGGCCATTCACGACGGTATTCAGGGTGTGTGGAGTTTGCGTGTTCTCCCCATCTCATGCAGGTTTCCTCTGGATAATTCGGTTTCCCCCCTGCAGGCCAAAGAGATGCGATTAGGCTAATTGGCATCTCTAAATTGAAGGGCATGTTGAAGGGACTAAATTGAAGGGACCAAGCGTCTCCAGAATGTGAAAAAAGAACCTGTTATCTTGACATAGTGGGGACCGTCTTTTGGCCCCTTTTTGGTCCCCACTTGAGAAACTCAATTGTATAAAAATCTGTGAAAAACTAAAAATGCCAGAAATCTTTCACCGTGGATTTTGTTTGACGACTTATGGTTAAGGTTAGGGCTGGGTAGGGGTTAAGGGTGTGGTAGTTGGGATCAGGGTTATGCTCATAAAAGTAAATGGACGGTCCTATGTGTGTGTACCTTGCAGTGGACTGATATAACATCCAGGTTGTACCCCCGTCTCGGGCCTTGTCCTACCAGGGACGGGATCTCTGACCTGGATAAGCAGTTGAAAGGTGGATGGATAGATTGATGGATGGATTCTTTAGCAGCTGGAGCAGTTTGAAGCAATACTGTGCAAATGTCTTGTGTCTCCAAGGGAACTGCTGCTTGTCATCTTCATGTCAGTGTATGTCTATTATTTCATGTTGAAATAAAAGTGGATGGATGTATGGGTAGGTGGATGGATGGATGTATGGGTAGGTGGATGGATGGGTGGATGGATGTATGGGTAGGTGGATGGATGGGTGGATGGATGTATGGGTAGATGGATGGATGGGTGGATGTATGGGTAGATGGATGGATGGATGTATTGGTGGATGGATGGGTGGATGGATGTATGGGTAGATGGATGGATGGATGGATGAATGGATGTGTGGGTAGATGGATGATGGATGGATGGATAGATGGATTGATGAGTGGATGGTTGGATAGATGGATGGATGGATGGATAGATGGATGGATGGGTGCCAGCTTAGCCGTTTCAAAACCTGTCCTCAGTGATCCCGCTATTTGGCCTTTATCCAAAATACCAGTGCTTTTGTAGAACTCAGCTACTATAACACCTCGTCTGGCTAATCGATACCTCATGAAGTTAATTAAATAATTAAGTAGTGCAATTTAACAAAGACGCGGAAAGGCTGAGCTGCCGCAAAGGACAGCAGAGGTGTTTAAACGTCATTTTTATTGGTGGCCTAAGACTTTCGCACAGTACTGAATATCTCTCCTGCCAAAAATATACAATACAGCAAATGTTGAAATAGTAAAAGAAACAGTAACAATTTCCCTGACAGCTATCTGTCCACAGAAGACTGTGTGAATTATGACTTGTTGAAAAGCTGTTGTAGACTGTCGCCGCTCCATGCCGGCTGACTCTTATTATCATCAGTTACCATGGCCGTAACCACGGCGCCTGTCGCCACAGGAGATAATCCTGAAGAGGGCGGCCGACATCGCTGAGGCTCTCTACAACGTCCCACGGAACCACAACCAGCTGCCCGGCCTGAGCAACACTTCGGTGCATGCGGGCATGATGGGGGTCAACTCCTTTCCCAGTCAGCTAGCTGTCAACGTGTCGGAGTCCTCACAAGCTGCCAGTCAGGGTAAGCCCCTCCCCCACCACCACATTGTACCTGCTGCAAACTGATAATCCACTGTACTGATTTTGCAGTACTGCATACGTGTGTGCTGTTTACGTTCACTAATTTGTAAACATATACAAGTACAACTGACATTAACCACGGTAATGAAATCGCGATTAAGGATGCAGCTTGCGCGCGTGCGTAAGTGCAGGAGTGAATCACCTTTTAGCCACTCCAGTCTACCGTTTCCATTTGCTATCCGATCACCTTCACGTCCCGAAATAATGCTGAGCTCACACCCTGCATCAGCTGCCAGCAAAGGCACCCTTTTAAGGAGACACAGCAACAGGAAGTGATGTCATCGACTGTGTAGCTCACCGACTCTTCTGCATACAGCCATAAAGATGATGCAATTCCCTAATTCCCCGCAGTTTCTTCTCCTGACTATGTTATCCTTCCTTCTGTTTATTTTAGACTCTGTTGCAACCTATTTTCGGCCTCCGTTGCAACCTGACCTCTAACACCGCAGATGACTAACAATCGCACTTTTTTTTATCTGCTTATTAATAGATTTGCCAATAGGCTTGATATACTTATGATACCTGAGTGGAGGTGGATAGTTCAGGTCCAGAAAGTAAAAATCCAAACAAGATTTTGTTTCAACCAACCAGTTGAGTACTCTGTGAATGTGACTCTTAATACGCAACTGGTTGGTTAAAACTAAACAATGTAACTTAAGTCAAAGTGTCTTTCAACGCAAATATTAAACTGGAGAGGCTGGAGATTGTTACTTATTATATGCATCAGAGAGGATATATGAGGCTCTTTCCACTCTAGACTTTAAAGGTTAGGAGAAAGTGTAACAATACAGGCCAGTAAGGGGCTTTAGGAGCAGCAACGTGCCCATTAAGGTAACAACCTGCACGATGCTCCAGTTTGCCGTCGTGCGGTGCACTGGTCTGTGTATGCAGAAGGCGCCGGAGACCCAGGCCTGCGTCCTCTGCACCACACCCCCGTCACACAGCACATGTGACCCTGCAGAATCTGTACCAGGCCTCGGTGCTTGAACAGAATAAATTAAAATATATATAAATATATATACATATAAATATGTATATATATATATTTTATGAAGACACTTATGATGATTTTTTCTGCGAGATGCTGCACACCTTCCTGGTGCTTAAAGGAGAGGTAGTGTTGTTTACTTCCCTGGGAGATACTTGTGAAGTTCCCCTCATAAATAATCCAGCGGGCGTTTCTGCTTTCACGCTACAATAATGGCCCCTTTCCCCTTTGAATTGCGCAGGGAGAGCTTCTATTTGTCCAAGAGAAGTCTTTTGTGCTCCGCCACAATCCAGGAGGTGGCGTGACGGTCAAAGCGTCTGCTGGAATGAGAACGGTGAAATATTGATGACACGGCCCAGGATCCTTGGATCCAAACTCGCAGCCAGGGGTTGAGCTTTCCCTGCGTACTGTTTTTCTTTTCCTGAAAGAAACTGGAATCTGCAAGCAATGCTGTCGCCTGCCATGCAGGAACCAGTAAAAGTAGTCAGTATCACAGATGTCAGCACTTCCCAAGGCCGGCGAAGTGCGCCGTTTCCTAAGGAAGGCCGTCAGATCTGTGTCCCGCAAACACCCGGTTTTCCGCTAACACGTTTTACCATCACGATTTAGCATTAGCATGACCATTAGCATGTTTAGCATTAGCACAAGCGTTTTCCCAGCCTCTGCTCAGCCACTCCTGTTCCTCTCCCGGTTATCTACTAACGTGCTTTAGAGTCATGCTGTATTGTCTAGCATTAGCCTCTGCTCATCCACTCCTGTTCCGCCCTGGTTGTCCGCTAACGTTAGCATTGCGCTAAAGCGATTAGCATTAGCACAAGCATTCTCCCAGCCTCTGCTCATCCACTCCTGTTCCGCCCTGGTTGTCCGCTAACGTTAGCATCGCGCTAAAGCGATTAGCATTAGCACAAGCATTCTCCCAGCCTCTGCTCAGCCACTCCTGTTCCTCCCTCGGCTGCAGGTTTCAGCCGGAACACGAGCAGTGTCTCGCCGCACGGCTACGTGCCCAGCTCCACGCCCCAGCAGAGCACCTACAGCTCCGTCACCACCAGTATGAACGGCTACGGGGGCGCCGGCATGTCCAACCTGGGAGGCTCGCCCAACTTCCTCAACGGCTCGGCGGCGAATTCCCCCTACGCCAGTGAGTTTCCCGTCTGCGTGCCCCCCCACCGTTGCCCTGCCCTCCAGCTCGCTGACTTCTTTTGTTCCATAACCACACCATCACTGGATTTCCCCCTCCCATCAAAATGCATTATAATAGACCATGATGCATGTCCACCGGGGCCCAGCTTGGCATTATTTTCATCGAACGGAGAGTTGCATCTCCCTTCATGTGCTTTTTAAAGCCTTTATTTAATTGGCGACGCCCGGCGCAGATATTTCTTATTTCAAAGATTTCTGAGACATTCCAGCAGAATCCCAAACCTCAGAAACACACCTGCAGTTCTGCACTCTGCTTTTACTAATATTAGAGTGACAGGGGAGATAAGGGGAAGAAGGAGAGAGGGTCTGATATTTGTAAACATTGTGTAATTACTAAGACGAGGGGTGAGCAGGATAGATCTCCAGGCTGAAAGGTCCCTGGGCAGAAGTCTGAAAGCAAACGACAGCGGTTACAGCCGAACGATCTACAGCTCGCGGCCCCGGGGCACAGCGCCCACAACGGCCCTTCAATATCGACCCTCGTTGGGACGGAAAATGTAACGCTGGGAGCGAGCGACTTGCCGGCAGTGTCACTTTAAGAGCTTCAAAGTCTGTTGTGCCCCTGGACCAAAACAGGATAAACACGACTACAAAAGCTTGTCTGTAACGCATGACGACCCGCATCAAACTAACCTTGTACTCTTGCCTTTAAATTGAAGGCCGCTAATTAAATCAATAGAGTAATTGGGGGAGTACCAATTCAATTTCTGCACTTTGATTTCACGGCGTTAACAAGTGCTTTAAGAGGCTTGCCGAGTCGCACATCTCCAATCAATATGGGGACATGCCTTTTAGTTCTGGTTTTCATTAATTGATTAGTTGCTGTGCCGTAATGGATTACGGCATGATTACGAGGTTTAACTCGGATGCCCCCCCACCCCCGGAATATATAAATGTGAAACGATAAGAACAATAAAAAGAGCAAGATATCGCAGGGCGGCCAAAAGGTGACAACAGCGACTGTGAGATCAGTCAAGGAGAAAATGCTCCCGGCATATTAATAATCAGGGAACACAAAACTGTGCATCTGAATGTTATATTCAGTTGGTGCTTCTCCCGAAGCGCTTTACAGAAGCCCCCTAAGACTGTGACTACAGAGATGTGACCAGAGACAGTGTGTCGCTCTGTTGTTTCCTCCAGTTCTCCTCCAGTTTCCTGCCCCCGGGGGGGTAAATCCAGCCCCCAGTACTTGTTGATCTGCCATCTTTCATCAGTGTACCTGCCTCCCAGTGGTGCCCTGCACTTCTCGGGTGAGCCTGTAGGGGGCGCCCTACGTGTCAGCTGAAAGTGACGGTGCTGTGCCCCTCTCACCCTGTGCCCCCCCCCCCATCCAGTCGTACCCTCCAGCCCCACCATGGCCTCCTCCACCAGCCTGCCCTCCAACTGCAGCAGCTCCTCGGGAATCTTCTCCTTCTCGCCCGCCAACATGGTGTCCGCCGTCAAGCAGAAGAGCGCCTTCGCGCCCGTGGTGCGGCCCCAGGCCTCGCCGCCGCCCACCTGCACCAGCGCCAATGGCAACGGCCTGCAGGGTAGGTTGGGGGTGGGGGGGGCGTGCCACCATCCCCAGATCGCCTTCACCTTGGGGTCAGAGGAGCCTCCGCAGTAGTCCCACCCACTCACATGAGGTCAGGATACTATGGTCCGCAGGGAAACACTGAGGTTCCTGTGATGACTCAAAGAAAGGCAGGAATGACCCCTCCATACTGACTTGCTCTAACCCCTCCTCCTTGTTCCGCCTGTAAATAACACGGTTATTTTCTTTCTCCACCCTCCCTGCCTTGTCGCCTCTCGTCAGATCAATCTTTCGTGGACTCTAGCAAGTTCTCGACAGCCGGCTCCCTACAGGGTCTGGCCTTCTCCTGAAGTATGTCCTCCGCCCGCCTGCCCATCACCCCCTTCATCTGCACCTCCCCCGCATGCGTCTCACTTCCTGTTCGGCTTCCTGTGTGTCACTTCCTGTTTGGCTTCATGTGTATCACATCCTGCCTCTGCCTGTCCTTGGTTTTCTGCTTCATTGGTTTCTACTGTTTTGCTCAGGCTGCTCTCTTCCTTTTGTTTTTACACAAGCCACCTGATGGTTTTACGGTCCTGTCAACACTGAGGGCTAATAAAACACTTCCTCCGTTCCTCGGGGGTTCATCATAAACACCCAGCATAACATGAAGTGTTTGCGTGGCTGTGGTGGCATTAGGGCCACACAGACCCCCCCAGTGTCACATTCTCCGATGGGACAGTGACCGGATCATGCCTCTGAATGCAAAGCAGTGCCTCAAAAACGGCAGAGAATCAGCACATAGGAGGCAGGGGTGGTTATGAAGTTAGGGAGTTTTACGTGAAAGTGCTGTGTAGAGACAATATTTAAAGGGGGAGGGGATTGTAGCTGCGGGGATGATAATTTGATGTCCCGTTAAGCACTCGTGGGGAAACTGTGAGAATGGGTAGGGCCTCTTTTGTGTTATTTTTTTTTATTGTGTGAAAGAGCGAAGGCCTCACATGCCGCCCCTGTCGCTTGGCGAGTGGCATAAACATAAAACCGCGCGAGCGGGAATCGGCTCTGCTCGGCCTGAGATAGCCAGCTCCCTGCAATCCTTAAAAGAACAGGATCTAAAAGGAGGCCCATAAGTAAACAAGCAGGCTGAGGGGCTGTGGGAATCTGGGGGGCATGGGTACGACATGACCGAGCCCGCACTGTCGCTCACCTCGGCAGGGGGTGGCAGGCGGGCATGAAACCGGGAGATGGCTTTAGCCCCATTAGGGGCCACGTGGTAACAAACGGCACAGAATCAGGCCGCGCCATCCAGCAGTGTTGTACTGTGAACCCAGCTTTCCCCACTTCAGGGGTCACGCCCCCCCCAATCCGTGGCAACTCTGCCTGTCCCCCTACCCCACTCTGCCCCATCAGCGATCCTCCTTTACGAGAGGAAACAGTGCCTGCTGGGGGGGGGGGGGCTTGAGTCTCATTTTGTGTTTGTCAGCAGATGCAAACTTCCGTCAGGTCAAACTTGCAGCAATAAGCAGTTTTCTGCCGTGCGTCTAAAACACATACATTAAAGAGGACCCTTGGCGGCGGCCCTGATAACTCTGCCGGCCTGAGGCTGGAGCAGCGCGCCAGGCTCCGGCGATACAGATCTCCGGCGATACAGTGCCATGAGATCTGCTGCGATGCTCCGGCTCGGCACTGCCATGACACGAGCCGCGCTCTGAGCTTAGAGATGCCCCCTTCAGGCACGCTGACAGTCAGCCCGGCTGCTGCTCGTTGACTCCTGCCTCCAGCTTTCTGCCAGTCACCCTTCTCTCCGCTGCTCTTTAGCCATGAACGGCACCGTTCTAAAAAGCTGGCGCACATGTAGTGGGGGCCGTGTTGCATAACCATCCCATTACAGGCCCCCCCATCCAAAAGAAAAGGAGAATGCATTACACAGAGCGGCATAAGGCCAATAGAAAAAGGCAACAATCGCCTGCCTCGAAGGCCATGCGCCAAACTGGCGATATCGTACCGCAGATATTTAGATTTATTCGTTGCTTATAAATTTCTTTGAATTCAGCCCACAGTTTGTTCTCCAGATGGAAGAACAGATTGTGTTATGTGTCCATTGGATGAAAAGCGAGGCTAAATGATCACGTGACTCACGCTTTGCCTCCCTGTAACCCCCCCCCACCCCCCCCCCCCCCCCGTCGTTCAGAGGCCTGCTTTAATATCTCCCTTTCTCGCGCCCAGCCCGGCTGCCTGAGTGGGCTTGGCGTGAGGGACATCCCTCTGGCGCGATGGGCTGACATTTCCCAGCTAATTACAGGCGAAATCGGCCCCGATGCCCCAGCTGTTCCTGTTAATTGCTGCGTAATGTGTTCTTAAAGTTCACTTCACCGGGATACTACAGAAGTTCTCCCAGCAAGAGGTGTTTCAGGGCTATTATAAAACGCTCCTGGTATTGGACGGCTAAGTGGGGTCAATGGTTCTGGGCTCTGTTTAGATCTGCTCTGCCTGTGTGTGAAAGCTGGACTGTGTCACACACTTTTGTTTACAGGGTCAGCAGTCTTGGCAGTTGGGTGGAGAGGAAAGTTCTGCCATATTCTAAGAATTGCTATTAATAATGCCTCTGTTTACCTGCCCCATGGGGGTCGCTGTGATGTTGGCATGCAGCTGGCTGGGCTCTCAGAGCTTCCTTTGTAAACCCCGCCCCCGTGTAAATGGGACTCTGTCATTGGAGAACAGCTCCTGTGCACATTTGTTATTGGACAGGATGTTGTGGTGCCCCTCCCATTGGGCAAGGTAGGACAGTGTTTTGTGCACATGGTTTTAGGCTGACTCCAGTGACCTCTTAATTCTGATCTCACTGCACTAAGAGGAGCAACGGTCCGAAGACCAAACCACTGAATCCTGCCTGCTGATTGCTGCTCTTCCCAGATGCCGCCATCACCTCATCTTCAGTTTCCAAATAACGGTTGTTTTTTGTTTCCTTTCTGTGGCCCAATTACCGCATCACATGGGATAGGTGGCACTCTCGAGTTACCGGCATTCCCATCAGGCTGTCTATTCTAAATAGCCAGCCGACAGAGGAGAGCCTACTGGCCGGAGAAGGTGGGGGCGTGTTTTTAATGATGCTGCTTTGCTTCCGGGCCAATCAGTAGCCTTCATTCACCAGCAGATAGTTGAAATGAGGAGGCATGTTCACATTTGCGGGTTGTTCTGCTGAAACCGGTGCAGTTCTCAGGTCATCAGAGAGCAAATGAGTTTTTGGACTGCACTGTAGTTTGTGAACTCGGGAAAAGTTCTGAGCGGCACGTAAGGTTCTCTGGGTGACACTGATCACAGCCAGATGCTTTTTAATTGAAGGGGAAGTGACAGCGTGTCCAGCATCACAGCGTGTCAGTCGTCACAGGCACTACATCAATCAGGAAGGGCAGACGCCCCTGACCTGGTCACTCGCCCTGTGGAGTTAATTCCAGAATACCTCTGTTATTTTGTAATAACACAAGGCTGCCGCCACATGTTACCGTGACATCTCGATTCTCCATTGTTTGTCACTTTCTCAATTTCTGCTGTCACTCGGGGTAGGGAGGGGAGGTATTGGAGGTTTAGGGGGATGCACGGGCCAGGCAGCTGTGAGACACGACGCACCAGAGCTGTCAGTGTCCAGCGACGCCCCCTTCAGGCCAAACCTGAAGAGACTGACATCCTTTGTTCTAAGCTATGCTCCGGAGGCGGAGCCAGACATTTTATACACCCAGGGCTTAGCCCCAAAGGGTAGTATGCATGTGGGATTGGGGGGGGGGGGTAGAAATGACTGAAAAACATGCTGTGAATTTGAAGATTTATTAGGCTGTGTTTTGAGTTTTGTTCGAAAAAGAATAACTTTTAATAAAGTTTACTCTAAATTGATGTTTAACAGTAAAAAAAAAAATGTCTTTATGTTTTTTCCCTAAAGTGTATGTAAATATCTGGTTTCAACTGTGAATATACTGCTATGTATTGAAATTCCTCTTGTTTTACATAGAAATATATTGAACAACATACAAAGCATAATGTATAAAATAACATTTACCTGAGTTTTTTCATTGAAAGAAGCCCCTTATGTCCATTGTTGTGTACATCAGTACATAACTGAAACCGATTTAGAGTGCTTTATTTAGCCGTTTAGGGAGACAACTGAAAATATTAAATAAACACGCATGTAAGCTAAGACTCTAAAAAAACAGCATTGTTGTTCGGCTTTTCATTTCGCCATATTTACATTATTTGTACAGTACGAATGATTTGCTTTGGTACCTGGTCAAACTTAAGCTCTCCTCTGTCTGCCTGTCTGCACTTCTTCTACAGCAAATTCGCAGGCAGCAGCTTCTCCCCCCTCGCTCACAGGCATAAGTGCTGTGCTCAGTCGCCTAGTGCCCCAGCTTGGATCATACCAAAGTTAGGGGGAATTTACAATTGTGCACTATGTGCTTCGAATATTGTGTGTAGTTTTTGTTTTATACATTTGTCAGTCCGGCATCTAACAATGAACCAAATTACACTCCAAAAGACCCTGGGCTTCTGAAACAACAACCCGGGCTTAAGCCCAGTAAGCCACCCCCCCGCTCTGCTGATGCTATGCTCCCTTAAAAATGAGCTTGCAGATCACCAGGAGGAGGGTCACACGATGCTTTAGGGGACACCGACCTCTCAGAGGGGCAGCAGAGCCACCCCACACAGGACGTGGTAGTTTTCTCTTTGCCTCCCCCAGGCTGAACACCGCATGTAGCTGCACTCGTGCGCTAATTTGGGGCATGCCCCCTCATTTACTGCCCCTCTCGGGTTTGCCGCTGGCTGGTTGGCTGCTGTGTTCCTCTGGCTGTGTGGAAAGGCTGGCGGTGCCTCGGGGGCATGGCAGCTGGTACAGCACACAGCAGGGAATTTCGCAAACCACCCCCCCCCCCCCCCTCACCCTCAGCAGCAGCTGATGGTGAGTTATTAGCATGTGCTGAGGGAGCGCTTGGCATCTCGCTGCTCAGGCAGCCCCTGCAGGGCCCTGTCCTCCTCTCCTCCTCCTGCTGGACCTGTCTGACTTTTCCTGGGGCTCAGAGGATCTGCTTGTGGATAATCGAGGAGCCCTGTCACACGTCTGGCCCGACTGAGCCCCACCCCTCATTACCCTGGATGGGGGCAAAATTGATGGTGACGCTCGCTCTGCAGGTGGAGGCTTGCCTGTCGGGGGCACCTGGGTTGTTAGGAGAACTAAACACCAGCATCACTACAGTGGCACGACCATCTGGATGGGCTGTGAATGGGTCCTGAAGCAGAGCCGCACTGTGCGACGTGACCACCAGGGGCAGTGTAGCATAACGAGCATTGTCTTTGGGATAGAAACCCCCCCCCCCCCCAATGGGACTCAAGCTGGAGTGTGGTCTGTGACAGTCTAGCACGCTGCAGCTTGAACCCAGAACCTAAGAAGATCCGCAGAATGGTGGAGTCAGACCGGTGAGGCGTGGTGGAGGGTCGCGTCGGACACACGGGAACCACGTCATGTATCGTGGGAGAGTGTGAGGAGATGGGGCCTCACTGCAGACACGTGCTAAAAGGGGGCAAGAAAGCACACAGATCCAGACATGTGAATCACTTCTGAATCCCTCTGATCTGCTCTGGTGTTGGAGAAATGATGTCTTCAGTAGACATTTCTCTCATAATGCAGACTTAATGTTCTTTCGGTGGACATCTCTTTCATATTGCAGACATAATGTGGCTTCACGGGTTTTCTGTCTCGTGGTCTGTCTCAATGCAGATAAAATGTCTCTGGATATCTCTGACAATGCCGACAAAATGTCTCAACGGGCATCTCGGATGACGTCTCTCTCATAATGCATGCGTAATGTCTTACTCAGTGGCCATCCCTCTCAGAATGCAGACAATGTCTCAGTGGACATTTCTCTCACAATACAGAGACAATGTCTCCCTCAGTGGACATATCTCATAATACACACGATGTCTCTCTTAGTGGACATCTCCTTTACATGGAGACGAAATGTATAAGTGGACATCCCATAATGCAGACGTCTCTCTCAATGGACATCTTTCTTGTTGGACGTCCTTTATAACGCCAACGTCTCTGTGGACATGTCTCCACAATGCAGACAAAATGGCTCTTTCATTGGGCATCTCTCTCAGTGGATATCTCTCTATGCTGCAGTGATTTATTGCATGAGCCAAGGCCAGTCACCCTGAGTGTGTAACACGGCCACAGTTACACTTCATGTAGGGGAGTGAAGATGGCTTGTGCCTCCCATCACCAAACATGCCACGCTCCTGCCTTTAAAGGGCCACTGCACTTTAATTAAACTGACCTTCTGACCTCCTCCTCGTTAGGCATTCATCATGTAATTACTGCCCCCGCACCCGATCCCTGTCTCTCTTCGCGCGCAGGCTTTCCGCTGGGATGCAGCCTTGTGGTAAAATATCATGAGGTTCATCAGAGCCCGTGAGCTTAAACCCTGGAGCAGTGTGGCTCCCCTTGTCTTTCCGGGAAGTTACTCTACCATGATGTAGTGCCATGGTAAAGATGTCCTACATATCTGTCTTCATAGTGTAATAATTAGCCTGGCACTCACAGTCTGGACCCACATTCATTCCATGACTGAGTTCTGCATTTGGAAAAGGAGTCAGGCTTCATTTCAATCTGTGTGTGTGATTGTCATATCTAAAAAGTTAGAACCCAGTGGAGGAAAACAGGTAAGCTACCGAGACTTTTGGACGAGGACGAGGAAGCCGGCCGCCCAGACGGATGCCCGGCCCCCAGGACATGTGTGATCTTGACCAGCTGCCCACCATAGATCTTCCCTGGGCCTGTGTGAGAGGCTGGTGCTTTGGGGAGGCTGTGATGAATGTGTGCTGGTCCAGAAGATGTGATATGCCGAAGCTCACCGAATGCAGCTGCCTGACGGAATTTATTGCTCCGGGGCAGGGCTGTCTCGGCGCCCTCTGGTGATTGGTCTGCCGCGATCCAGCTGGGACCTCCCACCACGCCTCCATCGCTCACTGACGCCGGGACGTGTAGCTTTTTTCGGCTGCTGGAGGCTCTCATTGGGACGTATGTGGACCAGGACAGAATTCCGGGAGGCAAGACTGTCTATGCTCCATCCATGAGGGATGGACCAAGCGTGTGGGCGGAGCCAGAGTAGAGTGATGGTGGAGCTGAAGGTTTCATGGTCGCATAATAATGTGGTGTATTTATCTTTTCATACCGACAAGCTGGCTCTCTACGCCATCCACCAGAACAGAGCTGTGGCCTATCCCAGCTCAGCCTGAATTCCACTATGGCTCCCAGTCCCATACCTTGTTCTCTGCCATGGAGATTCATACATAAAAAGTTTCTGAGCATGGTATTCAGAACCTGACCTCCATTCTCCCCATGGCGGTTCTCCTTAGTGAACCAGCATGCGGCTGGTTTCTTGTTCGTGTTCATCGCTGTGGTTTTAAACCAACCGAGCACTTGGCCGGATCAGTCCATTCTGTATCTCTGGCTGCTCCCCGAAGTGCCATCTGGCTGTGATCCTAGGGTGACCAGGACTGGATAGAGGACATCTGGTGCAGAGATGGATGTGTTTGTTCCACCGATGCCATTGAGGAACCAGCCTGCCTCCTTTGGACCTGGTCCGGTGTTCCTCAGAGAGCGGTAATGCCTTTGAGGGCTGTGTCCTCACATCTGGGTCAGAACGTTTCCTGCAGAGCTGATGACGGCCACCTGAATTGCAGAAGTGAATAACAATAAGGAAGAATTAATGTAGCTGCACGTGATGCTTTGATCTCTCCTATTGAATTGTTAGGCATATTTGTGTAGTTTTCCATTTTATCCCCACCTCCAGCTCATTCTTAATTCAGATAATTCTGATCTGCTGTGTAAGCAGGAACAAAGTCAATTCAGTAGTTAAGCAAGGAAGGTTGTCCTGGATACAAGCATCAATCAGGTAATTAAACTCATCAAACCATCAAAAATGGTGTAGAACCTGCATGGGCAGCCCATACAGAATTCAATTCAATTAATTTTCATATGGTGCCTTTCACAACAGAGTGGCTCCGATGTGCTTTACATGGGTGCTGTGATACATTCCTGCATCATGTAGATGGAATTTATGCAGAAGGACACTAGGGCTGAGTGTTTGGTACTGTATGCTTTTATTCTTATTACTGGGGAGGAAAGGATTTCACATACGTGTGGCTTTCTTCGGGCAGAACCTCAAGCCCGTCAGCGCATGCCGTTCCCGTGACAACGCCAGTAAGCTGGGAGTGGAAATGGATCGAGAGGTCGCCTGCAGCCCCTGCGTGAAGCCGATTCGTAAGACAAAGAGGAAGCTGGAATGCTATTACCCAGCAGGCTCTGCACGAGTGGACCTTGTTACCAGAGCAACAGCAACGTGCTCCACTGCGATCACCGGCCCTTGGGCTCCCCCCCCCCATAGACACAAATCACGGGGACAAAGTCCCTCTCGCTGGGCCTCCTCACAGCGTGGTGCTGTCTTGATGGATGCTTTGGCCGGGGGAATATCGACTAGTATGTTATTCTTTGTCTTTGTGCAGAAACGTTAAGGTCTTCATCTTCACCACCTTCTCTAGCAGCGCTGAGCAGATGGAAGCCATCAATGCATTCAGCCATGTCCCAGGAGCTGGAATTGCTCTCAAGAGTGCTTGGGTGTCCTGGTTCCTCCTCGGTCCAAGGAACGGCTCTCCCGCATCCTCACATGTCACGGGACGGGGGTTTCCTGGGCATTCACATGTCCCAGGAATGACTTTCTCGGGTCCTCGTCTGTCCCAGGAACGGGTCTCCTGCGTCTTCACCTGTCCAAGGAACGGCTCTCCCGAGACCTGGCACATCCCAAGAACGGCTCTTCTGAGTCTGAATCTGTGTCATCCCTCGACCTTTCAGAGGAAACTCCGAGGATGATTGCAGCATCCCTGGTTTGCTGGACTGCCACGCCATTTGCTGTCCTCGTCAATATGCACCTCGCCTGGTGGGATGGGAGGTGTGCCAGACCCAGGGCTATGATATGCCACCCCCACTGTGGGGTAAATTCCCACAGGTGTCACTTTTCAGACAGGTAACTGGAGCCTGGGAGTGACACTGGTGTCTGTATCAACAGAAGCATACGGGTGGCAGCCGTGACCTCTGACACTGAATCAGGTGACCCGCGGTGCAAAGCCACAAGGGAATGAGGCTCGAGGATGAAGCAGCTGATGGGGGGGCAGGGAAGGAAAGACAGATGAAGATGGGCTTTTGATTGTGTGAGGGGACGTCAGGCCGTCTGCGTGATGGATGTGGTCATTACAGCCGCTCTCCCCGCCGCGGGGCTGACGTACATGCCTGTACCATAGTCTCCTGATGGGCCCCTGAGCGTCCGCTGTCGTTTTAAGAAGCCATGCTGCCGCTGTAACCCCGTCATCATCAGTGTGGCTCAGAGCCTCGGTCCGATCAACCGTACACAATCCTCTCATTGCCAAGCTATCTGAGGGAGTGGGGGCTGGGGGAATTTCTGTAGAAATATCAGCGATATCTGAGTGCTGATTGGATCATGCTCTATTATGGTGTTTTAGACTCGACCTTGTTACTCTGTCCTGCCCTGACTAAGGACATGTTTGTCTATTTTAATGGAAAACTAATGAAAGAGTTTGTTTACCTGGGGATAAGAATCTCCACATACATTCACAATCACTATGGTTAGAAAAGGAAGCTTAACCAAGCTGTCCACAAGGGGGCACTACAAGACAGTATCTCAGAGGGAAAGGCCACCTCAGCTACACTTGTGTGTTCATCTTCCTGTGCGTCACTCTGTCTGTCTTGTCCCAGTGTCTCTGTGTCCGTACATCCTTGTTTTCCATCTCTCTGTAGCATCACATCTGCACACTTTATCATAGTGGTGACTTTAAGTGACCTGGTAATACCCATTCTGTGAGCACACCATCCTTTGAGTGTGCCCTACTGTGAGTATACCATACTATGAGTATGCCTTTCTGTGAGTACACCATGCTGTGCGTATGTCTGTGTTCTGTGTGTACACCATCCTGCGATATTGCCTTTCTGAGAGTATGCCCTACTGTGAGTACACCATTGCATGAGTTTGCCTTTCTGAGAGTACGTTATCCTGTGAATACACCCATCCTCATTATATTAATCCCCCCCTCGAGGATTACAGCCTGTTGCAATGAGGTCTCCTGTAAACCCCGATGTACCAAGTTTGCTGTGCCTGAGTGCCTGGCTGGAATCCTGCTGCACCGTATGACTCCAGTCGCTGTCTGCTATTGTAAGCCCTATGTGCTATTGTAAGCACTTTGTTAACCCAGTGGTTAAAACAGTGCTATGTAAATAAAGACTGCTTGAATGACTGATTGATTGTTATTGGTTTGCGTGGGTTGCTGCCTCCTCTCATCAGGCTCTCCTGTGCAGGTATGTGGTTCCCATTTTCCAAGCCACTTCTGCTTCTGGGTAGATTAGCTGTTGTGATGTGAATCTATCTGGCAGCTCCTGAGTTAGCAAACGTGACGCGGTTAATCGTGTTGTTTGGCGTGAAGCCCTGGAGAGGCTTTGAACATCAGACTCGGGCTGATGGGTCCCGTAGGGTGGGGGTGTGTAATTAGTCTGGGCGTCGTTAGGCATGCAGCTTAACGAGCCTCGTGGGCCAAACGGAGCTCAGTTTCGCCTCCTTAACCCATGTTAGAGGATGGCCCCACGGCACCTCCTGCTGGCTGCTCTGTGGAGGCTGATTTTGAAACCAACCTCATTTGGAGCAGGTCCTGGGCTGGGATACCTGAACCATCGTCCCAGTTCACAGCTTGGTGTGGAGCCCTTTTCATACAGTACAGTTCATACTGATATTTTATAAATTCCTGGAAAGAAATTTGGGTGTTTCAGCAGCAAGTGAGCAGGTATGCGTTGCTTAATGTCAGGGTTACATTCTGTCCAATAGGACGTTTGGCGACTTGGATGCTACCCCAAAATCACATACACTGTATACAACTCTATACAGTTTACTGTACCTATACCTGTACTGCCTAAATTGCCAAGATACTTTGAGAGTACACATCAAAATAATGTTAATTACAGTAATGTAAATACATATGTAAAATGCATGTTTGTTATTGTTATCAAGTATTTTTGACAGACCCAGAGCAGCCAATTGGGAGACTTGGGAAAGTCGGCGATGGGTGGCTTAGCCGTTGCGGCGGTCAGAAAATAATTTGACAAATTTAAAACTGAGCCGTTCGGAAGCAAAATAATTTTACAAATTAAAACTTATATAACTTATATAACTTAACAATGATTCAGAATGTTAACCAGCAAGTTTTCTCATGCACACACACGCACACACACACACACACACACACACACACACACACACGCGCGCACACGCGCACACACACACACACACACACACAATAGACCACGATTGCTCTGCAATGAGAAACATGAAATTATGAGGCCTGTGCATCAGTGTGATCGCTTGACATTTTGCAGTTGCGGAGGTGCCACAACTAATCGTTTGCTATAGCTATTCACTGGTTTCTCAAACTATGGATGTTAGAAAGTGGCCAGGCGATATTTCAACTCTGTTTTAACACCATGCGGGAGGACCTTATGTGACACGTGACTGTATACTTGACGAATTAGAAAATAAAAAGTATAAACAAGAAATTTAATAACTGAGTCTTAATATGTACAGAGAATAAATATAAATGTGCAAAAAGAGCCGGAACGTGTCAACAATGCTTTACAGCAGTTTCCCGATCCAGTCGGGGAGCTGCAGCCGGTCCATGTTTTCGCTCCCTCCAAGCTCCCTGTCAGACAGTCCACATTTTTAGGAGCCCCGTGGGAGCAAAAATGTGCACTGTCTGATGGTCCCCGAGGACCGGATTGGCAAAGACTGCTGTACAGTAATGTGTCCTTTGACATCTGAAAAAGCCCCCTTCGAAAGCCGAGAGGAGCCATCTGTCTCACCTTACCAGTGAGCTGCCGGCGGGGAGAGACCAAGTGTGTGTGTGTGTGTGTGTGGGGGGGGGGGTGTCCTGTTCTATTCCCAGACTGGCCTAGGGCTGCAGCTGTAGGGGGTGGCTGTCTGCTGGATGGAGGCTTGGACGGCAGCAGTGCCCCAATTTCCTGAGCTTACTGTAGCCGGGACTCCAGCTGCCCCCCCCCCCAGCTGCCCGGCTGGCCTTTCATCATGTGTTTGATTAAGTCTGCGGCTGTACCTGCTACTTAATGGACCGGCACCATCAAGGCTCTATATCTACTCTTCCCTGAGTCTCAGCCGGATGTCTTTCTGTGAGTTTGCGTTAAAACTCACTCCAGCTGAAATATGTTTTCTTGACTGATTCTTCAGAGACGGTTTGTTGTAGCTGACAAGTTCATTAGTGAGGAAATCAATGCTGGTGCATGATAGAGCGAACTCCACCGTTATGTGTTCCGGTCCGTCGACCGTCTCCGCGGCAGCTCAGAGCCGCCCTAATGACCGGCTGTGTGCCGAGGCTGACTGACATCGCAGAAGCTCCTGCGTCCGCTGTATGGCGGGCAGCACCGGAAAGTGTTACTTAAGGGCCTGTGGGTCTCATCGCCTTCTGGGCATCTTGGAGGAGATCCCTTAAAGGGCCAGGGAGCTTATCGCAGATATAGAGTGACTAGAGGGGATGTCCAAAGCAGCTACTCTTCTATATCTATGGCTGGAATTATGCAATGGATCCTCAGAAAGCTGTTGTGGTGGGGCTGGCTGTGGTCACCCTTGCTGCTATTTGAACACCACAAGTGGTCAGCTAGCTGGTTTTTTTGGCCTCCTTCATCCAAGGAGCAGGAAACTGATTTTATTCCCCTGAGGGAGGTGGTGGAATGATGGTGCCCCCAGCTGGCAGTATAGTGGTGAGCGGGCGTGACGGTGCAGAGCAGGGGGGCTTTATGACACTGGACCCCGCGCCCGTGTCAGTGAGCAGAGCTCGAGGCGGTCTATATAGTGCTCCCAAAGGGTACAGAAAGACCCGTCTTTCCTGGAGTCCCTGGTGAATGCTGCAGTTTTACTTTTCAGGGTGAGCTAGAATTACAGTAGTCACTCTGGAGTCACTCTGAACACAGGGACCGGCACGTCTGCCTTTGGTGATCTGCTGGATCTGTCGGGTGACCTTAGACTTCCCAAAGCGTACATTCCGGGGTGGGCATTTCCCACAACAGCTGCTGATGTAGCCATCATGGACATTGACATTCTGTTTATATCGGAATCCTCCAGCATGTGAGCGATCGTGTGACTCTGCTGCCCTTCAGGCTTGAGGACCCTTCACAGGTCCCGATCTCGAATCCGGCAACGGGTTGGAGTGTGGTGGATGATGCAGGTTTTTTTCCTAAGGCTATGGAGGTATGAACGAGGGAAAGCAAAAAGCTAGGAAACGCGTCTGGATGGAATGACTCAAGAGAAGGACCACAGAGATGCGTTTACGTGTTCTTTATTTAACCAGTTGAAAAGGACAACAACACACGTCTTTTACACAGCCATCCGGAAATCTGCAGAACCCCCCCCCCCAGCTTCAGAATGTAAAAAAAAAATCAATGTTTATATTTTGTTACGGTGGCATCTAGTGGAGACCAGGAGCGACTGCACGGGTTGCAGTCTCGCACTGGGTGATGGCGTCACACCAGCTGATGGGTACAGAGAACATCTGCTAGGCTGTGTCTGGGCTTCCCCTGACACCACCTGGCCAGATGTGCTTCTAATGGCAACGGCACCACCCAGCCCGGTCCACACAACAGGCATGCCACTGGATTATAAACCTCCAACGAGCCCTGGGGTCCTGTGACACACGCAAGGCTGACACTCTGACAGTTCTGATCAGCCAGACGGCCTAATTCAGACACCAGCTACTGCTTCATGTTTTCATTAGACTACAAGAATAATTTAAGACATTTGGAGTCATTCATATGCATGGTGACCTGAGACGCCATTTCTGATCTACCTACTGCCAAAACTCAGTGTACTTTTTTCCAGAGATGAAAGCGCAGACAGCGGAAAGCTAACAGAACAGGAACACAAAAACGCAAGAGGAGCGACGGAATCCTCCGGAAGAGAAGACTAGTGTTTACACAGCACGAGGCAGGAAGGCTCTAGACAGAGCCCCCGCTGGCCCCACACCCCGAGCCCACTAAGCAGCTACGGGAATGCGGGACACACCCCCTTACGAGGTTCGACATTTACCGTTACGGCAGACAAACCCTGCTGGTCAAAGCTGCTCCAGCGCCGTGCTCAGTGGCGAGACGGGGATCGGGGTGGGGGCGACGTGTGGGAAGGCAGCTGGGAATGTGACCGGGGCGACACCGGAATGCCATTCCTGCTCCTCCACGTCGAAATCCAAACTCGTGAATACTACACGTTGGTGATACTACTGCCGTGTCCCCCCCGTAGGGGGTGCCACTGAGTTAGCGTGTGACAGACGCACAAGGCCAGTCAGTAGGCAGGTACAGCTCAACACCTTAATGCTACAGTATATTCAAGCTTACAGCAGATACCCTATCAAGTCAAACAGCTATTTAAAATACGTCTTTGGCATAGTGGCAGTAAATTACGTTATAAATATAAATATTATGAGCAAAAACAAAAAGGAAAAAAAAAAATTCATGGAAATGAAACCATGAACAGACTTCTGTCTGGGTTGCTTAGAGAATTTTCATGCTTACAGAGTGAATCTGCAGCAGAAACATTATACAAGAACGTTAGATAAACATTAAATGTGAGCTAAACGTTACTCCAGCTCTCCTTAGAGAGTGTGATGAACGTGACAAGCATGGCTCAGGCCTCGTTGATCACCATTGAATACAGCTTAGCAGAACTCCCGACTCCCTCGATAGAGTGACCCGACCTGCTCAGAACGCCGTGTCCGAGCCGGGATAACATGCCCGCAATATCTTACTCTGTGCTGGGCCAAAGACTGGGAGCCCGAGCACTGTGCTGTCAGTCACCGGCTGGATCCCGGAATCCACCAAATCCTCCAGGTCCTCCAACCACAGCAAGACCAGCTTAACTGCTCAAGGTCACACCTCCTACACCTCCTGGAAGCTTTGGGTGCAGTAACAGCAGTACAATGCAGCAAATGATTAAAAACAGGAACAATGCCCAATACCTTCAGATGACAGGGAAACGGCCTGTAGTCACTACAACTTCCTCTCCTGGCAGAATTTACTGGTGCATACAGTCACTGATACAGAACCCCCACATCTATTCACACACAGGTAAAATTTTGCCAAAAGTTGTGCATGAGACACCTCAGCAGGACGTGGTCACAGCGGTCCTATGCACGGCAACACACATCAGCACACAGAAACACACGCTCACATGTGCTCAATGCCGGCGCATTGCTGCTCCTTTTGCATGTCAGTAAGTGTAAATAAAGGGCTCTGTTTTTTCTACAGTACATTATCACCAGCATCAGAGGAATGGACTGGGTGGGCATGTTAAGGAGTGTGAGTTACCCTTTAATGAGGAAACCATAAGGGGAAGAAAAAAGCTGCTGAACCTCAAGAGCCCTGTCCAAAAGTCCTTCACTATCCGGGGACATTCCTACGGAAATCGCACTGCCAGTGCACCAGACAGTCTCCTTGAAAATTCACACTTGCCATATGGAAAAAGTGGGCAGGCAGCAGAGTAGCCACCCTAGGCGGGCGGGGGGGGGGGCGTGGGGGCCTCGCCCCAGTCCCCTGGCTTCCCACAACACTGACAGAGACTTGCTCCCTGTGTCACACTGCATTCAGGCCGCGCATGTCCTCGGCGATGACCTGCTCCTCGATCCCGCGGGCGAACAGCCTGATCAGCTGGCAGTGAACCCTGGAGAGACAGAAGGCGGCACACTGGTTAAAGACCAGCACCCTGCCAGCTGTGTTTACACAGGCGCGTCATTCAGGATCAGCGTCTCCTGCATTAGCGGCAAGTTTAGATTGTCATTGTATGGAAACCGTGCTGCACCATGTATGACATCACCAGCCTGCAGTGCCCCATGGGTAGCATGAAGGCCATCATCTCCAGAGCTCATACTCAAACCTAATCAGGTACTTTAAACCTATAAGGCAGACCCCTGGGCTGGAGCACCAGGACTGCTTATAGGCAGAGGACCTGCTGGTCATGTGACAGGCGAGGTGGGGGCGGGGGGGGGGGGGGGGGGGGGGGGGGGGGGGGGGGGGGGGGGGGCGGCTGTACCCGACGTCAATGGCAGTGTGCTGCAGGATCTCGCCGTCGCAGTTCCAGCTGCTGTTGAGCGAGGTGCAGCCACAGGCGGGGTGGTCCCTGCAGATGTGGCCAAACAGTGTCTTGCCGTGCTCCTTGAGGTCCAGCTCGCTCTCACAGTGTCTGGGCGTGAAGCGGAAGCGCCGCACGCGGTGCACCTCCACGAAGTCCAGGTCAAACTGCGGGGGGGGGGACACCACGCTCAGGCCGCAACGCTCAGCATCACAGCTCCACTCTCCCTCTATCCATCCTTTCCTTTCGTCACCTCTGGCTCCCTCCCCCCCCCCCCCCGTCTCCCGGCGACACCCACCTGGTCGTCCTTGCTGGTGTGCCGCAGCAGGTGCCGCAGGAAGTTGAGGCGGGAGCACTTGCGGACGAGGATGAGGTCTGCGGTGCCGTCGGCCAGGTGCGCAGCAGGGGACAGGCCCTTGGGGCTGCGGGGGCAGGCACAGCTCATACTGGCCGAGTTGATGGCCAGGAACTTCCCCCGGAGCACCTGCCAGCCGCCACCACAGTCGTCCTCTGCGGGACACAGCGAGAGGGAGGAGAGCCGCCCCGCTAATCATTAACAGCCCTGACACAGCGGCAGGGGGTGACCAGCCCTCCCCGACATGCAGCCGCGCAGTCACACCCTCCTGGCACACAGCTAAGATGTGAGTGGCTGTGACCAGAAGTCGGATGAATAGTCACAGAACAAAGATCAAACAGCCCTGTTTCAGGGTTTCCATGCGCAGAAACGAACGGCTGAAGCCGGCCTCTGCTGGCCCCTGGCAGCATCTACATGGCGTTTCTGAGCCAGTTTGCTGCGGCACACCAGTATACAACCGCCACCTTATGGAAAGTGTGGCTCGGGAGAGGAAAGGCTGGGAAACAGTGTGCTAAACTACAGTGGGGGGCGTGATCTGTTTCCTGTAAACTGCAGCTTCTCTTTCGCCTGGCGGTGGAAAACAGCACCCCTGTGACACACTTTGCCTCAAAGTGTCTGATGTCAGGGGACTGGAAGATAATGCTTCATGCTGCTGTCTGTGCGTGTGACTTCTTTCACTGGAGATGCCTCCTCACCTCTGCCTGAGACGTCCTCGTCCCCCTCACAGGCCCGCCTGTCTCGGGAGTGGAGCTGGCCGCTATGCAGGCACACATAGCACCTGTGCAGACCAGGGGTGAAAGGTCAGACCCCCCGTGACCCCGTTACACCGAAGACCGTTTCCTACACTGCCCACAGCAGCTGGGTATACCGCGACAACGCAATCTGCAAGCGGAACACTGGCCGACCGTCTGTCTCTCCTGGCCTTGTTACCATAGAAACACCCCCCCGAGCTGACTGGGAGCCTCTAAGGGAGTCATTACCCGGCACTGCATCTCGTCTTGTCCCGCGGACTCCCCAGGGTGCTCCGCGCCGGGAGGAACGACACGGTCCCTTCGTAATAGTTGTGTGTCAGAAACGTCTTGACGCCTGAAACACCAGGGAACAGAGGGGACTCAGTCAGTGCTGCGGATGATGATGATGCAGAACATGCCCCACACTAGGACTCACCTGAAATGTCGTATCTAGCAGGCCCCAGCCACCGCTTCCGCTCACTGTCTGTCAGCACGTCGCCATAGAAACCGTATCCGAGCAAGGAGACGGAGTACCGAAGGAATGTGTTGTTGTGGTGAACGGAGCAGACGTCCATGGGCTGGGAGTCCCCTGCAGAGTCATCGACGGTGTTTATCATGGCGACTGTATGTCACGTGATTTAAATGTGCAACAGGGATGGGGAGGTCATTCCATCTCACTCACCCACGACAATGTGCAGGGCTGAAGTGACTGGGTCATTGATGCCCACCGTCGCATAGCAAATGCAGTCGGTTGAACCTGTTTTTAAAGGAGTGAGTGACACTGAGTCTGCAGATGTGGACTAAATTATACATCGCAGGGATGGATGGCCGCTGGGAGTCGGCGTTGCCCCGGGCGACAGGCCTGACATCAGCAGCACCCAGCCCCCAGCCTCACCTGCGGGGATGATGCCGACCCGCATCGCGCACGGCACCAGGCTCTCATCGGGGCAGTTCTGGTCCAGGCCGGCGTCCCTCTGGGTCCTGGCCAGCAGCCCGTGGATGACCTCGCTGAACATGCCATCTCCCCCCACACACACCACCCTGGCGGGGGGTGGCAGGTTAAGAGCTTCTGTTAGGTGCTGCCCACGGATCCGGGCCACCGGGTCACTCGAGGTTAAAGAGCTGCTTTTGGGCATGTTCACTGTAATTTTTTTTTTTAAATGCTTCGTTGGTCAGAACATTTGGTGTGGAAAGGGGACGGAGCAATCGGCACACCACTGTGATGGTTCCTGGGATGACCCACTTTGTTCAGCTCGCACTATGTGCAGTGCAATTATGCTGACCGTAATGTTTTCACAGCCATAAGCCACCACCTGAGGGCGCCAGCATAGCCTTACCCGCTGTATCTCCTCAGGTCAGCTTCAGTGTTCAGGTGGTCCCTGGCATGATTGGCCCGCTCCGTAACTATAGAAACAGGCACGTAGTCACACACGTGCACCTGTCCTGTGGACAGGCCCAGTCACAGGGAGTGTGCCTACATAGTGGCATCCGTGATGATGCGGCGTGGCCGACTCTTGTGCACGAGATGCCAGCGCAGACATTCAGCGGCAGGGCTGGCGCGGCTGATCGATGCAGTGATTCCCACGTCTGCCCTGCATCGCATTTTCTATTATCACATTGCCGTGACGGCTCATGCGGTAAATAAAAACACAGTGCTGGCCACGCTGGCCAGGCTCGGTCTTTTGCCTTCCCAGATCGATTTGCATCCATAAACTCCCATCGCTCATCGAAACGCTAACGCGCGCGCCGAGGAGGTAAACTCACCCATCACGTCGGTGGAAATGGAAGCCCGTGCAAAAAGGGGGGCCACCTTCTGCTCGTAAATCCGCTTGCCCTGTCGCTTTCCACCGTAAGGGTTAATATAGACCAGCAGGCGTTTCAGTCGGCTGCCTGTGAAGACATATTGGGGGAGGGGGGGGGGGGGTGACATGGTCACATGACTGAACCACAGCGCCTCCGCGAAAACGTCATTGGGCGCACAGACGCAGGGACGTACTCAGCAGAGACAGCTGCTCCTTGATAGCCTGGACCCAGCGCTGACACAGCGCCCCGTCTGGGCAGTGGAAGGTCGCGTCCGCACACCGCCAGCGGTGTTGGCTGCTCCGCTCCACGTAGGACACTGCAGACAGGACAGGGGGTGCCGCTCGTCACTGACGCTTAAAGCAAACGGGCCGCACTCCCACAGGGAGCACCCTCCCCACCTGTGAAAGCACGTGGGTGCGGCTCCGGGGGCATCGGGGCCATCTTCTGCCATCTCCCATCCTCTTTCAGGCAGCTGTCCGGCTCGGTCTCCCGCACGGCTATGATCTCCGACACGGGCACGGAGTGGCCGCCTGTTTGAAACAGAACGCAGGCATCAGGGAGCCCCTCGCCCGGGGAAATGTGTATATGACGACCACCGGCGGAGACTGGAGACTCTTCTAGAAATCAGGATGTGAATCGAGGTTCCTCTAGTTCAGTAGAGCAAGGTGAGCGCCGACTGAAGGGGGTGCTAGAAGCATAGTCAGATATCTAGTCCACTTCCACAAGGCCTCCCCTCCCTGCCACAGCCAGGCCTGCTTCTATCGGCCCCCAGGCGTGGCACGGAACCCAAGACGCGGCTGTTCCCACGGTAACCCTCGCTGCGTGCGTAAGCTGTTTCGCAAGCCGTCATCCTCCGGCTTGACATGGGACCCGCAGCGCCGAGATCAGATTATCGACCGGTCGCATCACGATCGCCACAGCGAATGGTGCCCTGGGGACAGAACGACCGGGCAGAGACGCTAGGGTGTGTCGAGCCCTGCCCAAAAAAATGCCAGTGTCCCCTGTGATCCTGAGAGGGCACAGTGCAATTCCTCTCACTTTCTCGCTCGTTAGATGCTCGTCGACACGCTGGAATTTACACAGCTCACTCCAACTCTAAACCAACAGCAAATCAATAATGGCGTATGAGATGTGACGTTTATGCTCTTTGATTTACATCAATGGTGCACGTGTTATCACAAACAAAACCGCAGCATGACGCAAATGGCAAATGGCAATGTTTTCACGTCGGCACGGAGGAATTACAGCAGGAAGGGAAAAAACATCCCATCAGCGGTCTGATGCCCCAGAGGGAAGCAGCTTTAGCAGACAGCTGAAACCTCTAAGATCTGGCATGAGCTTCTGTCTTCTACACACGAGTGACCATGTGTGACAGGTGACATGCTCTGCTAAACGCGATCCGAAAGGCAGGAAGCCGGCTGGAATTTCGCCCTGCTAAACCCTTCGGGGGCACCATCTCCTGGCTGTGATGGAAAATAGCCGGCGGGTTCCTGACAGGGACTCATTATTTCCACAGGCATGGGCAGGAGGAGACAGGAAGTGGAGGCCGGACATGTGTGTGGAGCTCACAGTAAACAGGAAGTGACAATGAACCACAATATGGAGTATTGTGAACAAATGAACCAGAATATGGAGTTTACAGGGTGATGACTACTGCACATATACTGATTACTTACAACATGAACAGCTACTGCAATCTTCACAGACATACTGACATACTGTGTGGCCTTCACTCACCCGCAGGGCCTGCTCTGGGCCCTCAACAAGGATCCTTTTCATGCATTACACACACACACACACACACGATCATGAGACCTGCTTGACCTCTCGATGTAAACTCCACATTCAGAAGGAAAGCCAATGGTTTAGCTGCTACTAGAACTACAGAGAGAGAGAGAGAGAACGAGAGAGAGAAAGAGCACTACAGGAAGCCACGACCATGGCTGTATTTGATGTGAGGCGTCCGTATCCCAAAGGACCACCCATCCGATTCAGGGCTTTGCCGGAATTGCTCAAATGCTCTCATCACAGAAGCATCACAGTGACTGGACTGGTCAGGATCCAGCGATCGAGTGGTGATCAAACGGCCCATCAAATACAGCTGTTGGAGGCAGCGGTACTCCCCCCCGCTGAGGGGGGGTGGGTCCTACCTGATGTGTCTCTGCTTCTGTGCAGAACCTTTGCCAGGCAGAACCCTGGAGAGAGACAGCAGGGTTCACTACACCTTGTCAGAGCCCCATTTAAAGGTCAGGATGGCGTGCGGTGGGCAGTAAGCATATCCGACGCCCAGACAGGCACCTTGCCTCCCTGGGCGTGGACCAGTATTAACTGATAAAGGTTCCCTTCACAGTGGAAAACAACCGCTTTCAGTTCCCAGTAAGCCAAAGGCTTTATTGTGGGGTAGGAGGAACCAATCTGTCAGACACGGCAGCCGTCAGAAAGACCTCGCACTATTTCTTTCCACGTCGATGGAAAATGAAACACAATAACCTGGGCGATGACAGGCTGCATGGCTGTAAACTTCTGGGGCTCTTGATAAGGTCATTTGCAGGCACCTGAGATGCCTGTTATCTGGCAGGCTCTCGCCGGGGCAGCCCGATCTCGGAGTGTACTGCCATCTCAGACATGCCTCAGAAGTTAAAGCTCCCTTTCTATAAATGTAAAAACGAATCAGCTTGTTGAATGAGTCAGTGTCCTCAAATGAAGCCCAGGCTACTTCAGATGAGGACAATGACCAGGAGTGATGTCGAAGACCACATAACAAGCCTCTGTTATATGCAGTGAGGGTGATTCCATCTAGAACAATCCATTGTCCATGGTGTCCACTCATATTGTCACAGACCTGCATTAATATAATGAGGTTGTTACGCAGCAGTGTCACACATGAGGGCACCACAGGGATCAGTGCGTGGGAGCACTAATGTTTGAACGGTATCATGTCGTCACAATTGGACCAACTGCCACACCGGCGATACGTATCCTCTGGAACTTGATTAGAGATCAGAGCAGGAATCAGCCCTCAGAGACACATTCTTTCCAGCAGCTTAAAAACCCGGGCAGCTTACAGGATACTTACTGGTGCCTGACATCATGGGGACTGCCCAGGGAACCAACATCAGACACTATGGTTTTTTACTCCGCTTTTTTCCCACTAGTAACACTCCTCGTAGTTCATTTGAGAAAAATAAAAATGCTATTAATAACTTCAGTCAGACTTAATCTAAATGCAACCTACTTTGAACAGCCTTTGGCACAGATAAGATAAGGTTTCCTTCAACATGTACTCTGAAAGTGACCCTGCTCTTGTTCCCTTATATTAGAAGGAGCAGAGACATGCAGACTTTAAGGTTCTTAAAACATCTTCAAAGGCCATGGGGTTTCCACAGTGAGAAACTCAATAATAGTGCTGAACGGGGCACACTGAAGACAGACTGAGGAGGTGAGGCTAAGCAGCCTTACGATGTGGGGAACTCCCACTGTCCCAGGAAAGAAAAGGTCACATCCCTTGTCCCTATGGGACGTCTGGGATCAGCCTGTGCATTCAAGTGCTTGATCCTTACTGGCAATAAACCAGAACATGCTTCTGAGCTCTGAAAGGCTGAGCTTCAGAACCGCTTCATCTAGTATGAAGTCCACCGTGTTCTTAAAACTCACAAGTGGAGCTTTGTGTCCGGAGATACAGGCCACTGACTTGTGAAGAGATCTTTTTATAGCTGATTGGTAATGTAAGCCTTCAAGGGTACTGGGAAGTCAAACTCCATTAAATGCAAGGCAATGAATACACTAAGGAGGAATTATGTGGCGAATGCCTTTGTGCAAAGTACCAAATGTCACTTAAGTCAATGAAGGCTTAAATCACCTCCACTGTGCCACTGTCATGAAGCCCCACATTCTGTTATTTTGCTGAGTGGCTAACAGTACATTTAAAAAAAAATCAAAACTGTGAGCAGTAATGCCTCTGAGAAATCAAAGAACAGACTGTGTGTCTATTATGGGATGGTACGAGGTGAGCGCCAGGAAGGTCCCAGCACAGAGCCAGCTCCGGAGATAGAGGCACACAGCAGTGGGTCCAGCTGGCTGTCCCTACAAACACATCCAGCCCAGTTCATCAGCGTTAATCCACGGCAAGCAGACCTGCTATCCGGCTCAGAAACAATGCCTGTGTCCAGCACCCTGAACTAGGGAGCGTCAGCATAATGGGACATGCAAAGTCCAGCCCTGCTTAAAACAATATCTTACAATGTGAAGTGCAGGTCCTTAAATTCAGGCATCTAGTTCAAACAAAGATGTTAATCTATTAAACTTGCCTACATCTCCCTCACCTGAGATATAATATAAACAACCCCCCGTGAGAAACAGCAGCCTAAGGACAAGCTGTTTACGCAGTTCCCAGATTACGCGGTTTACCTGGCCCTTCTAAAGTAGTTAATGTTTAATAATGAAGGTTGACCATTCGTCTTTGAAGTGGAGGACGGAAGCACTGCATTGTGGGAGCTGGGTTTAGACTACGTCAAACGGCGTTTTCTGACCAGTCTGTAAGATGTAAGCTGCAGCCTCAGTGCCACAGTTTCCTGACTAACAGCGACAGAAAAGGCCACCTCTGTTTTGGTGCTTTGCTCAGACCCAAAATAAGGCTTATTAAGCTATTTTTTGCTGGCTTGCAATGAATTACCTGTAGTTACACCAAGTACGAGCCACTCTATGTATATATATATATATATATATATATATATATATATATTTAACATTAGATGGCGACTTGCTCTGACGTGCCGTGAATGTCGCTTGTGGATAATAACTAAGTCACTTCTTCAAGGGCAAAGGTGAGGTGTTAGTTTTACAAAACATGTATGGCTAACAAAGAAGGGCTGTTTCCAAAAAAGTCAGAGGCTTCCTCTATTAATGCACAGCCGCTATCATAGACACTTTGTCCAAGTTAGACAGCATAACAGATGATAAAACAGAAGAGGTGAACACTATATTAGCCGTGAAGACCCTGCGTGGGACATGTCGCCGGCGGCAGGGGGACGCCAGAGGACACGCTGCAGACGCGCAGTGACGGCCGCACCAGTGTAACCCTACCTGTCACCCTGCACCTCTGATACCGCTCTTAAGGAAGCCACCCTTAAGGAAGCGCCATCAGCCTGCTGCTGGGGCCATAACGCACCACCTATAGACACCACACCGTCCGCTTAGGTTTGGCTTAATCGGCCTCAAAGTCACCGATTAAGCGACACTTTCCATGCGTTTAAAGACACTGCGCCCCCCATCGGCCTCGGAGGGAATCGCAGCCTGAGACTTTCTATAACAAAACGCGCTATTCGGTTCCTTACGTCGTTAAAACATTTTCCGTGCGCAGACAGCGCGACGAGCGGTACCGGGCTCTGTGGGCACCGGCACCGGTATCGAAAGCGAGGCTGCGGGCGGCGGAGCCCCCCACCCGGAGGGGGAAAGGGGCGCCGGGTGGCCTCGGGCTCCCGTCGCACTCACCGGCTCTCAGGGCGTCCCTGACGCCCCCCGAGATGCGCGTCCTCCTGGCCAGCTCCCTCCAGGACAGCCGCTCGCCGTCTAAGGCCACTTCGCACAGCCTGTTCCTCACCAGGAGCTGGGATGACAAGACCCGCGGCTGCTTCTCCATCTTCCTCCTCCGGAATAATAAATAAAAGGCGGTCCCGGCTATCGGCGTGCGGCGGGTTATCTAAGGCCGGGCATGGCGGCGGGGCGGCGGCGGAGCGGCGGCCGGGGCGGGCGGGCGGGTTGCGCGGCTCCGGGCTCCCACCGGCTGCGTAGCGGTTTCCTCTCAGCGGAGGGGAGGGGGGGCTCTGCGCGTGTCGTCAGCGCGCACGCGGATCCGGTCACGGGGCCGGGGGGGATTCTCTCATTACCGCAAACACAAAAGCCTTCCGGCACCCTGCGCTTCGGGCTGAGGCGAGAAGGCGCCGCAGCCGCAGCCGGTGCGCAGCGCTGCTCTTCAGTCTGTGTTTGTGGGAACGCAGTGCAGGGTGTTGCGTGTTTCTCACCTCCAGGGGGGTTGTCCTGGGAGGTTCTGAGGGGCAGGCCGAAAGCACGTCTCCTGCCCCTTATCCACGTGGGGTACAGCGCCCTTGAGCACCAGCCCCCAGTGGCTGCTCTCTGGGTTTTACTTTAGACCCAATCCTGGTCACCAGGGGCAAAGTCCTATCTTGCCAGATAGACTTAAGACAGTCCTAAGATGGCAATGCGGTCCTCTCAGATCAATTCTGGATGAATGTCTACAGATTAGGGATGCTGATGATGTGATCGCACCAAGAACACAGCACTTTAACACATGGGACCATTACTAAAATGTGAAAGCCTCCCTGACACACACACACACACACACAAACACATGCTTTTACCTTTGACATTAAGCTTTTACATTTGTTTAATGCCACTTTCAATTTCCACCCATTTGTACAGCTGGATATTGTACTGAAGTAATTCATGCTGAGCAGCCTGTTCAGAAAAGCAGTGGTAGATTTATTTTAATTGCTCAGGTAAAATGAGCTTTTAAATTAAAAATAGCACACTTGTAGGAATTTAATGTGTCTGCTACAATGGGCCCAACTGCTAAATGTCTTATATTAATAATTTAATATCTGTTTTCACAGTGAATCGGTGCTGCAATATTGTCAGAGGGTTAATTTGATCTTTATCTGTTTCCATAAGTTTAAATGAAATTCTTTTCCCCTTTCAACCATAGATATTATCAGTTAAGTCTGTTAGCAGGTAATTACAGAGTTAGATGAAATGTAATGCTGACCTCTATTAAATGTTCATCAGAATCAGAATTCTTTATTGTCACTGCATGAACGTACATACAATGAAAAACTGGCTCACCCCAGTGGTAGCATCAATAAACAAACGAGAACACATGTTAAAGGCAGAGGCGGACATTTCAGGTCCAGAAAGTAAAAGTCCTGAACAGGATTTGTTTCAACCAACCAGCTGAGTACTATGTGACTAGCATTCTTTATGCTCAACTAGTAGGTTAAAACAAAATCCTGGTCTGGATTTTTACTTTCTGGACCTGCAATGGCCACCTCTGGTTAAAGGATGGTTACAGAAACGGTAAATGAACAGTAAATAATAACACCTGACCGGGATTTACAGCAATAAATAAGGTCACAATATACTTATATAAAGCAGACAGTGTGTCAACAAGTTTAAAGGAACAAGTGTAACACAGCAAGTGTTAGTAGTTTTATGTCGTAATAGTAGCGTTAATGATAGGTACCCTGCATAAGGAACACTAAAGCCCTAATTAAATAAATATCACTTTTCTTGATTTTATAGAAAAGTTCAATGTAATATGATATAAACAACATATATTATTTAACGAATTTGTGTATATTCTAATGTGTAGCCTTTTGGCTATGTCAGTGCTGGTTTTTTGTGGGTTATTATGTATAGTACAGTGGTTTTCTGGAGTTACGTCCCCTTGACATGTCATTCATAAAGCGCCCGGTTACACATATTACAATTTCAGAATAGCTATTCATTCAAGAGCTATTCATCGCGTACCAATCTTAAAACCGTAATGTACAACGTACAACTCCAAGTTGATGTGCAAAAGATGTACTCATTAGTTTATTTATATATAAAAGATCTATCCGAATTCCTATCAAGGGTAGTACAGGTGCTTGGGAAGTAACACGCTTCATTAGTCCGTGCGTCTTACGTAAAAGGCACGCACGCCCGGCGTGTCTTTTAATTGGAGCTTATCACTGCTGAAGTAGCGAATCCGGTGCTTTCGCCGAAGTGGAATAGGGATACTGGCGGGGTTCCCCAGAGTGGTGGAAAGGCAAACACTGAAGTCTTTGGAAGGCATTTGGCGCTTTTTAGCTCCCTCCTTGTCGCCGACATGGTGATAATACGGAGCTAAACAGGCGTGCAAATGTGCCGTTTACTGCAAGAGCGCAGATTTCCCCGCTCAAAAACATGTTAATCAGCTAATTGCCGGGTTTAATAGGTGTGTTTGAGCAGAGAAATCTACAAACTGTGTTGGATTCTGGCTCTCCAAGACTGGAGTTAGGCAGCCCTTGTTTACTGTAATGATAACACTGTTTACTATTGTTATATACATACAGTGTTTAACGTATACAGCGAATTATGCTGGTGCCACATCTGTGGCCACCACGAAGCTGCTTGGTTCGCCACTTCACACCCCCTCCCGTAACCACACAAATGTTACACTTAAACTTTATTCAGCTATCTTTTTTAAGTTTTAACTAACTATTTTATCTAGGTTTTCAGCTATTAGGTTTTTTAAATTGCACTCCGTCTTATATCCTAATGCACGTTTAAACAGTTCATCTATTGTATTCCCCTAACCAAAATGAAACGGTGTTGAGTGCTCCTGATGCAGCCCTGCTAGGCTGGCCTTCTGGTGGGACTGGGTGGCCTTTGTCTGTCACCCTGCTCTTCTGCACCACGCCCAAGGAGAGCTCAGCACAGGGGAAGTCTGCTCTTCCCTCGGGCTTGCGTGTGCATGACTTTCGGAAACGGTACATTTGATTTGGTTTACATTAGTTTGGTAACTGCAGCTCTTCCTGATTTTGTGCCCTGTGACTGAGGAAAAAAAAATCATTAGCCTTTTTAAGTTGGGGAAGTTTATTTAACGTTTTGAATGGTACATTTTTGATTGTTAAAGTTGGAAAAATGTGTGAAACTTATGACATTATTGCTTTAAAAATTTAGAACCCCATGATTATCACACCCATTAATCTCAGGCTCATATATATATATATATATAATTTTTTTTCTTCTAATATTTGTTTGCTTAATTGGATCATAAACTAAGCAGTGCTTTTCTATTTCAATTACTTTGACATGATATAAAGTACTAATATAAAAATAATCAAAAATATATAAGTGTGCCTTGCTGTCTATCAGATAACTTCAGTGGGTTACCAGTTGGGTGCAAAATCACATTCATTTCCACCAGGCACTAACCGTATATATTTCTTCACAATACTAAGCCATGGAAAGGTTCCCAGTGGAAAGCCTGTCTGCTCACGTCATGGGAACTCTAATCTAAGCATAAGAAATCCATCCATCCATTTTCCAACCCGCTTTTCCTATCAGGGTTGCGGGGGGTCTGGAGCCTATGGGCACAAGGCGGGGAACAACCCAGGATGGGGGGCTAGCCCATCACAGGGCACACTCACACACCATTCACTCACACATGTGGGCAATTTAGGAGCTCCAATTAGCCTCAGCATGTTTTTGGACTGTGGGGGGAAACCGGAGGAAACCCCACAACGGCACGGGGAGAACATGCAAACTCCACACACATGGAACTGGGCAGGATTTGAACCCCGGTCCCAGAGGTGTGAGGCAACAGTGCTAACCACCGCACCACCCAGCATAAGGAATATTTATTATATATATTTATATATCTTAATATTTATGCATTATATGATTATGTTTGTAGTGCCTGCAAATTAAAAAAAATAGATGTGACTAAAAATTGAGAAATTTCAATTGGCACAGGTAGTTTTTTCTCATAAAAAGGATGATAGCAAGGCTGTGTCAGAATTTACACATAAAAATTATGCCATATCTGAGTAGCCCAGAATATCCAGAAAACAAAAACATTAAGCATATGTGGCTAACTAATGTGCATGCAGTGTAATAAGCCAAAAATCCAAGGGGTAGAAGAATGCTCAAAATCAATAGGGTTAATTTCAAGTGTTAAAATTCTCCAGCATGACCCTGTTTAATGATCATCTGATGATTAGCAGCACTAGGGCTTGGGACACCATTGGATAATATGTATTTTTCCTGAGATTCCATATGGCCAGTGCAATTTGGAGAAGGCCTTTGTCACCTGTACCAATCAATGTAGGCCAAAAGATGCTTTAGATTTGGATTTTTCTGGATAGAAACTTTCAAATGAAAAATGCAAAGACCTACTTCATTCTCTATGCTGACTCAAGGCAGTCTGATTGTTTCTGAACCCTTTAATTTTCTCACTGTCCATTCAGCTTTATTGTCAACCTTTATAATAAATTGGATTTTCTTTTCACCTGTTTAATGACTTTTTTAACATATGAGGAAATCTAATCACAAAGGACAATTAGATTATATATCTCAGCTAGACGGTCAGTTTCTTTACTTGACTATTAATGTAAGTCACTCATTGTGCTAATTTTGGTTAGCAAATAAACCTTTTCATTGCTGCTCACTTTTATGGAATATAACCGGGTATCCAGGACCCACTGGGGACATTAATTTGCTTTGTGTTAATATTACGGAAGTTCTGTCCTCTGCCGAACAGGAACTTAAAATAGATTTTTTTATTTATATGGGGTTTTTCCACTAGTGGCACTGATGCTCCTTACTAAAAAGTTTAGGAACACCAGCACAAAATTTAGACACACCACTTAAATCATCCTGCAAAGCAACGCAATAATTTTTTTTTAACAAGGTAGTGTTTTATTTTAATGGAAAAAGTCACAGAATGAAGTAATGCTTTAAGAGAAAAGAATAATAGTTCAACAATGCTTTTTTATAAAAAACATAAAGAGTTTATGTCATTGTCACTAAAGGGACACAGGGAGTGAGAGTCCTTATGGGCTGGACTCAGGGTGCTGACATCATGCGCAGAATCTTTTCCGCCCTGCCTTACTATGATGACGATGGCCTTGTGTTAGCTCTCCACTCTAGTCACCATCTTTTTCCCTCACACACAACAACAGGGTTGGGTATCATTTAGATTTTATAGATTTAAAATCTGATTCTGATCCTGCTCATCGAATCCAGTGCTTGTCGATTATTTGTTAAATATTCGTTAAATTCTTCAATATAATACGGTAAAAAATGCCCAAATATATCAATAGCATTTTTACAACAAAGCTTACTTGAAGCTGTTATGCCATTTCCATATTTTGTTAAAACAAAAACAGGGTGTTTCATGTTAATTAAGGTTAACAATCTCACTTTGAATTTTCGATGTCAGTTTGTCCTTGATGTCAGTAATGCTTCACATTTCTGTTCAATTAGCCTAAAATGGTTTTAATAATCTGTAAATGGTAATTAAGTCGGGTTTTATCTATGGTGCAGCTTAATAGCAGGAGGTACATAAAACTAAATGAATGAAACAATGGCTGAATGAAAATTTAGTCTGCAGGTCACAAAATGCATCTAAATGGTCCTGCCAGCAGCAGAAATGTGAATAAATGCTGAGTTTGGAGCCCTGTTACAGATTCAGACCTCTTTAAAAAAAACTGTCCTATTTGGCTTTGACATGCCCCTTTCCTTTGTATTGTCTATATAAATGTCTTAACTCCTGTGTGTAAGTAATCTAACAGAATTTTAGATTTGGTCTGTAGCTAGTATTTGGTGCTTTGCTAATCAAAATATTGACTGAACATGGTAATCTCAGTGTTCATAAACTGCCTGTGGTCTGTTTAATTTCGTAGTTGGTGCTTTGATCTGAAACATACGCTGCCATTTGTGACTATTTACTTGGAGTAATTCAGGCTAAGTACTTTAAGGGCTCTTCTGATGGGTTCCTGGTGTCCAGGCTCTAATTTACAATGCTGCTGGGCACCCTTGGACAATGGTGGGAAAGGCGGATGGTGTCAGTTGTCTTGCAGTCCTTTTCGCTACCCAGTCGTCTGACCATCTGACCATGGGGTAGGTGTGCCAGCATTTGGGGCACGGTCACATTCGGAAATCAGCAGGGGTGCCGTGATCAGCACTGTTGTCCTTCTTGCATGGAGCTTTCTGCCACTCGCACCTTTACAGTATAACTGTGCCGAAAGCACTTCTCTCACGCTGGGAAGATGGAATCACGTCAGATTCCATCGCTGAGAACAAAGCGGGGAAAACGGGGAGGATGAGGAGGACTCCGCTATCCCTGATCGAGCTGCTGAACTTACTGAGTGGGGAGCTGGTTTGGCAACAAGCGCTGGGTCTTCAAGGGGTAACATCACGTGCCTTTTTCAATTTATCCCAATCTCTGGAGGTGAAAAAGCAGCTCTGTTCTGTTGTACTGGCGTTCAGTTTCACTACTGGATACCCGTTTGATTATTGACAAGAGGATTTCAGTGTTTGCCCCAAGGTAGCACAGATGTCTGCCTTTGTTATGAGGCAGCATCGTAATCTTAGTCTCGGTGGACCTTTGCTCAACCAGCTGCTCGTTTAGGTTCTGGTTTACACTGAAAGACGTCCACTATTAAAGTATTCCTGCATTCCCACACTAACGCTGCCTGAAAGCATCATAACCTGCTGCTGGAGTCGCCGTGCTAGTTTCCTGTGCGGCTGCCTGGTGTCCTTCAGCCCTTTCGTCTGCTGCTGACAGGCCCAGACAGGAGATGCTCACCGCAGGCGCGTTCCCTCACCGCAGACCGAAGGACCCTGCATACAAACCATCCAGTTTATCGCGGCATAAAGCCTAATGACGTTTTGTTGAATGAACCCACTGTGCTGCGTGCGTGAGGACTGTGCGCAGCTGCCCTTCGCCTGCGTCGTGTGTGGCTGTGTCGCAGTCCCTTTCAGCTCCAGTCAGAGTTTAGCCTGTTAACTGTTGTACACTCAGTCTCCCGCATACATACCCTCCTTCGTTTTGTGCTGCGGTTTTTTGTCTTATTCAGTAATGGAAGTCAAAGCAGGATGATTTTGGTCCCTATGAAAATGTGGTGCTGAACAGGCAGTTAGTTCGCAGTGCACTCTGAAGGGGGCGCTGTGGCAGAGAGGGAGACGTCCAGCGTCCATGTGCTGCGGATGTGGCCGGCGGTGACACTGGGCTGGAGGTAATTCATGAAGTGTCATTTCCCATTATGGCGGCGAGGCCGTGAGAGCCCATCGAAATGCGGCTGTTGACAGTTTATTAAATACGCACCCTGGCTGCCAGAAAAAAGCAGGCTTAATTACATGTATGTAATTAAGCTGGTGTGAGGGGGCATGACAAAGATGAATGTGTCTACAGTCTAGATTTTCTGATTTCAGTGGCAGGCTCATCAGAACACTGCTCTTCCTGAACATAATTAAACACTGGCTGTGTATTTAACGGCCATTGTCTTTTAATAATCCCTCTATATTCCTGAGTGTAGAATACTGCCCCCTAGTGTATCCTGCGAGTCTGGCTGAAAAATTGTGTGAGGTGCGTCAGACTTGCGCTGGTGCTCAGCAGTGAAAACTTTTAAAAACTGTCTTTAAAAGCTGAAGTGGCAGTGGTTCCGTACCATAAATTGAAGATTAAAGGTATGCTAAGTCGATAATTACGCAATGTGTCAGGACAATTACAATGTAATTAACATCGTAACAGGATGGCTAAATCACATACTTCAGAAAAAGTATGTGATTTTGGCAGTTGTTCGTTATGATGCCATTTGAGGACGAGAGTGGGGCTGGCGCCACCTGCTGGCCTCCCAGGTCACAGCTGTGACAGCCCTTTTTCTTGCTAATAATGGGGATTGGGGTAGGTTGTGTGTGTGTTTATGGGCGCACATGAGAGAGAGAGAGAGAAAATAAAGGATGGGATGCTTATAATGACCATGCTGCTTTGTGGGTGTCGCCCATGGATAGATTTATACCTGAAAGTCACTGTACTCTGGATAAGCAGGTATAGATGCTGAATGGTTTTTACTACACTAATTGTAGCATTTTGGCAATAGCTCTGTGATGTAAGGTCAATAAGGACAGGCAGAGGGTCAGAATGCAGCAGGGGAGTGAGTGATACATTGTGGAAATGCTCTTGGGAGTAGACCAGAGGTGGGGAACCGGATCCATGGGGGGCCGGTGTGGGTGCGGGATTTTGGGATGACCTCTCAATCAGCCAATAATAAGGCACTGGTTCTCAGCTCCAGTCCCGGGGACCCACTCTTATTGTCTGATTGAAAGGTCATCCCAAAAACCCGCACCCATGCCGGCCCTCCATGGATCTGGTTCCCCACCTGGAATGTCGCCGTCGTCAGCTGGATGGCTGGACACAGAGCGAGACGAGTTTCTCAGCCCCTTTACCGGAGACGTTTAGGTGCTCCCGGGCCTGAGCTGAGCTGCAGGTGGAACCAAAGGTCGGAATTCTTACCGCATTTTAGCAACGGAAGTGAAGACATCTGCCCGCTATCAGTTGGTGGCAGTTGTGCTGCCGTTGCCATGACGACTGGGAATCCCTGCCTCGCTCCCTGTGTTACTGCTGGGGGAGCTGCTGGTCCACTGCAAGCATCCAGGCCCGATCTCCTCAGTCCCCCCCTACACGCCGATTCAGACATGATTCCCCACCTAATGACTGGCAGTGGGGCACAGCTGTGCGGTATACTTTAGTTCAGTTTAGTACAATGCTGATGCATTCAGAGAAGTCTGCGAAAACGCAGGATATTTTGGTCACTTTCGTGCTTGGGGAAAACCTCAGAATTCAGGAGGATGCCCAAGCTGGGGCGTGTGTGGGGTGTGGTACCTGCACTGTGCTGCTTGTTCATATCATAACAGCTAATGGGAGTAACTCCAGTATCAGGGTGTGATGCGTTTGCACCCAGTGGTGATGCAAAATCAAGGACTATGTGTGACATCAAACCAGGATCCAATTTCTATGCCAGATTTGATCTTTGGGCAGCTCTCAGCCTTCCATTTATCTCAAACTATCCAGCCCAGTGACTATTTTTCCTCCCTTACTGAATCAGGTGGCTTGCTGGAGGTGGAGGGTCATGATTGGTTGTGGCCTGGTACTGTACACCTTGCAGTTCTCTGGGGTCTTTCAGGAACAGGAAGATGGTGATCTTTGACAAGCAGAGTGAGATCCTCGGACCCGAAGCCCCCAACCGCTTGTGTTCTTTGGTAGAATCTGTTGCGTCTTTCACTTCAGTAGATGTGCTCATACGTGTCCATAATCTGTAATTGTGTGTGTTTTCTGTTCCCCGCCTGGAATGTCATGGGGAACTGTTTCCCAGCTGACACACAGGAGTGCGAGGGAACTTGTCCTTTATTTGACACTTTGACTGCGCCTCTACTTTGTAAGATGAGAATGGTTTTAAAGCATTTAAATCTAAATTCCCTGTTGGAAATGGAATTATTTTCTCTCCCCTGTGATCTGTTTTATGGGAGAAATCTTTTGCTGGTTTTATTGTGAGGTCAAGGATAAATATCTTTTTTAAAGCCTCTGTCGTTTCCTGTATTCCCCTGTGACCCTGACCGGATTGACATAAGACGGATGTATGCCATGTGTGTGTTTGCCTTCCCCCCGATGCAGATCTGCGTGAGGGCGTGTTTGGGTGACTGTTGTGAACCCCCCCCCCCCTCCCTCCTTGTCTTTCTTTGCTGAGCAGTGTGTCAGAAGCTCTGACCTGTCTGTCCCTCCTTCCGGGACTCTGTCCCAGCTGACTTACCCGTCTGCCAGCCGCATGCATACTGCATACTGATTTCCACGCACCAGCACCTGCACCCTAAACCTGGCTGCTGAAATCTCTATGGCCAGGCTTTGGGTTTTAGGGTATGTCAGTTTTGGCAGTGTCTTGTGGTCATGTCCCAGAATGCACCTCTCTCCTCTCAGCATATAACGGCCATCGCTGGGCTCTGTCGTCATGCAGGAATAACGGTTGAATAGTTCATGGCTCCAGCCTGTCACCTCTTTTGCTCTGGCTCAGTGCCCCGTTCCACACTCATCCTCGCATGTGCAAGTGTGATTGACAGCTCTCCATGCGTCTTGCGCCTGGATGGTGATGTTACCTTTCCCCTCCTTACCCCCTCACCTGCCTGGAGGAATTTCTGTCGTCCATCTGCACTGCGTCCATCAGAAAATCACATCACCGAGACTATTTGGGTTGGGAGGGGCCCGTGCCCCTGAGGAAGGCTGCAGGTTCGAGGGTGATCTGCCTGAAAGGTGTGGCGCAGGAATCGGCACCTGCTGTAAAATTGGGTCTTCGCGGTTCAGTGTGTCCAGCGGGAAGAGCTGAAGGTGACTGAGTAGGCAGTGCGAAGGCGGAATGCACTCAACATGAGCTGTAAACAAGAACGGCGTGTCCTCCTGAAGAAGCTGCTGGACCATGAGTGCAATCACACATCCATCACAGGTGCCCACTCCTGGGCACCACTGAGAAGCTTGGGTTCTTCTGTCCTGGAGTAAGTTACACACTCTGTTACCCTGGCGTCTGAGCAATTCATTAGAGCAAATAAGAGCTAAATGTAAGCTTTAGTAGAAATCTAAAGTAGAATCAGTCTGAATCAGGGTTGAGGGCGGTTGTGGGATAAAGATGGCGATCTCTTACAAGTGAGTAGATCCTGAAGACATCATTTAGGACAGCTGTGAAATCTCTCCAGGACCCTAGATGTATGGCTCTGGCTGGAGTGATCGTGGTGAACTTCTTCACATTGTGGGGACCACAATGCCCCGCTGCGTCTCACACCATGGCTCCACTGACAGTCGGACGGCTGTTTCCTCAACAACGCCCTGTCCCATGAGACTACCTGCCCCCGGGGGAGTGTCTGTCCACATCAAAGCAAGCCGGCCTCCTGGGTTTAAAGACAAATGCTGTTGGACACCGTTAAGTGGTGTAAACATTGCTCTCTAACTCCGAGGTTCTGGAGTGATGGTGACTGTTCCATCCAGAGGGAGGTGGGTGGGCCATTAGAACTTTCCAGGCTTCTGTTCTCTACCCACTTAGATGCCAAGTGCTGCTTTCCTGTCTCTGTTCTAATAGCATGTTCCACAATCAAAATTGGTATGTTTAAATGCTGGTGTTGGAAAGCAGCTGTTAGCTGTAGATGGATGTGGAGCAGTTGAACTTGAGGAGGTCTTTTGGGTTGAAGCCCAGACCCTTTATGCATCGAATATAAAAGTGCAGAAGTTCCTCAGATAGCTGCAGATGCCAATGGAATGTCTGGGAGACCTTGTGGGAATTCACGTTTCCTTTCAGCAGTCTGGCTACTGCTGGCTACCACTGCAGCATTGCACGGAGGTCCAAGACAACAATCCTGAATGAATTTTGCAGTTTAAAATCAGCCCCCATTTGCTTCTGATTTTTTCCCTACTTCAAATACATCAGTCAAATTCATTCCGGTCTTTTTTTTTCTATTTAAATCTCACAGGGTCTCCTTCTTTTGTCCCCTATATCTGTACTGTGTTATTCGAATATATATTCCAGGAAAAACAATTTGTTGTGGGAAATGAGATGGTCGGTGCTAATAAATAGATACATATCATGCAGCGGGCCGCTTCGCATAATGCGTCTTGTAACTTTTCATCACAGCCCAAATAGAATTTCTACTTAGATAAATTATTCATTTGTAGGACATAAGAAACCGTTTCTGCCTCCTTTAAATGTTATCTATTTATAGATTTAATCAATGCCGTGGCATTGTGCAGAATTAAGTCGCACGTTTCCTGGAAACTCGACAGATGGAAGCAGATTCATCTGGCTGAAGGAGTAAACATAGTGGTAAGGATGTGGAGGTGCCTGGGAGCTGCCGCCCCCCCCGCGCTGATGGTCCCCGCTCTGGCTCTGTCCCATTAGCACTGCTTTGGATCGCTTCTTACAAACAGCCCTTGTGTTTCGCTGCTTGTTTACTCCTCTGTCTGTGGGGAGAAAAGCAGCATTTCCAGCTTCGCACAGGGCTCGCTTTGAACACGCAACACAGCGGCCGCGATTAGACCTGTCAGCGAATGTTGCGGAAAACTGACAAACCGCCGTCTGTTGTGTGTCTTCTCGATCGCGGCGCGTGCTGGTTTCGGGTTAAATATAAGCCGGCTGTCTAAGCATGCGCTCCGGCCTTCTGCCGCCTAGTTCAGCCATCCTGGCTCCAAAGAGCTGCAGTCGCCTGCCCTTTCATCCCATCCCAATGGGCTGGCCTGGCACTGCCGCTAAAGGTGCTGCCATCAGGCGTCTGGCGGAAGGCGAGCCAAGATGGCCCCTGACCCCAGCGCCTTGGGACTGCGCGTTCCTGGATCTGAGGGCCACGTTCCCTATGTTGAGCCTCGCCGGCCTCTGCAGCATCCTACAACACGCTCGCGGACTTGAAGCCACCGACTGACCCGATGCGAGTTCCAACTAGTAACCATACGCTCACAAGGCCACTCCCTGGTTTACATGGTGCAGGCTTTACTCATGGATCTGAACATAATCGAGTTTTGTGACCTAGGCCAGCCACCTACGTGGTAATAGATAAAAGATAAGAACCACTCTGTGTCTGCTTAGCAGGTCCGGGTGAGCCCTGTTGGTGACGAATCCATCTGGACGAAGGTAAAGGTGGGGTGAGGGTTAGGGGAATAGCCCTCCCTCCAGGCAGGCCAGCAGTCAGTGCAAATGAGGGGGGGGTGGCTTTTGTGATTCCTCTTCCCGAGGGCTCTGTGAGGTAGGGGCGTGGGGGGAGGATGTAAGTTTGTGTCTAACTCCTCCTACTGGGAGATTAATGTCACGGGGGGAGATATAACAGTTTAATTAAAGTGCAGGGACACAAGATTCATTGACTAATTTCTTCTGCTGACAGCACAAAGGAGGGTTTCGAGCAGGAGGCCGAGCAGAAGCACTCGTGCGTGGCTCCGCGTTTAATGACTCGGATTTACCTGCACCTGTTTGCGGCACTCACCCGAGGCTAAGGCCGCCAGGATACACAGCTGACATGCCTCCCTCTGCTCGAGGGGGTCAGTCACAGACTGGCAGGTTCAGTTTTGTGGCTTTTATCTGCGGGTACGACCTTCGGGGGGTTGTTTGCACAGCCCGACCGTCTCATAGCCAAGCCGCTGAGGTGCACAGATGATTACCTCCATCTTTGCCTTGAGCAGCCCCCATAATCTCGGGCCCCCGTGGTGCCGCATTACTTAGGTGCACCCGATTCCCCGTGTGGGTTTAATTGCGCTCGATTAGTACCCATGCAGGACGCAGTGATGCGGGTGGCTCCGTGCCTCTGGTAGGAACATGTTACAGTTGCACCAAAGATGGAGAAGCATGCAGGTGAATGTCCAAGGGCGGGTGCAGCGTGGGTCCTGCGTGTCACATGTCGCGTGGTGACAGCCGGTGGCCCTGTGCACTAACCATTTCCCAACGATTGCCGGTGTCTGTGCCAGCGTGTTCCTCTCACAAGAATTGGTGAGAACACGAACCACATACATGACGAATAACAGTAATTCTGAGTCCTGGAGGCCTGTCAGATTCTCCCCTATTCTGTCTTTATTAACACTCCCAGCATGCAGACTGAAGCTGTTGAGGGCACAAAGTCCACACTTTGCGAAGAGTGTAATTGGATGGGCGGGCAGCAGTGACTTGGGCTCCACCGCGTTCCGCTAACGCTGACGACCTGCAGTCATCCCGTAAGCCTGCTGAAGCTAACGATCGTGGTTCATTGAGGAATGCATTCCGCTAATGCTAAGAGCCTGGAGGTGTCACGCTTAGCATACTGCTAGCACAGCTTTCAATCTAGCAGTCGTATAGTGAGCCCTAGATAGCACTGGATGCAGAATGAGGAAAATCTAAGGTGCGAGTAGGTGGTATATTTCGGGGTGGTGGGGGGGGTATGGGGGGGGTGGTGGTCGGTCTGGACTCCTGTCCCCCACTGTCACTGGAGCTCGTCGGGGACCCTTGTCTCTCTCCTTTTTCTGGTCTCCTGTCCCCTGCTGTCACTGGAGCTCAGCTGGGACCCTGGTCTCTCTCCTCTCTCTGTTCTCTTTTCCCCCGTTATAATTGGAGCTCGTCTGGGACCCGGGTCTCTCTCCTCTCTCTGGCCTCCGGCTCCATGCTGCTGTTAGATCTCTTCTGGGACCCCGGGCTCTCTCTCTTTCCCTCCACCTCTGGTCTTTCCCGCTGCTAGCGGCAGACGCTGACCCAGTCTGGGGTTTCACTGAGGCCTCGCCCAATCATCTTCAGGCTTCTCTCTACAAGTCACCCCCTAGGCCTGTGCGACTGTCATTTTAATGCACACATTCAAGATGTGTACAGTCCCTTAAGTGATTTGTGAAAAAGAACACTGTTCTCCCTGTCTACCCCCCATAAAATATTCATTGCAACATGCAGGTAATTTATTTATGGAGCTGCAGGCTTTATTCATTAGGTTGTATCTTTTGTTTATTCTGTACTTTTTTCTTTTGCCTCGGATAGCCGCTGGCTTCAGCCTTAGACGGCTGCCTGTCCGACTTTAACCCTTTCACCTTTGACGAGGTTTGCTAGGAGTTTTGTCTAGTTCCACCAAAAGCAGAAAATATCTCCTAGTACCCACCAAGCAAAGGGCTCAACTCTCTCTCAAATCGTCTCCACTCCGACAGGTCGGTAGTGGTGTAATCAAGGAATTCTTGAACTTACCTGTCTTATCAGCGGAAAACGGCCAACATGTGACTGAGCACTATGCAGCTGATGGATAAGCTATTACCTTCAGAAACTTTCCCTCACCTGAGATAAGGCCGTCAAAACGTGTGGGATGTTCTCTGTGAAGGTGAAGGCTCCCGGGTAATGCTTTGCTTGATCACGCCTCTCTAGATTAGGACATGTTTAGCATGGAGGTGAGATTAGGGCTGCCTTTCTCATAGCCCCGGGTTGTAATACATCAAGTCGCGAGGAACGATATGCAAGAGGGCTGGCGTTTTGTGACACAGTGTGCTCACCGGGGGAGTTACGGGGACGTATTTTTAGCTGGTCGGGTAAAATAAATGTGTTATCCCTGAAAACAGCCAAGGTTGTACATTCCCAGGAAGCACCGCTGTCACGCCGTCAGATGTTAGCGATTGGCTGCACTTGGCATTCATTTTAAGAGGGAGGCAATGTGCTGATGTGTTGGGCCACCTTGGTTCTAAAGTGTGGGCTGTAACGTTACGTCTCAGGTGGACAGGCAGTAGGTCTGGCCTCTTATTTCTGTCTCTGGAGGACTTACTGATGTACCTACTGCCCTTGTCTAACCCATCCCAAATCTCTGCCCAGCTGCTGGGCAGGTAGCTGTTCATAACCTGGCACCTTGTTATTGTACTCTGCCTGAGAAGCTCACAGTGCTGCTATTGGAAGTTCAGTATCTAAACCTTAGCCAGAGCTCTTTGACCTCTTGCGGGGATGATACACATGGCTACTTTTTGTGCAATGTCGCCAGGCACCTGCCAACCCGGTGAGACAAAGGGCAACTCATCAGGATCCGGATGATCGTGAAAATTTGCCCACTGTTGACCAAAGTTTTTCAAATAGATATCTGTGGCCCAATATCAATGAAAAAGTGCCGGAGTAATATTCATTGTGTTGCAACATTGCTCAGAAAAGTTGCATTGTGTATCGTCACTCCGGCTGCCCTTCGTAAGAGCCGGGGATCTCTGCAGACATTGTCTGAGACTCGGTGTGGCGCGAAAATCTCACATCAAAAAGCCTGCTCAGGTCGAAGGTGTGAAAAATGTTTGCTCTGAACGGTGATGAAAAGCAGAGGAAGAGTCTGTGTTCAGTGAATCCAGGCAGGGGGGCAGGCAGGTGGTGCAGTGGTTAGGGACGCAACCGGGTGCTCACGTAGCTGCCCCCTGCTGTGTCACGATGTCACATGGGTTAAATGCAGAGGACACATTTCGTTGTTGCGTGCTGTGGTGCGTCAACAATGACGATTAATCACCTTTCACTATTAAAAAAGAATCCCGAGTCGCAGAGAGAGGCCGTGCTATGATGTTCCTGCTGACCTTTTTTGTTCAGAATTATCACTCCTCTCTTTCATTAGTTCCCTCTGATGGCTGCTTAGCGGTGCTGACAAGGGCCATTTTCCACCTTTTTTTTTAACAGTGGCAAAATCAAAGTTTAATTTGCATGTAGTGCTCACTGGTAATGCCTCCAAGGAAAGCTTTTTGGCTCTTTCAGAATGTCCCACATGAAAAGCTCTAAGTTTAGCCGTGCGTTTCATTAATGTGATCTGGCCATTCATCCATCGGCCAAACACTGGGGACGAGTCCTGAGAAGGTCCCAGACAGCGCAGAGTGTAAGTCAAGGGTATACCCTAGACAGGATGCCATTTAATTGCAGGGAACACACGCGTGCGTGCACGCACACACACATACACACACACGCACACACACGCAAACACACGCACCTTTGTGGGGGCTGTCCATTAATTTCTATGCGAAAAACCCTAATCCCAACAATGGTACACTTAATCCCTACCCAGCCCTAACATTAATTGTAAGTAACAAAAATACAAGACTTTTTAGTTTTTGATTGCAGTTTTTTGTAAAACTGAGTTTCTCCTTGTGTGGACTTCTCCCATGTGTGGTCCCCATAATGTCAAAATAACAGGTTTTTATCACACAGTGTAGAGATTTTGTACCCACAATATAATATATACCTAACCCCCCCCCCTGCCACACACACACATACACATTTGGTATCTCTGTCTTTGTACGGACTCTCCATTCATTTCTATGGGCATAAACCTAACCCTAACTGATTACCTTACCCCTTATCCAGCTCTAACCTTTGACCATAGGTAACCAAATGAAATTCAAGATTTTTTTTTATTTTTATTTTTTTTATTGCATTCTGATTTTTATAAAATTCAGTTCCTATTCCTGTCCAGGTCAAAATAACAGATTTTTATCACATTATGGGGACTGGCTAGTGCTCCAGTCTCTATGCCATTTCTATGAGGTCCCCTTCTAGGATGCTTGTGCTGTTGTCCTGAAGGAGGTCCCACATGTGCTGTGCAGTGCTGTGCATTTATTGACCACTTTTCCTTCATTCTCTGTTCAAATGCCTCCAAAACCATTTCTGCTGTGTTTAGGTCAGGTGGTCATGTGATACAACACTATTAATCTCCTTTGTAGGCAGCTTGGTGTGTCCAAATTTTGTCTGGTACTGTATACATGACCACACACACACACACACTGGCAACATCCAGTAACCTAACTGCACATCTGTAGACTATAGGGGGGACCTGAAATGCCTGCAAGGTGGGATTATCAGCCCCCAGCACTGAAAGTGAAGCAACTGCACCTCCAACTGAGCCTCTGTGCCCCCCAGTGTGGTTTGTGAAGATGTTTAGCATAAAACCAAGTACCATTTCTGACATTTGCATCCTATCCTCTTGTGCCGAGTGGTGGTTTTGAAGGTGGGCATTTCTGATCAGCTGAAACTTGCTGCAAGGTAACTCATATTAAGGGAGCTGAGCCAGAAAGAATTGTGTATCACAGTACTTGAGCGTGGAGTGTTGTTGAGGATGAAGACACTCACAGGGACAGGGTTGATGCATTGGGTTTATTTCAGGCTAGTGAGGGGTTGGGGGGGGGGGGCGGGGGCGAGTGGCTTCAGATGAGAACTGAGAGTCTGACCTTTTCTCCTTCAATGGCCTGCAGTACCAATCCCTGCCAGCACCCGTCTCTGCTTGGGGAGTAAGTTAGGCGGATTGCGGCTGTGAATCGGGAGAGTGGAACCGCATGTGATGTTCGGGAAGGCTACTGTTCTGCCAGAGCCCGACTTTTAAGGCGCAATCAATTCTCTCATCCTGCTGACTTGACACTACTGCAGAAAGTCCAGCCACAGAATCACACACAAATGCTCTGCTAAGTAGAAATCATTTCTGTTGTCACTTCCTCGGTACAAAATAAAGATTTAATTTACTCCAAAATTGATTCCCTAAGCTTCTTTTTAAACAGTAGAACAGAAAAAAGTGGGATGTTTACTGTTTGTTTCAGCATCTATCAGTTTAGAAGACGGGAAGGCAGGAGGCCTCAGAAATCGGCCGCGAGGCTCCGAGGAGCTGCTGTCGCTTGGCTTTCCTGGGTTCACTGGGCTCTCCTCTTCATTCTGGAGCCAGTGTCTTGTCAGAAGCACAGGAGCCCCTCACACGGCTATAGAGCCTGTTTCTCTGAATCTGAGTTCCATGGTAACCTTTTCATGATGCAGGCTGAAGACCAAAGTCATCACTTACACCACTGTTCCTTTAAAAAGCTGTACTTGATTTCAGAAATAAGTGCTAATAATAATATGTATAATTTATAAATAATTAACATAAATAATATGTTAATTGATTTGAAGGATTGCGGGTGAGTCACGAGCACACTGGAAGTGATGCGGCCGCGGTCGAGCTGGATGACACTGTACCTTACTCATGGCTGCGGCTTTTCTTTCAGTGAAGTATGAAGGTCCAGCATCACTGTGATTTGTGGGGTCTAATGTCATTTTGCCAGCAACTGAGACCAGAAATTAACTGCCCAGTGAAATGTGACCCTCCAGGTCTTTGAGTGCAATGTCATCCATTTTTCACTTTAGCAGTACTTAACTTCTACTACCCTTTGTAGTTCTGTTTTGTATTTATTTTTAAATCTCTAATATAGCCGTTTGCTGAACAGGTCTGTTTTTTTTGCAGATACATTCACTAAGCATGCAATCAAAAAAAAAAAAAACTCTTAAGAAGGAGAGCTTTTTAGAAGATGATATTCTATACAGGTTTCAGAAGTATGCTTTAAATACAATGCATGTTGTGACTGTTGGCCTGAATCTCGTGCTGTGTTCTTCTGATAAGAGTGGTTCTTCCATTCTTCCTGGCCCATCCTGTCATCTGCGTGAGACATCCCATCTCCATCGTCACGCAGGTGACTCAGTGTCCTCTGGATGCCCAGCACTATGTTCATATCAAAGCCAAGTTCTCCCACTCTGGCAGTGAGCTGCACGCCAGCAAAGGTCCCGCTGAAACCGTCCCGTGTCTCGGCTATGCAAAATCCCCTGATTTGCATTCTGGTGAGGGTGCAGTGTGCCGGCGCGGAGCTGAGAATGCTCTGCATTTAGAGCTCTCTTCATCAAACCGCCACGAGCTTCGTATCTTTGTTTCTCCTGCTGTTGGAGAGCATCATCCTCCTGCATCGCATCTGTGCATTATATAGGTTGCTGTGGTGCTCCTCTACATGTCCTCCCCCAGGGGGCTCCTCGGGCGCAGAGCTCTGTGCTGAAACGACAGCTGTCCCTCTCCTCAGTCTGCAGGTGCGTGTTAAATCTAGACTTTTCCGGCTGGTGGTGGGACTCGGAGCTTCCCCCGTCCGCGCCCTCAGCAGTACACCGGTCTTTCGGCATCGGGGACTTGCTGAAGGTGACCGGCTCCACTTTAGAGGTTTCCACCTGTCACCACACTCTGTGTCTGCAGAGCCATAGAATGCATTACCGATTAGGGTTAATTACGGCGGCATATGTTAATCGGCTCTGTTTCTGGTGGAGCGGGGGCCGCACGTCTGCACATACATCTTGTTTAAAGGCTGTCTGAGCATGGGTGTAAAAAATAGTCGCACAGAAAGTGACTTTACTGATTAATGGATTGCTGTGGTGGTAAATTTGGCGGTAATCAATTATGGCGTCACGTGGCCGCCGTCGTGTACGGACATCTGCTCCATATTCCTGCAGCACATTAGTGGTCCTCTGCTCGCCGCCGGCAGAGCCAGCTTTGAAGATGAGCAGGGCCTCCTCTGGAGTTCTGAAAACCAGCTCTGCCTCTTGCAGAAGTTGAAGCCGAGCTCCATGCCTCCCCAGTCGAAGACCCGACTGCCGAAATCAGACGGGCGAGTGCCCGGGTGGGTGAGCCGTACGGCTGTAGCTCTTATCGAGAGATTGGGGGGTTTCGACTTCCACCGTTATGGCAGCCTCAGGCACGTTTGGGCCATGCTAGTGCGAGCTGGCTTGTGGTGGTCATCTTCTGCAGAGACAAAGGTGCCACATTAACAGCTCCTCGTCGCCGGATCTCATGATGGAGGGAAAGGCCACGCCTTGACGTGCTCTCCTCTCCCCGCAGGCAGTACCCAGCTGTGCCACTTCTTGTCCCTGCATCCATGCTGCAGACTGACACACTTCCTTTGAGTACCTGAAAGAAGCTTAGCAGTTCTGGTTGCTTTGTAATCTCTCATGAGCACCGGACCTCACTCAGGGGAACGTTATGTTACTGGAGAAGCCTGCACTGAAATGTCTAGAGCACGTTTCTCAGAGAGTGCGAGGTGATCCCTGCCGTTCACAGCCTGGTGTACCTGAATTTGGGAATGTCTGCCCACTCCATTGGCAAGATGTCCATCTTCAGGTCCAACTCAGACTATTGGTGATCCAGCCCTGTCACATCACTCCACAGGTTCCCACATGGAGGATCCTAGAGATGAGATGCCCAATGTCTATGTGATATATTATGTCTGGAGCTTTAGCCAGGTGTGCCTCAAAGATCTGAAAATTCCATGTTTCTCCTTGACTCTATTTCGAGATGCCCCCCCCCCCCCCGCCTGTCAATAATGAAGGGGTTACTGAACCAGCTGCCTTTATTCCAGACCAGTCACAATCGTTAGAGCTGAACGCAATTAGATTCCTGTGTCATCTGGAAGGTTACGCCTGAGCTTATTAACAATAACCCTTATTATTATATATTTCTCAGCTTAAGGTTTCAGTTCATTTTCCACCCGTCCTGGCTTCTGGCTTGCGCGCAAACAATTTTCACTGTGTTAAATATACTTTGTCTGTGAGCTCCCGGTAGCTTAATGTACTTTGCGATTTTGGTTTTAGGTGGACAACAGTGTTCATACCCCCCCTCTTGCGCTCATCTTTTTCATTCCATTGGAATGTCAAGTTCTTCCCAGGAGATGAGGGTCGGGACTGTGATGGGCAGACCTCTGAGGAAGAGGAGCACCTTCATCACGCGCCAGCGCTTGATGACCGGGGTAAATGCCCGGTGGAGGTCATCTTCTGCAGAGACATGTGGATGTGGTGGATGAGGTGGATGTCTGCTCGGGCGTCGCCTCTGATGCTGACCTGCTGCCTTTGAACCGCGTTGAGTTACGCGTCTTGGTGTCTCTCCAGCTTCCCCTTGGCTTTGGGTGCTGTGTGTAGGTGTTGTGAGGCTGAGACTGCATACTAATTAACATGGCTTTAGCAGCAGTCTTAACGAGCCGGGGAGATGTCCCCAGCTGCAGCGGGGCTAGCGCTCCGTCGCGCTAATGAGAAACTGGTACAGGAAATGAGGCCCTGAGTGACTTTTGTGAAATTAATGAATGGTTGGATTAAGTAGGGAGGTTGGGGAGGACCGGTGCTTAGTGTTCGGCTTCAGTGTGTCTGGAGCTGCACCCTCGGCACTCTGGCACACAGCGTGTTTGCATCTTGCAGCGTGTGATTCTTCCGAGTCCATTGGCTCCCCCTGCTGGGGCTAATTAACATCAACGCTACCGAAAAAAAGCACCTAAATGACATCTGAACAAACGATACCTTCTTATTTTGTAATCTTAGAAAGATGAATAAAAAAACATGAGTGATGCACAGTTTCCTGTGTCACGCTGTCTTTGCATATTGTATATTTTTTTAAGTAAGTGTCTTTTTAAGTCTAAAATTTCAGGACAGTCTCTATGCCCCAGGGCACTTTACCTGTTTATTTATGGCAATACTGGCTTTATACGGCTTTGGGCAATTTAAGATATAAGAATGATGAGCAGGGGCTGGAGGCCCTTTGTGGGGCATTTGGCGGGGCACCTGCAGAGGGCACATCCTCAGTTCAGTGATGGATTCCTGTGGCCGGTTATAGCTCCTTGTTTCCACCATCTGACGGAGCCTCAGAGTGGAAACTCTGGCCTTGAATTCCCCCGGGTCGCACCAAACACAAACTGTTAGTGTGGTGCCCCCCCCAGCCCCCGACGGTGATAAATGTAACTTTGATGATGGAGAGAGCTTGGTGCCAGGCTGATGCGAATGCCATATGGATGGGCAGAAAGGAGGCAGCCACGCTGAAGAGTCGGCTGCTTTCGGGAGTGACTTGAGCAGCGAAGCTGCGTTACCCAGAAGGTCGGGCGGGAGGAGGCGTGACGGGACAGACCCCATTTCTGCATGCGATTTAGATGGAATCTTGAGCTGCTTTTAATTCGGGTCAGCTGGGAGCCGGAGAGTCGGCTTTAATTAAGATGCAGGTGCTTGCCGTGGAGTGTGGAATGCGGGGCAAGGCGGTGGCAGCACTGAGACGAGCCAAGTGGCCATGACAGGTCGAGCGTGAAGGGTGCCTCTTGCTTTCTCTAGGTAAGGGGGCACCTTTAGCATGACCCACATACTAAATGCATTCTGCTTACTATCAGGGCAAATAACACAACAGACACGCTCCGTTATCCTCTTGGTCTGCTGTCTTAAACATGCCTTTCCGGTCATTCCAGATGTCCCTGGACACAGAGGATATTTTGGGTATGTTTCCTCAATGTGAAGGATCCCATAGAGCTCGGATTCCAATGTTTCACATGAGGCCATGCATTCTGCAATCTATCAGTGCATTTCAAACACAATACAGTGTCTGTGGGAAGTTTTGCAGTTGCAGTTGTTTCTTTTTCTCTTTTCTGTTTTTTGCTTTTTCTGTAGACCGGCTCTTACAAAAATCCCCAATAAAACAAATAAGACCCAAAAGATGAAGCTGGTCTGTCTAACGTGTCCTCTGTGATTCCACAGAATTATGTGGGTAATCATGACCAAACACTCCCAAAATTCCAAACATTGGGCTGGAACGAATTTTTGGAGCTCCTGGTGTTTATTGTTGCCTATCTGGACAAGATCTTGTGTTCTGTCACGGAAGGGCATGGATTGGGGATGGAGATATGGCTGTAGGTTGTGGCATGATTAATGGCAATGTTCTCTGAGGGTCTCCACAGGTGCTGATGGCATATAAATGCTGTGAGATGGGTAACTGTAGTGTGATAGGGGAGCTGGTGCAACCTGGTTGGCTCTAATATCTTGCATTAGTGGAAGGGGCACGGTACCCATGTTAATAGGAGGAGAGATCTTAGGCTGCCAGCCAAGGGGGGAGCACTCTGTAGACTGGCACTGCCGCTCCTTCTGATTCCGGTGCTCCCGCACTCCGTTGACTGGCACTGCCACTCCTTCTAATTCCGGTGCTCCCGCACTCTGCAGACCGGCACTGCCGCTCCTTCTGATTCCGGTGCTCCCGCATTCTGCAGACCGGCACTGCCGCTCCTTCGGGCTCCGGTGCTCCCGCACTCCGCTGACTGGCACTGCTGCTCCTTCGGGCTCTGGTGCTCCTGCTTTCTGTAGGCTGGCTCTGCCTCTCCTTTGGGCTCCTGTGTTCCTGATTTTCTGTAGACCGGCACTGCTCTTTTTTTTGTGGTATACCTAAAATGCCCTAAGTAGGAGGTGCTAGCAGGTGAAGGCCTTGTCTTTCAGCTACGCCACAGGAGCTGTACCGCTAATCTGTCCCCACTGCTTGGTTCCTCCTCTCTGCTCTCTCTCCTTTATCGCTGGATGCCTACCTCCCATGGCACCTGGCGAGGGACATTGTTCACGGTCTTAATGTCGACGGGCTGTGCGGATGGCTGCCTCTCGCTGCCTAAATTGAAAATTAATTGGGCAAATTAAAGTCTGAGAAGCTGTCCAAGTCATGCGCTCTTTGTGATCGCTGCGGTCTGACATTTTCACCCTCAGGACTGCAGTTGTGAAATTGTGTGTTACCAGGACTGCTGATTTTCCTGCCTTTTTACCGAGTGGAGGATGGAATTTTCTCTCTCAGTTCCTCAAAGGCTCTACACTCTTCGTCTACCTCAGTTCACGAGCTGATAAGTTCTGAAAGCCCTTCAGAAGCAATAGAATATGACCCTCAGCCTGCTTTGAGATTTCTTGCCGCATGTCGCATGATGCATCTGACAAAGTGGGGTCGGTATCTTGAAGAGCCTGATTGGCAGCAATGGGGACGGCTTTGCCCTTAAGCTGGGTCTCTCTTTGCATCTCAGCTGTGACCACATGCTCCCAAGCTGTCTGACGGCTTGCTTGCAAGCAGCATGGTTCAGCCACTTCATCCTGTTTACCTTACGAGATGCAGACCACATGAGACACATGTTGGCTTGAATGTAATCAACTTTTATTTACAGGGTTGGTCTAAAGGGGGAATACTGTGTACTATAGAGTCTTTGTGGAACATGAAGGTTTTAAAGGAACATTGCCCAGGGTTCTTACAAAAATCCCCAATAAAACAAATAAGACCCAAAAGATGAAGCTGGTCTGTCTAACGTGTCCTCTGTGATTCC
>JAODKL010000001.1:8381232-8398834 GCA_026780765.1 Petrocephalus schoutedeni
ATCAGACTTTGTACCCCAATTGGGAATGTCACCCCCAAATACAGGGTATCAGACTTTGCACCCCAATTGGGAATGTCACCCCCAAATACAGGGCATCAGCCCTGTTGGCAATGTCACCCTGAGTTACAGGGGATCCAGCTTTGCAGCCCAGTTGGGAATGTCACCCTGAGATACAGGGGATCCAGCTTTGCAGCCCAGTTGGGAATGTCATCCTGAGATACAGGGGATCCAGCTTTGCAGCCCAGTTGGGAATGTCATCCTGAGATACAGGGGATCCAGCTTTGCAGCCCAGTTGGGAATGTCACTCTGAGGTACAGGGGATCCAGCTTTGCAGCCCAGTTGGGAATGTCACCGCAAGATAGGGAAATCTTGGCTTTGGAGCCCGGTTGAGATGCGGGAAGACCCGGCTTTGCGAGCAGGGCCTGTGCTCAGATTGGAGAGCTGGCAGTGCGAGCACGTCTCTGCCTGAATGTGCAGACCCAGCAGGAGGTGCAGAGGCTGGTCTGCATGATGCTGGGAGTCCTGCGTGACCACCGTCAGGGGCCGGCTTGCAGCTCGCTGCCCTTTTGATGTGTAGATGAGAGCAGGCGCCCAGGAGATGTTGATTCCATACAACAGCACCCATCCGAGACTAAGCTCCCAGCAGGGCGCGGTTTACCGTGGACAGAGCCTGGTACTTTGCTCTCAGTAATAATGGGATTTATGGCTCAGAGTTAAGCCATAACCTGCTGGAGTTTGTGGATTTGATGTCATCCGCACCTGTGGCATTTTCATGCTCATATATTAAATAGAGTCATAAATAGTCAATATCCTGCTGCCCACCTTGCTCTGTCCCCCAGCGATTTACATGGCTCTGGGGCGTCAGACGGGGGGAGGGGGGGGGGAAGTCGGGGGGACTAGGCTCCTCCCACTCAACTCCCCCTCATCTCCTGGCTCATTTCCTACTTTGTTAAAATCATAGCTTCACTTAGTGCATTTGCTCTCATTAATTAAGTGCTATTCCAATTATATCTTTGTGAAATTCAATTAAAGCTCGTTAAACAGGTCTGGGAATGTTCGTTTTGTCTAATTAGGTGATTTTGGTGAGAATAAATATCCCAGTGCCCAAGGTGATTCATTCTGTCTTTCCTTGACCTCTGTGTCAGTATCAAGGTCGTGTCACAGGCTTGGTCGGCTTCTCTAGCTGGTCAGTGAGCTCCCTTGTCAGTAAATAAGTAAGTGACTGAACTTTATTGTCATTCATACCATACAACAGTACAACAATGGATACATGGTGGATCGAAATTGCGTTTCTCCCAGACTCAATGTACAGACATAAAATACAAGTGCATAAAAGACAAGTGAACGCAAGACAACATACAGACATTACAAACATTTCACTTCTTACACAGAAAGTAGCTGTCCCCAGGTGTCAAGCTGGTTGAGATGCCGTTCTCACACATGCCTCGTGCCTCAACTGAGACACCAGCTAGGGGCTCCATGGGAGCTATGCAGGGGTGTCTTTCCCAAAAGCTGCTCTTAGTAACTAACATAGTTGGACTCCTTCAGTTGCATGGTTCCGACTATGCAAGTTGCTAATGTAGTTCGTAACTATGCTTTTGTTAAACGCACCCTAGGACTCCAGTAACTGTCGTGTAGAACGGAACACAGGGCACAAATGTGCGGGTCTCTAAGCCAGCAAGACGGCAGAGGTGGGGGGCTTGTTGCTGTCTTATTTCACACATGAATAAGGTGTGGTGGGTTTGTACATGTGGGTTTTTCCTGGGCCTGGCTGCACATGTGTGTTGGAGTGAAGGAAAATGTGGTATGTATCCCTCCATGTTGGTAGGTGATGGGGAAACCTGAGGGGTGGAGCCCCTGATGTCCTCCTGGGTAATTTAGCCCCAGTCTGCTGCAACGTGCTGAGTGTCTGATGCAAGGCTGCCACAAGTGCCCCGATTAACACTGCTGCGCGAGTACGAGTACGAGTACGAGTCCGAAGACAGGCCACCCCCAGCCTGCTGAGCCTCACGGGGCTTCCCCGACAAGGCTCCCATCCCTAGAACCTGGAGGGCGTGATGGACGACGGGGGAAATGCATCCTGAAACAGGAGAGGAACTCAATAGTGATGTGGTCAGTAACACTGCGGCTTTTATTTGCAGATTTGTGTACCTTTTTTGTACATTAGTTTCTATCAACCTGTCACACCACTAGTCAGATCTGACTGCAGTGCGTGCTTACAGAGGATCAGGTGTGACCGCAGTGCATGGTTACAGTGTACAGGACCATATGAATGCGTCTATCTATCATGCAGACATTAACGCACTGCAATAAACAGCTGTGCCGCGCCTTCGCGGTTGCCGCGATGTCGGACTGCCTCTGCGGCAGATGTGCGCCCGCAGCTCTCGCCGTGTTCCGCTGTGTTTGGACAGATGGCGCGATGCTGTCCTTTCCGACAGAAAGCCGGGGCACAGAGACAGGATGCTAGCACCTAGGGATTATGGGAACTAAAGCTTTTTTTATGGACAGTTTCTTTCTTGTTCTTCCATGGACCCAGTCATTTTAAAGTGGATCTGCTCCTCATCCTGACTTGCCCTGCTTCTCACTTGTTAGGAGGACCAGCTGCTTGCATTTTCTCAGATCCAGGGCACTCAGCTGTGACCTTAAGGGTCTGGGTGCTGCAGGGTCACTAATCTCATGTACCTGGGCAGGGTTCACTACCTGAATTGCTCTGGTAAACTCCCTAATTTGGATTCAAATGTCAGATAACCAGACGAATAAATAGGTACATAAATATTATACCCGCTTGTGAAAACCACGCAGTGTGTACTCCTACAAGTGACCACAGGGGGCACTGTGAATCCTCATCATAAACATCTCCTCTCTGGCTGTTGCCTGTGGTTTCTGAGGTTAAGCACCAAGCACTATTCTGAGATCAGCTGTGATCTCTGCTTCGTCTCCACACTGGTCCTCGTGTCCCTAGGTTGGTGACCATTGGAGCTGCTGTGGGGTACCAGCAGACCCCAGGACATTGTAAAGGATCTGCTTATCTATTCACCTGCCTGTGTGCTATTGACTTTCTGGACCTGAAATATCCACCACTGCCAGCCTGCAAGAATGTAAATGTGTCTTTTAGTATTACATGTGTTTGTTTCCATCAGACCTCATGTCCGGTCTGGCACGCTCAGCTAGGCCATGCCTATGCATACCTCACTATTAGGGTTGGGGGGGGGGGGTGTCACACAGCAGGAACCAGCCTCTCGGAAATGCTGAGATTCCATCCCCATGCAGTGCATTCTGTAGTCAGGAATACAAGCAAAGTGTGAGCATTAGAAATATATTTGCCTATGTGACTGTTGAGACTCCAGGGGTGCTGGATGCTGCCTGACCCTGCAGTGCGGCTCCCTGAGCTTGTATGTGTGTGTATGTGTGTGTGTGTGTCTCATGGAGAACGCGAGATGGGACAGGCAAAAAGACTATTTCCCCACAGGGATGAATGAAGTGTCTCTATTCTATTCAATTCTATTCTATTCTATTGTTGCTCTGTCAGACCGCTGGGGACCTACTCTTTCAGAGATGTTATTTACGCTCGATTTTCAGGATGTGCACGGCATCCAGAAGACTGATAACCCCGGACAGCTAACGGCCTATGTATATTAATACAGGTGCTGCTGAAGAGGCCGGGAGCCGGGGTGGCTCCTATCACGCAGCAAGACCCTCGGGATTAATCCCCTCTTCTGGAAAGGACAGCCGTTTTTCCTGCCCCCATGCAGGCTGCGCCCCCCTCCTTTTTCTTTGGTCCCAGCAGAGGAGAAGGCAGAACATTCCAATATTAACAGCGTGCGGGAGGAAGTCCTCTGGAACACGCGGGGTGACGGCTCGCGCTGCTGAAGCAGGCCGCTGGATGGTATTCAGGTAAATTGATTCCCCGTCCACGGGCGGCACGCGGCCTGATTAATTTCACGGCCGCATCTGGGACCCCCTGGGGAGGCCGGGAGAGCGAGCGAGCAAGCGGGAGGAGGAGAGTGCATGAGCGTTTGGGGGTCTCTTTCCTCCCTCCTCTCCCTCTCTCCAGGAATAAGAGGCATGATGAATCTCCCCTCCCCGCTGCCATATCAGACGCAGCCTCGTTACCCAGGAGGCCCGGCGGCGTGCGGTCGCCCCTGGAGGGAGGCGCCTCGTTGCGCCCGCCTCTCCGCCTCCTGCTCCGTTTATAATTGATTGAGAGCTACAGAGCCGGGAGTGTTGGCGTGGGCGTCCTTTGTGTGCCCGGCCCCAGGGAGCCGCTGGGGAGGTGGTGTCACCAAGTCGGCAGTTAGCCGGGGCTAACGCACCCAGCCCGACGTGCTCCCCGGGGGCCGGCGCTGGCACCTGCCGCCCAGCCCCCCCGTCTTCCCTTCCCTTTTTTTACACGTACCTGTTCACGGCGAGTCTGGATCCGGGCTGGCTGGCGTCTAGGTTTCACACATATCCTGCGCGGTCATGTGATGTGTGAGGACGTTTGACTGCAGCTGGGTGGGGGTTGCAAGGCGTACCTCACACAGGTACCCACAGGTGGCGCCACTGGTCTGCTCCTGTAGGTATTCTGGTTTTTGTTTCTTCCCTGAGACCTGTTTAAAATGCACTGGTCGGAGAACCTTCTGTTGTGTTTTGTACTTAATTGCTGTGGTAATTTGAGCATTCAAGGCCGACTGCGACCAGCAGGCAATTTTTAGGGCGTCCTTTCCCCGTTCTCACAGGACCCCTGACGCTGGGAGTGTTTGTCGAGGGCCAGTTCTGCCCCCTCCCCCCATGACGCCACACAAGTACACTATATTAACAAAAGTATTGGGACGCCTGCCTTTATGCACACACGGACTTTCATGACATCCCATTCTTGAGTTGGGAGTTGAGTTGGCCCACCGTTTGCAGCTATAACAGCTTCAGCTCTCCTGGGAAGGCTTTCCACAAGGTTTAGGAGTGTGTTTATGGGAATTTTTGACCATTCTTCCAGGAGAGCATTTGGACGAGAAGGCCTGGCTCTAATTCATCCCAAAGGTATTCCGTCGGGTTGAGGTCAGGGCTCTGTGCAGGCCAGTCAAGCTCCTCCACACCAAACTCGCTCATCCATGTCTTTATAGACCTTGCATTGTGCACTGGTATGTAGTCATTTTGGAACAGGAAGGGACCATCCCCAAACTGTTCCCGCAAAGTTGGGAACATGAAATTGTCCAAAATGGCTTCATATGCCGAAGAGGGCAAGCCCAACCCCTGAAAAGCAACCCCACACCATAACCCCCCCCACCTCGCCCAAACTTTACAATGCAGTCAGGCAAGGACCGTTCTCCTCGCAACTGCCAAACCCAGACTTGTCCATCGGATTGCCAGACAAAGAAGCATGGTTCATCACTCCAGAGGACACGTCTCCACTGCTCTAGAGTCCAGTGGCGGTGTGCATTACACCACTGCATCTGACGCTTTGCATTGCACTTGGTGATGTAAGGCTTGGATGCAGCTGCCCGGCCATGGAAACCCATTCCATGAAGATCTCCACGCACTCTTCTTCAGGTAATCTGAAGGCCACAAGTTTGGAGGTCTGTAGCTATAAACTCTGCAAAAATTTGGCGACTTCTGCACACTGTGCACCTCAGCATGCGCTGTCCCCTCTGTGTGGCCTAACATCTCATGGCCGAGTTGCTGTTGTTTCCAGGTCCACTTTGTTATATCACCAACAGTTGACTGTGGAATATTTAGTAGCCAGGAAATTTCATGAATGGACTTAATGGTACTATGCTTGAATTCACTGAGCTCCTGAGAGCGACCCATTCTTTCACAAATGTTTGTAGAAGCAATCTGAATGCCTAGGTGCTTGATTTAACACACCTGTGGCCACCTGAATTCAATGATTTGGAAGGGTGTCCCGATACTTTTGGGAATATAGGGTACCTTCATAGTGATATTGGCTGTGTGCCTTTGGCTCCATTTTAGGCTCATTCAGCTAATAATCGAGTTTTCATTCAAAAAGTTCCTGTTCAGAGTCTGCGTAGGAGCAGAGTTTCTTTTTCTGGAGTCTTAATGGCCATGCTAAGAGAGATTCCGGGCAGAAAGAGTGGCCCCCGCAGGGTGTGCTGTGCTGTCCCCATGCCCCCCCCAGCCCCCCCCCCGCCAACTCCCCCACCTCCTCACAGTAGCAGCCCTGAGATGGGGATCTTGGATGACTTCTCCTCAAAGACCTTATTCTCGGCTTGCCTGGACCATTAGGGTTGACAGGCATGAATCCATCTGTATAAATCCTGTCTGAGGTGGATATGAAAAATGTATGTAACCATAGCAGTTCAAAACAGCAGCGATTACCTGAGAATTCTGTCCCCGGAGCAACAGCATGACAGGAAGGGGGCCTTGAAGATCACCAGAGGAGTATGAGAGCAGTGGAGGAGCAATTGGCCCAGCCTGTGTCGGGCTGCCTCCCTGTGTAGCCCAGCCTGTGCCGGGCTGCCTCCTTGTGTGGCCCAGCCTGTGCCGGGCTGCCTCCCTGTGTTGCCAAGCGACACCGCTGTACCCGTCTGACTCTGCTGGCAGCGACATCATCACTTGGGTGGGTTTTTTGATGGGAGCTCCAGCCCAGAATCCCTCTCATCTGTACCCGCAGGCCAGGCCAGCTCTTCTGCATAATGACACCAAAGAACTGGACCTGGTCTGTTTGGGCCACAAAGCTAAACCTTTTCTGGACCTGGACCCCTGGCTTTCTTTCGCACAGATGGTCATTTTGCACTGTCTGAACTTTAATTTGGCCATTGCCTCCATTGTCATCTGTTTAAATGACTGAGGGAAACCTGAGAGACAAGAACGTCCTGATCCAGCTTTCCTGGCCAGCCTGTCAGGGTTCGATGGCCATCGTCATGGTTGATGGATGAGCTCTGTACCACCTAATCCTCCCTCCAAAGACAGACACCACCCCTGGATGTGCAACAGGAACTCAGTGATATGGCTTTTTGATATTGCAAGTCTCATCCACAGAGACCCATGCATGACAGAATGGCGAGGAGGGTTTTCCACCAATACTGGCGGCTACGGACCCACACTTTGCTGATAGCTCGCCTCCCTCAGTGGTGTGTTTTTATTTGTTTGCATTGCACTTGCACATTAATGCATTTGTACATTTTACAGAGTATTGCTCACTGGCTTTCTAAGCAGGTAGTGGATTCCATTTTGGAAAATTGGGGGACTGTTTTTTGTAAATTGTGAATTTAGTGTGATGGTCTGCTCTCTCAGACTCGGATCATTGATCCACAGTGATATTTGTTGCATTGGTGTGGTTAAACATGCATATGACTAGAGGAGCCTGCTAAGCAACCCCTGCAGTCTCAGCTGTCTTATTACTGTACCATGCTCCTAAGTCCAGTCTGTTGGACCTTAACATTCTGGTGTGGTCCCACTCTGTCCCCCCTCACTTCTTCTCCCTTTCTGCCCCCCCTCCCACTTGTCCCTCCTAATTCATCCTTGATCCTTCCTTTCTGTCCTCCCTCACTCATCCTTCCTCTCCATCCCCCCTTACTTCTCCTCCCTCTCTGTTCTCTTTCTCCATCCCCCTCCCTCACCCCCCATCTTTGTTGATCCTTATTAATCCTCCCTAATTCACCCTCCCTCTCCCATCTTCCCCCTCTGCCATCCCTGATTGGTCCCCACTCACTTCTCCTCCCTTACTGGTCCTCCCTCACTCTTCCTCCCTCTCTGTCCTCCCTCTCCATCCTCCCCCTCTGTTGTCCCTTACTGGTCCCCACTTACTTGTCCTCTCTCACCCATTTTCCCCCTCTGCTGTCCCTTACTGGTCCCCACTTACTTGTCCTCCCTCACCCATCTTTCCCCCCTGCTGTCCCTTACTGGTCCCCACTCACTTGTCCTCACTCACGTCTCCTATCTGTTTCCTTTCTCTCATCCACCGTCTATGTTCTCTCACACTCGTCCCCCTCCCATCCTTTCTCATCTGCTCACTTCAGGCTCAGTTGTGATCAACGTCAGCCCCCCCCCCCCCCCTCCAATGGATTCCTCTTAGGGGTCCGTGAATACGAGCCTGTATGCCATAGACAGGCTCTCGCTTTGGAGAACGTCACTCACCGCACACCCATCATTTCCAATACCCAGTAACTCCCCCTCTTCAAGGTAACGCTTCTGAAATTCTCTGTAAGGACTTTACACCTCTAGAGAACATTTAAGGAGCTATCTGAAAGTCTGCCAGGAGGATAGAAGACCTTTGGCTTTCCTAGGGGATCCACTCCCAGGCACACAGTTGGAGATGTTGAATGAAGTTTCCTGCGGGCAGCTACTTAGCCCAGCAGCTGCAAGGTACATTTATTGGCAAACTCACTAAGGCGTGGTCAATTTGCAGAACAGAGATGAGTTTTGCTGGGAGTGTCGCAGGTAAACATTGAGAGCTCCAGAAAGCTGAAGCTGAGGCTCTTTATCGGCTGGCATTTTTCTCTGCGCTTGTCTTGCTTCGGAGGCCCGCAGTGACCTTGCTGTTATCCACGACAAACACACAAAGGCTTAAGCCCTTCATTTCTGCAGGTGGGAAGGACTCCTGCTTTAAACAGCGCACTCCATGGGGTGGACGATGGTCTTGACCGCAATGAACTCCCGCGCCATTGGCCCGGGGCGCCCTCTGCATTTCCTGTCCCTTTTGCGTCTGCAGCCAAACCGCCTGGGTGTTGTCTTGCTCTCTCTCGCAGAGCTGCTGTACCTATTTACCCCATTTACTCCACCTCCCTCATATTAATCAGTCATTATGCACTCACATGTGTCGGTGATCGCCTCTGTATCTGAGCCGCTCTGCCGATGCCCTGTTTATCTGTATTAATAATTAAATACATCATTAATGTGAGAGACACACACATCTTCATGGTTTACCGGTTGAGCAGTCTGAGCCCCCGGGTCCTGGTGTGTCCGTTATCTTGAGCCCAGCGTGGTTCTTGTTCACAAAGCCGTATTTTTATCTTTCAAGACCCCGCATGCCCTCTTTTCATGGGCCACCGATCCTGCACTGAACTGTGCTCCTACTACAAGAGGCAGCCGGCCAGAGTTACCCAGAATGCTTTGCAGGGGTGTGGAGCCAGTCCTCCGGCTGTGTCAGTAAGATTAACGGTCCTCCAGGAAGCCCCCTGCCACACCACCACCGGCTGAGGGATTGGGGCGGGGCGCAGAGGGGGCCACGGGATCACAAACTAATTAAGGTCATAATGGAGCTGAAGACTGTTCAAATTGTTTATAAATCATTAGGGGGAAACGCAGTTCCCCGGTGTCCTGCGCGTAATTAGCCGGAGCCAAGGTCAGGATAACAGGGCAGGCTTCCCCGCACGGACCGGAATGGGCCGCCGCAGAACCGCGGGCGGCTTGGGGGCACAGTGCTGGCTTTGTGCTGCGCGGCTCATTTTCCGGAAAACAGCCACACTCTCTCAGGCCTTTCGGGCTGTGAAATGCACTTTCTCTGATATTAATGAGCTATTCACTCCCTTTTTTTTTACCCTATTTATTATCTGCTAACTAAACGAAAAGGAAGCCATTTACAATATCGCCCGAGGTGTGATTTTTAAATGTCATTGACTGTTTGGTGTAAACAATGCAGTTGTGATTCTAATATCTGCATATTACAGGTTTATCTTGCTTTCATTTATCAGAGCTGCTGAGTGCAGTATGCAGATGGGTCATTCTGGAGGCCGCATTCCGGATACACCCTCCCCCCCCCCACCCCCACCCCATAACTATCACAGCAGACTTGACTACCAAAGACTTGAGAGCACTGGTGTTGGGATTCCAGACTGGAAAGGTAAGGTTGATTTGATCAGACTGGGATTTATAATTAGTAGGATAAGGTTGGGTAGATCAGGAGGGTATTTCTGGAAGGTGGCATCTAATTAAGTGGATCACAGTGGCATTTCTGACTTGGCATTGGGTTGGGATCGATCAGGATGGAATTAGTTTCTGCTGTTTGCTGCTTCCACCAAAGACTTTATGGCCATCATTGCTGCTGTCGCCTCATTCCTTCATAGACCTTGCAGTTGTCGTTTCTGGGGTCACCATCGGATACCTACCTGTTCCTTCCTGTTGTTGTTCCTGCTGTCTCCTTTCATTTGCGTCTAGTCACGACCTGATGGCTGCCTGCAAGGCAAGCGATCAAATTCTGTATCTGTAAACTCATTAAGTAACACACATTACCATAATTAATTAATCATTGATTAGAATTATAAGTTAAGGTTTTGGACATGAGGAGAATAAGAACTCCCCAGAGTGACAGAAAGTCAAATATGAGTCTACTGGCTGGCACCATTGCCATGGAAACTGACCTTCAATGTACCTTTAGTAGTCTGGGAGTTTACTACCGGAGTTCATTAAACTAGACGACCAATTTCCAGAGCAGCTTTAATAATGCAGATGTAATTAAAGAAGCTGCTGCAAGGCTTAATGCACATTTAAGGCTGACCCTGTTCTGTAATCAAGCAGGGAGTTGAAACATACAGAAGGAGAGACAGAGTAAGGAAAGCAGAGCAAGGTGGAGCAAGTATGTCACCTGAAGATCACAAGGCCAGGATGCACCAGGCAAACATACTGAAAATGGCCATGATGTCACCTGATCACTTAAAGTTCTCAGACACAGACGCATCACCTGATCACCGGACGATCTCACATGGACACATCACCTGATCACTTGATGTTTACATACATGGACACGTCACCTAATTATCTGAAGGTCCTGAACTTGCTCATTGGCCCAGGGCAACACAGCCAACCTCTCTCCCTGAAATGAAGGAACCCACAAAAAGTGCAATTGTGAATGGGAAAAGGAGGCTGTGGAGACCCACAGTGAGTGGGACTGTTGTGTGCTGATTGCTGACCCAGTTTTCTTTGGTAACTAGTTTTTTTTTTGGTTACTTGAAGTTAAGCTGGCAGTGCCTGACCTCACTTTTTCCCATCATATACAAGGCTGCTGAACGCGTCCTTGAGCTCCTCGGAGTTTGTTGATGGTGTTCTTTGTCCAATGGGGAGACGCCTGTGAGGCCGAGCACGGCGCCCCAGGTGCCTACTCTTGTATTCATTTGCTCCACCTGCTTTCACCTTGATGTCCAGGCTGCAGGCTGCGGAGCTGAGCTTGAAGGACAGTGGATTAATGAGTCCCCGTCTGAAGGCAGCTCACACACCCATGAAAGTGCATCTGTGGCCCCGCGATAGGCGTGGCCAGGGCCGGATAAAAGCAGGTCCATTCAGAACGGGAAAAGCTCGGGGAGTTGATTTTTGGTATTGCTTTGCGTTTGAGGGGAGAACACTTTGAGGAGCTGCGATTAATGGCTGTGTTTCTGCAGCATTTGGCTTCATGTTTGATTGCGATTTGACCTGACACTGTCCTAATGCGGACAAGCCTTTTTAAACACGCTTGGACATCTGGTCTCTCGCTGTGAAACTCGGCAGTTTCGAGTGACCCTTCCTCCTCTGCATGCCGTGCCTGTGTCAGGAACGCGGCCCATCCTGGGTTTAATCTGCACTGCCAGAGCCTTTCTCACTTTGCTCACCTGCAGTGTTCTTCTGCCGCCCTGCCATTCAATCCTCCGTCTGCTGTTCATGTAGGCTGGCATTGCCCAAACTCCACGGTAAAGGTAGCAACGCTTGTCTTTATGGTCATTCACTGGAGCTGAATTGGCATCAGCTGGCTAGACACTGGGTGACCCGCTGTGAGTGACATCAGTGTGGTAACTAATGGTGAGTTCCACTTGAGCTGGGAAGTTGGAACTTCCGAGCTCCTAGTTGGAAGGCCCCCTCAAGCTGGAGTTCCATCTAGGGAAGTCAGCGGAACCTCTACTACCCCGACTTCAGAATTCAAGATAGCTGTGCCCTTCATCAACAGAAGTAAAGCTGAAGTTAAATACTGTTTATTAGCACTTATGTCTTATTTCTGTCTCTTTCAATCAGTTGTCCCCAAAGTACTACTCAATGTCTATCTGTGGACATGTCGCTGCATGTGTTTATATGTGCAAAAAAACTGCGTAATGCTTTGTTATCAACTGGTATTGCTAACAATGACTAAATGAACCTGGCTAGAACTGGACTTCCCAACTCAGACTTACAGCCTTTGAGGTTAATGGAGCACTGCATAAGTCATACTCAGAATGGAGGGGCTGGAATTGGTATCTCTGTCTTGTCTTAACTGTGTATGTTTCTACTGTATATATGAAAGCCACTGACTACCAGAGAAAGATTCCCTGTGTGTGTGTGTGTGTGTGTGTGTGTGGGTTTGCATAGATCACATTTGAGGACCAAAATGTCCTCAAACCTGAAATTCCCCTACCTTTGGGGACATCTGCAATCAAAAAACTAAAAATATCAAAAGTCTTGCATTTGGGTTGGTTACTTATGGTTAAGGTTATGGCTGGGTAGGGGTTAAGGGTGTCGTGATTGGGATCAGGGATCATATTTTTACTCAGTCCCAACTCCTAGGCAACTGGGAGGGAGCAAAAGCAAGGACCATGTGGGAGTCCCTGAGGATTGATTTGACAAACACTTCTAGACCACATTGAGGTTTGCGCTGGACATCAGGGTCTGAATGTGCGTTTTAGGGCCAAGAGACAGAATGGATCTCAGTCTTATATGATGATACTAAGTTGGGGTGAAGCGGAAACCTGGCCTTGTTGTTCCCCATGCAATGGGTGGGCCTACGCCCTTATGTATTTCAGGCCTCATAGATGAGCTTGGCGATGCTGCTGTTCTTTGCACATACAGCTGGAAGGAGCAGCATGTCTGTGCTCACACTGAGATAATGTGTGAGGGAGTGTAGGCATCATCTAGGATGTGACCCTGGGTCAGCCTGGATTTTGCATTGCTCTTACTTCCTGTCTCATTCCGAAATCGTAATCCCCTTGTCCATACTGATGACGCAACATTCTGAAACTGAAATGCAGCAGACGGAGCGTGGCGTGTCAAAAGTTGAAGCTGGAGCGGATTTTTCACGGAGTCTGATTTCCTGGGTGGGCGGAGACCGGGAAACTGGCGGGAACGAGCAAGGACATTCCACGGGCGCGACGGGGAGGGGAGATTGTTGCATGTCGCGTTCCTCCGTGTCGCTGGGCTGGACATGAGCAGGAGCAGCAGAGCATTGCTCCTCGCATTTACTGTGCCAGGTGAGGGGAAACGAAGGCAGGCTAACGAGAAAAAATGAGCTTTAGAATTACAGCGGCAGAGCCATCGCGTCTGACCTCAATTCTGCTGAAATGATGAATGTAGGAGCTGGCTTCCCAGACTCTCACTGCTTAACTTAAAAGTGCAAATCCTGTCCACAAATTTATGATTGCATCCTCTTTGCTGATTTCCAAAGTGTTTTGAAGGGCACAGGAATAGTTCTCACAGAGAACTATATAGTTATCCCGCAGCTGCTATGAAAGTCTAGCTGTATGCTTGGATAAAGTGTGAGCATCTCAGTGAAATGAGCTGAGGTCTCACATGGACACAGAGGTGTGAGACGTGAAGCAGTAATGCCAATGATCTTGGGTTCGTCTCTGTCTGAATGGAGCTGGCAAATGCATGCAGTGTAAATGTTGGACAGGGTGCTTTTTCGCAGTGGCCTGTAGCTCTCCAGTGTTTCAGAAGATCCAGATCAGCTGGGCAAGCTCACCGGCACATATAAATGAGCCACCCCCCCCCCCCCCCCCCCCATCAGCCATGTGTGGTCACCAGAGTACCCTCCAACATCTTCCATTGGGGCAGCTGGTTGGTGGAACATCTGCATTAAGAAGGCAGAGCCAGTGCTTGGGGGCACCTTCATTCTGGTATTCTGTGTCCTTTTGGGGGGGTTACCACCTCTCTGTCACCTGCTGTCCCACTGAGCTTTCCTGAGGAATGAGGAGTTTAAGCATTTAATGCTGACTCTTCAGCCTGATTCTCATAAGGCTGTTGGCAGTGGGGCATTTGGGAAATTTCGATGTTGCCCTTTTTTCTGAGGGGTCCTCGACTCCTGGTCTTCATGGCCTGAAAACACTGAAACAGTTGTTCTGAAAAGCACAGCTGTTGATCGAAAAGGAAATCTCTCCTCCAGATGTTTACCTCCTAAATTTTTTAACCTTGAAGGATAAATATTTCAGTGTAACAACCATATGTTAATATGTAAATCTGAAGTGCCTTCAGCAGTCCAATGCATTCTGGTAAACATGCTTTATCAAATCATTCCTTTGTAAGCCAACTTGTTTCTCGGTTACCCTCTCATCCTTACAATTGAGGCTGTCTTTCATGCCATTGTATTTAATCCTGACTGAGAATTTGCGTTTGCATTCAAATGGGGTTTCACGGCTGTGCTGGGAAACCAATAACAGAGAACAATTGATATTTGAGAGTGGCAGTTTCAGAGGAATTTCGCCGAGAGCTAAGAGGTAATGCTCACATCCTGCTGCATGAAGCGCTGTTATTATAATTTTAATTATTTTATCATCGGGGGACATGTTTTGTGGCAGACTCTCTGTGTGAACAGCTCTGCCTTTTGCAAGCTTAATGGAGGGAGATGTGTTTGCATTTCCCTGAACGACGTGACTATTCATGCCGCTCATGAGCCGCATTTAGACTTTTCTATAACCACTTTGCTGTCTAGCTGGTTCTCTTCTCCAAGTTAGCCAGAAATTTATATCAGTGTGACACATTAAGAAGTGTAATGCACTGAGCTGACTGTGGCTCAGTGGGTTAAGCCTCTGTGCTTGTGATCAGAAGTGTACTAGTTCAAGCCCCTTGGCATGTCTGTGGGCCCCTGAGCAAGGTGCCCCAAAAGGTGGCTGCCCTTCATGGCCAAGCTTGCTCTCATGGAGCAAGATTAGGAGAAGTTAATTTCCCTATGGGGGGTCAATAAAGAAAGTGTCAATTATTGTTATAACTGATCCATGAGAAAGGGGCTTGATAGACGGAATGGTTCTTCATCTGGTGACGGAAGCCTCCGTAAGATCTGTGTGTGATGCAGTAAGTGCTGCTGAGGCCCGTGTGTCGGCCGGCAGTCCCGTGTCCTTCAGCCGGCCCTCACTGTTCTTGTTGTGGTATTTGGGCTAAAGGCTGGAGATGATTGAGCTTGAGGTTTCCACCGAAACTCATCCCATCAATTAGGAGTCTCATCAGTTAAGTGATACGATCTCCACTGTGCCGCCTGGTGTCTCACTTGCCTGGAGCCGTCATGGCCCCCATACACCACATGGGGTAAGCGGGTCATGGTGGGTTCACACACCAGTCATGGTTCTCCTCTTGCGGCCAGTGCCTCCCCGAAATCCAACTGGTGCTTCTGGGGCTGAGGTTGGAAGCGCCTGAATATTAAGTGCTAAGTGAGAGCTCGCTGAATTGTTATACTGTGAGCTATGGGGGAGATGGCCTGAAGTCAGGTGGGCTTTGGCTATTGTTTGTGGGCTTAGCATTTTGTGAACAAAGTGTGTTTTTTTTCCATTCAAACCAGCAAAGGCTGGCCCAGTGCTTGTCGGTTTCAGCAGTGGTCCTCCTGCTGTTGCCAGATGGAGTGGCCGACAGGACGGGGCCCTCGGGCCATCTCTGGGGAGTTAATGGGGCAAGGTCGAAATATTTTTATCCCCACAGTCGTCGCAGTGGATTGCGGAGATCTTACCCGCTTCCTCCCTCTCTCTCTCTCCATTAATCTTGCTGTAGCCATCTCTCATTCGCCCCTTTTTTGTTCCTCCACATCAGGTTAAATGCCCCTTCGAAGGATTCTTCTGAAATTGAGTCCTAGGGGTATTGGGGCTGTTTTTAAGTTGCCCAGGAGGGCTCAGCTTTGCCACAGAGACATTTGAACACCAGATGAGGGTTTTAAAAATCCTTGGGCATAAAAATACTCAGTGTCCAACCCGCAGGCCTTACATCCTGCACAGAGCTGTCTGTGACTCTTATTCATTATCCGGCAGACTTCTAGCAGTAATATGCACTTTCCATGTATCCTGTAGCACTTTGCCCATCCAGCATCTTCTTGAAACAAGTGAGTGCAGTGGAAGGCCTCAGCTGGTGGAGAGCTGTTCTCAACTCTACATCTCCCATGTCTGGCCCTAATGTTTAAACATGCTCCTTTAATGGACTTCTGTATCCTTTGCCATATGCTTTCTCTCTATTAGGTGACGGGACAGGCCTTATTTGTCAAGCAGGCTGCTTAGGATCCAGCAACGTGTGACAGGTGTCCCCTGAAGGCTGCTAATCAGGCCCTCCACATGTCAGTGAGCAGCAGGAAAGTGTGCTGCCAACGGGGGAGCCAGCACTACAACCCTTTTCATAAACTGCCAGGCTTGCTGGGTCATCATTCGTGACTCGATTTACCATCGGTCCTGCTGGAATCTCCCTTCAGAGATGATTCACCGGTGATCCTGCTGGGATCTCCTTTGAGACGTGATTCACTGTTGGTCCTGCCAGAACCTTGACTGAGAGCTATTCATCATTGGCCCTACCAGAATGTCCCTTGAGAGATGTTTCACCATCGGTCCTGCCAGAACGTCCCTTGAGAGATGTTTCACCATCGGTCCTGCCGGAATGTCCCTTGAGAGACGTTTCACCATCGGTCCTGCCCGAACGTCCCTTGAGAGACATTTCACCATCAGTCCTGCTGGAACGTCCCTCTAGAGATGTTTCACCATCGGTACTGCTGGAACGTCCCTTGAGGGACGTTAAACCATCGGGCCTGCCGGAACGTCCTTTGAGAGACATTTCACCATCAGTCCTGCCAGAATGTCCCTTGAGAGACGTTTCACCATCCAAACCCCCGAGAGAGACATTTCATCATCAGTCCTGCCGGAACCTCGCTTGAGAAGTGATTCACTGTCGGTCCTGCTAGAACCTCAAATGAGAGCCAATTTACTGTCGGTCCTTCCAGGAACCTCACTTGAGACAAGGTTCATTGTTGGTTCTGCCAGATCCTTCCATGAGAACTGATTGACTGTTGTTCATGCCAGAACTTTATTTGATGGAACCTCACCTCAGAGACAATTAGCCATCAGTCCTGTCGAAACCTTAGAAAGGGTGAGGTCATGCTTCCCTGGTGAGCAATGACCTGAGGCAGCAGTCAGGCAGAATGTCACCCAGGATCCCCTCTTTAATGAGTGTGGCCTCACCTCTCGCTGTGATGCCCCTCCCTTTTACCCTGTGGGTCAGTGAAAAGCAGCACTCTTAACTGATCACTCCAGCACTCCTCTGTGTTCTCACTGATGTGTAATCCTTCTGTTGTTCTCTCCATGGTGTGGTTATTGACCTGTCGGTCCTTCCCGGGGGTTTGGACCAAGGCCTTGAAACTTTCACGAATGCCTCATCTTCTGGGGGGTAGTCAGGCAGGGTCAGACTTGAGCATCAAATCCAACCCACTACTTGGGTAGATATAGTCAGCTAGTGTATAGTCCTGTTCTTAATTTTTCCATGTTAATCTCCTCCTCTTGATTATCTGTGTGATACCCAATCCATTTTCCCCAAATTTTGCTGAATATATCCAGGCTGTGCATAAAAATCATCACGTGCCAAACCATTCCAAGGGAATACTGTGTCCCAGATGTGGATAGGCCTGAAACTGGGAGGGTCTCGGTGTCACGATCTGTCCATGTCTTCCTGTTGTGCCACGCCCCTTGTTCCCCACGTGCGAATGTTTCCCGATTGTTTC
>JAODKL010000001.1:8398934-8417236 GCA_026780765.1 Petrocephalus schoutedeni
TGTGTTCCGTCTGGAATAAACGTCTGTTTCCTGCACCGACTGCATTATGGGTCGTAGATCCCAGCGCAACCGTGACACTCGGCTCATTGAGTCAGCAAAGCTGTGATTTCTGAATCGGTTTCAGTTATGGCTCCACATGCCATCCCAAGGGTGCTTTCTGCATTTAATTTACCTTTAATTAATTCAGCAGATGGTTTTATCCAAAGCGACAAAAATGTTTACATATACATTTTTATGAGGAAGCAGGGTCAGGCCGTCCCTGGAGCAATTGGGGGTTAAGAGTCTTGCTCAGGAGTCCAACTCTGCCGAATCAGGAACTTGAACTGGTAATCCTGATCACAGGAAAGGGTGTGGTTGTGGATCACAGAATGGTTGGGGATGTTTGCTGCATTGCAAAGTGATCTAGGAGTACAGAGGCTGATTGTGTATCAGTTAGAGTAGGTGACCACTAATCGATGTGGCGTTGGAGGGTGAGAGAGAAACACCCACTGCTTCATCTAGAACCCACAAGGGCGGTGAATTTCGCAGCTGCAATGAAGAATATGCGATGGATTTTGCAGATTTGCCATACCAGTCATTATCGTTAGCGGCCCTGTATAATTACAGATGTTGTGACATGAAATCCATACTCTCGTTAGCACTCTGTACACTTGTAGCCAGTCCGTATGGTGAGACAAATCGGCCCCTTTGATGGCTTCCTTGTTTACTCATCCGCTTTGATCAAAGGCTGCCATGTGACGGATATTTTCTTCACGTCTCGCTGCTGAATGGAGTGAAATCGCTCCGTTAATGTGCTGTATGACACGTTAGATTCTGTGATCACTTGGACAGATGCAGGAATACACTGAAGTACGTTGCTGGCTGTGTGATTTGCATGTGCGTGTGTCAGTGGCGCCTGTGCGTGTGCGTGTGTATGTGTGTGAGCCTGTGCTAGTGTGAGAACTTTAGTATTGGGGACATCATGGGGGCTGATCGTGTTAGTGTTGCCCAGAGAATGCTAGTGTATCTGTGTGTATCAATATGTGCGTGGGTCATTTATATGTTACATGTGAGAGAAACCTGGAACTTTTTACCTTGTGGGGACATTTTTTCGGTCACCTCAAGGGGAAATTCAGTTTTATAAATATGCAGTCAAAAAGACTAAAAATGCCAAAAGTTCAGTATATTGTTACTTATGGTTAAGGTTAGGGGTGGGTAGGGGTTATTGCTGGGATTAGAGTTTTTCCCATAGAAATGAATGGCGTGACCCCACAAAGTTATGACTACAAACGGGAGTGTGTGTGTGTGTGTGTTTGTGGGTCATATATATATATTTGTTAGATTGTGACCTAATGTTCCCCATGATATTTTGATGTTGTGGGGAGCATCCTGGCCCCCTGCGATCACAAAACTAAAAATCCTAAAAAAAGGTTAGTCTATGCCGGCCTATGTCCATGCTGGTATGCATCTGTGTGCTGGCCCATGTCTATTCTGGTCTATGTCTGTGCTGGCCTGTGTCTGTGTGCTGCTCTATGTCTGTGCTGGCCTGTGTCTGTGTGCTGCCCCGTGTCTATGCTGGGTTACGTCTGTGTGCTGGTCTGCATCTGTGCTGGCATGTGGCTATGTGCTGCTCTATGTCTGTGCTGGCCCGTGTCTGCGTGTTGCCCCGTCTCTGTGCTTGCCTGTCAATATGTGCTTCCCGGTGTCTGTGCTGGCCTGTGTCAGTGTGCTGCTCAGTGCCTGTATGCTGGCCTGTGTCTGTGTGCTGCTCAGTGTCTGTGTGCTGCCCTGTGTCTGTATGCTGCCCTGTGTCTGTGTGCTGCCCCTTGTCTGTGTGCTGCCCTGTATCTATGTGCTGCCCTGTGTCTGTGTGCTGGCCTATGTCTGTGTGCTGGCCTATGTCTGTGTGCTGGCCTGTGTCTGTGTGCTGCCCTGTGTCTGTGTGCTGCCCTGTGTCTGTGCCAGCTTGTGTCAATGTGCTGCCCCATGTCTGTGTGCTGGCCTATGTCTGTGTGCTGGCCTGTGTCTGTGTGCTGCCCTGTGTCTGTGCCAGCTTGTGTCAATGTGCTGCCCCATGTCTGTGTGCTGGCCTGCCTCACCACCTGCTCTCTCTGAGCACCAGGTCTCTCTCCCTCATTGCCAGTTTCCTGGAAGTGCTGCTGGCCGGGAGCAGTTGCCCCCTCCCTTTTAACAGGTTGCTGGTATCGAGCCCTTCTTTTCCCGACGCAGCCCGGCTCGCATCGATTCTGCTCTCGTGGCCCTCTCTTCACTCCCGCTTCCTCCCGTCCCTGTGGGCCTCAGCCTCCTCGCCCATTGTCCTCCTAAATAGCACATCGCCATGTGAGGTCAGGATGGCGTGCGCCGGTGGAGGGCCGAGAGCTCAGCTAAATTAACTGGTAGATGGGGCGATTATCTCACAGGAGACTTGGGTCAGGGTGTTAACCAGCACTCCTTAATCTAATATCTGAATGCTGTATCAATGCATTTTACAGTTTTGTTCAGCGTTTTAGAACGCATATCGAGGAGATGCAATTGTGGGCTGATTGTGGGATGCTTCTTTAAGACCCACACTATCTAAGGGCCCTTTAAGGCACATAAGGACCAAAACCATAACCCCCCCAGGCCTCCATAATTTAATGCAGTTGTCACATGCTTGAATGCTTAAATCATGCATCTGCTTTTCTATTCGCAGTCTAGCTCTTCTCTGGTTGGCTCTGGCCAGGTGGTTTCCAAGGCATTGGACGAATTGTCTCCCTCAAGTTTTCGCAAACACATGTGATGAAAGTGCCTGGCGTTGTCGGAGTGGAGGAGCCCCGCATGGGTGGAGTTGTGATGGATGTGTCCGCTCCCTCCCAGCGATGAGGACCGAGTCAACGTACCTCCTCAGCCTTGTCGTAATTCACAGAGCTGAGTGGTCCGGCTGAAATGAAAATGTGTTCGCTGTTAAAATTAATGCAGTGAGGAGGGCACTAGATAAATTTGGAAGTAAAAATGTGCATTCACCTTCAATTCAGCGGCGATGGACCATGTGGGGGAATGTGGTCGAGATCGAGATCTTTGGCTGTGTGAACAGCCCGCGGTTCCTCCCCTCCGCCCATCCTCGGTGATCTGACGGTCATGAAGCCCCACAGTCACCTGAAGAGAGAAGCCGTGCGGCGCGCAGAGCGGCCGAGATTCTGCGCAGGAGATTCCGGAAGAGATGAAAGGGTCACCGCTCTCCTCCAAGGATCCACATGAGCTCTTCAGTTACCAGGAAAACCCTCGTCTGTTTATTAAAGAGTAGTGACCAGAGGGCCAGCTTCTCGTACCTGGGACCGCACCTGTCAAGGCCAAAGGTCATGTATCGTTGTGCGTCAGAAACATCAAATAGAAGTTGAGTCGTATATAACTTGAGACTCAGCCTGTATAGGTGATATCAAGCTCTGTCTTGTGTTAAATAGTCTCGTCAGGTTTTGAAACCATGGTTTACCAAGTGCGTATGTTGTGAATCATTTCCATTTACCCACCTTGGCAAATTCTCAGTTCATTGTTCCCGTTTAGCTACTTACTGACTGGATGTTGACTTGCACCTTGGTGATCTTTATTCTTCTCCCCCATTGTCATTGACGTTAGTACTGCTCCCAGTCTCAGCAGTAACTTGCGTCTGTGTCTGAGTTCATTCTAATCGCGGGAATTTTCGTTAGTATTCAAATGGCACCCTCCACTGCGCAGCCAGACCCCGGACAGTCTGGTTCTGCCTTTCTGGGTAATTAGGTGTCTGCCTTAAGATGAGGTTGAGTCCATGTCGGCTTACACGCTTCCTGTTGTGGTGTCGAGCCTTGAAATGCACGTATAACGCCACCAGGACTGAGTGCATTCATGTCACCCCTTATGAGCCGAATTGTATCGCTGAATTCCACACCCACCTGTGAGTGGAGAGGGTTGGCTCGTCCCTGCTTCATTCGCACAGCAAGGGGTAAATTTAACGAAGGTCTCTGTGAAGGCCCCCCTCTCACCCCTCGTTAATGACTTCTCCGAGCGGGAGCCTGGAGATGTTTCCGTGCCAGCCTGAGAGCCGCGTCCCCGCGGACTCTGTCCGTACGCCGAGCGCATCCTGGAAAACATTGATTAGTGCTGCCGCTGCTGCAATTAGCAGGTTTGTGTCACACTCATAAAAGCTTTTGTGAGGCTTCTAATTAAAGAGCAGGAAGTCGTGCCGTCACTACGTTTACCACACGCCGCACCGCCGTATACCCCAGGAATAGCGATAAGGGGCCGCGCGCGTGCTGCCAGCCTCCCAAGCCCACGTGCGGCTGCCGCCACTGTCTGTCTGCACTTCTCCTCTGAGGCACCTCGAGTTCAGTGCTCCTGTCTAAGAAGCATGGCAGACTTATAACCTGCCACATGGATTTTTACTAGCTGTAGGTTTTTTTCTGTTGTTGTTTTTAATTATTTTTACAGCTCTGAGTGGGATAACTGGACCATCTGCTCTGATAAGACAATAGCTCTGGAGTGTTTCCGGTTGTGAACCGATTTTGCAAACATTGAGAGTTTAGCTGCAAATCAGAAACTTTCTAACAGCACTACTTGCAGTTTTGCTCTCAGAATCCAGAATATAGACTTGCCTACTGAACCACTTCACCCCCCACTGCATCATTTAAGAATGATACGCTAATGTATTTTAAAGGCTACTTTTATGAACACTGGTGGTATCTTGTCTTGTCCAGGGGATACTGGCAATTCACACTGGAATGTTCAGGACTTTGCCATGCTGTACTGTGCTTGTGATTATAATGAATTGCTTGTTAATAATGTACATGCAAGGAAATTAATGAAGCTTGTTAGTATGTTTTTATTCTTTGCACATTGTTAGAATGCCACCCTATCCTCACCTCCCACTGCAAAATGCTGCATGTGCTGTTCACCTTGTAGCATAATATCCTAACAGTGGTTCCTAATGATTCCCGAGCATGTGACGTGTAATCCACTGGCGCCGTGCCAGAAGCACAAACCTGCGGCAGGATTCTCGTCCGTTCCTGTCGGCTGATCTGACCCACGACTGCAGCATCATTACTGCTGTTCTTGAAGGGCTCTACATCTCTCTGAGAAAAGCAGAAAATGTATTTGAAAGGAATAAAAAATATATATTTAAAAATACATGGAGGGGCAATACTCAGCAGTCTCTGTGTGTGTGATTTGTTTTATATAGATTTTATCTGGACTGCAAGCCGTCACAAACTCAGACTGAAGCCCAGACTCACATGGGGGGGGGGGGGGGGGGGGGGGTTAGGCCCAATGAAAAAGGTTTATGATGCAGATGGCAGACTACAGATTAATATATGATAAAACTCAGTTTGCCAACCTGCTGATGGCTCAGTCTCCTGAAAGGTTTTATATATAATTAGAAAGACACTTGAAATGACCAGCTTAAAATCTTTCAATCTGCTAACGATTATATAATTTAATGTTTATATGTTTTTAAAAGAAACTTTGTTTTAACCTTGTCTTTTGTCTTCATGCACTCTCTGCAGAATGAGAGCCGTGTCTCAGATCTGTAATAATGCTCAGTGAAAATGTTGTGTCGGAGTGTTGAGTAGGGCTGCTTGGGTGTGGTGTGCTCTGCAGGGGAGTGCAGGTGCTGTGTTGGGTAGGAATGCCTGGTCGGAGTGTTGAGCATTGAGGACCAGTAGGCAGGAGCACAAGCTGACATGAAGTGGAGTTACATAAGAATCTGCCGTATTCCGTTTTTGGAGCAAGCCAAGATCCGGAGGGCTCTGCAGCGTTCCCTGCCAAGTAAACATTTTGGGGGTCTGACTTGATTAGCATGCCACAGAAGTTCATTCATATCCTTTCGGAGATTATATCTGAATGGGATTTATTCACTGTTAATGAAGAGCGTCTGCTTTGTTTTCGCTGTGATGTTTATACTGATGGAGGTGTGAGTGCGCGGTGCTGGCCGTCGACGGTTCCGTTCGGCAGTGTTCTGCCATGACGGCTGACGCACGTCAGCCACATCACGGCCTCTCCCTGCGCCGTGATTTGTGAAGACCGGCGCATGTTTGGCAGGTGGGTGCCGTTGCCAGTGACACCACGGATGCAGATGTTTCTACAGACGGCGTGCCAGACCGAGACTTTGCTGCTGGATAGGGATGGTGTTTGACTGACGTAGGGGCAGTGCTCCATACTGTACTTGTGGGGTGCCTGGTTCTGTGGAACACCTCCACATAAACTGAAGGGCACCATCCTCTCTCTCTCTCACACACACACACACACACACACTCCCTTATTCAGTCCACTTATTCATATCTTTATGGGGATTTTTCAATAATTTTTATTGGCATAACAGTAAAGTTACAGGTTTTCATCACATTGTAGGAAAATCTGGTCCCCACAATGTAGTATTATGAAAACACCCCCCCCACACACACACAGCTTCTTCCTACTCTTTGACTTGAGTCCTTGAGGACAAACTGGTGCTTGTGGTCCAGCACGGACTCCAGATTGATCTGACACCAAATGGAATGTAATATTCCAACTTTGGAAGAAACAGGTTTTATTGGGAACTGCAGGGACAGACAAGCCCCATCGATCTGTCCTTCGCGTGTCATTGCTGCCCGGCCCTCCCTCAGCGGAGGGAATGTGAAATCGATGCTTGCCATTTCCCGGATGCTGCTCACAGGGCTGCTGGCCGTGCTATCAGTTCTTCCCCAGTTCTGCTGGTCCCTGGGAGTCTTCGTTTCCAGGATATCTGGTCGGGCTCCCCCCCCACATGCTTCTGTGACGCTGTCCCGCTCTGCTCCAGTCACATGCTTGACGTCATCAACGGTGCGCTGCGTGTAATCAGTATGCTGGAGCCACACTGAGCACTCATCTGTGTGTATTTAGCATGATAACACAGCGTGTTAAGCCGCCGCGCTTACGTTTACCTCGGGAGCCTGCGCCGTGCCGCGCTGCACTGTCTGTCATGCGAGTTCCTGATTGGTTCTCGGCTTGGTAGCCCTTGGGGCGGCGCTGACAGAGAGAGAGAAGCTCACGCAGCGCGGTAACGAGCGGATGGTGGGATGGGTAACTCCAGACCTCTGCATGTGGGCGTCGCTGATTTGAGCTGTCAGCTCGCCCAATTCCAGCTCTTCCTCAGACGGCCCCCTCCTCGAGTAGCCTCTGCTCTCACAGAACGTCTGCCCCGCTGCTGTTAATACTAATGGCTCTTACTGCTGTGAGCAGTGCCTGCACACTTTACAGTGGGAAAGCCCACTTCAGGACTTGTCGAGCTTTTATAGTGGTTGTCAAATCCCTCGGGAGGCATTCCAGGCCCATGTCAAAGGGACCCCACCCTTGCAGTAGGCTTCTGTTGGCTGGCTGTGAGGTTGCAGTCTGCCTCATGGGACCCCAGCCTCTGGATACGCCGGAATGACCTGCTGAGGTGACCTACTGGGACGACCCACTTGGACTTCATGCTTCCTTGTCTCGTTGACTTGTTTGAGCTGTCAGACAACTCCCCGTTTTCGGCTTTCCATTTACAAAGCATCTCAATGTGACCCTCTGACAAACTCCCCCTGGGATTCCCCAGGGTTCCATGTCTTCAGTGCAGTTAGAGTTGCGAGTCTGAATCCAGCGTGGGCCACAGGGCAAAGAATGTGATTGAAACTTTACTGAAAGTTGTCCCCTCTCTCAGCAGACCAGACGTGCTCGTCGAAGATCATCAACTGTCAGGGAGCTCCAAATGAAAAAGAAATGGGCTGATTTGTGCCATGGAAGGGCTTGGTGTTGCAATCTCCAGGAATGTGCTTCAGATGAATCGGGCTCGATCAGATGACGGGACATTATGGACCAGTGAAGCTGGTCAATAAAATAAGCCTGTGTTGCCTGTCCTCACCAGACGGCGAGATCACACTGTCACTGCGGCAGCAGGACTGAGGTCAGTGAGGTGAGGATGTCTTGGTATGGGCCTGGGCCTGGTGATAATATGCTTATTATTTTGAAGATCAGATCAATGGACGTTACTCTCCCCATGGGAAGTACATGGATTTCAGAAGAATGGGTTCCAATCTGATATTTTATAGTGCTGAAGCCTGGTGGACAGATGGATTCAGCAGCATAGAGGTGACAGGTGACTGCTCTGGCCTCGGTGTGCCAGGAGGAAAGAGGCCAACAGAGGGCGAGACATCAAGTGCACTTGGTAGCGTGTATCTGATGTGATTGCCTTCATTAAGGGAATTCCTTAATGCCCCACACTGGTGCGCTGCCTTTGTGCGATCAGTTTTGCCCCTGAAAGAATGTGAACATTTGCAGAGGCTCCCTGTTTGATTATGGATGGAAATTTTGACTTACAAAGATGAAATAGCGATGAACATTCAATAGCCAGCTTTGAATTTTGGTCTATTCCCAAGCTAACAATATGCCGTACGATACTTTCTACTAATGCTGGGTAAAGACAGCATCTACCCAGCCACGTCTCTGTAGCAATTGCCAGCGTAAACTTCTCTTAGAGTGCATAACAACATATTGTACGGTGTTTTTTATTTTACGTGTTTATCCTAATAAACTTATATTCCTTTCTTTCATACATTTCAGTCGCTGATATTTAGCTAGTGATAGCAGTATTGGATTTACTTATTCAGTGACAATAGTTATTTATTTGTATATTGCATCATATTCATATTCAACTTACAATGTTTTTCGCTTATGACGGGTTCGTCAGAATGTAACCCCGTCTTATGTCGAGGAGCGGCTGTATATAGTCTAGTGTGCTGTAAGTGATATCTGTGGTGTTTGTGTGATTTTATTCATTTATTTATTTTTTGATTAATGCAGTGTAATTCCCTGAGAGAGAGACTGGCATCAGCAGGCTGTGTTCCTGTGAAAACTATCGCTTCTGCAGCACAGGTGCTCTTGGCTTGGCGGATCCGATGTGATGCTGCTTGTTGAACCCGGAGCCTCCCGAGAGGCTGCTATAAGGCCCTGTTGCCTGTCGATCATCGCTGACATGGTGTCCAAATCTCAGGTGACTGGATATTCAAAGGTGAATCTTTCATTTTAATAAAATTAAAACTTCAGCGATTACAAGGCCTCTGAGCACCATATGGTGCAGTTTTGCCTGCAGTAATAGAAGCAGTAAATAGTTTTACATTAACTTCTCTCCCCTGCAGGGACGGTAAAGTGAATTGGGCAGAATGGTTGACGTTATGGGACCAGCAATGATGTTTGACTGTGATGAACTTTCTCTGCATGTCCTCTTGTTCCAGCATTGCCTTTTGCTCTCGTCATTTGTTACAGATCAGACTGAAAGCAGTGTCCTACTGTTACCTGGGAAGCTTTACATTTCCCCGAGTGAGTCTGCATCCTCCTTTTCCCGGGTACGCCAGCCCATGACCCCGAGTCAGCTGGCTTTCCCCTCCCTCCTTTTCCCGGGTACGCCAGCCCATGACCCCGAGTCAGCTGGCTTTCCCCTCCCTCCTTTTCCCGAGGGACGGTGGCCCCATAAACCCGAGTGAATAAAGATCATATTGTTTTTCACAGCACATCACTGTAGCTGGCCACAGTAAAATAAAATAAAATATAACATGCATATTCTCATCTACAGAGAGCAAAGTACTCATTTGAAGATGCACTGGCAATCCTTGGTGGATCCCGCTGTTACAGTATGGTAGCAAATGATGCTCTCAGTGCATTCAGGCGCATAGCTAATTACTGCTCCGTCCTGCTGCGCCGAGTCTGATTTGAGAAATGTCTTTTTGTCTAATTTTGATGGTCTGTTTTTTTTTACGCCATTTTACCCACTGTTTCAGTTTCTTCCTCTTTTATGATGTCAGCTTGTTAGCGAATCATTCCAATAGATTTCAGACACTGACAGACAGGAGTTCTGTCAGTCCCCATGTCTAGTTATGCACTGGGGAAAACAGTTAAGCTACCGGGGGAGAGCAGTTTGGCCCCCTGCTGGTGCGTGCAGCCTGTGGGTGCCACTTGATTGGCTAATATCTGGCTGCTATGCAACAACCAGCACAGGTGCCATAGCTGCATTAGCCTAATTTGAGCAATCAAGCAATGAAGAATGATTCTGTCCTGTAGAAGACAAAAACTGGACCACGGTATATTCTTCAAAGCAAATAGACCGGCTGTTTGTCTAAGAAGCTATCATCTGCCTGCTTTCATGTTTGTATGTTATATCCTTGTCCAGTTCTTAGTTCTGTGCTTTTTCATCTGTGCCTTTGGGTCACACACAACAATATGCCTGCCTGTTCTGTGAAGATGTGTTCAAAGTGTCCCCTTCTGGAGGAGAACATTCTGTCTCTCTGAGTTCCACTTTTCTGCAGACTTTCTTCTCTTCTAATTTGGTTGAAAATCCTTTATGGACTGAAAGGAAGGGAAAGTGCATTTGAACATCGATCAAAAAACACTTTGAAATTATATTAGTTGTCAAATGGAAATTGACCTCATTGGGTGCAGTAAGAATTCTGTTTGTGGCCTTTCGGCTTTTACCGAGAAGCCCACCAGACGAGGCTTCACCTCCAGGTCACAGGCATGTAATACATTAGTTACCATGTTCACTCACCTGTCAATTTATTCACATTTAAAGTAAAGAGACAGGATGATATGTATTCCAGTGAAAAAAAAAGAAATAAGAATGATTCATGTTTGTCTCCATGAAGTACATGCAGAGACATTTCAAGCAATAAAAAGGAAATGAGACCCCAAGTCGAGCTTTACTGCTAGTGTCTCCATTCAGGAGACCTAGAGACAAGCCCAACTAGTGTCTCCATTAAGGAGACCCCAAGGCAAGCCCGACCAGTCTCCATTAAGGAGACCCCAAGGCAAGCCCGACCAGTCTCCATTAAGGAGTCCCTAAGGCAAGCCCAACCAGTCTCCATTAAGGAGACCCCAAGGCAGGCCCAACCAGTCTCCATTAAGGAGACCCCAAGGCAATCCCAACCAGTGTCTCCATTCAGGAGACCTAGAGACAAGCCCAACTAGTGTCTCCATTAAGGAGACCCTAAGGCAAGCCCAACCAGTCTCCATTAAGGAGACCCCAAGGCAAGCCCAACCAGTGTCTCCATTCAGGAGACCCTGAGACAAGCCCAACCAGTGTCTCCATTAAGGAGATCTAGAGACAATCCCAAGCAGTGTCTCCATTAAGGAGATCTAGAGACAAGCCCAATCAGTATCTCCATTAAGGAGATCTAGAGACAATCCCAAGCAGTGTCTCCATTAAGGAGATCTAGAGACAAGCCCAATCAGTATCTCCATTAAGGAGCTCTAGAGACAATCCCAACCAGTGTCTCCATTAAGGAGATCGAGAGACATTCCTGACCAGTGTCTCCATTAAGGAGATCTAGAGACAATCCCAACCAGTGACTCCATTAAGGAGACCCTGGGAAGCCCTGTCCATCCCCAGCTGCCGCCCACGTTTGGTCCCCCCCTCTCTGTGCTCTCTGGCGGTAAGATACCCCCTCCCCACACGCAAATCTGGGCATTTTAGCCTCATCCGGGGAGCCATTGCTGCTGCCGCCGCCGCCATCTGCTCTCTGCATGCGACTCGGCGCTAATGAAATGCTAATGGATGCCGACGTGCTGAAGGCCCTGTTGCTGCCCTCATCTGTCTCCCGGCCGCCCGCCTCAGGTGTCGCCCGTCCTCCACTGTGACCCTGCGCATGAAACCCAGCAGCTTGGTTTAGGGAGCATGCTTTTTTAATGTTTATGTTTGTTGTGTATGATTTGCTTTGGGGGGTGCAGGGATTGTAGCTATTTGTTTATTCTCTGGCAAGAAGTGCCTTCTCTGTTGCTAATGACTATGCTTCGGTACATTAATTCTGCTTCAAAGGACACAGATACTTGCGTCTGTGGTTTTATTGCTTTGCGGCGGGAATGTATTGTTCCAGCCTGCTGATCCCAGTACCCCTGGCAGGGGCTCACATCTACAACTGTGCGTTTAAGGTCATAGACCAATTTCCCTTGTTGGTATCTATGGCGTGTCATGCTGTCATGCTCCAGTACCAGATCCCACACGCAATGCGGACCTACCATATGCTGTTATTGTTTGAGGTGATCGTCTGTGGTCGCACTTCCTGAGCACTGAGAGCGAATACTTGGCTTGTTGGTCAGACTAATGACATGAATTAAAAAAGAAACACCAGTAGCTGCCTGGAGATAATGTTCTTGTGAGCCTCTTCCCTGATTTGGTGCTGGCAGTGCTTGTGGTGTCTAAAACATGTGCCAGTGGTCAGTAGCTGTGTCCTGCCGGGCAGAACAGGGCGGGATCACATGACCCGGTCAGGGCCAGCTGAGTGCCCTGTGGCCTGCTGGGGTCTCGCTGGCGCCACCTGTTGATTGCTTGCACTTAGAGCTCACTGGTGTGATAACGGAATAACAGGGCGTAGCTGCTAATTAAAGTGGCGAAACAGGAACTGTAAATATTTATGGTGAGTGTCTCTGGGGGGAGGGGGGGACCGCACCTGGCCCCGCTCGCGAATCTCGTTGTCCCGCTACGGTGACCCACGATCAGCTGGGCATTAAATGGCTCATTGCCTAAATGTACATTGGAAAGCAGAATTCACCTCCCCTCCTGGGTGTGGACGTGGGCCGTGAGTCTGCAGGGAACAGCCCTCCAGGAAGCCCCATGCCCTGCGGTTGCCTTGTATGCGATAAGCGATCTCCAGAAAAATAATGCGTCTCGGAGTGCCTGGGAACACGGCGGGGAGCGGCCGGGGGCAAAGCGCGGACCCCCATCCTCATCTCTAGCCACAGTTCAGAATACTCTGCCGTTTTAATGAGGTACAGGGAGGCCATCGCTGTAATTCTATGTCACCTGCAGGAGAAGCTGATTCAGATGTCCTGGCCTGGGGACACGTGAATGTGGCTTATCCAAGCTGACAGCACTGGAAAAAATACGTTTTTTTCTGATGTTGTTTATCTCTGGCTCTATTAGGGCAGAACATTCTAGTGCTGTGATTAATTGATTTGGCTTTTTGTGTGCGCTGCCTCAGAGTACCTGCTCACTAATGCATTGGTCCGTGCTCATATTCCTCGCCTGATTATGTGAATAGTTGTGCCTCGGGTTAGACGCAGTCTCCTGCTTGACACTTTCACCCACCTGCCTCGACCTCTGGGGCTGTCCTAATGACTGCCTGATTTTCTAACATGGAAAACCAGCACACAGAGATCACAGGACAGTTATGGGAACATCAATATTTCATCTCCTCTCTAATATTGCTCATTATGTGGTGTTTTTAGCACTACATAGTACTCAGCAGCCTGGGAACTGTCTGCAGTGTTCCTGCAGTATCACGTATGACTGGTAATTGTGGTTGGAACAGGAATTGACCGCGGTTGCCATCTCATGTGGGTCTCTTTCTGGTGTTACGGCTCTCCTCAGCCCCCCAGGCTCTGCCCTTTGGCAAAAGAGCTCCAACAGGCCTGGTCTCTGAGCCTTAGGGTGGTTTCTCTTAGGTCCTTCCCCGGTGTCAGGCAAACAAGGCTTCGGTCCCCCTGCCATTCACCTTCAAAGCACATTTAGTTTGGTCGCGTCAACAAAAAGGGGAGCGTTATCTCTGATGAAAGGAAGGTGCTTGGATAAAGCCCTGATGGAACAGGTAACCTGATCAAAATTTCATGACAGAGCAAATATCTCTGTGCTGATGGGATTTGTGTGTCAGTGATTTAAAGCAGAGAACGGTCACCGGCTGCTTTGGAAGGGAAAGAAAAACGACGATAGAATCTTTACATTATATTTTCGCTCCTCTGTGTACTAGCGTCCATTCATGAAGCCCCCTGCTTGTCAAGTTCATTTCTCTGACTGTAAGGATTACATTAGGAGCTCCTCTGCCCCAGCGGATGGGGCTATCGGTGCCAGCTGCTGATTGCCCTCCCACTCCGTGCCTATCGAAGCAGTCTGTGCTACCTTTCAGTGCATGTACCACTTCTGTCTGTGCCTTAGGTGTGAAGCTGCAATTCTTGATTCTTCCCCCTGCCTCTCACCAGTCTACAGAAGCAGTACTGATGCATGGTGCAAGCTGGTAACTCTCAGTGCAGGTCAAGGCATTTAGGCAGTGAGTTCCATGACATGATACCAGGGAGTAGGTCCCCGTGTATCCCATAGAAGTCCCTCTTGTCATTTAATGATGATTTGTGTGTCCAGACCTGGTCTCCAGCACATCTTAGGCTGGGAAAGTGTGTGGATGTGGATCAACAAATTCACAGTTTTGCTTAAATACCACTGAATGATCACCGAAGCAATTTGGTGTCGTTGTTTACAGTGATGGCTTTTTGCTAAGAGAAATGAAATGTCAATGTTATTAGTTTCAGTCTGGAATCCTGTTCTGTTCATTTCCTGTAGATTATGTAGTAATGTTGTACTATTATAATTTTAATAGACTGCTTGATCTTTGCAAGTGGTATTTTTGGATTAAATACATACTCCATCCAGTGGATACCATGCACCATCTGGGATATTTATGATCTAGAAAATCATCATCAGATCTTCCATACACCCCTGGTCTTTTCCAGTGCAGATGCAATGTGCTGGTTCACTCACCCCCTGTCTGTGTGTGTAGGGGCATTTTGCGTTTCTGTAGGGATTTCTCTGTTAATGCAATTCCTTTTGATACCTGGTTTCTCCACATAGCTCTGGTCTGTGTTCAGGTGATCCACCACTGTTCCGATCTGTTCCTAATTAAAGTCCTTTGTTATATTCAGTTTATTTTATCCAAAGTGGCATACATTTGAGAAAGCAGGGTCAGCCAGTCCTTGGTGCAATTGGGGTTAAGGGCCTTGCTCAAGGACCCAACAACAAAAATCACTCGGTCGGCTCTGGGATTTGAACCAGTGACCTTCTGATCACAATGGGTCCTATGGTGATCTGATGCCAATTAGTCCATCGAGGCCTCTCCAAGAGAGTCCAAGGAGTCCTGGTCAGGTCTGCAGGTTGTTGGCTTTGCCTCAAGGTCCCTCAGAATAGACAGAGGCAGCGAGCTGCATGTCCTGTGTATGTGACAAATAAAATTTGAATTTGAATTTGAATTTGAGCACCAGGGTTCGAGGGCCTGGCCCTGAGGAGCTCTCTGCCCCTCCAGTGATGTGTCAGGCAGTCAGTCTGGCTAGTGATGATGTGCTTGGATGTCAGTATGGCAACATGACAGAGCTGCTTGCTCATCCTTCCATAAGACTAGATGCTGGTGAGATCCTGCTTCAGGAGAGGAAGGTTAAACTCCCCGCTACGGGGGCAGTGTTGGCCGCGCGAGTCGAGGTGCCAGTGAACTGTGCATCACATTAACCCTCCCTCGCCTGGTAAGGGAGGGTTACCAGGCGAGGGAGGGTTACTGTGATGCACAGTAACCCACCTGGTAACCCTCCCTCGCCTGGTAACCCTCCCTCGCCTGCTACCCCTGTTTATGCTCTTGCCAACAGCTGATGAGTTTGATGGCTCCGGCGGACACGCTTGGAGAACTCTCTAAATCACCAAGAGACGCGTGTGCGATCACTCCGCCTCACTTGTTCTCCTTTTGTCGCTTTTACGGTTTAAATAACTGAACGATACATAACAATCCTAAATTAACTCCCCCGTTCTGAATTCTTATCAGTCAGGCAGCTTTTAGAGTTTTAATTAATAAGTAAACAAGCTGCGTTTTGTTCCCACAGTTTGGTTGATGAGATATAATTTATCACCGTATTTAGACAGCTCTTTCGCAAAGTACTGTCACACGCCCGCACCCAGATTGCATGTGTTTGCTGAAGAAAATCAGCTGCCTCGCAGGGTAACTGCAGCATTTCAGCTTGCTACATTCTTAGCTAGGTTTTAGAACATAGTGTTGCATTCAGTCCCAGAACATTTTTATTTGTTTGTACATTTGAGAAAACAGACAGTCCCTGGAGTAACTGGGGGTTTAGGGCCTTGATCAGGCAAAAGCACACTGCCGACCATGGGATTTGAACCAGCATCCGGGTGTGTGTCTTGACCCACTCTGTGTTAATGTTAGTGCCATTGCAGTGCATTCTGGGAAATGCCCTCCCTTCATATTCCATCTGTATGGTCCTCCTCTACTGCACTCATTTACATTTTAAGGTCATGCTTCCTGCGTCTGCAGACGGACTATGAGCTGGTCTCCGTAGTGCATCGTCTCAGAATCAGCGTAGCGAATTTCTGTCACAAGTCCATTAAAATACCAGATGTGGAGATATACTGGGTGGATTTTGGAGGGTTTCTCATGTTGTGTGGAAGAGAACATCTCGCTTGGCAGACTGGATGGGACAGGGTGTCCTCCGTTTGACGGCGTTTGGGAACGGCCTGTGATCGCCACGGCTGCTTAGCCATGTCCCGCTGGGGACGCACTGCTGTTTCAGACGCTTAATTAGCACTCTGGGCGGTGGGTGGGGTGCCCCCCTAAGGTTCACTCTCTTTGGCACGCCTATCAGAAATTCCGGAAGAAAATGGCATCAGTTAGATTTTTTGCTGAGAGATTTCTCCCATAGCTTTCTGCCATAAATGGTTGGAAAGGCTTTCGACAGGAGGCTCCTGTCTGACCTGCCTCTGCACTTCTTTGTTTATTTTTTTGGGATTCAAAACTGTGGTGTCGAGCTGCAGATTGCGGGCCGGGTGTCTCCCAGGACTGGCAGGTCTTCACACTTGCTTAGCCACTATCCTAGCCTTGCTGCCATAGACTTGTAAATGGGATTTCCGACTGCGTCCCTGACCGGCCCACTGCCTCAGGGTGTCTTTGCGGTGTCCGTGCTAGTCCCTGGGCACTGCCGCCGTTATTAACTCGGGGGGTTAGCGGGTCGTCGTGGCTGCATTAGCGCCATCGCCGCGGCAGCTGCTGTAAGGTGACATTGCTCCAGAGCCCCTCCTTCTATGCCCACCCCCACACACCTGCTTCACACCAAACTGTCCTGCCCTGCTTCACCTGTAGGGGGCTTCCTCTTGCTTGGCCTTAGCCTGGAGACAGTCGTGTATTTAGCTTGTGGGAGCATTTAAGGGACAGTTGTATCCAGTATGACAGTCTTGTCACCGCTAGGCTGGGCTTCCATCATCTACTTTGCAGTTCTTCCCATAAAAGGAGACTCTCTGAGTCCAGACTCCCTCCTGACCCAATGTTCCAGGCAGCGGCCCTGAGCTGATCGGTGGCCTTACACTCTCAGGCCTTCCCTCGGTCTAAACACACAGGAGCTCATCATGCAAGGCAAAGACCCTCTCTTCTCCTCTTCTCCCCAACTGTGACCCATTTTATCTGCACCCCCCAGAGATGGGCCGAGCAGGCGAGTGATTCGGAGCAGTGTGCGGCCTTTCTCCGCTGATTCATGGTGTTTGCTCCAGCTGCTGATTTGGTGTGATTGCTCACTCCGCCACACCTTGGGGGCTAACGCTGGCAAATCCCAGGATCCATATGTGGATGACCTGGTGTTGTTGCTAATGATCTCATTTAGTGCAGACGAAACGTGTGGTCACCATCACCATGGCACTTCTTCTGATGAGGGTCGTGATGATAGAATGCTGAGCAGGTCACATCAGATGCCTCATTCCAAAGCCACAGGCTCTAGGTGTCCGCAAGCCATGATCTGTCTGGTGTGACCTGAGGCTGTGAATTGGAGAATTGTGGTAAAGACCTGGAGACTGCATTTCACATTGTCTGAGAATTCATGCTGGTGTTTATCTTATTTTCGCAGACCAATGGCCGGTGAGTTAATGCCCTTCAGTTGGTACACTAAGCGAGCCGAGCCGATGCTGATGGAGACCCACGGATCAGTGACCCGAGACGGGCCCGAAGCGCACCGTGCCGCCTCATGTTGTCAAACAGCACCGTGCCGCGTGAATCGAGAGCATGGTGATGAGTGTTTACTGGGAAACAGTGCTAATCTCAGGAAGTGTTTGTGTGCAGCAGCGTCGTAATGACGGTGCTAATTAAGAGCATCACGCGCCATTGTACACACATGCAACGAGGGAGCGAGTTGCAGCCCGCGCCTCGTATTCAGCGAGAGAGAGAATCGCAGCCCGTGCTTCGTATTCAGCGAGAGAGAGAATCGCAGCCCGCGCCTTGTATTTCGCGAGAGAGAGAATCGCAGCCCGCGCCTCGTATTCCGCAAGAGAGAGAATTGCAGCCCGTGCCCCGTATTCCGCGAGAGAGAGAATCGCAGCCCGTGCCTCGTATTCGGCGAGGGAGAGAATCGCAGCCCGTGCTTCGTATTCAGCGAGAGAGAGAATCGCAGCCCGCGCCTCGTATCCCGCGAGGGAGCGAATCGCAGCCCGCGCCTTGTATTCAGCGAGGGAGCGAATCGCAGCCCGCGCCTCGTATTCAGCAAGGGAGAAAATCGCAGCCCGCGCCTCGTATTCCGCGAGAGAGAGAATCGCAGCCCGCGCT
>JAODKL010000001.1:8459199-8474977 GCA_026780765.1 Petrocephalus schoutedeni
AAACCGTCTTTTCCTAACCGGAGTCCTGTTTTAAGTGGTTCTACTAATTCTGTTAAGTCACCTTCTTCCAGGTGGAACCCTTTCCCACACTCTGCCCCTCCCTTTCCCACACTCTGCCCCTCCCTTCTCCACACCCGTGCTGCTGCTGAGGTCTCACCCTGGTGGGCATCTTCGGCTTGTCTGGAGATCCCACAAGCTGTTGATTCGCGACTTTTACTGTCTGCAATGAGCAAAAGTAGCTCGGAACATTTTTCAAGATAAATATTTAACAGTGGAATAAATATTTAAATTTCCAAATCTGGATGTTGCTAAATGAATATTCACCCAGAATCTAAATATTTAATCTAAATATTTCATGAGTACCTATGTGCTTCGGGGAGTTTTATTTGTGTCCTGGTGCCAGGAAGAGTACCTCAAGGACTGCTCGACCTAGAGGCTGCGAGTGGTAATTACAGTGGGATTATTTCAAATGGAGAGCAGTTCATATCCCACAGATCACCAACACTTTTCAAAGATGATTTTACATTTCAATTGTTTACCATAATCGGGCAGTCGCTGTGCGCGCAGCGGGCCAGGAAGCGTGAACCCACAGACCGTTGGTGCTCTTTGCAGAGGTCAAAGGTCAAGTGGAGGGACGGTGAGTCACAGCGGTGCCTCTTCTGTCTGAAAACCAGCTCAGTGTGAGGGTCAGATCACGTCGTCCCACAGCAGACATGCATCACCCTGCAGGAGGGGGTGGGGTTGGGGGGGCAGGGGCCAGGTTCATTTGTAAGCCGTCAAGCGGGACAGCTGGAGTGCAGATCAAGGACGGCCCAGACTGAGCTTCTTATCTGAGCTGTCCGCTACAATAACAGGCAGCCGCTGTCCCTTAGAAACCGCAGCCAAAGCAGCAGTGAAGCAGGTGAGTCTGAAGCAACTGGCAACAGGCCAGAAGAGGTGGAAACTTCTGGACTGGGACGGAAGGAACTCTCATCCAAAGTAAGACCTTAGGACGGCGCACGTATAAACGGCGACACAGAAGCCAAAAGACAATTTATCAGGAAACTTTTTGCCCAGATACTCCGTTTCGTTTGTGGAAGATAATTACTGCAAGAGGAAAGGAATAAATAGTGATAATGAAGACAAGTGTCCTCGTGAGGACAAGCATGTGAGGCTGCGAAATGCCCTTATGAAAAACTTCCCATCGCTGGAATGACAGCACACTTCAGAACCACTGGAAAAGCGACTATCAGGCACAGAGTTGTCGAGGTCTTCAGTAATTCAGGACCAGCGGGATTTGGAAGAACCTCACGCGAACCTCGGGCCGTGGACGCTGTCAGGAACGTGCGTGCTGGGAAGATCTGGGAGCGGGTGATGTTCTCAAAGCAGGGTGAGGAGGAGAACAGCCCCCCCAATAATCCACACCTCATTACCGCATCCACACCCCGCAGGCGAGAGATAAAAGCTGTTAGTTATGTCTGTACACACTGAGACACGTTATACATTCCTCCTGACAAGCTCTCTCTTCCTCTCACCTCCGCTAAGTGATAAGTTTGGCACCTTGATTTGTCTTTATTTTAGCTAGCTCCGGTAAGTTCCCAGCTTTATTACCGACGTGCTACATAAATATCGATAACAACATCCAAATAATTAGCAGCCTGGTGAGGTTGTAGGCGGTATGGTGCTTCTCAGCTGGCAGACGTGAAGTGCGCCGCTTTGCATGATGGGAGTTCTGGGCCTGTGGATTATGCTCCCAGGACAAAGACGTTAACAATGCCCCGTAATGTGTCATCCCGAGCTCGAGCCACACTGGGGATGACAGTTAATTCGCAGAAATGCCTCCTGCCATGTCCCTGGGATTGTGATGCTACAATTTATGTCATAACCGTGACATAAAGTTGGAGGAGGTATTGCAGGCTTTAGAGCTGGATGTAGCGGCTAACAAGGCTAACGGCGGCTGCTCCGTCTGTCTGTGGCTACCCCACCCATCCTTCCTCCCAGATATCCTTATCATAGGGTGTACTCACACTTGGCCCAGTTCCCTTGTACTGTGCCCAGGCATAATTGTACCCCCTCGCTGTTCTGCCGTCTGTGCTCATATTGTGCTTAACATTTTGGACCTGAACACGCTTTCGTCAACACCATGTGTTTTTTTTGTGTTGAAGAAAACATAAGAAAAAAAGTGCTATTGGACAGCACAGTGTAGTTTGTGATTAATGTCCTTATTTTGTGGCTTATTTGGAGTCATTTTGGGTGCAATGACACACAGCACTCTCATAGATTTATCAAGTATGCAATGCATTGATTGATAGTCCCGTATTTTACCAAATGTTTCAGAATTTCTGTGTGCTGCATCCTGTTGTTCCTGGATACTCTCGTCAGCCCAGATTTCAAGAAAGCACTGCACTTCTTTCTTTTTCTTTCTTTTTGCAACCGTGTTTGTTAAATGTCGCTACCCTATCTGTACAGCCTGCCCAGTCTGCTCCTTCCAGGTCCAGTTCATGTAATGTGTACATGTGCGCATGTACAGGTGCTTCCCCAGGAAAAAGCTGCTGCCGGGCCGGTTCATGGGGTGACTCCCCTCATGCTCTTTGTCTGACGTGTTTTCCCAGGTCTTCTTCCTCGCCACTGTTCTGGCTCTATCTCGTATGTGTCTCTACAGTTTTTGCTGTCGCTGTTATCTGCTGGGGTGCTAATTGCGCTAACGAATGACATTTTAAAAATAACTGCGAAACCTTTCTATTTATTGTGTTTTCCCTTGAACAGCAAAGGTACCGCTGTTAAGAAGCATTCAGAACAGAAACAGACATCGCCATGAAAGATCTGTCAATAGTAAATCCATACAGCTGATAGATTGTGAAGGTTACAGGAAGTCTGATGCAGCTCGCTGCGAAAATGCTGCAGGGTCCTATTGGATCTGGTACCGATCCGTCTGCAGGGTAACTTGGACCCCCTACGTTTCCAAATGCCTTTTCCCTCTAATGACATACCTGAGGGTTCCTCTTATACTTTCATAAAGACACTCCATGGTAACCTACCCAAAGCCAGGTGCTAATGGCTGGTCGGAAAACAAGCAAAATCATTTTAGATTATGTTTTCACAGCATTGACATGAATCTCAGCAGACAGTCACAGCTCCTCGATGAGAAAAGATAAAGGAGTACATGGACTGCGCTTGTGAGTGACGCACATGTTCACTCCCATCAGCACACCGCATGTGGAGTCTGGAGATTCCCCCGAGAAACACGGCACAGAGGCCGTCCTGAAGGGGCTTTATGGAGGTACCTGTTTGCCGGCTTCGGTTATGGTAGTTTCCTTACAGGACCTCCCGAAACTTGACCGACACTGGCTAATCTCCCAGCTGGTAAAGGCACTTACACGACGATCCAACACGGGCATGATGGACAGCTTCCTGCTGGCAGGTGCTGGCTTGCCACTCTGCATTAAGTGGCCTGACCGTTCAGCCTCCATCCCAGCTGACAGTCCTGTGCCGGCTTCTCCTGCAGATCAATAAGAGGTAATGGAGAGCGACTGAGTCTCCGATGGGACTAATGGCAGTGTTGTGTTGTGTCACCGGCGGTGGGGGGGTCATTGACATCGTTTCATCAGGACTCCAGGCCGGGTCAGATGCTGAAATGGACGTGGGGCAAGTTGGTGACAGGTGGCGTCCCCCATCTGTCTGGGATCAGGACCTGAGTTGCCCTTTCCACCAGCAGGGTGGTGCTCTGTAAGGCTCCAACAGTCCTACTGTTTGATCTATCTGAAGATAGATCGGTCATCTGCTGACTGGCGGAAGCAGACGGCACCAATCTCCTCAGTGAGGTGTATAAATCTCAGGCAGAAAAAGCGTCCAATTATGAGCACATTCGGTGTCACTGGGCGCCCGCGTGGCCTTGTCATTCCCCCCTTCCCACACTTTGTGCTCCCGATTGATGGCTTTTGCCTCATAGTGCATGACAGTGACATTCGGGGCACCGGTATTGGCTGCGAGGGATGCTACATTATGGGACATTCATAGAGATCTAGAGTTGCTGGGACAGAGACTTCCCCCACCGGCCCCAGCTGGCGGACATGACCCCTGCCACAGAAAATCGGCCCCCTGAAGTGGAGGCGATCCGCAGGCTGTGTGTGACGGCCTCGCTGATACCGCCCCCTGCTGGGTCTTACTGACGTCTCTGGCTGCTTTGGCCAGACGTCCCCTAACATCCGTTGCCGGGTGATGCTGCTCCTCCTCTCAGGAATGACAGATCTTATTTATTTCTTCACATGTCCCAAAAAGCCCCCTTCACCCGTATCCTCGGTGCCGGGACCTTTGCAGTCATGGACCATAATTGCTGTACTTTTTCGACCCTGTCATTGACCAGCAGTTTCAAGTATCGCACTTCTGGGGCTTGAGAGGGTGATGGAGTCTTCGCTAGCATCTGAGGCCCTGTGACGGGGCACAGTGGGGGAGCCCTGCACTCCATTTTGACTATTTTTGCAGGCGAAATTAGGCACTGTTTCTGCAGCAGAGAAGAGCATTTACCCCTGGAAGCAGCCTCTCACTTCCAGAGGGAGCTGCCTATGGACACCGGTGCTGAGCGGGCATCCAGACAGATGTTCTCTGATATGTTTGATTAGCCTGCTCTCTATGCAGATATATCAAAGGAAGCCACTCAGAAGCAGCTCATGTAGCGCAGAGTAAATGAGAATGAAACATTTAAATTACAGCAGCAAAGCGGGTCCAGACTGAGGCAGACGCGGGAGCTCGCGGAGTAATTGCGCCGCAAGCGTGTGTTTGTTGATTCTCGAGCGCTGACATAATGAAGAACCTTCTGTTCCCGTCATTACGGCGCAGCGCCGGCGTGCGGCTCTGTCTGCTGAGGGTTCAGCCCGTAATTCGCCTGCCGACGCGCTGAGCTGGAAGCGGAGATTAGCGGGATCACTGCTGTTTACCTTCCCACAATGCCACCTTCCCTGGTGCCGCCTCTGATAGTGTGTTTCTTTAAGTTAATACCGGCAGTTTGCTGCGGTCTGTAAGGTCAGTCAGTGGCACGGCTACTTACCGGGTGGCTTCACACCCCCAGGACTCGGATCTCACCTCCTGTGTGGTTTTCAGGTTCTCCGCATGTTTCCTCTAGGTTCTCTGGTTTCCTCCCTTCAAAGGCATGCAGTCAGGCTAATTAGTGTCACCCATTGAGCATGGCTGCCTGTGTATGTACCCTGTGATATACTGGGACAGGCTCCAGCCCCCACCCCTCCGACCTTGACCAGGGTAAGCAGCTGAAGGATGAATGGCTCTTCCACTCAAGGCTTTCCCCAACATCTACAGCATTCCCATCTTCAGGCGTGAAATTCCGCGTGGAATTAAGTCATACCGAGTTTGAAAGGCTTCTAACCTCTTATTTGGGCCCAGAAGTGCAGATGTTCAGTAGAAAAAGCTCCTGAAGGATCTAAAGATTTTTACGTGAACTTGTCTCCACCCAAGAACCCGAAAGCTGTTCGATTATTGTGTTGGGATGTGCCGGTAACGCTGGTGATGGTCTGCCCTAGGTCCGAGTGCCGGTCTCTTCCAGTCCACGTGCCTGTCTGCCCTGATCCATGTGCCTGTCTGCCCTGATACATGTGCCGATCCATCCTGATCCGTGTGCCTGTGTGCCCTGATACATGTGCTGGTCCGCCCTGATCCGTGTGGTTGTCTGCCATGATCCATGTGCCGGTCCGCCCTGATCTGTCTGCCCTGGTTAGCATGCCGGGCTCCCATGGTCTTCCAAGTCTGTGTTTTGGTCTACCCCAATCCATGTGGCAGTCTGGCATGTGTCCTGGCCTAAGGGCTTCTCACTGTCTCCCCACACCCCACAGCTCTGCACTTTGCAGGAAGAGTATAACAGTAACACCTACACCCAAAAGGAGGCGGAGGTGGAGGGAGCTGGCGGGGTGACAGCTTCTGTTAGTCCCCGTATCACCCCACTCACAGAGGAGCAGGTGAAATCTCCATCTGGACCTCGTCTGGAAGGAATCTGTGTTTCACCCCACGCCGAGGTGACTGTCAAGGTCGCGGCCTGGGTCCTGCAGTCAGCGGGCTGGCAGCGCGGGGCTTCACAGCGGATCCAGAAACGGCTGAATTATTTAAGTTGTGTAAAGCTGTTTCTGCTTGGTTGATGCACAGTCCCTGGGTGATGTTTAACATCAGAGTCTTGTGCATTTCAGGTGTGCTGCCACTACATTAAATATTAACAGCTCTTAATCACCCTCACCCATTAGTGCCATAACCCTTTGTGTATTTTTATAGTCATTGCTGTCCGATTAAGCCTTTGCTTTGGTGTGAAAGAAGCGATTACACCAAACCGATATAAAAAATAAAGAACTCCTGATTAATTTCTGAAGTCAAAACCCAAGTCCTGCACTCTGGATAAATGGCCATCGGTGTCCTGCCTCAGATCCACAGGGTCGGCGGCATGTGCGTGGATAACCACCACCTCGTTAGCTGGTGTTTAATCACCGCTGTCATCCGTCAGCCTCCTTGTTCGAGTGGCTCCAGCTTTGAAGTTCCTGATACCTGCTCTGTTTGGCTGATCGGGTCCGATGGGCCATCTGCCCCCAGCCGGCAGTTGGAGATGCAGCATATGGTGACACCGCCCCCTTTGGGGGCCCACTGGGGGTAAATAGCAAGAGAAAAGCAGTGTGTCACTCAGTGTGGTTGAGTGTGCTGAAAATCAGGCGGCACATCCATACAGTGCATCGCTGCACCTGATTGGTGTGTGACACAGTGTCACAGAGACCCCAACCAATGGGAAGTGGGCTCCCAGCCCTGGGCTCCTGATCAGCCCTGCTGACTTGCTGTGTAACACACCCAGGGCGCCATAAAAGGGGGAAAGTGAGTATGAATCCAGAAACCCCTAAATGATAGGGACTGTAAAAAATTTAGAATTTTTGGATTGGTCTGCGGTGGGGGGCCAATATGATATGCTTTTTTGGGCCCAGAATCTCTAACGGCACCTCTTCCCACCCATTTAATACCCCAGTACCCCTGTCGGTGAGGGGCCCGCTTTGTGGGTGCAGGTTATTACATGGTTCTGCATTCGCGAACTCCCCAATTGGATGAAAGCAAGTCACGTGACTTCCCACAAACTCTGCCTGGCAAATTCCCTGTGATTCATTCACCTCTCCTCTGTGTGTATAGCTCGTGTTGCCTAGTTTCCTCACAAAGACGTCCCATGTAGCAATCAGACATCAGTCTCATTGCTGGAAGACACACAATCACAGGAAGGGATAATCCCATTAAATGATACTGCTAAAATCTCTTTTCTCATTAACAAAAAAATCAATTAATGGGAGATTTGCAGCATTTAGCAACTGTCCGTCCCACTCACAGCAACACAATTACTTCTCAAATAAGAAACAATCATTAGTCTCAGTAATTGGCAGGAAGTCTGCTGTCACGTCTCCTCGGGATAACAGGAAGTCCCTCGCTCTCTGACGGCAATGATAAGAGTGCTTTAAAGCCCATGAGGGAGACTCCCTTCAAAGAGCTCCCAAGTACCCACAACCCCCTTCCGGTTTATAGACAATTACAATGCAGGCAGCAGCCCCGATGCTGTCAATACGGGGTCCGCCCGCAAAGCGAGGGAAATAATCTCTCCCTGTCCAAGCACAATTGCTTTTCTCCAGTTTAATTGAATTTGTCGGGCGAGGCTGGTGTTCGTTTGAGAATGAGGTGCTGGGAGCTGGCCGGTAATCTTCACAGCTGCATGATGGCGAACTGCTTTGCTCTTCGGAAATGTAAAAGAGGGCTAGGCCTTCCTGTCACAAAGAGGCCCTCAGCCAATCACCTGTCCTTTTATCCCGCAACAATGCCCCCTTCCTGTGGCTCTCTCTGCTGGCCGCGGAAAGATCCGGCTTGCTTTCCTAATGATTTTGGAATTAAATGGGTCCCTCTTTGTAATTAACCGAGGAGAGGCTGAGATGGAGTGTGCGTCATGAAGCTTCAGCATGGCTGCCCGTGAAATCCCACACGTGCCGGCGTACGCAATGTCTTCCGTGACCCTTCCCAGCATGTTACAGGGAACCCAGGATGGCCCGGCCATCAGGGAAACAGTCCAAAGCACAGAAAACTCACAATATGCAGCCAGTAAGTCTGTCACGGTTCATGTGATTAACAGAGATATAGGAATTCAGTCTAGTTCCCAAAAGCTCTCATAAATGTTCTGTTTTATTTTATTCTGGATAATAACTATGGTAGCACCCAGACAGAAGGGGGCATAGTGATTAAGGGTCAATGGCATGATGTTGGCCATCCCACATCCCAGTATTTTATTTTATTATTTACTACTTTAAACTTTTCAACAGATTAAAATTTCTTAAATTCCAGAATTCCAAAATAAATATTCAATAATGTTTTGATTTAATGAGGAAATGGTAGTGAAGGACAGGTGACTCTGTAGCACAACAGAGGATACGTGGCACCATACCTGGGGCCCATTTGAAGACAATTTTAACATTGTGGTGACACCTGTGGCCTGTAGCCTGAGATGTCAGCAGAAGATTCTCTGCTTGACCCCTCCCCCGCTCGCCCTCCAGGGTATCGCATTTGATGCTCTCAATGTCGCCGACAAAGCTGTCCTCCCTGCCTGCGGAGTGGGCTGTAACCAGATCCCTTGCTGCCCTCCTCCTCCAGCTGCATGGGAGAGTGACCCACTCATCATGAGTGTGATTTGCTTTGCACAGGTACCTGAGGAGTGCTGTGTGTTACTCACCTTCAGGCCCATGTTTCCACAATTAGTGGATCATGCATGTATGTCCGCGATTGTGCCTGTCTCTATGTTCCCTGTTTTACCATCCACCCATGTCCTGCAGAATCTGTGTGTGCATTCCCTATTTACTGCCCTACAGAATGTGCCTGTGTTCCTCATTTACTGTCCTGCAGCATCTATGTCCGCGTTCCTCATTTACCGCCCTGCAGCATCTGTGTCCGCGTTCCCCATTTACCGCCCTGCAGCGTCTGTGTCCGCGTTCCCCATTTACCGCCCTGCAGCGTCTGTGTCCGCGTTCCTCATTTACCGCCCTGCAGCATCTGTGTCCATGTTCTTCATTTATCACCCTACGGCGTCTGTGTCCACCTTTCCCCATTTACCGCCCTGCAGCGCCTGTGTCCGCGTTCCTCATTTACCGCCCTGCAGCATCTGTGTCCGCGTTCCTCATTTACCGCCCTGCAGCGCCTGTGTCCGCGTTCCTCATTTACCGCCCTGCAGCGCCTGTGTCTGCGTTCCTCATTTACCGTCCTGAAGTGTCTGTGTCCGCGTTCCCCATTTACCTCCCTGCAGCGTCTGTCTGCGCCCCCCACTTACTGACCTGTAGCGTCTGTGTCCATGTTCCCCATTTACCGCTGTGCAGCGTCTGTGTCTGCATTCCCTGTTTACTGCCCTGCAGTGTCTGTGTCTGCATTCCCTGTTTACTGCCCTGCAGCGTCTGTGTCCATGTTCCCCATTTACCGCCGTGCAGCGTCTGTGTCCGCGTTCCCTGTTTACCTCCCTGCAGCGTCTGTATCCATGTTCCCCATTTACCGCCCTGCAGCATCTATGTACGTATTCCCCACTTACCACCCACCACCTCCTCGCAGCATTTGCACCCATGTTGACCGCCCGCTGGCGATGGCTGTATCCGCATTCCCAATTTACCGCCCTCTGTGCCTCCCGGGGTTCTTGGTAATTATGATGACTGTGCTTCTGGCTGCTGCTGTTACTCAGACGGAACCCTCCATGCCTCTGTCCATTTTTTTTTTCTTGGTCTTTGTTATGTCTAAAGACAAAGGAGATAAATTAGTGTCTGCTCTGGAATGTGCTGGAACACTGAATAGGGAAGAGCAGGAGTTCAGTGACAGCAGTGGGGCGTGAGGATTGCAGGAGGAAGGAGACCTTCACCGCCCCGTCAGTTCTGATTCTGTAACTAAACCCTCAGAACTGTGCGAAAGCCTCAGGCAGTCAAAGACAATATTTAACACTATTTATCTGTGCAGCAAGTGTACATTTGCTCAGAATAAAACAGGAATGAACATTAGAATACATGCAAATGAACACTAAAGTAAAAAAATTTAAAAGTAATAATAAATTTCCTCCAAAAGTTAATATCTTGTCGGATGACTATAAGAACATTGCTTCAGTTCCAAACCTCCTCTTTTATATGCATTTCTTAAACTTGACCACCAACTCCTGTACTTAACTTAGTTAGATAATTTTATGAGGTTCCGATTACCCAAACATGGTATGCTAGCAGCCCAATATGCTATGGGCATACTGGATACTTTCTGCAAATACTGGTGTGACTTTAGGAGAGGTTTTGAAATGTCTAAGACGACACACTTGACAGACATAATTTCATAGTTGTAGACCAGAATGAAGGTCATTTGAACATAATTTCCTTTGATGCCTGAGACTTTTGCGTAGTGCTGTATGTTAGGGGAGCAGTGTGAGCTGTACCTCCCAGCTCCGTCTTGACATTTTAATCTGGCTCTTGCACATACCGCTGTACCTTTTAAATCCATCAAATCAGCGTCAGACTCGACCAGATGCTGAAATGCACAGTAGAAACTCCTCAGGCGCGTCACATAATACACCCCTGTCATTGTGACTAATTCCCCTCTTTGAAGATCTCCCTTCTACTGCTGCTATTGCAGTGCTGAAGCTCTTTTTGGCTGAGCTCCCAGCTGCCCTTTGTTTATGTGACCAGCTCTGCTCCTCACATGCCTACCCTGATGTGGCTCTGAGCTATTTCATCCTCCAAGCTGAGTGCAGCTCGTACCCTGATCAATGCCCTCCTCACTACTCTCCATGGACCCTGTCTCTGGGATTGATTGACCACCCACCCTCGGCTCATGGCTACAAAGTATGACAGGAATCAGCTGATGTGAGTTTCTGTGGAGACACTGGCAGGCTTTATCCTGGGAAGGGGGTAATGTGGTGGAGCCACTGATGGCTGGATGTGGAGGGTGGAGGATCTATCTGTGGTCCTGGGTGTGCCCTAGACCCTAAATGAGGCACCCAGCACTAAGTGGCGATCACACGGCCCCAAATGGGTTTTGCAATGCTGGGAATCATCCACCTGTAAGGACTGTGGAGACATCTATATATAAATGCAGGGGGGGCATCTAGGAGTGCCTAGCCAGAAGCTGCTGAGAGCAGCGCTTTCTGCAGTAGCTTCTCATCATGGAGGACATCCATCTTCACAGGCCAGTGGACATTCGCCAATTTAAGCAGCACAACGTGCGGAGAAGCTGGACTTTCCGGGGTCAGAGTCAGCCCCCTCAAATGTCCAATGAGGTTCTAACTCAGACCCACTTTCACCCGCGTCGCTCGAGCGCACAGAGGAACGGCAGGTTTTCTTCTTATATGAAAAGACGCGGACAGCGAACAGCTGGTGTTGTTTATTTTTCAAGGGTCATGAATTAAACATGACTGGATCTCCACAAAGCCGCCGTGAATCATCGAGTATGGATACCATACTTTGGAACGGGGCCCGGCTCTCAGCATCCTTACAGCGTCCTGGGGCATTGATAATTTGGGTGTGATGTGACCTGGAGGATGATGAACGGGTGCGTTGATTCCTCTGCAGGTGCGAGATGCACTATAGAAGGTGTTCTTGGTCATGGGGGTGGGGGGGGGGTGATCTGGGGCAGAAAGTGGGATTCCCCCTTCAGAAAACTCATCTGCGCCTCTGATTTCCCCGGGGAGGGAAGTTGCTCAATAAGTTTGGTCAGTGTAAAATCACAGCGTCTCGGGGAAATTAAGTATCACTCACAATTACTCAGAAGCTCATGAAGATGCAGAGAGCTGATGGCCAAAGGAAGTGATGGTTCACAGACAGGGAGTGGCCTTCACTTTCCCCTCACTCTTCACCTTCCTCATGTTTTTTACGTTCCCTGTGCTCTTTGTTCTCCTCGCATTCCTTGTGCTCTTCAGGTTCCCCTTGCTCCCCCCTTGCTTCAGGCTCCCCCTTGCGCTCTCATTCCCGCTCCCATTCTCGTTCTTCAGGTTCCCTGTGTTCCTTGTTCTCCTCGTGTTCCCTTTGTTCTTCCAGTTCCCCTTGCTCCCCACATTGCCAGTTCTCTTCATGTTCCCCATGTCCTTTCTGGTCCTCACATTCCCCTTGCTCATCATGTCCCTTGTGCTCCTCACTCTCCTTGTGTTCTTCAAGTTCCCCAGATGCCCTCCCTGTAGTTTGGATCATCACAGGGCCACCATAGATTGTCCACATCCCAGACCCCCAAGCTCCTGTTGTTAGCCCTGTGGGGGGGGGGGGGGTACTTAGCTGGCTGGCGAGCAGGCCACCTCATCGCGTGCAGAATCAGGTGTGACAGGAACGAGTGCCTGCTGTGCCCGGCTCTGCTGTCAGAAAGCCCAAATTACGGCCCCCCAACCGGCTGTGACAGGCCCCGACCAGAAGGATTTCAATCTCCATTTCCTTCCTTAAAGGTCACACAGAGATAAATCCGGCAGATATGAGGTGAATTTGTAAAGTCAGTGTGGCCCTCTCCTCACACTCCCTCTGCTGTGGAGATGGGGACGTCCCCTTTCCCCCCTGCTGTTTTTTTCTTTTCCTGAGGGCTTTTTTTTGCCAGTGCGCAGAGAGTGCTGCGTCTGGGAGTGACCCAGCATGAGCCAACCATGAAAACAGGCAGACTGTCCCGGTGTGTCAGTATGGATCAACTCTGCTCCTTCCTGTGATGTACAAAGACACGGGGCTTTTCCGGGGCTTTGCGAAGCTGCTTCCCTCTGCCTTGTCGGTTCTGTGCTCCTCCACAGTCGGACTTTCGGCTTATGCGGCGTCCGGAACCGTCTGCCATGGTGGCCCCCCAACCTCACTCGCCCACAGCGCCGAGCTCAGCCTGGCTACAGATCGACAGGCCGCATTTCATAACCATAGTGACCTGCTTTGCTTGTGATGGACAACACACAAACAGGTCAGAGTGATTTAAGCATCAAACAAAATCAGCCTTTTATTCCTTCATTTCGTACCTTTTTATGTTGCTGTGGCATGCCGCGCCACCCCGGGTGGCCGGCTGCAGGTTTTGTTAGGGTTCCTCAGCTGGCTCCTTCCTGCAGTGATGGTAACGTGGCCGATAGAGCTCAGATGGTATCCCTTGTGCCTTTTAGGACCTCACACTCCCCACCCCATTCTCTGGTGGTAACAGCCGAGGAGGGGTTTCAGAAATCCCCCAAAAGGCCTGGGCTCCGGCTCCTGGGAAATATCATGACGTGGATGGGTTTCAAAAAATGTATCTCTCACCCAGCATCAGGCTTGAACTGGATTCCCAGTAATCAGTCACCATCTGGTGCCCCCTACACCGCAGGTTACCCCCCCCCCCACCCCCCGCCCCAGGACACCCAGCAGCATTTTTCCCCATCGGTGGTCTTCCATACCCGAGGAGGAGGGGGGATATGGTCCAGACTGCCCCTGAGTTCCCAAGGCTACCCTGCGATCACATTCGACCTGACAGGGAGCATTCTGTGCCGGGGGGTGCTGGCTGTGCAGAGCTGGCGGGGGTGTGGTTGCGTTGCATGCTTAAGATGCGCCGCTACAGCTGGCCGCAAGAGCGCATTCGTAATGCAATAATCTGTCACGAGCCGGCCAAAGGGGGCCAAGCGGAGACGGACAGGGGTGTCGGCCCAGCCACCCCCCCTTCCTCCACACAGCCACGTCTTACTCTGCATGGTTTAATCCATCCAGCGGCAGCATGGTCATCTGTCTGGTGAGCAGACAGCGATGCTGCTCCAGTGGGGGTGAGGGGGGGGGGGGCAATGGTCTCCGCAATCTTTCTCGGCCTCGCCGTCACGCGCTGTGTCCGCGAAGTCATTCCTCATGAATATGCTGCGAATGGCCTGAAGGAGCACCTTGGTCTTACTCGCCTCCTCTGCTCTCACAGGGCACCGCAGGTCACAGCCGGGGGACTCTACGGACCCAGGGGGCCAGAAAACAACTTTATCCAAAAATTTTATTCTGCAGCCTTTAGTGCTCTAGCATATTCTTTGTGTACATGAAGCTGAAACTGGTCCGATGACTCGCAGATCTGTTAGGATTCCGACTAAATGCCCTGGCTGACATTTTAGAGGAAGGAGGCACCATTTTTCCCCAGGGAGTTGCCCTGGAAGTGCGTACAGAGGTGGCTGCTAACTGCCGCCCGTCAGGCCACTTCAGTAGGCTTGCGATTTTCCTCGCTAGACGCGGTTCAGCTCCCAGGCGGACGTACTCCCCTCATTAAGCAGCTTCAGCATTAAACGCTCTGCTGCTCTCTGCTTCTGCTTTCAGAAGTACAAATTCTGCTTTGCGCTCGGGTACTGCTGGTTCGGTTGCCCTGAACGATGCCTTCTGGTTCCATCCATTCATCCTCCATGAACAGTTGTGCAGAAAAGGATCATGGTGACTCACAGATATTAATATGTAACACTTACTGTTTAAGGACTTTCCCCTCTATTAGAAAATTAGAAAAGTTATTTATCAAAGTCAGTTATTTCATGTACATATTGCATATATTTTAGTATTTCGTTATGTTCGCTATTCACTGGTCCATCTGGGATGTGACCCCTTCCCAGTCTGTTACCAAACCAGCCAGAACCTCACAGATAAGGTTCCTCCTGCCTCGCCCCTGTGTCCCGCCTGAGAAATGTTAGCCCGAGACCTTCTGCTGAAACACGCCAAGTCCATTTAGCAGTGAGATCGACCTGGTTAATGCAGCGGTCCCTTGGTGTGTCAGTAACGAGCTGCTAGTGTGTTACAAACCTGCGGTGCAGGATTCCTGCGTCATGTGCCGCTGGGAAGCTTCGTGCTTGCAGAGGTGTCCGCCGTCGGTATAACTGATGGCGCTCTTTGATCTGGTTCTGGAGGGCTTCCCAAATCCGGCGGCCTGGAAATAAATAAAAGCCAGCCGGGTGAGATCAGGACATGTGATCAATAATGAGCAGAGCGAGTTTGTGTTCTAGGCAGATGGGGCCACATGCCAGCAGATTGTGACAGGAAGCAGCTTCAGCACACGGAACTGTGGAGGGAACAAGGCTGCACTCCCAGGAAGGACACACTAATAATTATCACCGGGGACAGTTCTGCATAATTCCCTCATTTACTGCTCTTGTACTATTTCTTTAACCATCACTGAAGGCCAGCACTGATTCGTTGTACTCCATAACAAAGGAAACAAAGATGTCAGCACTGTCACGCCTTGTGTTCACTGCACACAATGATGTCTGTTTTTATACGTTTCTCTAGACTGTTTTTAAAGATAATTTCCTCTCCTCTCAGTTACACCTGGCAGAATTTGGCCCTGCTTCAAGAGGGATGGCCCCAGCCGCCATGAATTTTTTAAACAGCGATTTTTTTGCCTCAAAGCGAGTTAATTTGAGTCGGGCCTGAGAGCTGTGACGTATTATCAGGATATTTAGTGTCAAGGATACCAAGAAAACGTAGAGATACTGAGCATTTGTCGCAGATTATGAACCGAAGCTTCCCGTAGGCCAGCACTTCGATTGTCAGAGTTCATAGGCGTGTACAGTTTGAGGTAGTTCAGTATGACGATGTGTGATGTGTCTGTCTGTGTGTTGGAGAAGTGTGATGAGTGTGGGGGAGGTGGGGGTGATGGTCATGATCTACGTGTGTGTGTGTGTTGGGTAAAATGTGATGAGAGTGGGGGAGGTGGGGGTGATGGTCATGATCTAAGTGTGTGTGTGTGTTGGGTAAAATGTGATGAGAGTGGGGGAGGTGGGGGTGGTGGTCATGATCTACGTGTGGGTGTGGGTGTTGGGGGAGTGTGATGAATGTGGGGGAGGGGGGGGTGT
>JAODKL010000001.1:8492210-8517097 GCA_026780765.1 Petrocephalus schoutedeni
CCCCCCCCCCCCCCCCCCCCCCCCCGACAAAGACAAGAAGTGTCCACCACACACTCTCCAGGCTCTCGATCTGTTCCCATGGCCCTGGTTAGACAAAGGCTTGATCACATGGATGAGGAGAAATGCTTCACAGAAACATCAACTGTGGCTGGTTCCACTGGCCCAATCTCTAGTCCAGCAGGAGCTGCAACGGGGTCATTTTTCATCGATTATCTTTCTGGACTTCACACCACTGACAGGGCAACCTCTGCTGCTGAGAGGCCTCTCGCTCCGTGTAGAAAAACACTCCCACATAGCTTAGCACATGGCTGCGGGTGGCGCTGGCAGATGTCATCAACGTAGCAGGGTGCTTTGCTGGTAAGCACTGCTACCCCCTGTAACAGCGTGAACACTGGGCCTGTGAGGTCTACAGGGGTGTCTGTACAGCAGTCTGGCCATCTGGGCGAAGATGGCAATGAAATAGCCTTCAAAAAGCACTGCTGTCTGCTCAGGAGATGGGCTGGCTTGCAGGCATGGCCTTATTTGGAGTCTTTTATTCTGGTTATTTTGAGGCCTTCAGAGCTGCATAGAGACACTCAGAGTGCCCCCCCCCCCCCAAGAATCTGCAGGGTACAGACCACAAAACCAAACAATGATAGCCAAAAAACAGGCCGAATCTGCTGGGTCCAGAACACACAGCATAAACGATATGCAGAAGCAGGGTAAATCTGTGTGGTCCAGACCACAAAGACCAGAGGTTATGCAGAGACTGGCCAGCGGTCATGCGCTCTCAGACCCAGAGAGGGAGAAGTGATAAATAAATGATCGAGTAGAGATCTGTTTTAGGAGTATCTCATTATCCTGTCTGTTTTCAACAGAATGAGGTTTTCTGACTTTCCCAAGTTCAGCACAGGTTTGGCAATGATCAATAATGCTCTTGGTGATGTGGACTAAGAAGAATGAAGCAGGCTCACTGAAGTGGTACATATAGACTGATATCTCCGGTTCCACTCAAAACCAAACACATCAGCCTGAGACTCAGTGAAGAAAGTATTACGCAATATATTATCTGTCTGTGTTATAAATATTTGTAATATTAAAATCAAGAAAATATATTAGCAAAGCCAACAACTTTTCCTAAAAATTAAAGTATGGAAAAGTTTTCAACTGGCTGGTCCATTATGGGTTTGCAAAGTCCAGATTCAAGGTAGTTCCTGATCATGTGACACATGGCCAAACATGCCCCCCCCCCCCCCCAAAGACACGCACAACCCCTCCCCTGTCCTTTGCTTTTTCCCGCAGCAGGTGCTACAGCCTCAAGCTAGATCCACAGCCCTGCGTTTTACCGTGTCTACACAGCGAGTCCCACTGATCTCACATGCCCAGGGCTTCCAGTCATGAAAAGCAGTCAGGAACCAGCCCTTGTGGTGTCCACACCTGTATGGATCCTGTATTAAACACTCAGATAAATGTCATGGGAAGACAACTAGTGTAGCCCCTTTGTTTACAGGGGAGAATATAGGCTCCTCACAGCGATAAGGAGGCCGATGGTGTGTGAGAGTTGCGGTCCTAATGACGGCCCGAGGGCCTCACCTGCAGCTTGAGTATGCCGTTGTAATTATCGGGCCTCCAGCCTGTGCCAAGGGATGTTGTGCCCATATCAGATCTGTTTCAGGTGTGTTTTCAGTTTATTTAAAGCCTGCTGATGCTCCCTTTGATCCGTGTCGCTTATCGCTCCAAGTGGAAGATTGAGAGGGTAGATGGATGGAAACAGAGCAATGAATGTGAAGGAAATGTAAGCGGTCAGTCAGGCGGCTTCATCTGCCATGGCGGCATGCTCATTCCTGCTCTTGTTCCTGCTCTCTTTCCCACTGTTGTTCCTGCTCTCGTTCCCAGTATTATTCCTGCTCTCATTCCTGCTCTTGTTCCCAATTTCGTTCTTGCACTCATGCCTTATTAAGATGATAAATTACACCACCTGAATGTCATCGTTCAATGAGCCTTTCAATATCAGCATCTGAACTGGGCTTTATTTCATGTTCACGTGTGACGTTCTGCTCTCACAGACCCAGTGTCCACCTGGCTGCTGAAATGCTCAGCTGGTCCCGTTCTCCCCGAGCAGGAGGCCACAGCGGCACTGGCCGAGGAGGGGGTGAGGAATTCTCTGCCAGCCCGCCCCCCCCCCGCACCACCCCCCTCGCTCCTCTGAAGCCTTTGACCCCATTTCTGTGGTCTCACCTCTATCGCCGTGCAAATTAAAGTCAGTTAATCCACCTTTCACAGCATGCAGATTTTCTGTCTGCATAATTTCCTGCTTCATGAATAGAATTCTCTGGAACTTTCGCAAGGGCCTTTGTCTTCTCTTGCATAGTGGTGCCTTTAAAATGCTGATGGAGCATCGTGCTCTCTCACCCTACTTTCTTGACCCACCTGCCATTCGCTTTTTAATAATTTTTTCTTGTTTTGTACTCCTTTGCTAAAGCCCCATCCTGCAGAGAGCTGAATCACCCCCTCCAGCCCTCCTTACCTTCCAGGTGTGATTCTACTGCTGCATTTCCAGCTACCCCGCCTCCCCCCAACTCACACATAAGAACTTCTCACCTGGACTCTTGTTGCGGACTAGGACTCCAGCGGAGCTTATTGGTGGGGAGTGTACTGCACTGGGACTGGGCAGGGGCAGTCAGGTGGACTCTGGACTGGGTTGGTTTACTTGGAATCAGGTGGACTCTGACAGCAGGCAGGACTTCTGGGAAGGTCACTGGCTGGCCAGCGTTTCTGAACTCGTTATGATGTCATTACATTAGTAACGGAGTACTGTATGTGCGGTTTCTGGGAATCACCCCTATGTGGTTTTTGGTACTGCACGGTACCCACTGTGGACCATCTCTCCTTGTTACTATAATTAAATTAACTTTCCTTTAAATAAAAACAATGTGTCAAAGATGTTTTGTGTAATTCAAAGTGCTTCTCAGATGCTTAGAGCTCTGTTTCTCTACTCTGTTGTCCACATGAGAAATTCCACCATAAAGTACAGTAAAAGTACAGACTCCTATACATTTACTGTAGCCACATTTATGAAAATAAAAATAGTTTAATTCTGTCTTATATATTACAGCTAAACAATATTCTGGCTAAATAATATTAGTGTGCGTGTATGTTTATCAGTGTCTCTCAGTGTGCGACTGTGTGTATCAGTGTCTCTAAGTGTGCGACTGTGTGTATCAGTGTCTCTCAGTGTGCGACTGTGTGTATCAGTGCCTCTCAGTGTGTGACTATGTTTTATCAGTGACTCTCAGTGTGTGACTGTGTGTATCAGTGACTCTCAGTGTGTGACTGTGTGTATCAGTGCCTCTCAGTGTGTGACTGTGCGTATCAGTGCCTCTCAGTGTGTGACTATGTTTTATCAGTGACTCTCAGTGTGTGACTGTGTGTATCAGTGTCTCTCAGTGTGTGACTGTGTGTACCAGAGTCTTTCAGTGTGTGACTGTGTGTATAAGTGCCTCTTAGTATGTGACTGTGTGTATCAGTGCCTCTCAGTGTGTGACTGTGTGTATCACTGTCTCTCATTGTGTGACTGTGTATCAGTGCCTCTCAGTGTGCGACTGTGTGTATCAGTGTCTCTCAGTGTGCGGCTGTGTGTATCAGTGTCTCTCACTGTGCGACTGTGTGTATCAGTGCCTCTCAGTGTGTGACTGTGTATCAGTGACTCACAGTGTGTGACTGTGTGTACCAGTGTCTTTCAGTGTGACTGTGTGTACCAGTGTCTTTCAGTGTGACTGTGTGTATCAGTGTCTCTCAGTGTGTGACTGTGTGTACCAGTGTCTTTCAGTGTGACTGTGTGTACCAGTGTCTTTCAGTGTGTGACTGTGTGTATAAGTGCCTCTTAGTATGCGACTGTGTGTATCAGTGCCTCTCAGTGTGTGACTGTGTGTCCATCAGTGCCTCTCATTGTGTGACTGTGTGTACCAGTGTCTTTCAGTGTGTGACTGTGTGTATCAGTGCTCTTAATGCATGACTGTGTATATACAGTAAGTGCCTCTTAGTGCATGGCTGTGTGTATCAATGCATTTCAGCACATGACTGTATATATAAATGCCTCTCAGTGTGTGACTGTGTGTATCCGTGTCTTTCAGTGTGTGACTGTGTTTAGAAGTGGCTGTCAGTGTATGAATGTGTGTATAAGTGTCTCTCAGTGTATATAATTCTTTTCAGTGTATGACTGTGTGTTTCAGTGTCTCTCAGTGTGTGTCTGTGTATATCAGTGTCCCTCAGTGTGTGAAACTGGTAAAATATTATGGATTGTTCTGGAAACATACTGCAGTCTTGGCAAATAAGTAAACCAGATAACAGCTTGCTGTATTGCAGATATAAACAGCCCTTTTAGATCAGGAATTTCTGTGTGGTACAGAAGGAATTCTTTACTGAACCCAGGTAATTAAATTACGTAAGATAATTACCGTTAAAGGCAGGTGACAGCACATTCCTTGTCACAAAATCCACTCAAGCTGACCTATGTTTGTAGTCACCCACCATTCCCTATGCATTTATATTATTGTTAAAATGTGCTGTTGTATTTTGTTAATAATGAACAGAAATAGCCCCTTTATTAGAATATTTGTTTTCGTGTATGCTGCCATGGTGACCTAAACAAACCCTTCAGCTCCGTCTTCTGCATGATCTAATTGCTCTTGTTTTTCTTCTTTGTAACGCGGAGGAGTTGCGAGATGCCGATGTACCGGAGGTGTGTGCCGTCTGTCCTTCACTCATTCACTCCTGGCTGCTATGAGGAGCCTTTCTTGCTGGTTGGCTGGATTTGGCCCAGTGGTGGGGGGCGGGGGGGCAAACACACAGACTGTGTGTGTGTGTGTGTATCTGTCTGTGTGTCTGTCTCTCTGTCAGTGTGGCCTGCGATGGGCTGGCATCCCATACAGGGTGTTATGTACTTCAGCTCTTTTCTTACTGGGATAGAATCCCTGAAACCGGGTACAGGGTATGGAACTGGATGGATGTCTTCACATTCCTTGGTTTGGGTTAAATGGAAGAATTTTATTTCAAGCGTCACACAAGACGTATTATTATTATTATTATTATTGGAAACTGAAGTCCGTAACTTCCCTGCAGCTTGTAGGCTTATAAGGCATTCAGAATGCCGCTGCAAACGGAACACTTATAATAACGCATTATTTTAGAGATTAAATCTTTGGCGCAAACACGAAAGGCAAAAACTTGTATGTATGGAGGACTGAAGACGAATCAATGCCCCCGAATCCTGAAAACAGTTACCAAAAAGTGTATAATTCTGGAAGTGAAATATTTATCTGTATCTTGTTTTATTTTGGGACTGTAGAGCAATTTATTTTTATGTCGATCAGACAAAATTTGGCAGAAAAAAACCCTTAAAAAGTAGGACTTGACAGAGGGAGGACTCACAAACCGAGCACCGTGCATTTATAATATGCGGTCTGTGTTTTATTTGACCCAGTGTGAGCAGACTGTGATAACAGACCTGCCTTTCTTTTTCACGTGTGGCGGTGACGTGGCCCGGCACGCTGAAGTAGCGGGATTCTTATGTAATCCTCTTGGGGATAGAGTTAGTATATGACACCATGATGTGTTTCAAAAAGTATCGATAGTATGGGACACATAATAATAATAATAATAATAATAATAATAATAATAATAATAATAATGGAGCGTGAAGTCTTCATTGGGTCTGAGGTATCGCTCTCATGAATAACATAAATAACAGTACAGGACCGCGGTCTGCCACATTTACTGTGTGCAGTACCCCAACACCCCTCACCCCCGATCACAGCCTTTTCTGACTGATCTCCGTTAATTGCTGCCCAGCTGACTGATGGATTACAGTGCGAGGAAGCCCAGGTCTGATTCCAGGCAGCTTACCACACTGCGACAGCGTGTCGTTCAAACTGTTCAGGCAGTGGTCATTTTGGAGTGAACCTGTCTTGCTCCTTCCTGCACGTTATATAGAATATTTACGTGGTCTGAGTCGCTGCAGTCGAGATGTGTCACTAGCTGCGTCCGTAGGAGGCGCTATAGAGTCAGTAACCGACGCACTGACCGCAGATAAAGCACGTTGTCAGAGTATTAGCAAGTTTACATAACTATACAAAAAGTGCTTGCCATGGAAATTACACTGTTCACATCGTGCATTATATATGTGAATCTATGAAGATAAACATCAACAACAACACTAATAAAAATAATAATAATAATGGCGAACCAGACCGATTCATTTGGCCAATTAAAAGCGATAAGTAAATTATTTCCGCAGTTGTGGGGCTCGGATACAGATTCGGACCCATGTGTATGCCGCGACGTGTTTATCGGGATTCCCCGGAGCGGTCGCTGCGCCCAGGGCCGCACGGAGCCCACGGAACGGCCGTGACGTAACCAGAGAGGAGAGCGGGGGACGGGGGGACTGAGGACGGGCATGATAGCCATATATAACCCAATCAGTCATCAGCGGCCACCTTACATATGACAAGCGTCGGTGTCCATGACGTGCAGAGACCGGTGGGACCCGGGGCTCAGATAGCGCTGGCCAAGGGGGGATGCTACTGGAGGAGGCTTCTTACGGGACGGCGTCTGGCAAAAGATCACAAAGCGACGGGATGGTGAAGATGCGAGAAGCAGCGCAGCCCGTGCGGGGGGCGGCGGGGCGAAGTTAAGCGCGCAGTTTGCAGACGCGCCGCTTCGGGGAGTGAGTGCGCAGGTCCCCGCATCTCCGGGTCTGGGGGAGTGGCAGCCTGGGATACAGTCGGGCAGTTTTCAACCATGCCCTGAAAGAGGGCTGATGGCACCTCGGACACCCCCGGCAACTTTCCACTGTCTCCTTCGCCCCTGAGACGGGCACCAGTCTCCAGCCAGCCGAGAGGGACGGAGGCGCCAACGCCCGTGTACAGCCACAAGGCTTGTCCCGGGAAGTCCGCTGTATGGACAAATCATGGATGTGTCCCGATCGGGCTGAGTGACCTGACCATGGATGTGCCCCGATCCCGCTGAAGTCCAGGGCGCTCCGGCTCCGCGGCACCATGCAGCTCCTTCGACTCGCCTGTATTCTGGCCGGAGCGGCGATCTGCTCCCTCCTTGTTTTTCTCATCCACACACAGCTCCTAAAAGAAGGTAATTGTTTCTTTATTCGGTTTCTCGGGCTGATACTGATATATTAAAATCCTATCCCTGCCATGCACCTATCGTTGCTGCTATTAGTTCCGCTTTATCTCACAGCTAGTTTTATTTTATTGCCCATTTTATTGCACGCTGATCGCGGATCTCTGTCTATTAACGATTTCCCTTATCGGCTAAAAAAGCGACTGAAAGGCTCTTCGTGTACGTGTAAATTCACCGTCTGTACCTTAAAAAGCACACTATATCGGGATATTGAGATGCGCCTATCGATCTCAACAGGTCACACTTGGTAACCAGAGTAAATGGCATTTATTTAGTTTTAATGGAGCTGCACTGTATTTTAAAGCTGCACGTATCGCCTCCTCCTTACTAGATGCGAAGGGCGTGTAATCGGGGTGTTGGGTAATTTAATGAATCGGGGTGTTGGGTGGTTTAATGAATCTGATTGAGACGTTTCAGGAATGAGAAGCAGGCAGCCGATGAAATGATTTGTGGAAGTAATTCTCCATAGATGGCACCAGAGTGTTGCTGAAGCTCCGCAAACCAGCCAGGGTCAAACTGGCATCATTTTGCGCTTATTACCCCCGTTTGCGCCTGTCACATCTGCCGCTGGATGCGTCTGCTCTCCTGCATTACAATATGAGTTTGTGTTGGTGCGTCTCCGTCCCACGGATCGCCCTCTTAATAATCCGTGTTACCAGTTACTGGTACGGGTTCCACAATAACAACAATAACGATTTATTATTATTATTATTATTATTATTATTATTATTATTATCGTTGTTGTTGTTGTTGCAACAACAGTAATCGTCGTCATTATCTTCATGTCATTGTATTTTTTCTTGGTGTTAGCGTAGTTACAGTACTCTATACGGTAATTAGATGTCAGATATTTAGTCAGATATTTTGACAACTCTGTTACTTCCTCCGGGGAGGAGGGACATTGTTATGAACCGCGCAGAAAATAACACAACAGGTCTAGCATCGCTATAATCTTCACCGGTATGTTCCCTAGTTAGAGTAACTATGGGCTACTTGTGCTTCAGTTAGTTACATTTGTTTGTACATGCCACTGGGAGTTCAATGGCTGAAACCTGAACAGGGGGAGCCCGTGGTTCTGCATCCTGGACCCCCAAGCTGCCTCTGGGTTACTGCCTGACTGCTGAGGCGGCCGCGGAAATAACAGATCCCTCAGATAATAGATGTCATGCCCTACGTACTTTTCTGAGGCGCTCTGGCTAATCCCTGAGGTGGCTGAAGGTCCCGTCCATCCCTCTAAAAAGGGAAATGGAATGATGGTCTGATCCACAGTAATGGTCTGCTGCTTTAGGTGGACATTAAGTGCCAGTATTAACTGCTGCGTCATTAAATGTTTGTGTTGGGGCCCAGTGTGCACATTGTGTTTGCCGTAGCACGCAGCGTGGAGGGCAGTGTGTGCTTCTCCCTCCCAAACCCCAGCGCACACTTTTAAAAGGTCACCTCTCATGAAATCTATCGCAGGCGCAGAACATGGACTGTGCTCTGTCCTGCATCGGCGTCTGATACGGACCGGAGGACTGGCCCGTCGTCCGCGTGAAGTGTGGGGTTCAGGTGAATGCCCCGGGGGGACTCGGAATGTGTATGGCAGGGCTTCTGGGACCTCCCAGAACTTTAGCCGGGTGCCGTTCCAACACATTTTGCCGGGCTCTGTAAATTAAACGACCAAAATAAACAGCAGTGAGGAATGTTGTTACATGAATTCTTTTGTACTTGTGATGAGGCTCAGTGTCTCCAAAAACAGGTTAGAGCAGCGTTTCCCAATCTGGTCCTTGGGGACCCACAGACAATCCACAGGAGCTGCCAAGGAACCAAAACATGGACCGAATGTGGGTCCCTGAGGACCGGATTGGGAAGCACTGGGTTAGAGCAATTATTGGACACAGTTATTGGTCACTTGTTGACTAACTGCCCAGTTGAAGGTTTTTTATGGGACAGGTAACACTGTCCATCATGCGGATGCACACACCGGTGATTAGGCTGCTGGGAGTCAGTTACGTAGAGGGGGTTATGTCTAAATTACATTGTGGGGGCGAAATGCCCTCACAATATGATTAAAAAACCTGTTATTTTAACCTTCAGGAGAGGTTTCCAATAAAAATCAAAAACAGCCAAAAGCATTGCATTGTTTGGTTAGTTTGGTTAAGGTAAGATTGTTAAGATTTTTTTTTTGTTTAAGATTTTTCAGGTCACCACAAAAATCTGTGAATGCAATCAAAAAACTAAAAATGAAAATTGAATTTTGTTTGGCTACTTATGGTTAAGGTAAGGTTGTGTGTGTGTGCGTGTGTGTGTGCGTGTGTGTGTCAGCAGCACTCTTAGAGCGCATGTCACTGGAGACGGGAGGATCACTTTCAAGTCGTCGCCTCTCCCTGAACCCTTTATTGCGGTTTGCGGTGGCAGTGTACGTTGTAGCTTAACGCTGAATGATGGACACATTAATAGGTATGACCATTGACTCAGCCGGCCCCAGCGCCACGCATCCAAACCAATCGAAGGTGGCCCTCTCTGCTGTCTCCCTGTGAATGAAGCACAGGCCCATTTATGAGTGTTATTCTTATTTTCAATTTAGAGAGAATTAAAAAGAAATGGCATTTAATGAACATCTTAAAGGAGCGGATGTCGCACTCTCTCATTCCCTTGTCCTTGGATAAATTGCATGCCGACCGCAATTTAATTCTGTCCGAATGCGATCGGAGAACAGACGTCTCACACAATAGCAGAGCAGCGAGTGGTATCACTTTACGAGGCACGTGCTCTCATTGACTTGATAATTTCATTGTTTGCGATAATGAGCGCCGTCTCTCTGCCAAATGTGCCTTCCGTGAAAATCTGGCATCTTCATTTGTTACCTGGAGCAGTTTGACAAGCCCCCCTGCTTCTCCATGGTATACAAAGAGCTGGAATATTCCTCAGAAGCGGGATAAATGAGATCCAAGGTCAGCTTTAGACCGGAGACTGGGAAGAGGGTTATATGGGGCATAAGCAACAAAGGAGATGGAAGTCTGACGCTGCTGATGCTGATGATGTTGATGAGGATGCTGATGGCGATGGTTATAATGCTGATGGTGATGATGATGGTTATAATTATGATTGTGTTGATGATGCTGATTATGGTAGTGGTGGTGATAATGATGATGATGATGCTGATGATGGTGGTGGTGATGGTGATGATTATGATATATACCATGGTGACACTGAATTGGCATGGATGGAAGGCAGCCTTCGTCAGTTGAAGGCTTCGGAGAGCACCTCTGAAGCATTGCGCTATGTGTATTGCTTGGAAACTCCTGGATGCCTTAGTTCCATGGTCATCGTGGCCTCCTGAGTGTGGGTGAGCTTCTTGGTGGATCAGTGGTGGGATGACGATTTGCTCTAATCCGAAAGATCTTGTGTGAGATGTCAACCCAACCAATCAGATGTCTTGGACCTGCCTCCTCTATTTGCTTGGACCCGCCTTCTATATGATCTGATATATGTCTGGTTATGTCACTGAACCAATTACTTTTCGTTCTGCCCTCAGAACATCTTTGTGTAAGTAGAACTCCCACAAGGCTTATTCTTGGGACAAGCTTAAACCTGTAGGACAGAGATCCTCCCATGCTCTCAGTGAAACCCTGAGGCACCCTATGGTGTAACACACCCTGCTCTTTCCACCACCAGCTTCCACCGCTCCTCGTGAGATCCAGTGCTCCATGCCTCTAATCGTCATGGAAACAAACAGACCATCAACACCGACCTGCAGAGTTGCATTAAGCAAAGCTGGTGGTAAGACTGAATGACCGGCAGAGGCTGTTGGATGGACTCATCCGACAGGCAGCCAGTTTAACCAATGGGGAACAAGCTAATGAACAGAACATGAAGGGAAAATGAGGCTTTATTGGAGTAAACGAGCCAGTCGTTTATTCAGTAATTAGCATTACTGACTAATCTGGCTATGGTGCACAGCCCCGCCCAGATGGAAAGCCGAAGGAAAGTCGGGCTGCCATGGGACCGGTACCATGAAGCTCTTAAGATGGCCTTGGGTGTATTTGGCTATGGTCGGACCTGTGAACTGGAAGATGAGGGCAGTGCTGTGCTGTCAGCTTTAAAACAAATGGGAGATATGCTAAATCATGGTTCAGTTATATTTCTATAGCCAGAACATGGAGGTTTGGGTCTCTGATAGTGATCCTGACAACACCTCTCTGGTTGGGTGTACACTCAGACACCACACACAAACACACATTTACCAGCAAGGTCTGACCAAGTGATTCCGGCTTAATATTGTGTGTGTTTTAGACCGTTAACCAATTACTAGCTTAAGTGCTGTTTTATTATAAGACATGTTAGCCAATTATATTGCAGGTCCCAATTAGCCCAAAAAAGATATCATATTCTGCTTGTCCATGTCCATTCATTAATAGGCTCATTCTCACAGGCCCATAATTAATGGGCCTTAATTGAAATATTTCCAGCCTTTACTGGAGGAGTCAGCTGCTTACAGCGATAAAGATGCTCCTTGAAGGTGAATCCCAGTCAGCTGGTATTATCTGAAAAGGAGTAGAGGATTTTTATTTCCCGATTATTCCCAATTCCAGATGCAAGCAGGAAGCAGGCATTCTGTTACCACATCATACCACATACCAAACAACGAGTCATTTCAGAGGGGAATCTGGCGCACAGAGCCTGCCGATTCTTGCGATGTCCTGCAAGCGTACCGGAATCGAGCTGCCACTGTGTTGTGTGTGTGTATTTCTGTAGGTGTATGTCTTACTGACACCCGCTTCTCAAAGATGAGGCTGGAAGCACGCCGTAGTATCGTGGAGTATCGCACGAGAAAAGGAAGAAGCAGTTCTTGTTCTGACACATCTACTAAGGAGACCTTGGACGTCTGTGGGCGTACGTGGCTTTCTGGTATTTGTGGTGCCATCACACCAAAGAATGTGAAGCCAGAGGTGGCCATGACTGTGTCCCGTTTACTCCTGAGAAACAGAGTCGCTAAACATCACACAGAAACCAGCAGGTCACCCGCTGCTTTTCACATTTTAATCCCTGTCAAATTTTACATCCTCCTAATAATTCCTGCTCTGCGATACCTCAGATTTTCCCAGGTATACTATACACGCTGGATCATCTGAATGGAAAACTAAAAAGCGAGTTGTTGCTCTTTTTCACTGGGCTTCTCCAATCAGAATGATTCATTGCAGATTTGGCTTGAGATGTGACACTAAATGTTTGTTCAGTAATGCTGTTTAATGGAAGAAATTTTCACGTGGCCTGAATATTCAATCTTGTCCATTTTGGTAGATTTTATGGCTAAACCAGCTGTAGAATCTGCTGTAGGATCTTGTCTTATTCCTGCCAGCTATCTAAGGTAATTTAGGACCTTCTTGCTGTCCAGGGATTGTCTCAGACCCGTGAGAGTTTTACTTACACAAATGTTCTGAGGGAAAAACGAAAAATGATTGGTTCAGAGAAATAGCCAATCAGATTGTAGAGGAAGCAGGTCCAAGCAACTAGAGGAGGTGGGACCAATATATCTGATTGGTTGGTATAACATCTAACACAGTATCTAATTAGTTATCGCTTTGAGCCAATCATTATTCATTCTGCCCTCAGAGCATGTTTGTGTAAGTAAAACTCCCATGAATTTGTCTCGAGCCCCCAGGCTTGTTATGTGGGGATGGGCATGATGGCTTTGGGAAAGGCTATCTCTCTGTATTTGTGGGGTATGGCCTTTTTGTGAGCATGTTCAGATTCAAGATGCCAGATTCATTCACCCTGTAGGAGAAGGACAAATGTGTTTCAAGGCATATTCATTTCTGCCGAATCATCAACCTCGTGGAGCCTTAGGGGGGTCCGGCTGCTGCTGTCTGCACCGTGCATCAACCTCGGCCCAAAAGCTGGCATCCATCTGTTCTCTGTGCTCCCCCAGATCTCAGCTTTCCCCAAATCCAAGAACGGCAGGAAAGCGCAGAGCTGAATGCTGCTCTGAGCGTGGGTGCTGTGTTAGTGCGTCTCGCGTTGATGCCTGCGAGGCGTGCTCCCGGTGTGAGTCTGTGATGTTCAGTGTGTGCCATGTGGGGGCTTGGGGTGTGCGGCTCCTTAATTCTGCGATTCCCAGGATGCAGACACTGTCACACAGTTACCTGGCAGGGTTTTGGAAATCAGGGCATCATGTTTATGCCTAACAATAGCAAAGAAAAGGAGGACTTTTACATGTGAGTCTATCTGATGGGGTTGTTTTTGATTGGCTTTTTCAGCTTGCTTTTTGGAATAACTATTCATCAGTTAATACCAAATCTTTCCCCCCATTACTGCCTTTTCTGGGTTGAGATCCTCTGAGGTTCCTGCATATGGGAGTCACAAGTGACCATGGGTTGAGGCCAGTGAATCTGGTCCAATGTTAAAAGGTCATCACCCTGTGACCATCAAGGTCAAGGTCACTGTCACCTATCATGACTGCTGAATGTATCTGGCGTGGAGATGTTTATCTTAGTTTAATACACATTTTGGTGTCTGTCACTAATACCCGACAAGATGAAACAATGTACTGCAGTCGTGACTAAACCGAGAAAAATAATTAAGACTGTGTTAATGTTTAAAAAACAAGCGTTTGCTTTTCTTTTTTATACCGAAAAATGCTGTTTGTTTTTGCCTGACTGATTGGTTTCATGTAGCGCTAAGCAAATGTGGTGAAGATGAGGCGAATCGGCACCACAGGGGTCTTCAGCATGTGAGGATTTCGGTGACGGTGAAGGTGTGGGTGAGAGCACGCTCCCCCGGAAGGACTGAGGTCCTTCTGAACGCTCTCCTCCAGCTGGGAACTTCGTGGGGCGTTTGTCTAGGACCATCTACACTCCAGAGAGTTACTGCGACCCCTGGCCAGCAGGAGGGAGGGGGGGGCATGTTTACCACGCAGCTGAGCTGCTCGCGGGGGGGGGGGTCTGCATTCACCGGCGCCGCTCAGCACATTCACGGCCTGCATACCAATGAGCCCCATCAATGCCCCCATGGAACTGCACTGCCGCCTCTCTGTGCCCCCCTCCCCGGGGGTGCCCCTCCCCCCCACATGAGGGCAGGAGAGGCTGGGGGGGGGGGGGGGAATCGGGGGGCTGCCTCATATTTACATCTGCCGGTTTATTTTTAATGGGTTTTGAAGGTTATGATGCTGAGGCCAGGAAAGACAAACAGAAAAGCATCATGACAGCATAAACTGGTAAGATTTCTGATGAAAAACCCGACATTCCGGAGAGATTCAGCCAATCCAGCCCGAGGAACCTTAATGCACGGCGCGGAAAAAAGAACACCGGCAGTCCACGTCTGCCGAGAGATTACGCAACAGCTGCTTTTTATTCTAATAATTATGTAAATGTGTTTAGCGGGCCTCACTTTCCCACACTGCTCTGAGCCGCGATGTTTGCGTGCTGCAGCAGACACGGTTTAATCAGCTAATTAGGAGCAGGCTGTACAGACCCGAGCTCCAGGATGCTGATGGTCTCCTCCCTCCTCCAGTGGAAAAGAGTGGCAGGGCTACCCCCCCCCCTCCCCACCCCATCTGACTCGGCTTGGAAAGCTGGAGTGATCTTTCGCTTCTGTTACCAGGGGGTGGGGGGGGGTCTTTTACAGCGTTCGCTTTTCTGACGTCCTGCGCTCCAAGCGGCTCCATGATTCAGGAAGAGCAGAGCCTGAGTGGGTTTATCTACTGCGAAACACATTTTTATTTTGGTCCTGGGAGCTGTTCCTCCTTGGGCTGCAATCATACAGGAAAAAGACCAATTTTCAACCCTCACGCTAAGGAGCATCCCAACCCCGCAGCTTTTAAATATAAAATGGTGAATATACAGGCGGTATGAAATGTCAGCGAGGCCACGGGGGTCATTAATCATTTGCAAACTCCGCCGTTTGTTTCTCTGCCTCCCTGACAGATACATCGTGTTCTGACAGCTGCGTTTGATGGCAAAATAAAATAACATTCGCTCGTCCAATGTCGATTTATCCTCAGCTGCAGAGAGAGAGCTCAAAGCCTCGCGTAAATCTCAGAGCGGGAGCCGATACGGTATAAGCGAGGTGTGCACATCACCACAGACGTCCGTTTACCGCAGGGACCATAGGGATCAAATTCCAGGGGAGTTACTGCAGCTCTGGCTCCTGGGGGGGGGGGGGGGGTTATGGCTGGAAACCCTTTGGCAGTCAGCTGACACGGAGAGGGATGCCATGTGTCACGCCACAGTGCCCTGAGCGTGCTCCATGCTGCACCGACTCTGACATACGGGCCATCAAGGCTGCGCACTCCTGCCTGAGGTCACTTAGCTCCCTGGACACGTCGTCAGGACCAGCAGGAAGAGCAGGAGATGTCGATTCTGAACGAGAGGCTTTAACGCGGAGTGTGGGGAGGCATATGGTCCACGGCAGGGCCAGAATCTCCTCTGAGGAGAAACGACGGCCTCTCCTTAGCCTGCTCTGTGCCTTGCCCTGGGGGGTAGGAGCCAAGGGTACCCTAGGATAGAGGAGGAGGGAGAGAGGCCCTAGGTCGGGATCGAGGCCGTGGACCATCATTTTCTTACGTAGACATGTGCATCGAGATCACGCGTACTGACACCCCCATACAGATTTCATGAACGCCTCGCTTTGTACCCTTAACTGCTATCCACCACCGCAATGCTGTGTCAGAGCCACAGAATAGCCAGCAGAAGGCAGACTGGAGCGGGGAGGGATATCAGTACAATGCCTGCAATCGGCACCGGTGGGCAGGGCTCATAGCGAACGCCATGGGAGATTAAACGCCCCCCATCGCTGGGCTGTGGTCCCACCACGCCGTCTCGCAAGATCTGCACACGCTCAGAAGCGCTTTCAGCAAGCATATGGTGGGTTGGTTCTGGCTGGCTGCTCTCTCCCCCTGCCGGGCGCGTGTGTGTTTAACCACAGGGGGCATCTTCCCTCCGAGCGCATGGGTCACGCAGCTCGAGCTGCGTGGGAGCGCGGGGCTCCTTTCATTGTCGAGCTAAGCAAACAGAAACGGTTTTTAATTGCCGTAAGACGGTTTGGGGCTTGTGTGCTTTTACACTGTGGGAAAGGAGACAGGAGACACAATCAGAAGGGATTAGCGTTAGCTTAATGTGAAGCTTTCACCAGAAAAACAAAACAGAAATTGTAAGCAATCTGGTTTTTCTGTAAAAAGAGGCATTTTAAAGGAAGGGATCACTGGCACAACCATGAAACTTGTTGCTTTAAGAATTTGCCTGGCTAGATATCCTATTTTAAATAGATATGGAAGGCTCAGATGGATCTAAAAAATAGGTCCCTGCAGGGTCTCGCCTGAGCTCATGCATCTTAGGGCGTCTTGAACCAGATTAGAAGACCTATGTCTAATCAGCTTCCGTGGACCATCATAATATTATTAATGATTAGTTGCTGGTTATTGTTGTAGAATAACAAGCTGCTGGTTATTGTTGTAGAATAACTAATTTAAATGGCAAAAATGACACATGTAGTGTTTCACACTGCTTTGAGCTTTTAAATGTGATCTCAACTCAGGTTGGAGGCCATCCTCGCACAGTCAGAATAAAGACTTTGACTGTCAAAACCATTTTCATGACACTGTCACGGTGACTTACAGCGTCTTATCCGAACTTCTACATGCTGTAAATATCTGTGACCTTTTTCTGTAAGCCTTTGTAACAGAATTTCTGAGAATATTAATGGGTTTTCTGGGGGCAGTGTTAAATTCGAGGCTATCAAAGTAAAATTTTAACGATTTGGAGTGTGGATAATCGCGGAACGAGGTGCCCCTGCGTCGGCCTCAGGCTTGGCACTGGGATCTCCTTCAGAGGGGCACACTCATGCACACAGTCCACACACCCTTCACCCTGCCTGTCAGACATCCTTCCAGTAAAGATCATTAGCTTGCCAGGGTTCCTCCGAGGTGAGTGAGAGGCATATTGAATCAGAACTTTGACCTTTTACAAACTGCACACTCAGGAGCTTTGTAAGAAGTGGTCCAGGGGGGTTGGGGGGGAATAGAGATGCATACCCACTGGGGACGGGGGGTTAATTTGTAGGCAATGGGCAGGTTAAAGGGTCAAAGGTCCCTTGATAAAATGCTCTGTGCAGAATGGGATGTCAATATGTCTAAATGCACTACACTACATTGAGTGATTGATAATCGACCCCCCAACCCCTGCTGCTCCCTGTGCTGGAGAGAAAAGCTCTTTAAAATGAAAAGTTATAGATACTATAAAGATACTGTGGATTCCCAAAATGGGTCGGGTCTCTGTCTCTTGGTACACTTTGGGCTTTGGGCTGCTCACCTATCATGACATCACTTCCCATTACAGGCCTGAGATAATAATCTGTTGCAGTCGAGATGGGGACTTGATTTCTTCGAGTTCCGGACCCGGGTTGTCCAGGTCCCCTGTGGATCCTGTGCTGCCCGTCATCTCCTTTTCTGGGCCTTGCATGAACACCGAGGTAAATGAGGGGGTGTGTTGTGGCCCTGACGTGGCTTTCCTGTGTGTTCCACACCCCCAGGTCAGCTGGCGGCCGGGACCTGCGAGATCGTCACGCTGGACCGGGACAGCAGCCAGCCGCGCCGGACCATCGCCAGGCAGACGGCGCGCTGCGCCTGCAGAAAGGGCCAGATCGCCGGCACCACCAGGGCTAGGCCGGCCTGTGTGGAAGGTGGGCTGCCGTCTCCGTGGCAGGGTCGCGGCGCCATGGCGTAACCCCCCACCCCCCCCAGGCAGAGTGTCCAGCGATACTCGAGCTTTCATCAGTGCTGTCTGCAGCCGAGGGGCAGCGTCAGTGGCTCTGAAGGTCCCTGGCAGCAGGGGCCTGTAACCGAGCATGGGATTCAGAGTGTTCCCCTATGCAATTTGGGGAGGCAGGAATACCTCAGTGAAGACTCCGTCGCCAAAGAATCGCCCGGGGAATATGTAGGACGAATGTTACACCAAAAGACTGCCGTCTTGGTCCAATTAGCACTGCCGCTCAGTTAAACCTCCTTAAACAGGCAGGAAAATGAACACTGTCGCCCGCGGTGTAAGATTCACCCGCGGAGACGCCCCAGCATCTGCGCCATAGCTGCGTTGGCCTCCTCTTAAACTCATTTTCCGGGCAGGCGGCGCAGCGACGTTGATGAAATTCTCGACGATCGTGAAGAGGCGCCGGGCTGACCGAAAGCAGTTGGCCCCGCCGCGCCTTGACCTTCCCGCTGGCGAGTTTTCCCCGCCGCCGTCCGCCTGCCGACAGACCCCTGGCTCCGTCTCCACGTCTCCGTGTCATTTGCGGCCAAGATGAATGTGGAGAGGTGCTGAGTGGGGTTTTGTTCGCTGGAGTGTAAAAACAAATGAGATTTCAATCATTTTTAATCTTCAGAGTCCTCAAGGTCTCGGCGCGGCGGTAATACCGTGAGCGAGTGAGCGAGGGAACGCGCGGCAGCAGGGATACAAAGCCGTCCTCCATCGCTCCTGCTCTCTTCCAGGAGGTCACATTGTAAACAAGATAATCCCTGCCACCGTCGCCAGCATACCGTCTACTCAGCCCAAATTGTACAAATATTAGGGAAAGATATAAGCCCTGAAAATGTATGATATTGTGGGACAGTGCCAGCTGATGAGCTTTGTCTGGAGGGAAGCGTGATACCTTCACTTTCCGAAGGACCGCTTACAGTTGCCTGAATCCCACATATTATTGTTTTTATTAAATAAAACCATAAAAGACTTGTGGTAGCAACCAGCCAGGGAGTCAGTTTAAACACTCCCCCCCCACACACACATTTTGAAGGAATGTTTTCACTATCCAGACCGAACGTTTTCACTATCTAAACCGTAGCTGTTGTCTAGAGGTGTCCCAGTGAACTCATATTGATGCAGATATTGAAAGGGTGCCTGGAGCTGCTTAGGACTGCAGATGTGCGGCCTGTAATTTCACGCTTTGCGGTGCTTTTATCATCTCTTGCAACATGACAGGGACTGGGGGGGGGGGGGGTGCTATTGATTCCAGTTAAGGGGTGCAGAAGCAGGGGCCACATTTGATGGGTAATCTGAAGTGCCTCAGATGCCAAAGTGTTGGCATGGGACGAATTGATATCCCCTCGGGGGGCCCGTAGGGATAGAGCCGGAATGTTCCGGATTCCCTCAGCACGACGCTGCTCCTCTCATCGACAGTGATTAAAACGGCGGTAATGGCCGTGCCCGGGTTAATGGCGTGGGTGACGTGCAGGCATGGGGCAGAGGGGTGTCAGATCTGACTCGTGATCGATCGGCGGCACCTGGTGTGCTATGCGCTGTGGATTGAAATGGCTGCTGACTAATTCATTAGAAGTGCCAGCAGGGGGCGGCAGCAGCAGCATGCTCGCTCGTGCGTGCGCTCAGGACCGCCAGGGGCCATCGATAATCATGAAAAGAATAACAATGCGGCATTATTAAAAAAAGTCCTTTAGGCAAGCGGAGGGGCCCTTTGTCATCTTCTTGGCATCAGAAGTGGATCGCAGGCCGCGGTAATGAAACCACCATCAGAAGCTGCTGCTTCGATTAGCTGTCCGGCTGCACGACATTCTCCGGAGAAGGAGTGTCGGGGTGGCAGCTAGAGCTGCCACGAGAGGGGACAGAGTGACCAGCACAGGAGCAGGAGGCGTCCTCAAAATAACCGGGAGATATTGAGTGACTGGCCTGGTCACACGGTCTCCGTGGGACTCGTGGGGGCTGCGGTGGGGGGCCGGCTATATTAAACAGTGTGTCCCATCCCGTCCCTCTGGGCCTCTGTCTTGTTGTGACATGTGGAGGCTCTTTGAATGGGATTTACATAAAGCTGGAATAAGAGCCTCATTGTCCTCCAGCTCCCCAGCCAGCCCGCCGCGAGATGAGGAACCGTCTGACTCATATTCTGTCCCAGGGCCTGTGCGATATCTCTGCTTTTCCGAGGACGGCGTCCATCCCGCTCCGCTCAGTGAAAGCGCGCTGTGTCTGCAGGCCGGACAGAAACACCAGCGGGAAATATCCGCCGGCTAAAACGCCACATTACGGGGGAAGGTACCGGAAAAAACACCAGTGTCAGCCCCGTTCTGGACCAAAGTGTAAAATAATGTTGATAATGCCCAGTAATGTCCTCCGTGATGTTGTCCAGCGAAGATCACAGGATAACAGTGAGCACTGTGAGGGACACTTTCATGTAGCCTTAATCCAAAAACAATAAAGATTCTAGAAACATCACACACCATAGACAGCAGCATGAACATGATTTCCATGAGTGTTTTGAATTTAGAATTGGAACACATAGTAATAAATGTAGTTATTTAGTTATTCTGGGGAGGTGCAGTGGTTAGCATTGTTACTTCGCACCTCTGGGACCAGGGTTTGAGCCTCGGCCATAGTGTGTGTGTAGTCTGCATGTTCTCCCTGTGTTGTTGTGGGGTTACCCAAATGATGTGAGAGTGCCCTGTGTTGGGTTAAGCCAGGCACCCCATCCTGGGTTGTTCCCTGCCTTGTACCTGTAACCTCCAGGATACGGTCCAGTCCCCCCCCCCCCGCGATCCTGAATAGGACAAGTGGTTTCAGAAAATATACAGATGGATTTTTTGCTTCTAATTTTAGGATATTTTAGTACAAAGGCTCTTGTAATGTTAATGTGACAGTGGGGCTTAATTAAATGCTGCAATGCTTTAGTGCTGTTGCAATGGGTGTGTTATGCCTGTGCTGTGATCAAGGCCTCGCTGGTTATTATCTGTCCTTCTCTGGCTTCCACCATATGGGCAAATAAGAGATGCTGCTTTTTGTCGTACTGGCACCAAACCCTCAGCACCCAGAATGTTCCCAAGGTGAAAGCGGCTTCTTGTTTGCCAGCATTTCTGTCCCAGATCCAGTCGTTCCTAATTCTCAGGCCCCAAAGAATGACATGGGCACAAAAACTATTTTGTAACAAATTACAAATACCTGCACATCAAATGTAACAAAATAAAATACAAAATTCTGATGGTGAAAATATATTTCATTATAATACAAGTAATTTGTAATTTGAAAAGACATAAATTCATGTAAAATAGTAACAGTTCACGGTAAATATGTGTACTGTTACAGCCCTAATAATGTGTAATATTCACAAAATATGCACATGCCATAACGCTAAACAGAATAATAATTTTGTGATTTACATGTGTTATAGTGCTAATTGTGAATTGAAAAATAACATTTGTAACATTAATAACGTAAAAAGAGCTCAACAGGCCTCACCTGGTAGAGGGCTAAGGGTGATATCGAGGTTCCGTCTTCCGGAACCATGATACAAGATTGTGAATGTTAGTGTTGTGGTTATGGTCTCAGTTTCAGAACCGTCACACCCTTAATTTATACCCAGCATTTCCCACAGAATCAGTGGTGGTTGCTGACAGGGGTGCCGGTGTGTACGTCTGCACATGCAAAGAGGTACACCAATGCTTTATTAATTATCATAAGTATCATAATTGCCAAACATGCACAAGCATAAAGAAGAAACTGTTTTTTAGGTAAACGCTCAAAGAACAACCAGTCAGTTCTTGTGAGTGGTTATAGAAACACCTAATGTTTAGCTAATTGAAATGTATTTTGTCCTTAGGAGTAGCTAGCTAGTCTGATTTATCGCTAATGTCTTCCGTATATGACAAACCACAAGAGCTTAACTAGAATACCACTAGCAAGTTAATTCACCAGTTCGAGTACAGTACTGCTGTTTGCTAATTGCTCTGTGCTTCTGTCCCATAATGGCATTCAGTGAACAATATCTGATACTGTATTTTGCTACAGTACCTACTTTACCTTAAGGCAATTTGCACCAATGACCAAAGTAGCTTCTTTCCTTGGATTACTGGTAATGGAAAAATGAAGGTCACAATGAACAAGCTAGCCCCAACAGGATGGCTCATGTTAGTACCGGTCCTTGCCAATGTGACGCCCTGGGTGAGCATAACCACCAGCATCCCCCATCCGAGGCAAAGTGAAATTGGCTGGCAAGCTGGCACCCCCTTAGGAGTTGGTGCCCTAGGGAGCCACCTATGGGAGCTATAGGATTGACCGTCCCTGGGTCACGCAATTTACTTGCATCTATCCAAAGATGGTGATAAGATACTTAAAAATCTGTAAGCCAGGTGATGAAGCTTCTTAAAATAACAGAAAATAAATAAATAAAATGACATATTTTGTTAAGTATTTTAAATATTTTATATACATAAAATACAGTCTCTCAGAGTATTTTGTGACAAATTACATCTGATATTTTTTCCATCCAGCAATATACAAATTACAAAATACTCACAAGTAATTAAATACACATTTTAAATCCATTGAATTGAAATACTGCCCATCTCTGCCCACAGAGTCACGCATTCAGATCTCCTCCAAGCAGCTTCGTAATTGTCCAGGCTTAACTGAGCTGTTTGAAAATATTGATGTAGATAATACACCTATTAATGGCTATGGACCCAGGACTTAAAAGGAAAAAAGTCAGATATGATTCAATCTATATATACAGGATGAAGGCCATAATTAATACTGCACATATGTGGATAAAACATTAATGATTCAATTAATTAATTAATGTGCTAATTAACTAATTAATTAACTGGACTCATTAGTGCTGCACGGCATTAGCGCTTTATATCAGTGAAGCACACCTTGAGAAGTGTCTGGCAAGCTTCATTAAATCGGCAGCTCAGACGAAGCCTCATTAACCGGGAGTGAAATCCGGCCCCTGTCCCCAGGGTTTGAGTGCTTGGATAAGAATTCGGCACGTTCCCTCCTTGTGGTGGGAATCAATTAAGTGCGGGACACTAACCTGGAAGACCTGCAGCCACACCGCGTCCTAAGTTGGCCACCTTAAGATTGTAATATTTTAAGGCATGATGAGTTTAGTGGTTTCCTTTCAGTGTTACAGCAGGCCAGACGGAGGCTGGGCCTGTTCAGGCGCAAACCTATCATCTCACATGACTCTCTGGCAGCCGGGATCGCACATTCAGATCATGCAGCTGCCTGTTCCTTAGTCTATCGCGGGCTTGATGGCAGCGCGTGCGAGAGACGGAGAGGCAATCTTCTCCAGTGTGATTGCTGCCCTCAGCGCTGTGCTGAAAGGATTATATCAAAGTATTCATTCACGGGTCTGCTTAAAGTGCACCCCACCCCCCCACATCATCTCAAGAGAATGGCTTTAAATTTGCCGTCTACCAGGATGCTCTGCCTATCCCCCAAGCCGCCCGTGCCGTGGAGTGACACCTTGATGCGTCCCCCCCCCCCCCCCCCAGACGGCGTGTTTGCAGATCGTTTAGTGTCCGGAGACACGGCGCTTGATAACAGTAAATCAAACGGAGGAGCGGTCCTCTGTGCCGCGCTCCCCGACTGTCTGATCGTCTCGCGTGTTAACGAGCACATCACTGCCGGCGCTCTGATACGGGGGGGGCTCAGCCGGCACGCAGAATGGGAGAGACCTGGAACCTTTAATCAGTGTCATTTCTACATGCTTAGGCACCGCAGCTATGATACTGTTTTTTTTTCTTTACCGGTTCCTTGGTGCTAGTTAGATGACAGTTCCCGGCAGCCGCTGCTAGAACTCATAACCAGGATAACAGAACAGGCTGGTTCTGCGGCCAAGTTTCGAAAAATGTCTCATGTTGGTTCCCTACCATCTGTAGCAGCTTTGTTCCACAAGCTCGCTAAATCCAGCTGGCTTACAAAGATCCACCACAAACTCTTTTTTTTATCGCCTTTAACTTGACGTGTGTGTTTTGCATGTTTGCGATACCTGCTTTTCTTTATCTGTTTTTAAAATTGACAAACCCATGAACCCCCCCCCCCATGGAGAAAGGCTGGGTTTAGGGAGTGGATTTCTGACACTAGCCTGAGCAATGGCACCGGGAAGGCACTGGGAAGACCTTGCTGGCTGGATAGGGGACTCGGAATATCCTCCTTGGCATAATTATTCTCTGAAACGCTGTTTATAACGAGGCACGGGGACACGTGTCTTCGCGGCTGGGCGGTCCCGCTGTAACAAACGAGGGCCACAGTCGCTCCTCTAATGTGGCAGGGCATTCATCACCAAGCCCCCCCCCACCATCATCCGTCTGCTCTCCTCTGCGCCCACAGGTAAAGGGCCGTCCTTCCACACCGGCACGACAGCATTCCGGATGACAGCCACTTTTTTCTCAGCACACGCCGGGAAAACACAAATTTGGAGTAAAAACGGCGGATGATTACAGATGATGTCTCCTTCGCAGATGCAAAGCCACCAATGAATCAGCCGCGGATTAATATGGATCGTGGCCAGATGTGTCTGCTGCTGTACTGTTCCAAAGTCACATTCGCATCCCGCTGCGTGCAAAGCCGTCCTGTCAGGGGATGTCATCTTTCCTGAGACCTCTAGTGACGAATGTGTCGTGTTTACAGTGACATCCTCAGGGGCAGGACCTTTCCAGGACATACTGTCCAGAGTGATGCGGGGAACAGTGTGACCTCCAGGGTGAGGCTCAAAGTAGTGTGGCTCAGGACTGTGTGGCTTTATGGAGAGAGGCTCAGGACAGTGTGACTTTATGGAGAGAGACTCAGGACTGTGTGACTACAGGGGTTCAGGGGGTGAGGCTCAGGACAGCATGATTTCTAGGGCGAAGCTCCGGACAGTGCGACGTCCAGCAGAGACTCAGGAAGTGTGACCTTCAGGGAGAGACTCATGACAGTGTGACCTTCAGGGAGAGACTCATGACAGTGTGACCTCCAGGGAGA
>JAODKL010000001.1:8517197-8527621 GCA_026780765.1 Petrocephalus schoutedeni
GTGTGACCTTCAGGGAGAGACTCATGACAGTGTGACCTTCAGGGAGAGACTCATGACAGTGTGACCTCCAGGGAGAGGCTCAGGACCGTGTGACCTTCAGGGAGAGACTCATGACAGTGTGACCTCCAGGGAGAGGCTCAGGACAGAGTAACCTCCAGGGAGAGGCTCAGGACCGTGTGACCTCCAGAGAGAGATTAAGTTCAGCATGGGTGTTCTCACTCCCCCCCGCACACTGCGTGACCTATCCTCATTGATTCTGTAATGATATTCATAAACATTTGGTTGTCACTGTGTTGCATCGTCCTGCCTCCTGCTTTCAGCACCGTGGAAGTGGATCGCTCGCCTGCTCTAGGCCTAGCTGCTCAGAGCGAATCATGGGGGTGCTTCCTCAACTCCCTCTCACATCCAGTACACACAGGTTCTTTAGTACTTTGGCACAAGGTCGAGGCTTGGACCCCCCTCACTGCAGCTATTTCCATGGAAATGGGCTTAGCAGATTAAGAGTAGAGTTAGGCTTACGGTTACAGGTCTGCTGTTTCCATGTCAGGACCCTGCAGACCCAGGTGTCCGGTATGAGTCCCATGGTAATGGTGTGATCTTTAGCAGAGTGCCATTGTGAGACAGAAGGCTTGGTTCACATCTGGAGATTGATGAATTTTAGGAGAGAGAATAAAAGGGGTTTCTATCTAGGGGCACCACAAGCACATTTTGCTCAGCGGGCTCAACACAAAGGCAGGTGAGTGTTTGTATCCCGTCCGGGGGGCCGTTCCGAGGATCCCCCGTGATCTGAGGGCAAAGTCGACATGGTAAAGGCACTATATCTGTGCCAAACTCACAGGAATCGGGGAGCATCCTGCCGTCACCGACCATCCCGGGAAGTGTGACAGTGACAGACGGGCAGGTGACCTCGCTCACGACGCCCCCCCCCCCTCCCCCCACCGGCCCAGTCTGCTTCCGCCGTCTGTCCTCTGGGGGTATTAAAGGCATCTCCCAGGAGACAGTGAGCCGCTCGGCCTCGACTAAACCGTTAAACATTCCCAGTCCCTGTCCATTCTGCGATCGATCCCTCCGTTTGCTTTGAAAAGAGAATCCCCTAAACTCGTTTCCTCGGACTCACCTGACGAATGAGCTATCGATCGGCTGTTTACAGTCAGGCCGGTGGACACGCGCCTCGCTGCCTTCCCGTGACGCCGTTTCTCTGCGCCGCCAGTCACCTGTCGCTCCTTGGGGCCACACGCATGGCGTGGAATTGATGTGGGTGTCGCCCGATTATGGGATGTAGGGAGACGATTAGGTCATGAGCAGCTAGTCGGCATTTAGCACCAGCGAACCCTCGGGCTGGTTTCCGCAGTGGCATCGATCCGCCGGAATTCCTTTAAATGTCAAGCGAGACACGTCACAGGCGCATTAGTCAGCGTGTTAAGTGGCCGGCCCGGGTAAGTCTTCAGCGTAACTGATCATTATCAGATCTCATTACCGCCTTGCCCTGGTGTCCAATTAGCGAGATTAACACGTCGCATCCTGTGCGTTTGTGAGGTGCGTGAAATCACACGCACCCACAGTCGGGCGTCCTGTGCCGAGTGTGAACCCCTGTCACTTTTCGCACTCCTGTCGTGGTGTGTGCTTGTCCTCGAGCCATCGTGTGAGTCTCTGGGGAGGTCACATGGGGCACGTGACAGTGGCGAGGCCCCCTGCTGGCGTTTCGGCTCCTTTCAGGGGGAGGGCGCGGACGTTGTTTAACTCGTGGGGTTCATCCCCCCCCCCCCCCCCCCCCCCCCCGGCCTTGATCCGGAGTCCGGACCACGCTGGACGCGTGGAGCTTAGCGCAGTATTACTGGAAATGTATAAATAATCTTCCCCACGGCAGTGAGAGCTGCTCTCATTTATTGTCTCAATAAAGCGAGTCAGCTGGTCCCTGTGGCGGTCATCAGTCAGACTGCTGTAACTGGGCCAAGACCACTGGGGTCCGGGGAGACCGCTCTGCTTCGTCTTCGGGACAGCTGGGCCCGGCCCATCACTCACGCCTAATACCCACGGCCAGACAGCGGCATGCGGGCGGGGGGCGCCATGGACATTTAGCATCAAGAAGTGGCTAAACAGTGGTAACACCTTGCTGTTTGAATTATATGGAAAAAAATCACATTACTTATAGCAACATATTGAAAGCACATAGCTGCCTTTGTAATGACATAATATTAAAAATGTACCTGCACGCATACATACATACATTATCAACCTAGTATTAAAAACTAGGTTGGTTGTTTAACTATATAAAATAGGCCACTGGAATACATGTGGAAATATTTTCAATAAATTAGCTGTGTGTCTCGCACTGTGATGAAGTAACAAGTGAAACATGATGTGTACATTGTAATTTTAGAAACTGGAGGCATAGTAATAATAGTGCAGAAGATCCACGATCCTGTTGCCAGTCTGGAGAATCATGTCTGATCCCCTGTGCGCCATGGCCATGGGGAAATGACAGCCGTTTGCAGTGACTCTCAGCTCACTCATTATTCCATCCACCCATGCCCTGGATAGGGCAGCAATCTTACGCAGGACACACTATTCATTCACTTTATTATTATTAATTATTATTAGTAGTAGTATCAGTATTATTACTGTTATTATTACTACTACTACAACTACAACAAACCGGCACAGTACTACTAGTACTGCACAATGCTACTGGTAGTAGTATTGGGGTGGCTCAGGTGGATAATGGATGGATGGATGGATGGATGATGATTATTTCTTGCTCTCCTGCACACGGCTCTGTCCCTTTGCCCTTATTTCAGTGCACCAATTCAACAGCATTTCACAGACATGCCGGTTACACTGGGCACACATTCCTCATTCTGCCTCCTGCCTGTAGCTCGTCGCCGTTCAGTACCTTTTATTTCGGGAGAAACGGCTTTGACACGTTTACTGGGCTGCCCGGCACGTACAGCAGGCCCATAGCCAGGAATTAATTTTGTGGGGGGTCCAGTGACCATATCGACAGACGCCCCTCTGTAGATTTCACTGACCAGGGTGGAGGTTCCAACTCATAATTTTGCTATGTGTGCCTTATCGATTACAAAAAAAATTAGAGCGGGGGGTGGGGGGCGGGCCAGGCCTGTTATTTTGCTACATGGCTACGGGCCTGGCATACAGGACGTGTGTTCTGTTATGGGTGCGTGTTCCTGGGAATGAGGAACGTGTTCCTCATCGTTCATTCGGCTCTCAGAGGTGCAGAGCGGCTCGTCGAGGCTTTACAGCGCTCCATAAAGGAGCTCTGCCGCCTTTAGGACGCCGTAACTCCTTTGGCAGTCTTGCCGAGGACGGCGGGGGCAAGAGCGATCAGGCGATTTATGATTGTGGAACAGCCAGTGCTCCAGCATCTGCGCACTAAAGAGACCTGCGTGCAGGTGATGAGCAGGTACTCTGGGACCCACGTGAATGAGGAGGGATGCTCTTCCTTGGGCCGATCTTCCTCGAACGAGATGGTCAAGAGCCCTGCTCCATTGTCCCGTTTTTGGGAGCGCACCAAGGATGTCTCGGTCCTGGCACGTTACCCGGACCACATCTCACGCTCCAGTGCATCGCTCCTGCGAGCCGGGTTGACATTTCCTCTGTTAGCTCACACCGGAAATGTCAGAGGTCACCTGTGCGTCGGCACCCTCTTATGGGGGACGTCTCGCTGTACAAACGCCGCATCGACCGCCCTAGGAGACTTAGAACTGGCATCCAAATGTCATTTAACCGAGCCTGCGGTAACCGGAAAGGACAGACATTTGCGTGACGGATTCTTGGCCATGTCACTTACAGTCCTCCTCCGATAACATCAAATATCCTGTCTGAGTACCGAGTGTCTGTGTGTTTGGCAAACAGAAAGTTTCCTGCGGGCAGAGACCTTCATTTCACAGGATCGGGACGACATTTCGCAGGGAAGCAGACATCCATCGGCCACAGCAGAAATGGGAAAATTCAGTCAAACAGAGACGGTGACTTTACGGCATGGTTTGGGGGGGGCGGGGGGGGGGTTGCTGCGATGGCTCGGCCGCATTCGGCAGTCACGAGGGCAGCACCTGCCTCGACCGGTACCCATTTTCACTTTCTCTTGGAATCCCCGCTGGTCGTGCTGCGAGCTGGAGAGATGGTAGCCCTGCTCTGCTCTGCTTTATTTGGCATTAGCTCCAATTTATTACCCAGAACTCCCAGCTGTTGGCATGACTGTGATATAGCATTCCGCAAAGATACTGTCCCTCCGCGGGTGTGAAGTTATTTCCACCTCATCTCCTGCAGATGAACCGCGCACCAGCCCACCCCCCCCCAGCAGATCCAGGAGCGAGATTACATCCAGGGTGTGTTGATTCCATAACACGGACGGCGCTGTTCTCCCGCACCTCCGACTGCCACCATCGCATGTCCGCGACACCGCCGTCCCGATAATGAAGGACAGGACGCCATTGTCTGTGAAATTGATTAAAACGTTATCTGTAGGTGTTCATCCCTCTGAAGGCCTTGTGTGTTTGGGATGCATAACACCTTCTCGGGCCTATCAGATAAGGTGTGTGAAATGGTGGAATTAATCCCATTTAGTGGGCTGTGAGAGGCTCTTTTGATCGTGTTTTACCCCAAATTGGATTAATAATTGGGGCTAACAGGCTATCACAATCGCGTTTCAGCCGCAAAACACAGGGGGGCGCATTACCGTTAGCGGGCTTTATACGCATCCGTGCACTTTATCATCCTCCCACTCTGCAGAATATTGTAATTAATTCCTGGCCCCTCTCACCCCCCCTTAAATACATGCATTTTATAATGGATCCTTCTTTTTCAGCTCCGAAGTGACACCCCCTCTCCCTGCACCTCACACCGAGTGGGCCATCTCGCAATCACCTCTTCTAAGCTGAGTTACCTTTTAGAAGCTTTGAGAACTTGGCTATCTATAGATATGACGGTAATCAGGAGCCTCTGTAAGTCCACCCTGTACTTAACAGAACAGCAGCCCACCTCCGAGCTCCCGGCAACGCTGGTGACCCTGTGGCACCCTGTGGCACTGCAGGCGGTGGGGTGGTCTCTGTTAGTGGTGCGGCGACGCTGGCAACCCTGTGGCGCCCCAGGCGGTGGGGCGGTCTCTGTTAGCGGAGCTCCCGGCGACGCTGGCGACCCTGGGGCACTGCAGGCGGTGGGGCGGTCTCTGTTAGCGGAGCTCCCGGCGACGCTGGCGACCCTGGGGCACTGCAGGCGGTGGGGCGGTCTCTGTTACCTGAGCTCCCGGCGACGCTGGTGACCCTGCGGCACCCCAGGAGCTGGGTCATGGGCTGATGAGAGAATCTCCATCTCATTGACTGAAGTGTGAAACTGCTTGAGCAGAGTCAGCAGCGGTACGAGGATCATCTGATGTGAAGCAGCTCTTAAGTTATTTTTCCGCAGTGCAGCTCAGGGGCCCCAGTACTGATCCCCCCAGAGGGAGCTGAGCAGTACCGACAACGCCAGTGAAGCCGAGTGGCACCATTGCCGAATAAAGCCAGCTGTGCCCATTCGTGGGTGCTGTAACTTTAACGCTGTTAAATCTTATTCGTTTATTACTGAAGAACAAGGTGTCCTCGTAATATCATATCCGATAATATCAGAGTTAAAAAAAATAGGTGCAGCACGTAAGTCTGGGTCAGAATCAGAACCTTTGTTGCCACACGACTAAGACAGGTGGAAATTTTTATTGGCACAGCCTGGAGACACCATGACAGTAGGAAACTAACAATTATGGCACGATGCAGATATAGAATAAATATATGATATTAGATGCATAACAGAGAGAGACGTAAACGCAACATATGAGATAAATAGAGCAGTTTTGTGCAAATCGCAGTAGTGGATATGTCTGTGTGGTTTTCCACAAACACAGAGGCGGGCCAAGGCAGAGAGAATGTGAGCCAAGCTCAAATGTCCAGCTCTGCCCCAGACCCATTCGGCAGCCCATAATACGCTTACCCCAATTATTCGTCTTTCTGAGAGAGCCCAGCCCCCCACTCTCATCTCCCGCCTTCCTTGATTCTCCGCTCTCTCAGGGCGTCTGCGGCTACAATGGGATGCAAATCGCGCGCAGTTGAGTGGCCTAGTTTTTATAATTAGACGAGTGTTTGGTTAGATGTGAAAACAACAGGCCCCGATGGCTGAAGGGGCCCGTCGCTGTCTTTAGAAGGTTCCGGATCCTCGTGGATATTCCCGGCCACTTGTTACGGCTGGCAGCCCCGGAGCCCTCCAAACCCAACCCCCCCCCCACCCCCCCCCGCCCCGCCGGTTGACTTCAAGCAGACGGGAAAGTGCTGGGGGCGTCTGCTTCTTGAAAAACAGTCTGTGCCTGGTGTGGAGTGAGCGTCACGCTTGAGGGAAGCCTACCATCCTCTGGCGGAATGACAGCGCTGCTTACCACCGCAAAGCCGGCGGTGCCTCGGTACCATGCGGCCCAATTGTGGCACTGTGCCCAGTGAGCAGCCATCCTTCTCTTGCACGCAAGTTCCGCCTCCCATCACGGCAGCCATCGATTCCATTCTGTTGAGGCGACCGCGCACCAGAGGCTCTCCGTCGACGCGACGGTTGCCACGGCCACCGGATAAATATGCCCATGTGGTCGGTTAGCTGGCATGGAGGAGGTGGCCGGGTCCCTCCCCTGCACACACACCGACTCCGCCGCACACACCACACTCGGCTTCTTCTTCGATGGCCGCCCGCTGTGATGACGGTTTCCAGGAAAGGAAAATGACCGAGGCAAACAGGGTTTCCACGTGCCCCCTGGAATCCATCAGGGAGCTAGAGAGTGGGCGTGTAAATGGATGCTGGAGGTGTACCACGCTGACCCCTGCGAGACCCACTTCACTAAAGCATCACTTCTCAAGACCGGAGCCAGCCTTACTGTCATGCTTTATTTTACACTGTCATGTTTCTATCTTCGGCTTGTGTTTTTTTGCCTGGCACTATTAGCCAACCACTTACACTTCGCCTACTTATTGCGCAGGACATATTACACAAGATGTCCATGCACCCTTTTCTGAATTCCCCAGCGTGTTGCTACCTGGAAGTCCACTACTCTACTTACTGCATGCTGTTATCGGTCATTGCTGACATGTGTGGCACCGTCACATTAACGTCAGACGGCCATTGTTCCTCTGGTTCCCCTTCCCATTGCTGGGCCTCGCATTCTCGCCGGATTTGGTCATCCTGGACTTGTCTGTCCCGTTGATATTTTTAGGCCGTGCTTGTTCACCGCGATCTCGCTTCTGCCACTTCACTCTAAAGCAGCCGGAGAGCGACAGCCTGACTCAGATTACAGCTTGTATCATATTTTCGTATCATTTTATACTTCATATTGCGTCCTGTTCCTGCATGATGTTCCTATTTTGGCTTAGTTCTTCCAGACTTCAGCTTGGCCGTCCTGGACATTGGCTCTGTCATCCACAACTTTGTCACGATCATTTTTCACTTTATGTTGCTGTATCCTATAGTTCTTCTCATTTATGAGCGATCCCGGATCACGAATTATCTTTATAATGTTAAGGCCACTGACCCCCAAATCTCTAGAGTCTCCAAATCGATCATTTCAAAGAAGCCGGTTCCCTCTGCCCAGCAGGGAAATAAACTCTAGGGTAAGTGTTTGTAGAGCTTGGGAGTGACATAGTGGGACAGTCTGGGGACAGGCGACACACCTGTCTATGAAATTTGGGGGTTTCCTGGGCAGTTGCTGTTTTCTAACATTGTGACTTTCGCTATGTGCCCTTAAAAGCTTAGTGCCCGCATCTAGATGGAAATGGTCAACGTTTCGGAAAATGGATTTCCCCGCCGCCAGCGGAGAGCAGATGAGGCGCAGCGTGAAGCGGGCCTCCCACGGACACGCCGACGTGCTCCCGGAGCGCAGCTAACCGGCCCTCTGCCCGTCTTTTCCCCCAGCCCGCATCGTAAGGACCAAGCAGTGGTGCGACATGCTGCCCTGCCTGCAGGAGGAGGGCTGCGCTCTGCTGGTGAACAGGTCGGGATGGACCTGCACGCAACCTGGAGGCAGAGTGAAGACCACCACGGTGAGTAAGGGGACTGACAGGCCGCTACCAGGCCCCTGATAAGTGATAAATCCTTCATCTGCCGTTTGCACAAGTACAGGAACACTTGGAATTCTTCCCTTTGCCAGCCCCGCCTCGCTCTTCATAGCTTGGGGGTCAGCCAACGTGCGGTGCCCCTCTAGCTGGGGGTTGAGGGTCTTGCTGAAGGGCCCATGGGCATGTGACTGTTCTGCTGACACTGCGACTCGAACCGGCAACCTTTCGATCACGGCCATAGAGACTCCGTCCCTCCACCTACCCCCTGGCTGTGCTGCATGTTTACCAAAAGTCTTACACTGGCCATTTTTACACTTCTAGTTTTTTGAAAAAACCAACAGCTATGTTTATTTACCTCCTCTGTGCATATTTGTAGGGTAAACGTTGATCCTCCAGCCTGTGGTTAATTACTGAGTTGACCTTCAGTAGTGATTCTGTGAAGCTCGGGTCACCCACATGTGGAGTAATAAAGAGTCTAATTAATTGTGCATTTATTACTCTTCTCAACCGAGTTTCTCCGTCTGCACACTGTGTGTGTGCGCGTGTCCATGGGGGTGGAGAAGCATGCTTTTGTCTGTTTGTCCGTAAGAGCCCGTAGGAATGTTAGCAGGACATATTGTCCTTAATACGATTAACCATTAATGTAACTAATTTGATTTAACACCCCTCAGTACACAGCCAATCCAGCAGACCTGATTGGGTACAGACCTCCCTGAGTACAGACCCCCTGTCTCATCACATCGACTTCCTTAACTCCCCCCGCACATGGAATGGTACAGTTTTCATTATGATGAAGCATGCTGAAAGAAAAATCCATTACACTTTGCTTTTTGATGAATATGAGGTTGAAAGAGGCACTTAGCTTTTTTTGTCTTTTTTCAGTCTGGGGTAAAATAACTCTTTATTTTATTGCCCTGCCGACCCCCCGGAATACTGACAGGCCTGCAGCTTGCACAGTGACGTGGGCCAGGGTTGGTCTGGTAGCCAACAATGGCAGGGCTAATGAAACCTGTCACCATGAGATTGCTCGGTGGGGCCGGGGTTCCAGGGTGGGGGTCCGGTGTGGAGCCGGGGATGCTGGGAGCTCCAGGCACTCATGCGAGTCTTATTTTAAAGACAGTTTGCCTCACTTTGGCAAAGTGCCATTTATTGTCATGTCCTGAAAATCCTAAATTGCACCACTCTGATTTCCTAAAAGACCCCGTATGCTGTCAACTGCCCCCCCCCCCCCAAAACGGTCAGAGCTACAGCAGTGTTAATATTTTTTGTTTCCATGGAAACAGGGCTCAGCCCAGACACGTCAAACTGAAGGTGTCTCGTAAGTGGAGCGAATGGCGTCTGTCCTCATCATTCCCAACATGAGACGCTCCCATACGGATGCAGCCCAATCTCGCCACGCTGCATCCCCTGGTCGCCACGGCAACATAATACAGCTTAAATCTCCACACCAGTATGGGGTGCCTGGAAGCAGCTTGGGCCGCCAGTGGTGTCGTTTTAGAAGGGAATCGTCTCACTCTGTTGTCTCGGCTGGGGCCTCGTCTGCTGGAGGCTGTTGGGGGAGGGGTGCTGGCCGTGTTGGCTGGGTAGCGCTGACACGGCATCCTTCCACGTGCCACCAGCCTCTCGTCGTGGTTATCGGACTCTGCCTCGCGGCACAGTGCCCTCGTTCTCTGGCTCCTCGGTGACCGTCCCTCTAGGTGGCCATGCGGCGTTTGGCGGGGAGATCTGCGTCGGATTCTGCCGCGGCCCTCTACGACGAGGCCGAAGTCACAGAAAGCACAGCCGCTGAATCACGGCTCTGAATGAAACCCGACTTCAGCCTTGCTTAAACCTGGGTCTGGCGTAGGGGTAATAAGTCAGGAGTGATAATGCAGGCTTATAGCCACGTGTCTGTCGCTCCAGCCTGACCTACCTGAGAAAGCAGCTCATTACTGCCTGAATATGCGAGGATTGTGAGTGCTGGTGTTACATCATTATGCTCCATTATTCCATTATAATATTTCATTATTCATTATATTATTATTCATTATGTTTTTTTTGGGGCGGGGGGGGGGCTCGGTCCAGTACAGAAAGCACCTGTGAGAAACCAAGCACAGAGAAACCAAGCCTGTGCTGGACATGACAGCATGCCTGTGCTTATACATGTGTGAGTTTGTGCACATGCTTGTGTGTGGATGCACGTATGTATATGTGTGTTTTTGCCTGGGTGTGTGTGTGTATGTTTGTATGTGTCTATACAACATGTGTATATAGTATGTGTATGTGTGTATGTGTGTGTGTGTGTGTGTGAGTTATGTATATATTACATTTTATCACATTACAATGTGATAAAAACCTGTTATTTTGATA
>JAODKL010000001.1:8539123-8553153 GCA_026780765.1 Petrocephalus schoutedeni
GGGGAGATGGAGGAAAAAGGGAAGAGGGGAGATGGAGGAAGAAGGGAACTGAGGAGATGGAGAAAGAAGGGAAATGGGGAGATGGAGGAAAAAGGGAAGAGGGGAGATGGAGGAAGAAGGGAAGAGGGGAGATGGAGGAAGAAGGGAACAAGGAGATGGTGGAAGAAGGGAAATGGAGGAGGATGAAGAAGGGGAGATGGAGGATAAGGGAACTTGGAAAGATGGAAAAAGGGAAGAGGGGAGATGGAGGAAGAAGGAAAACATGGAGATGGAGGAAGAGAGGAAATGGGGAGATGGAGGAAAAAGGGAAATATGGACATGGAGGAAGGAAGGAAATGGGGAACATAGAAAGAAGGAAAATGGAGATGGAGGAAGAAGGGAAACTGGGAGATGGAGGAATGTATCAGTTACCGGTATGCTAATTTCCTCAAAGGTGCATCCCTGTGTATTTTCTGAAGGTCACTGCTGTTTATTTTTGGGACCATCCATAATTTATGGACTCTAGCCTCATCATTTACTTAACAATCAGTAAAATATGAAAATGACATGGAAATTCAGTATTAAATCAACTACCATCTTCTCCAAATCAAGTGTCATGCATTACTGGTGATATTACTGATGATATGTCATCAGTCAGGGAGGATTCCATTTTCATTCACTTTACCAGCTCTTAAAATGTCTAAAAAAATATACCCAAAAAAATAGCGAAACCTTTGTAACAATAGTATGCAATATCACTAAAAGCATTATTGTTTGTAAAAGAATTAATATAAGAAATGTAACTCCAAGATTAGGTTGCAAATGTGTTATCCACAAATAACATGCTAGTTTTCATGCTATGTTTTATCTTCATTGACTTGAATAGGAATGGTATTCAAAATGAAAGATCTATAAACAGACAGTAAGCTCACTGTATGAATTACAAATGTGACCAGTGTTGCAGTGACGATAGCTGAGATTTCCTGAGATTTCCTCTGTGTTCTTATACCCTGTAAAGATGCATCCAGCGAATTGATGGTGGATTTGAAAATGTCGGACTTCTGAATCCTGCAAGAAATGAAATCTTCAGGAGGTTTAACTTATATCCACAGCAGCCTCACCAATGTTCCCCAAAAAAATGCGTCTCATATGAGATTCCAGCAGGACTCTGTAAGAGCATCTGAGTTACAGCGTCAGTGTAGATAAAAAAATATATATAGTTTCAAGAACCCTGTGATGCCGCTGAGGATGTGATTGTGCCTGGTGGTTTTTAAAAGAGGCAGACGGCAGCTGTGGTCTTTGATGGAGATGCTACCACCTGTCCAAGCCACAAACTCGGTCCTCTGAGGAGAAACTGGAACTGGGGGCCGCTGTCCTTTGACCTCTCATCATCACCAAGGCTTGGCTTCTACAGCACATGTGTACAACTAGCTGTAAAAATGTAATGATCTCAGGGGATAGACACATTCTTGTTTAGATATCCACCATCACACATTGCAGACACAAAGGACTGTGTCACGGGTGAGAGCTTGCTTACTGGGCGTTTACCAGAACATTCTCTGCAGATGGCCTTGAATGGTGCAGCTGGCAGGTGAGAAGATCGTCACTGCGCTGCACAGCTCCGTGGTCAGGAAGCAGGTCGGTGGGTCTCCTCCCACTTTGGACACCAGTTAGTCAATAAAACGAGAACCAAGAGGTCTTATACTTTGTCAAGAAGGAATTCTAGAGTAATGACTTTCCCGGGCCAGTTGTAGACATGAGCTGTTTGCACTTTGAACACGTTTCCTCACATTGTGTACTGTTGTGTGTACTTCACTGTGAACTGACTCCTTTTTGTATGTCAAACAAACCCCACATACGCAGAGAGCACCTGCGATTAAAGTGGGTTTTACTACCTTGTGAGGAAAGGCAGTACCCCCCCCCCCCCCCCCCCCCCCCCCATGGATTTGCAGTCTTCCTGATTGTCTTAGTCTCTACACATGTCAAACTCTTTCCTCACACTGCTGGTTTTCTACGGCTCACTGTAGGTGCACGCCTACCTAATTCACCTAATCTGTGTGCACACCCACTAGAATGAAACTATTGTAATTGTTTTTGTTTTCTATCTGAAGAAGCATATTTATTGTTTTACACCACTGCACATAATAGTATGCTAATTAATCCTCTGAAGATGCGCCAACATTTCAAAGAATATTAGCTACCCAAATTCAGTTGACTTCGAAATCCAATTTAAACTGAGCTTGAAGTGCTTGAAATCTTCAATAAAGATGATAGGCATGTATCTGTTTCCCGAACAAAAGTCTTCCTGTGTTCGCCGGGCCGGGAGACCTCGTCCTGGTGAAGGTGGTGGGGGGCCCGCCCCTCCCTCGGATCCCGGACCCCCCTGTAAGTCAGATGGAGGGCAAACATTAGTGCTTTCACTGCTGCTGCCATGATGCTGGCTCCCCAGTGCTGCTATGATGGGATGTCAAGGCTGCCTGGGTTGACGTATGTCTCACTGTTCAAGGGGACAGATGTTTTCAGTCGGGGAGGGAGTGAGCCAGTAATGCTCTTAACCAATGAAACCGTCGCAAGGAGGGTCACATGACCATCCACAGGGAGCAGTTTGGGTACCAGGGCAGGATGCTGGACCCACAGTCTGACCTCCTTATGGGTTTGACCCGTCCAATAAATATGAGTTTATTCTGACTCCGCTTTTGTTCCCGTTATAGAGAAAACTTATATATAGATCTAGGGGGCTGTGACTTGCAGCATGACAGAAGTGACTTGAAAATAAGCTTAATTGGGTGCACTTTAAACATACAAATCATCATGAAATATTTATTAAAATGGCAATAGGAGCTCATCAGGATATATACTGTATGTACTTATTTTTGCTCACTTTAAAGAAAAGTGTCTGATCACGGAGGCAGAAAGGGCAGCCAGAAAGAGGCATTTGTGGAAGCTGAAGTTGTGGCAGAGATGGAAAGGGTGTCCTCGGCGTCTGTCACTCACGCAGGCTAGGCCCCGGCGTCTCCGTGGGGATCATACACCATTGCAGTCCCCTTCAGATTTGAGATGGTACCCGGTGCTCTCATTAGGAATCAGCCAAAGTGCCGTGGTGCTCCGCTGTGGAGGTGTGGAACACGTCGTGAGCCCCGGGGTGCGTCCAGGAGCGTACGCAGCACTCCAGCGGTCATTAATCACGCGCCGCCAAAGTCCTGAGGCCTCCGAGGAGAAGTCGAGGACGGCCTCCACAGCTCCGCACGTGTCCGGTTCGGACCTCGAGGCCCCAGCCCGTTTAACGCACCTGCAGAGCGACTCTCACACTCACGGGACGCAGAAGGCAGGGAGACCTTCCAGATGCACATCTGCTGCCGCTAGCCTAAATAAGCCGACCCCCAGGGAGGCTGGGACCTCTGCTATGGTCGCTCGCCCTCTGTGACAGTGATCAGCTGCCCTTGCCGCTCAGTCTCGGCTCCACAGGTGCCCCAGACGCGTATCACAGCTACGGACTCCTTAGACTGGAGTCTCGCCCCGCAGTCCTCGATGACCCACAGACAGTCCGTGGTTTTGCTCCCTCCCAGCTCCAAGCAAAAATGTAGACTGTCTGGCAGGGAGATGAGAGTGAGCCAGTGTCTGCAGCTCCCTTACGACCGGTTTAAGCAACACTGCCTTAGACTTCATCTAACTATTTAATGTACTAATTTAATTAAAATAACTATTTAACTATTAAAATTTTTTTTTTACAATTTAAAACAAATACAAATTAGGAGGGATCTCATCCGCATTACAAAAGACAACCGTTCCCCCGGTTATGTTCCAATAAACCTATCCGAAGGCGAAAATGCACTTTAACACCGTTCACCTAACCTAACAAACATCATACCCTAGCCTAGCATACCTTAAACAGAACATTTACATTAGCCTACAGCTGGGCAATATCACAAAGTCTGCTTTATAATAAAGTGTTGAATATCGCTTCATTGAATAAATATATGATTGGAATACGAAATACCCATCGTAAAGTCAAAATATCGTAACGGGGATAATCGTATCCTGGGGAGCGGCTGTGTATAAATAAAATGCGCACAGGGTGCATGATGGCCGTTCACTTATAAAACAAAGAAAAAAAAACTAAAGAAATCTGATTGTATGTTTGCAATTTTTTGTTGTTACAAATACTTACAAATACTTATTTTACAGATCTTCCAAATGGATGAATGGATGGGTGAGGAATGCCGATGAGCTGAAGGTGAAAGCTGCCCCCTCTTGGTGATAGTCCTCAAGTACGTCATATCTCCTCTGTGAGTGTTAATGAGTCCAGCGCAGTGTTGCTATAGAAACTTTCCCATGCAGGTGCAGTTGGGTCCGCTCTGGCGCAGCCGTGCAGTCACTGCAGATTTATGACCCTCACCTCAGGGGACCCCTCACCAGCCGGGGGCCAACAGAAAGGCAGGGGGGGCAGCGGGCCCCCCGTGCCATAATAACGCCCTGCAGTCTCTAAACACCAATTTAGGTTGTTGGCCTGGGCTTAATTTATGAAGGCGTTCATTAATCTGCCTGTCAGGTAATGAGCGCATTCTCGCAAAATGAGCGTAAGCAGCTTCTGTACTTCAAGATGATATCTCGTTTACATTCCCAAACATGCTTCAGAACATATACAGCGTATTGGATTCTGCGCTCCCTGACGCTGGTCTGTAAGCTCTGAATGAACAGGCCATCACCTCAGATTGGAGAAACGAGCCCCCCAGCCACCCCTGCCAGGAGACTGACAAGTGGAGTGTCACACGGAGAGGCATAACTGTATCCCACAGGACCCTGTCCTGTTGGTGTGGAACGGGAGGCCAACTTACATGAGAAGAGCACGGTAAAAGGATGACGGTTGTAGCTAAATAATGAAGGTATGTAAAATGAAGTTGTAATGAGACATGAGTGGATATGTTAACAGTGCTGGAACCTTCCGGTGTAACACGACAAACAGTTACCCCTGCTCTAGATAATCAGTGCGGGAGACACAGGGACTGGCTGTGTATCCAGCTGTACTTTTGGCAGCTTGATCTTACGATATTTCAATAAGGAATCATGAGGAATAATCGATCAGACATGTTTCTGGAATGTGGAGCTAATCGGGGGGATGGGGGTGGGGTAGAGGGCTGGGAACCCTAAGGGGGCGGTCACCCCGGTGGAGGGTCAGCCTTCCCTCCACATTTAATCTTCATCCATTGTGTCTGGACATGAGGCACTGACAAGAAAGACAACACTAATTCTTCATCGGAGAGACCTTGTGACAGAGAGGGGTCAGGGCTGGGGGGGTCATTATTACTCACAGGCATAAAATTTGGACATCTTCATCATCGTACTCATCATAGCCCTGGTGTAAATCTAACCATGACGGGAATGTGTGTAGGACTTCTATGTTAATATGCGGAATGCCACAGTGGGAGTGAAGAACGTGGCCCGAAATGGGCAGGTGTGAATACAGTAGAACCACAAGCTTACGGAGAGCTCATCTACAAGCATGAGCTGAAGGAACCCAGAATCGTAACTGTGGGGATTGTTCGGAAAGATAAGAAGATGCACTTAGCCGGATAGCTTAAAATGCAGATAAAGGTCAGTGATGTCCAATTACCAAAAAGGGTTAGGGGTATTCCCCGTGAAGGGATCCCTTACAATCGGGCCCTTTTGAGTAATGCCCCTTTATTAAAATACCCCGGTGACAACGTGGCATTAACAGCGTACATAACACTTAAGGGCACAGGGAGTCTGAAGGACCCAAGACCATCGCTGACAGCATCCCTTTGGTCTCAGACTATTCCATAAAATATTAGACAGATGGTTAAACCTCCTGACCCTCCATAGACCAAAAAAAAAAAAAAACAAATACAATAAAGCAGAAATATATCTGAAGGGAAGCTGAAACAAATAAACCCCCAGTTTATTCACTAGGTTTATTGGCACTCTTCTCTCTAATAATATGTGCATTGATATAATATAACATATATCACTGTATATAAGGACTGCCCCCAGAGTATAGTAAATATGAAAGTTCCTACATATTTTAATATTAATTTCATTACATCACCGTTCTGGGATGAGGGGCAACTTGTATGTTTTACTCATCTGACAAAGCCAGCGTGATCACCATCAGCAGGTAGTAACAGCCCCAGCCTGTGGGGGGCGACCTTCACACTGCCCACATCAGATCACATGGCCACAAAGTCCGATATATATTTCAGCGGGATAGCTGGAAATCGATAGTCCTGAATGTCACGCGTTTCCATGGCGTGATCTTAATAAATCTGTCATGATTGATCCCCAGCAGACGAGTCCCAGAGCAGTGGATGCAGACTGAATACTGTTTTTCAGACAAGGCGAGGCTCTGGACATGGTTTGGCATGCTTTTATCGTGAAGGTAATTTCAACAAAACGATTGATTAATTCAAATTTGTCTTTGTACATGAATAAGTGTCCACCACTAAGAGCCAAAGTCGACTTTAAGAATATATGTATGTGTGTATGAATATATATATATATATATATATATATATATACAGATATATATATATAGTATGGTATAAATATAAACATTTATATAAATATATATCTTGGTCCTGCATTATCAGGCATGTCCTTTGTGTGTGCGAATGGTGGCACTGTGGGGTGAGGACCAAACCTGTCAATGTTGTGGAGAGACGTCATGGTGTGGGGAACCATCGGGAATGACTTCAGGCCATCTCTGGATCTCTGGTAGTGATTCAGGGGACCTTGATGGCACAGAGCTACATCAGTGACATTCTGCATCCGCATGTCTTACCCCTCCTGAGACAGCAACCTGGCAGTCTCTCAACAAGACAATGCCTGCATCATGTTGAGGTCCTCTCCTGGCCAGCCAGTTCCCCCGATCTTTCCCCCATGGAACATGTGTGGGATCAGCTTGGATGTAAACTCAGACCCAGTGCCAATCTGCAGGATCTGGAAGGCCACATGTGTCCATGCCCGGGGGTGGGGACACACCTACTGACATGGGACCAGCAGTGTGCCCATACTGCCAACTCTGTTGTACGTTTGATCTGATATTATAATCATTGCGATACAGTCACACCATCTTACACCACATACATATTCATTTCATCTCCACCCCTCTGTCTTGGTGCTTAACTTTTTTTTGTCTCTGAGTGAATAAACACACACATATACATGTATGGGGATGGTGGTGACCTAGAGGTATGGGGCCCAGGTTATGAACCAAGAGGTCCCTGGTTTAAATCCTACCTACCACTACCAGTGGGTCCTTGAGCAAGACCCTTAATCCCAAGTTGCTCCAGGGAGGTTGTAATTCCTGTAATGGGGGTAACGTAAATCACTCTTGATAAGGGTGTCAGCTGAATGCCATAAATGTAATATGTACATGTATAGATGTATATACATATAAATATATATGTGTGTGTTTATGTATATACACATATACGTGTATATACTCAGATACATACTGATATGTTTTCAGTACTTTTTGATCTACCAGATTCTGTAGGTTTTCTGTGGTATTCTGTAGCTTTTTTTGCATTTATGAGAGTTAATGAGGTTTTTCCAAAGGGTCGTCGTTTTAATTAGCTCACATTTCTTGTAGGGATAGAAATCATTTAAAATTCATGCAAAGGTCCAAGATTAAATGCTTCCAAAGTACGGAGCACGTTGGAGCCATTTTGATGATCAGGTTTAGTCTCATGTTTCTGAATTGTTAGTTCTGCTCACATACAGCGCTTCGCAAACAAGTGGGTTACATCGCAGATCCGGGGCCACATGTCAGACAGGGACAGAGCCATAGGGATCGGCGTGGGCTCCCTGTGGGTGTGTGTGTGTGTGTGTGTGTGTGGGGGGGGGACACATTCCTCCCTGCTTACCTTCAGTAAACTGAAACATGGGAAGGTCACTCTGGGACCATGGGTGGCAATACCACTGCATTTAAGGGAAAATACCACCGGATTTCTACAAGCAGTGCATTCAGAAATTGTATTTTCTGACCTGGAAACAATATTTTCACAGTTCATTTCAGACTAACTCTGCGAAATGGGCCATGCTTCTTTCATGAATATTTAAGGTGGTCTCCGCCGACTGCCTGTGTTAAGATAATATTTGAGTTCTTCACTGAAAAGCTAAATAACAATAAGCCCTTTTCCAGGACAGCACGTTCTTTAGAAAGCAAAGTTAAGCATATTCCCTCATCAGGCCGTGATATTAGGCTTTGTAGGATATTAGGGGACACAGGATTCCTGGATGCCTCAAGCCTCAGCCAGCATCTGTACGCACTGAACTGTGCAACTGCCCTTCGAATCATAATTCGAGCTATGTTTTTTTTTTTACAGCTGTCACTCCTTGAATGTGAAATGATTCCCCTCTGCATGTCTGTGACTCAAACGGTGAAGTGACTCGTGTTTGTGACTCACAGCGCACCATGAAGTGACAGCACCGTGCCTGTCTGTTACTCATACCGTGAAGTGAATCCTGTTGCCGTGTCTGTGACTCACAGCGTGAAGTGACTCACAGCGTGAAGTGACTCCACTTGGCACTACACGTCTGCGACTCAGTGTTTGCTTGCGCAGCATGAGTCAGGATGTGGCTCCCAGCATCATGGTGTCTGTAGTGTCTGTGGGAGCCGAGCAGGCTTGCCATAACAGGGGTACTGTCCCTAGCGGGGTTAATATCATCATCTGTGCTTGGCCCCGCCTGTGAAGAGCAAAGTGACCAGTCGGTCAGGCAGGCAGGCAGGATAACAGGATTAAGGGTTCAAACAGGAAGTGGCTGAGAGTCATTCTGGGCCCTTCTGACCAAAACTGATTGATTTATGGCCGATGCCCTCCAGAGGCCGCAGAATGTCACCTTCCCGGATCAGCGCAGCTCCGGCTGCAGAAAGTGAAGCTGCGGATAAGGAGGGGAGGGTGGCTCTCTCACGGCGGATCCGGGAGGCTGAAGTCGGGCTGCTACCTCCACAGCCCTCCGCTCATTCACATCACAGGGAGAGACATACATAGCCATATTCTACTCTGCTGCCTACTGGTGTACAAAGACCACAAAATGCTCAGTGACCCCTGAGGTTGGAACAAACTACTTCCTACGCTCATGCTTTCATCTTCACCTTCTTTTCTGTACTCTATCTCCCGATCTCCTTAGAGCAGGAGCAGGCCATGCTTCAAAGAACCAATCATTCAAAACTCAGCGACCTTTCAGCTGACCTTTCACCGGACAGTTACTCTGGGAAAAAACTCTGCAATGCATGAAGGAGGAAGAGGAGGAGGAGAAGGTCCCCCGGAGCTCCGGAGGTTTCTGCAGATGTTCTTTTTGTGGTCGGAGGAGCAGAGCAGTCTGATTTTGCGGCAAACGCTCAATGTAATCAGCACTCTGCTATTTCCTCTCACCAGTCCCATGTGTCCGTATTTGTATGGCGGTATTTGCGGGGGCGGGGCACCTGCTTGCACTGCCCCCTTCAGGTTTATCGCCATGCCGCCGTTGGCCGCCATACCACCGCTGACCGCCATGCCAACGCTAACCGCTAACTGCTTCACGACCATTAATCACGACTCCCAGGCAGCCGCTGCTCTGCCATGACATTTTCCTGGCTGCCACCCTCGGCTCAGTCGGGTCTGTCGGAGCCCCCCCCACCCCCCACTGGCTGTGCGGGCGGGTGACAGGTGAGTGACGGCATTAACAATGGGCCGGCCGGCCGGACTGCCGGACGGCGGGGTTGGGCGTGATGAATGATGCTCATCAGTTTGTTTGTCCTGCGCACCCTGTAGGTCACTGTCTGCTCAGGCTGACATTTCTCCTCTACTGTATATGCAAATAGCTGCCAATCAATTAACGAGCGACTTCCTCAGCTGCATGCTGTGATTACAAAAATTGATTGTGGAGCACAATCAACACGACGGCATGTCAGGGACGCGGGGGGAGGGGACGCGGGACAGGTGGGGGGGGCGCTCTCGGCAACTGCGAACGCTTCTTACTTTTCCTCTTATATTTCACTTTTATTTCACTTAATTGTGCCAAATAACCTAAAAACGCCACTCCGCACTCCGGCTACAGTCCAAGGCCTATCTGTATCATGGTGCTGATGCTTCGTGGGATGAGCCTGGGTTACTGGGGTGAGGTAGGGGGCTCCCCATGCAGATCTATACTGCGTGGAGCGAGTGACTCACGAAGGAGGCAGGCGGCCAGTGAGTCAGACGCCGAAATGCTGGATCATGGTGTTCACTGAGCGATGAATATTTATAGACATATTTTAAAAAGATGCTTCGCTGGAATGGCTACTGCCTGAATGGCGTCGGCATGGCGGTGGAATGGCAGCCTCGGCACCCACGTGTGCTTACGGCCAGTTCTCCAGCAGGCTTCGGCCTTCGTGTTGCTTCCTCCAGGCCCCCCTGGTCCGGAGGTACATTTGCACAACTAATTTTCCAAATTAAACCGTCTGTGGTCATTGTGAAACCTTCCTGCTCCACCTTGGGCTTCTAACTGCAGGAGGGGGGCAGGTTGATCAGAGCCAGAGACAAAATATGTACATTATTCGACATAACATATTCAGCATTATAACCAATATCCTCTATACAACTTCCATATAATTACCAAAATCTGTGCAACATGTTGACATCAAAACTCAGTTTTTTAACCTGAAAAGCAAAACATTAAGCAATTTAGACAATTAAGTTTAATTGAAGCAATTAAACACTACTCAGGCAGGCTTTTCTTTTTGTTAAATATATCCATCCATATATATAGTATCTCAGCTCAAAAGTAATGTCCAAAATTAACTTTTGCACAGCCATGCTAATTGCTATGCAATTTACTACTCACCTGAGTTATCAGAGATGGACAAAGGGAGTACTGACATAAGGTAAGCAATCTTCTGAACATAACATAATGTTCTAATGCTTACATCCCTTTTCTGCCGCTCATCCGGAGTCAGCTCATGGGGGCAGCAGCCTAAGCAGGGATGTCCGACCTCCCTCTCACCAGCCACCTCCTCTAGCTCCACCCGGGTAATACTGAAGTGTTTCCAGGCCAACTGGGAGAAATAATCTCTCCAGCATGTGCTGGGTCTGCCCTGGGGGCCTCCTCCCGGTTGGGCATGCCCGAAACACGTCCCCAGGGAGATAATCTTCAAATAAAAGTAAAAATCCCAAATTGTGAATGTTCTCTCTTGCAGGGAGAAGTGCACACTGGTGCCTCCATCAGCCCAACTAAAGAAGAAGAAAAAAGGAAATTATTAAAAAAAAAAACTTGCATCAATCTTGGTAAAAACAGGACATAAGGTCCAACCAAGGAAATTAATCTTTTTTTTTAACCATATGCGAAAATTAAAATAATTTAGAAATTAAAAACCTTTATTAAGTAAAGTTTATGCAAAACGTGTCTCCATTTGAAACCGTATTATTTATGGGGGCTACAGCGGGTGCACATGTTACTGGTCTGGTCATACTGATGGCTACTCAAAGAGTAGCTGTTGCTGTGGACTGGTTCCTCCTGATGGTGTCCAATGTAAGACTGGTGGATGGTAAGACTGAGGCTAAGGCACTCTTTGGGTGTCTTGTCTCTTGTCTCAGTGTACTGTATGCTCTGTCTGCACTGAGTGATATCAAAGATGTTTTCACAACTTTGGCCGGTGGTTAATGAGTGCCCACGAGATGACACTCCTCAGGCCACAGTACTTTAAAAAAGGAATCAGTTATAGTTCCTAGTTACTAGGGCAGAGTGTGGCTCAGTGGGTTAAACCTCTGTGCCGGTTATCTGAAGGTTGTCGGTTAAGCCCAGCCTCTGCACATCTGCGGGCCCTTGAGCAAGGCCCTTAACCCCCAGCTCCCTGGGCACAGCTTGAGCTGGCTGCCCTTCATGGCCATGCTTACTCTCATGTGGAGAGCAAGGTTGGGGGAGGTGAGAAGAGAATTTCCCCAAAGGGATCATTAAAGTATCAATAAAAAAATAGTTCTCCCAAAAAGTAACTGACTTACAGGATTATAAACGTAACTAGTTACCAGGGAAATAACTGTTGCGTTACATTTCTTTTAAATGTTCAAGCATGTCAAAGAAATTGATTTTCCTCTCTCCTTAATGGAACTTTAAATTCAACTATATGTTCAAATATTTTTTATATAACTGAATATTAAATATGTTTAATGAATGAAACTGACACTTGATAGAATATATTACTGACCAAAAACATTCTACACTAATCTACATCATTTTAAAGTTACCGTAGGACAATGTGAGATTAGTATTGCTTATAACCGACATGGAGAAACACTTTGTTCCTGGGTATAATGTGCGTTTAACATGCACAATCTTGCTTTTTATCTCAGTGAGGGAAATGTAATTTTTGTACTTCCAAACACTACTTTTGACTTCTCTAATCTCGCCATTGTTGCGTGTGTCTCTTGGTTGTTTGTGCGTGTGACTGTGCATGCATGCGTGTGTGAACATGGCGGTGGGTCACTGGATCCTGGTTTCAGTGTACATGGGAAAAGTTAATATTCCCAGGATGTCGGGCTACCGATTTTGCAAGCCCTGTAAATTGTTTGTCAAATGTTTTTGGTCTGTGAAGTAACAGATCAACTGGAAAAATCCCAATAATAACAAGCTGAAAGGAGCCATATCTCACTCTGCCTGCATATAACATGCACCGTCCTCTATCCACAAATGCTGTCCTCTGTCTGACACACTCTGTCTGCATATAACATGCACCGTCCTCTATCAACAAATGCTGTCCTCTGTCTGACACACTCTGTCTGCATATAACATGCACCGTCCTCTATCAACAAATGCTGTCCTCTGTCTGACACACTCTGTCTGCATATAACATGCACCCACCTCTATCAACAAATGCTGTCCTCTCTCTGACACACTCTGTCTGCATATAACATGCACCGTCCTCTATCTACACGCGCTGTCCTCTGTGTGATACACTCTGTCTGCATATAACATGCACCCACCTCTATCAACAAATGCTGTCCTCTGTCTGACACACTCTGTCTGCATATAACATGCACTGTCCTCTATCTACACGCGCTGTCCTCTGTGTGATACACTCTGTCTCCTGTCTAACACACTCTTTCTGCATATAATACAGACTGTACTCTATCTACACACTCTGTCTCCGGTCTGACACACTCTGTTTCCTGTCTGATGCACTCTGTCTCCTGTCTGACGCACTCTGTCTCCTGTCTGACGCACTCTGTCTCCGCTCTGACACTCTGTTTCCTGTCTGATGCACTCTGCCTCCTGTCTGACGCACTCTGTCTCCTGTCTGATGCACTCTGGTCCGGTCTGACGCACTCTGTCTCCTGTCTGATTGATAATCCGCACATTGGATTTCCTCATGCTCAGTTTGTCCAGTAGCATTTCTGCCATCGTGGTTTTATGTAATTATTCTCCTTCTGTTTCTTATCTTATTACAAAATGTCTCGCTTCCATTTTCACGATGGTCTAGGCCAAAGTTTCAGTGCTCTGACACAAGGCCATTAGCAAAGTGACATTCATAAAACCTGTTAATGAATTTTAATTTCAGTTTGATGTATTGACTGCTGGTACAGATAAAGACGGTGGCCATACTGAAGTGCACAAAGGCATTATTATGGGATACATGTGGGCGCTAGCGCTGTGTAGTTTTACTGATTAAATGGACCTTGAGGAAGACACCTAACAGCCCAACCAAGTGTGCTTCTGAAAACTAAGGCGATTTTAGGCAGAGCTTCATGCCGCGGCCATTTCTGACACCTGTCCTTACTAAAACTTGACAATTAACATGCAATTAACACAATTAATTTTGATCTGATTCTGATTAAGGGGATAGAAAAGCAGGCTAAGTTATGTTCCTCTGAGACAGCCCTGCTTTGATGTTCTTCAGAAATGGCCCACATAAAGACACAAGGAGCTTTTATTCCTTTAACTGGCAGGTGCTGTGTAGAGTATGCACATCCTTTAAGAATCACCTCAGGGGCCCTCAGCAGCGGCGGATCTACCGGGGTGGCACGGGGTGGCAATTGCCACCCTGAGAAAAAGCCTTGCCACCCCATGTGCCACCCCAG
>JAODKL010000001.1:8558032-8573979 GCA_026780765.1 Petrocephalus schoutedeni
TACCCGCTGCACCATCACCTTTATTTCGCCACCTAATTATTTCTCAGGAGAGGCAATTAGCCACCTGGAGGAGCCCGGGCCCCGGGGCCCAGCGGGGCCGACTCACACCGCGTGTCCCCGTGCTCCTCCGAGAGAGATGACATCAAAGAGGCTCCAGAGCTGCTGCCAGCTTCTGCCACTTGCCGCTTCCAGATGCACGACAGTACCTTAAAGAAATACGCTTCATTATAACACTTGTAGTCCAGCTTCCACATCAAAGGCTTTTTAAAAATAACAATTTCTGGAAAGTAAATAATCATTTTGAAAAATGTGTACCACGTTTGGCGAAACAAAGGGAGACATAAGAGTCTAAGAAAGTAGATAAACAATTTAACATATTTTATATATATTTTTTTCTTGCCAAATATCCCACATCACGGATGTGTCACGGTGCTGCCGTGTGGAGACCGCTCTCACCTGCTCTGTCATGTCACTCACACAAACACTATACCACATACATGCGAGTTGCGCAAACATCCCACACATTGTCTCCGGTAGCTGTGTCACCGTGTAGTGGGTCCCAAGAACCCGTGACGGATCGTCGCCTCACATCCCTCTTATATGAGGCTGTGCTGGTGTCGCTCATAGCGTCCGGTGGGACTCGATTCGAGTCTCTCAAAGCGTCTGAGAAACACGGGGTAAAGCGCTTACTGATGGCTTTGAGCTACCAGACTAATCGTTTCATCTCCACGAGAAGACAAATAGCACGATCCCGTCTGAGGATGAACGCAAACCTCAGTGACATCGCCATTTGTTTCGTCTCCCTCGCAGAAAACCACACACCGCAGAACATTTATAGCGGCAAAACATGACCCGCCAGAGAGCTACTGCCCGTAAGGAGTGCGTGTTTGTACGAGCGCGAGCTCAGCTACGCGGACGGCTCTCTTAGTCACCTGCAAGTGCATAAATATGCACAATCGGAAGGCCGTGACGTGCCCGCACTGTCAGGCATCACAGCTTGTTTATTAGGGCGGTGATTGCAGAGGGAAGCCAATTGCGAATTCTCAGAGATGCCACCGGGCAGGGATGCTTCCCGCCGGCGTGAGCAGCCACGCTGTGACATTTATAAAGGATGTCCAGTTTAAATGTCACGGGAGGAGCCAGCACTACTCCTCCTAATTAGGATGTGAGTTATGGAGGGTTTCCTCTTCCTGTATGCTCCTCTCCCCTCAGCCGCCGAGGTGCAGCATCCAGGAGTGCATGTTAAGCACACTTCCTCTAACAATTGATACGCAGGGAGGGTAAAGCACAGACAAATGGGCACAGTTGTAGTACATCCATCACCCGAGGAAGTCTTATTGTTTGCAGATTTTAACCTATAGGAGGCAGCCTCCTCCCGCCCGACGAGACCCACAAGTCACACGCAGAGGAGGAATGCAGCCGAAACTGCGAGCCCCAGCCGGCTGGGGGGCGAATAAACTCCCGGAAAGTTCATAAGAGTCAGTTAATATTGACTCTGCGCTGACACAAGTGGCGAGCAGACTGAGCACAGGGATTGGAGGCCGCGGCTGGCTTCCCATGGGGAAAGAGTCCCGCTGCTCTGTGTCTGTGCATGTGCTCGTGTCTCTCTCTATCTGTGTGTCAGTGTGCGCGCATGTGTGTCTCCAAAAGCTCACTGTAAATTCACACTGGATGCCGAACCTCCACAGCAAGCGACAGAAGTGCACACAGCCTTAAACATTAAAATCTATCACAATGCGCGAATCTCTGGCTATCCTCAAATCCCCATGCAACACAGGTCTCTGAGACCTTCTTACCAATGTGCTGTGATCCTCTCATGCTTGAAAGACTGTTCACTCTTCAGTGGTTTCTCTCGTTCTCAGATAATCATTATCATCACATTCAGAAATATACCAGCTGCACTCCCTCATTACCACTGGTCAGATATGGAGTGCCTCAGGGACCAGCATCAGGACCAGTGCAGCTCCTCAAATGATGCCCCTTTAGTCTATATTCTTATGATGATCATACAAGATAATGACATTGATTCATTGATTCCTTCAAATGCTGAATACACTTAAACATACTGTTCAATGAGAACCTATGGCCCTTTGTCTACAGTGTTCCCTGTAAGCTACTTTAATGACATGAAAAATGTATAAGTTAAAAGGATCCATCCCCGACACCCTGAGGAAGCTGCAGTTCCCTTCTTCAGATTTTCTAGCCGTGGGAAATGTATCTCTGTCATCAAAGGGGAGCTCTGAGTAAAAAATGACACCTAACATCTGAGCTGGCTCTGGTAGGACTGTGATCCACACACTGTCCCTCCTTCAGCAAACCCACAGCACACGGCTGGAATTACAGACACAAAGCCGAAACTGCAATTGCATGCCCTCTGCTGTGATATCTACATGCAGGATGCACGTCCTGTGAATCCAGCAATGAGCGACAAAGCATTCAGCACTGCTGGGCCGCCCTCATCTTAAGTAACACAGTACAAGCTGCTACGTCTATGTCCTTCTATGTGTCCTGTCACATTTCAGTACCGGTACTGACCTGCTTTTCGGTTCTAGTGCTGACATACTTATTCCTTAATGATCTGAGGTTAGTGTTCGGGGAGGGGGCAGGCAGACAGCTAGCCACAAACCTAGTTTGCATGTGTGGAGTCTGCATGTTCTCCTCGTGTCTTATGGGTTTCTTTCCAACGTCCAAAGACGTAGTAAGGTTAACTGCTGCCTCGAAATTGCTAGATAGAGTGATATCCCATCAAAGATGCACCCCAGCTTCGTGCCCGGTGCTTCCTGGGATAGGCTCCAGGCCCCAGTATAAGCAGTTTGTAAGGATTCATGGACGAATGTTTTGGGTTTTTCTGATTACGACAAACGCTGGTGGTTTTTGGGTTCAGGGTCATTGCAGTGCCCTGAACCTGACCCTTAATGCAGCGAACACTGGAGCCGAGCAGCCGGGGCTCCTTAATGAGAGGCCGTGGGACAGCAGTGCCCTGCCAGCTGCTTAGGAGACAGAGTGCCTTGAGACCTTCTGGAAGCATAGTGAGATCAAGAAGTGCAAGCCTGGGCCCAGGGCTCCTGCTCTGAAGGGTGAGATTGATGATGCACAGTGGGCCTCGAAACACATACAAATATGTACAGCCAAGTGTGTGTGCGCATGCACAGGGTTTTTCGCCTAATCCTGGTGCCTCTCTCATCCCCTCCGTAGCACTATCCTTCCAGAAGGCTTGGGTCCGCCTTGGGCCAATCACCGTTCCACCCTGTCACAATGATGAAAAGCTGTTCTGTGGCCTTTTCGACGTGACGTAAACAGTCCATTTTCCCTTTTTCGTTTCCTGCTGTGAAATGAGGTGCACAGGCTTTTCACGGTGCTCTCATCCCTCCCGAATGAATGAAGCTTGGCTCTCGCTGGGAATTTGTGTGACCCACCAAGTGCTTTGCATAATATACTCAGTGTGTCTCTATTCACTCTCCCTGGCCCCACTTGACACCGTTGCGTCTGCCTGCTAACAGGGCTGTGTCTCTCCTCTCATGTTCAGCCATGCAAACTGAATCTTCTAAGGGATTATTGGCACTTTTCCCTGGCATACAGGAACCAGGTTGCACCTGACCCGTACCACTAAGAGACTCTAGTTACAGCACAGTTCCAGCTCACTTCAATTTTCCACTGCAGAAAGGTCGGCTGAGTAAAGGCGTTGTAGGTTTGGAGAGTAACCCTGGAGTAAAACTGAGGAGACACTTATTTACTGTTTACACAGTGTACATGTGTACATCGTATTTTACTATGTGCTAATTTCAGTACGTGCATCTGTGAGAATCGGCGTGTTATGTTAGCATCAAAAGCTAGCATTAGCTTGCTTGAATCTGCATTATGAATCCATTTCGTACTGCTGTTCTATAGTAAGTTTTTTAATTAGGAGGCTGGAAATTTTCAAGTTCCAAGTATTTGAAACGCATCAATATACACTCAGCCACGAAAAAATTTAAGCACCGAAATGGAGTGGTGGAAATTAAATGAATCTGAACGTGGTGAAAGGTTGTGTGACTGTATCACATTAATTATAATATCTGGTCAAACGAACAACAGAGTTGGCAGTATGGGCACACTACTGGTCCCATGTCAGTAGGGTGTGGCACCCCCCTGGGTCTGGACACATGTGGCGATACGATGCATAAGGGAGTCGTACAGCTGATGTATTCCACAGCTGTTGTAGATGGCCCTTGAGAGCCTACATTTTGGCACTGGGTCTGAGTTGACGTTCAAGCTGATCCCACACATGTTCGATTGGAGAAAGATCGGGGGACCTGGCTGGCCATGGGAGGGCATGAACAAGATGCAGGAAATCAATAGACACACATGCCATGTGTGGACAAACATTGGCTTGTTGAAAGACTGCACCAGAATGCTGTCTCAGGAGGAGTAAGACATGCAGACGCAGGACGTCACTGACATAGTGCTGTGCTGTCAGGGTCCCCCGAATCACTACCAGAGGTGACCTGAAGTCATACCCTATGGCTCCCCACACCATGATGCCAGGAGTAACGCTGGTGTGTCTCTCCACAGTGTTGGCAGGATTGGTCCTCTCCCCTTGGCTCTGCCATATGCGCACACGATGATCATCTGTGGTAAAGCAGAACTGAGATTCATCGTTGACCATGGTGCCACTCGTCATCAGTCCATGCCTCTTGGTTACGGTGCCACTCCAAATGCAGCCGTCTCTGCTCTGGTGTTAACAGCAACCTATGCATGGAATGGTGAGCCCATAGTCTGGCTGATGCCAGTCATTGAGACATAGTGCAGGATGACACAGGGTGTTGTAGAGAGTCCACACCACAACACGCAACAACGAAATGTGTCCTCTGCTTTTAACCCATGTAACATTGTGACACAGCAGGGGGCAGCTACTTGACAGCCCAGGTGCTTGGAGACGGTACCTTGCTCAGGGTACCTCAGCGGTACTTGCGAGTCGGGACTCAAACCGGTAATCTTTCATTACACGGTTGAGACCCAAACCACTACACCACCTGCCTGCCCCTGGCACACAATTCGACTATCCTCCCTTGGTGTGGTCTGTCTTGGGCAACTGGACCTTTCACAATGTGTGTGGGTGCCCTCACATGCCCACTGATTCCAACATCGGGTGACTGTGACATCTGCATGCCCCATATGCTGGGATATTGCACAATACGATCACCAGGCCTCATGCAAGCCTACAATGTGACCCCTATGCATCTTCAGGGCATCCTCTGTGTCTGGTGCCTAGACATGCTAGCTCCTTGGAAATCAAATCATCTACATACCCATCGCTGGTCTGAATGTGTACCAAATTACATGCAAATCGGATCATTACTTATGGGTGCTTAATCTTTTTTTGTTACTGAGAGTATCTATTTTGACACCAGGATGAAGGATGCAGGGACAGCTGAGGTTGCAAAGCAAAAGCAGTTTTCTTAAACTCAAAAGTACAATGGCTAGAAACAAACAGAATCTAGGGGGGTACGGGAGCAACAAAGGAAAGCTGGGCATAGGCAACACAAGGTTATGATGCTAACGACAGGACTGGGGAACACAGGACTGGGAAGCACAAGCCTGACACAGGAGAAAATGAGAGGCAGCTGGAAAAATTAACACAAAGGCAGAAACGAGAGGTAAGACAAATGATTAATAAGCGTAGCTCGTTAGGGCCATGCTAGGAAGAAAGCAGGAGGGTCAGGGCACAACAATATTGCTGTGTGCGATACATTCAATAATGAATTATGTATAGAATATGCCCTTTTTAAGTCAGATAACCCATGGATATCAATGCAGGTCTCTAAATTTAGACCAATCAGATGGTGGTGACAAAGCCAGCTTGGTTCATGCACACTTTTGGCCCTCTTAGTGAGGCGGGCCATGTCAGTGTGGGTACGGCTCACATAATTTACAATGGAAAACTGTCTCTTCACTGTACAGCTAGGGCACAGCTCAGTCCTTGGTGCCAGTGGAAAAGCATCATATGTCTGTAGCTTCCTGTCCAGTTGATGTATTTGATGTTGTAGTCAAGTCAATTCTTTATTGTCATGTGTACAAATACAAGTACCATGTACAATGAAATGCTTACTTGCAGGTGCCCCTGTAGACAGTAAACATTGTATGTTGATGTTATGATGCTGATGTTGATTTTGTCGTGTTGACGTAGCTCATTGTGTCTTTTTGACTTTGTAATGTTGGTGGTGTCTTGTTGACAGCACACTGTTAATGTTGTTAACAGATTCTTGTTAATGGTGTCTTGTTTGTATAAAAGCTTTTTACTGTATTTCCTATTTTTTGTTTTGCAGGCAGAGCATATATACACACAAACATACTGTTATCAGTAATTAATGTACTCTGCTTACTCTAACAGAGCCGCTACAAAGGGAGATTAGTTGTGCATTTGGGGATTCCTTTCTACACGCCACTGTCACACTAAGCTGTTATTTTTGCACTTGTGGCCTTCCTGTTAGCTTTAACAAGTCTGTCCATTCTCCTCTGACCCCTCTCATTAATAGAACTGCTATTGACAGGACGTTTTTTTTTTGTCATCAGACCATTCTCTGTAAACTCTGGATACTGTGGGGTGTGAAAATCCCAGGAGGTGGCACCAACAATCACACTACATCTAAAAAGCACTGAGGCAACACATCTTAGCCCTTCTGATGCTTATTTGAAATAGTAAATGAATCTCGTGACTGGATGCCATATCTATGCAGTTCTTCCCTGAACACAAAGGGCACTTTTTAACTGACCCAGGTACCATACTTTTGGTATGGTGGTATTCAGGGGTATGTGAATAGTGGACAGTTCTCCACCACATGAAAAGATCTCAGGACACAGATCTGCACTGGCTGCAAAGGAACTCAGTAGAAGAGCTCTCCTTCTTCACATGTGTTTAATTGTACGATTTTTTCAGGACGGCTTAAAAATTGCGATTGTGCCACTAGCATCACAGTTCTGGAAATAGGAGAAAAAGAAGCAGGGGGGGAGGGGCGGGGGGTAGAGAGAAGATTTTCTATTTTTGGAAATAATGAGAGGAGGACGAAATAAGACAATAGGGCAAAATCCGACCCATCTGCAGATGAAACAGATGAGAGGGTGGAAAAAAGCAGGCTATGAGAATTTGGAGATGGGAGCCTAGAACAGCAACGGCCTGCAGAATCCGTCTCCGTGTCACGCTCCACCTTCCCAGCTGCGTGGCTCCTTACAGCCAGCCCTCTTCTGGGGCTCGTGCGGCGAGGCAAGGCGGCCAGAACTCGCAGCGGTGTTTCCCGCCCCTCCCCCCCCGCAATTAAAATGCAAACAAGAACCGGGACGGTATCAACAAGACCTGATATTGACACGACATTATAATCAATGTCTGTCCGCGGTAATCTGCCAAGGCAAAATGCCTCTTCGCCAGCATCCGAAAGGAGAGAGGACAAATTAAACCCCATCTTGCTGTCGGCAACAAATAAACAGGGAATTGCAGTTGGTAAGTAGAATGAAAAGCTCCCGGTGTAATTTTCGGAAAATGGTCAGTTACGTAACACCCCTTGACTTGATGACGGTCCCCCACTTACAGCATGGGGATGCGCGACTCTTGTTTAACACCTGAGATACGGCAGGCGAGATGGGCATGAGTGGAATGTGAAGAGACGCGGGAAGCTGGCGGCAGAGAGGAGACATCGCACTTGAACACGAGCCACGGCCTGAATAAGGACTCAGGCTGGTAGTGGTGTGAATTTCCCACTGGGAGAAGGGGCAAAAGGGGCAAGAAGCATGCGGGAGGTGGCAGGGGGCAGAACGTCTGTCACATGACCCCATCACACAACTGGCCTGCCCCGTCGCCTGGTGATTCCCGCCGCACAGGTGACTGGGAGCCCCTCATACAGATTTACACATATGTGCGTGCCAATTTTCACACATGCCGTGCGAATCACGTCTTTGCACGTCGGAGTCGATGTTGCCCCAATTTGTGCAAGAACTGGAACAGCGGAATTAATATTTCATACACAAAATGAACATGAAATATCGCCGGTTTATTTTTTATTTTTTGTTGATGATGATTCCCTCCCAACCCCCAACCTCTTGATTTTTCTACCACATTCTGTTTGTGTCTGAAACCAGAACAAGTTAGCTCTCATGCTCCAGAAATCAGGGCTGCTGTCAACTGGGTCTGTTCCGGAAGATTTGCTGGGGGGGGGGATTTATGAAAAAGAGACCAAGGGCAGGAGTGAAGCAGTCGGCTGACATGAGGGGCGTCGTGTCCCCAACCTGCAACCGAGACCCGTCACCCCCGAGCCAGGATCCAGATCCCCCTCGACACCCCAGCGCACATGAGCCATTAAACATCGGCGGGTCCTCGCTTCCCTCCCATTGATCATTGGGGCGATCTCTGACATCACGACTAAGAGAGGCAAAATACGCATACATCACCATCTAGTTCAAGATCTATTAAGCACCGTAACCATTTTGCTTGCATCTTTATGAATTATTATATTGCTAAGTAGTACATTTATTACGAGTGTTTGTTGCCTCGAAGCGATTTTTAATAACCTCTTTAAAACGAAGCCCAGACCCTGATGAATGCTGCTTAATCTCTGATGGCAGATGTAGATTTCACAGTGATTTATCACATTTTATGGCTTCTCGGAGTGGGAATATTAACACGTACATTGACAGTGTTCTAGCCTTTTAAGAACATCGGGGCAGAGAGAGCGTGCCCAGAGTAACAGCGAATAACAGTGAGTAACAGCCAATGACAACCAGTAACAAAGAGTAACAGCAGCACTTCACCATATAGATTAGAAAAAATATCATCAAATATTCTTCATGTCTAAAAGTAAAATTAAATCAATGACAACAGACATCTTTATATCTTTTATAATGCATACACACATATATTTATTTGCATACAACATACATCACTCTGAACAGTTAGAGACTTGGAATACCAGGTAATGAATGAATTTTCACCCTCAGAAGTATATCTACACATCTTATTTATGTTTACTATTTAAACATATTTATATTTATGTTTATTATTTATTTTGTTCAGGACTTACTTTATGGTTCTGGACCACCCCTTCCCGTTCCTATTTTACCACTTTAATTTCACCCCCTGGCGCCTTCTCGCACCCTGGTCCAAGCACAGAAACAAAGCAACCCCCCCCCCCCTCCCCAGCTGTGAGTTTAAACAAGTTTGAGAACCTGTCCATATGGCGCGGGTGTATTGAGGTGGTGCTGGTGGGTAGGGGGGTGTACAGGACTGTCCCTTTATAAAGGTGAGACTGATGGCCCTGCCAAGATCACCAAAGCTGCTGCTGAATCCACCACACCTCCCTCGCCATTCTGGTGTAATGGAACTGGGGGGAGGGGGGGTCCCCCTGGAGGACTGGTCAGCGCTGCCCCGCCCCCCAACCTGCCTGGGGGCTCTGGCTCGTCAGAGCTTTCAGAAGCAGGACATCGATTTATATATTTTATTTATTTTTATTTATATTACTTATTCATCCCTGCTGGTACAAAAATATTAAAAATATATATGCATAAAAAAATAAACATTTCCATCCCAGTTTCCAAGATGACAGTGAGCTGAACCAGCAGAGATGCTTCTGAATCATTCATGGGGTTTGTGATATAGTTCAAGATATTTTTCTTAATGTGTACAACAACTTTATGATGTTTACAAATGATTTTTTTATGGAATGTTCAAAAATTATCACTTAAAAAATTAATTTAAACAGAAAACTGGGTTTTATATATCATTATCTGGCAGATGAAAATGTCATGCTGTCGATAATTTACCCATTATTTATAGACGAGAGCTTTCTGAACGGTACCTCATGAGCTTTATCGAATTCATAGAACAAATTAAGGTATTTTAAAATCATTCTAAGATGTGTGCAAATGCGCCTGAGAGTAATTTAACAATTTCTCAGACTGGTCAGAATTATGCTGTGGTGACTGTAATTAACAGCATCTTGTGGTGCTTTTGACAGAGTATTGTCAGTGAAGATACTTTTCATTGAAACTTTGGCGCAAACACCAGCAGCTGCTCCTGTGTCCTGCGTTGTCCTTCACGTGCGACTGGTCGGCCAGCGGTAATCAACACGCATTACCCTCTTGAGGTGCGATCCTAATTACAACAAGGCTCACTGCGTGGCTTGGGTCACGATAAACACGCACACGACCTGGGGATGTGGTTCAGGTCACTCAGGGACACCCGAGAGGGTGTCTTTACTGCCCTGCCTCTGCCCATCTTAAAGGACAGAATTGCAAGCGAGCGTGACGTTATGGCTGAGTGCACAACCTCCTCTCCTGCCGACTGATTGATAGCCACTACAGGAAACGGTTCCTGTCTGTCTTTGTCAAAAGACAACAAACACACATCCAAGATGGTACATAAAATCGCAAACCCATTTATCATCTGTGGTAGTGAGCACAGGAGGCTGGGAAGAGACTGGGAATAAGGTGGACGGACGAAGCAGAGGTCTCCAGTTTGGAGAGAAGAAGGAGAAGGAGAGGGAGAGGGTCTCCACAGCTGATGAACAAGGTACTAGGGAAGACAGGAAATATAGGGAGGAGATATGGAGGTCCAGGGAGAACAGGAAGGTCAGGGAGGAGATATGGAGGTCCAGGGAGGCCAGGAAAGTCAGGGAGGAGACATGGAGGTCTAGGGAGAACAAGAAAGTCAGGGAGGAGACATGGAGGTCCAGGGAGGACAGGAAAGTCAGAGAGGAGATATGGAGGTCCAGGGAGAACAAGAAAGTCAGGGAGGAGACATAGAGGTCCAGGGAGGACAGGAAAGTCAGGGAGGAGACATGGAGGTTCAGGGAGGACAGGAAAGTCAGGGAGGAAACATGGAGGTCCAGGGAGAATAAGAAAGTCAGAGAGGAGACATGGAGGCCCAGGGAGGACAGGAAAGTCAGGGAGTAGATATGGAGGTCCAGGGAGAACAAGAACGTCAGGGAGGAGACATGGAGGTCCAGGGAGGCCGGGAAAGTCAGGGAGGATACATGGAGGCCAGGAAAGTCAGGGAGGAGACATGGAGGTCCAGGGAGAACAAGAAAGTCTGAGAGGAGACATGGAGGTCCAGGGAGGACAGAAACGTCAGGGAGGAGATATGGAGGTCCAGGGAGAACAAGATAGTCAGGGAGGAGACATGGAGGTCCAGGGAGGCCGGGAAAGTCAGGGAGGATACATGGAGGTCCAGGGAGGCCAGGAAACTCAGGGAGGAGACATGGAGGTCCAGGGAGAACAAGAAAGTCTGAGAGGAGACATGGAGGTCCAGGGAGGCCGGGAAAGTCAGGGAGGATACATGGAGGTCCAGGGAGGCCAGGAAAGTCAGAGAGGAGACATGGAGGTCCAGGGAGAATAAGAAAGTCAGGTCAGACAAACAATTTCATTCTGTAGACCACTGTCAGAGCAGCCGGCTCTGTCTTTCTGTCACAGCTGCTGTTATATTTAACACAGGTGTTAAGTTAAGCACAAATCCAACAATAACCATGCAGGAGGTGTGAGCCTAGCCAAACTGAGCAACACTGCAGGCACACACAGTTCATCCGGAACAATCCATCAGGTTCGCATCAAAGAGGGGAAGAGGCATTGAGAAAGGCTTCTCTGAATGTCCTGCCTTATTTTTGCTCCCCACAGCTCTGTGCTCAGAGAACCTTCACCTGTCAGAAGGCAGCCGCTAGGTGATACCAGTAAGGGTGTCACATGGAGCTGGATGATGGGCAGCCCGACGTTTAAGCTTGGGCACACCTGGCACATGGGCTTCAGAGAGGTTTGTGAGGGGAATGCTCCAATAAGAGAACATCGGCGATATTAACAATGGCATTGCGTTCTGGGTATTAATCGAAAGTGGTACCTGCTTAATGCTACTTTCCACAGGAGAGATGAGCATTTTGAGGGCCTTGCAACTGTTGGACCGCCTCCGTCTGACGCACACTTATCCGCGCCGTGTAGCAAACACCATTCTCTCAGTTTCCTGTGTGTAAACATGCTCATTCGCACATGCTAAGCGGCGTAAAACACACTGGCTGCGCTGGTCCCCAAGGCCGTCTTCCTGATTGATGTCAGTGTTTTTGCAAGCCGGGCCAGAATCTCGGGAATCATCACTCTGTGATTTCCAACACCGGGGCTCCTGTACCGAACCCGCCTCTATATTTAAACCTGCTCTTTTTGCCACGTTCAGCACTGTTTTCATCATCTTTCTCCACACCAGGAATATTAATATGCATATTTACTGTAATAAATATACCCTATAAATTACACAGGTTCAGCAGGACCACATCTGCGTGGGGGGGGGGGGGGGGGTAACCAGCTGAAGCATATTCAGCCGAGCCGGATGTGGGGCAATTCAACAGGGAGGGGTTGGTCCCGAGTTGGAGGGGGGCATGACCCCTCTTCATATGCTCTTCAGTCGTCTTGGGAAAGTGGAGCGAGGCTTTAGTCCGAAGTTGCTTCTGTTTATCTGTTTATTTATCCTCAGCAGCGAGGCAGCTTAATTAATCCTGCGTTACTTGATCTATTTTAAAACATTCTGCCTTTGGAAGCTGACTCAAGTTTTCTTCAAGCTGTAACTCACGCTCAGCACGACGGGCGACCCTGACCTTGGTGAACTGACAGGAACACTGCGGTGTTAACATTTACACGATGACCTCGTCAAGACACTCCTTGAAGACCAATGTTCCCAGGCGACCAACGGGATAACTTGGAGAAGCAACCCCCATTCTGAAGGTTAATTAACATGATTAAAAGACTCTTGATTGTCCAAACGTTACATCAAAGCTGCATTCTTTCAGATCTACCCTGCATTTCTTGATTGGACATGTTATTTACCCAGAAGCTTTCAGGGCTGCACCAGAAAGTTATATCATAAAAGATGAGTTTCCTGCTGGCCATTTTCGACCTTCTCCACTTCCTGTCAATGGGCCAGTTCAAAAAATTGGTGTTAAAACAACATGCTGCATTTTTGCCAGTAAATGAGACTGTTTGCGAGACCCTTAGAAACACCTTTTGAATTTCAGAAAAATTCTGTCTCTGCCCTAATCAACTAAAATAATACATTTTCACAGCATGCACAGGTCAGTTTGGCCAGCAAGATTTAATGAGCATCATTAATATACACCAAAAAAATATAATACGCATCCAACAAACACATTCCTGTTCAGATGATTTGACGTCTTTATATATTGGTAGTATTCTGGCTTTGTGGGGACTCTTAGGGTTGGCTGTACTATGAGAGCTGATGGGGGTCCTTGTATGCAGAACTGGGTCAGTTTACCACTTCTGTAAACTCACACCTTTCTTTATAAACCTACTGGGTTAATTTAAACCTCCTCACTTTGGTTCTGTCTTCATTCACCACTATATGAAATTGACTATGTGTAACATAACACTTATTTTATTTAAATACCTTCTTTATTATATATATTTTTTCTATTTATTTTTTCTTTGTTTACATTTTTATTCTTTGCATTTTTATAGTCAATTTTATTTTCTATTTACTTATATTCTGTTTTCTGTTTATTCTTATTCTGTCTATTTTAAGTTCGATTCACCTTTTTTCTGTATTTTGTATCCTTCCATCTTTTCTTTCTTTCTTGCCCCGTCGAGGACAATATTGCAGTTTTGTTGTACCTTGTCCAATAACAATAAAGGCATTCTTTCATTCATGCATTCACTCAATTCAATATTATTTTTATATAGCGCCTTTCACAATAGAGTCGCCCCAAGGCACTTTACATGGGTGTGTCGTGATACATTACAACATCACTAAGGAATTATGCAAAACACGGAAAAGGAAAGACAAAAAAATGAAAGAAAGAATGCATGTATGACAATGGAGGAGTGAAACCAAAAGCTCCCAAGTAAGGAGGAACAAAACCTCTGGGGGACTGAGGTCAACTGGCTGCCCACCTCCCTGGGCATGCTAACATTATAGAAAAAGAAAGAATTTAGTAAGCAGTGACATTTACGATGTTTCTTTTACCACCACACCCCCTGCTGGCCTGACATGCTGTCTCAAACAAACAGTGGGTCCCAAATCCTTCACGTCAAAGCTCCCGCATAACCCAGCCTCTCTGTGCAGCGGAATCACCTGCTGCGGGTGCTGCACTGGAGCTGCGCGTCTTAGCAAAGCCATGCGAGGTGTAACAGTGTCACGAGGGGGGGGCGTCAGAGGTGGTGGAGACTCAGCAGTGGCTCTGTCACGGACGGGACATCAGCAGGCCGGTTGCTGAGCAATTAGGCTGGCACAGCCAGACGGGATCGGGGTCAGGTGGCGGGGAAGCAGCCGGACAGCTCTGAGGACACAGCTGCGACGTTCAATCAGATCATGCAGAAGGCGACGTGGGACCCTCCCTCGCAATGCCGCCTCTCTGTTACTCTCTATATGACTGATGGGGGGTCAAAGGTTATCGTTTCACCCCAGATGCAATTATCTCTCAGCTTGCAGTGTGAGCCAAGCATGCTTCCCTGTAACTTACACACGCTCTGTCCTGCTCCGCACTTCTTCGGGTTTCAGTCCATAAATGTTGTTTGTCCGTAGGGGTTAGGGTTAGGGTTAGGGTAGGGGTGGGTGTTTTTCTATAATCGGCCACATGAATTAAATGCCTTAAATGCCTAGGTCAGGTCAGCATGCACACCTAGTTACACTTTGAACTGCCATTGTCCACTGAACACACGTACGGAATGCCTCAGCTCCCCCCCCCCCCCCCCCCCCCCCCCCCCCCCCCCCCCCCCCCCCACCAGCCCCAGTGTCCATCCACCTCAGTGTAATTAGAGTCTGAGGCTGTGGCCTCATCACAGGGCCTCTCTGTTAAAGGGCTGCTGATTACGCTCTCTGATTCCCAGCTACATTTCCCGGCTATTTCAGCACGCGGGCGCGTGTGTGTGTGTGTGGGGAGGGGGGCAGGGCCAGCTTGACGTGTATGTAGCTCTCGCCCTTTCCCTGATCACTCCTAGTTACTCTCCCGCTGCTGTTTCTCTCTGCAGCTCTTAACGTGAATCACCATCATCCCTGAATTAGGGGTGCTGAGTAACAGCCCACCCCCAAACACAGCCTACAGATCTGGCTACTGGCTCGCTGGTACATGCTAATCCTTTCTCCTACACTGTCACGCTATTACTGGCACCCAAGTCTATGCATTCTCTCAATGTCACGCGCTCACCAAATTTGCACACTGCTCCCTCAGTGACACCAAGTTCATGCCCACTCCCTGTCCGCCCTGCCCCTCCAGTCTTTTCAGCTACCCCGCCCCAGCAGACAGCCAGGGGTACACACCCTAGCCTTTGCTCTGGGACCCCCCCTATGTGTGCGGGGGCCATACACACCCTCTTCCCAGACCAGTCGCTCTTACGCTGCTGCTACTCCGTGAGGGATTCCCTTCATGTGACCCTCGATGCAGTTTCCGTTTGCGAACGGACGCTGGGTGTTTACCGAGACCCAGAGCCACGAATCGAATGGGTGAAGAACCAGCATCGCAAATAGACAGGTAGCAGATGAAAGGCTCCAGCATGAGGCTGTCGAGGCCACCCAGTGCCACAGGCAGGTGTTACTCTCCGCCAGCCTGGGATCCTGCTCCCAGCGCGGGAAGGCGGGCTTCGCGACGGGCCGTCCCGGCGGGCTCCGCACTTACACGCGTGTCACCCCTCATTCTACATCCCATCTTTTCCACAGTGAGTGTCGAACTGGCCGCGCCAACCTAATGGGATTCCGGAGCATTCCTCTTCATCATTGTCAACGGCTCGCAGCAAACTTTAATTTACCAGCCCCCCCCCTCGTATTATATATTTTAATAAAGTCGATATAATGATATGTCAGCTTATTGTATTTCATTTATAGCCTGTCAGGCTAAATTGATGTCCTTGCTAAGCTGCTGATATTTTGTACATTCACATACTTTGGGGGGGGGGCTGACCAGGCATGGGGGGGGCAATTGGGGGGGGGGGGGGGGAGT
>JAODKL010000001.1:8590926-8601459 GCA_026780765.1 Petrocephalus schoutedeni
ATAAGGGCGATGGAGGCGGGTGAGGAGGGGCAGCGCAGCACGCCTTTATAAGGGCGATGGAGGCGGGTGAGGAGGGGTAGCACAGCACACCTTTATAAGGGCGATGGAGGCGGGTGAGGAGGGGGCAGCACAGCATGCCTTTATAAGGGCGATGGAGGCGGGTGAGGAGGGGCAGCGCAGCACGCCTTTATAAGGGTGTAGCCAGGGCCCAGCACAGGATGGAGTCAGAGACTGAGGCTGAGCAGAGCTCCACATCTTTCATGAGAGTGTACTTCTCCCTCAGACCCCTGAGGTGTGTCACACCATCCCTACTACACAGAAGAGCACCAAGGCCTTCTGAGTGCAAATCACACTTGCTAGGACCAGCACGTCTGAGCACTGGTCATTGCTCGCTCTTTGACAGCCTCATTTCGAAGATAATAAGCACATCATCCACTCAGCTGCTTCCCCATCAGGAGCGTTTGCTGTCCTGGGTGTGTTTTTATCTTTAATTAGCCTCCTCAGAGTCCCCATTACAGAAAGGCAAACTACTGGAGGAGAATGCATCGCCAGGGCCAGTCTCAGGCCCTTAATCATGAGGAGTGCATCTCCTTTAGCAGGAACTGTGACCTTCAGGCGATCCAACATCACCTCACCACTGACTCCCCCTCAGCACACGTCCGTCCTCCACGTAACGTCTTCTTCACAGATGAAGACAGAGCTTCATCTTTTCATCTTCCACTGGAATATAACATTTATTATTACGTAATATATTCTTGGAGGGAAAATACCAGGTCTGGACCCATGAATACGATGCTTGATGCTGAGAGTGTTCCTAAGGCAGAGCCATCAGCATTTATATGGTCACATGACACATTTTTAAAATTATACCGAGCACTGTTGAGATGTTAGGCTGTAGCTAGCAGCCTTTGAAACCCACTGTGCTGAAAAGCCAAACACATCACTGGATGTATTGATTCTAGCTTTTACTGCCATCTAGTGTTTTTACTTCTGGGTCTAACAAAAAGCTAGCAGCAGATGGATGCATGTGCGAGCTGTGTTTGCCTCCCGTCGTCCGGCCGTCCTCCAAGTGAAGGAGAGCTGAGGGTAAGGAATGCGTCCTGTTCCCGATAAGACCCAGAGGGTCGCTGTAATGCGACAAGCATGAGACGTATTAACGATGAGCGTGTTAGCGTATTAGCGATATGACCCACACTTGCTTCAGCACCAGGGCCAATGAGGCAGAAGCCGTGTACTTGAAGGTCTCCACACACCCGAGGCTCATGCTCAGAGCCGTCGACCGTCAGCCATTTAACTTTCCAAAAATATCATGCTATGAATACATTACAATCTTGAACTGAAATTGACATTCATGGAAATGTAAATACACTTCATTTGGCTTTATCCCTAAACCAGTCGCCAGGCTAATCTGACTGTGCGGCTGCATGAGGAATTGATCATAAATCACAGTCCTGGTGGAAGGGGCTCCTAAATCCTTAAAAGCTTCAGAAAGCTGCGGAAAAATGACCAGCCTCTGGTAGATTTATCCAGATAAGACCCTGCAAATAAACACCAGGCTCTGGTTGTCTTATCGATATTTTGTATTCCTGTCTGGCTAGCACACATAGCACATAGCGGGGTTTACAAGAATGTGAATGCAAACAAGCCAAGACGGCCACTGATTGCCGGTGTTTACTGGACAATTACAGCAGCTAAGGGAAATCAGGCCAGGGGCTGGATGACCCCCGTCAACCCGACGCTGTGAGCCTGGGCCTTCGCCTCATATTTTAAGTGGCTTCCCACTTTCCGGAAGGTGCTTTGGTCGATCCTCCCAGTCCCAAGAAATGCTGGCTTCTTAAGATACGACCCAAAGGGAGATTTTTTCCAGAAATCGGCCCTCTGGCTTCTGGTTTAAACCGAGAAGTAACCGCTCACCTATGGGGCCTCAGATCTTCCCAGAAAGCCCGAAGCACCCATCCTTCATCCATAAGTAATGGCGAGGCGCCCCGGCCCTCGCTCAGCTCTGATCCCTCGCTCATCTTTGGACTCCGCCTTTATTATGTGTGAATTATTGAACAGGGACAACATGGCTGAAGATCAGTCCAAATCAATCTAAGTACAGTTACATCTGACACGGGTCTCACATCTGAGAGCTGAGGGCGATGCTGCATGACGGCCAGCAGGGGGCGATCTCATGATGCTTTTAAGTGGTCCAGAAAGTGAAATCCCACTGCAGGAATGAGGGTGGGGGGCTTCGCTCCTATGAAGAAATGTTTATCTGGGACTCACTCATTCCCATAATGATGAGAGTCTCCTTCCGGTTATTTCCGGAGCTGACATATGGTTGTGCGAGCTGGCGATCGCTTGTCCATCAACGTGCTGGATGGCAAATTTGACCGCTGTGAGCTGACGCGATGTTAAATGGCGCCATTACTCCTGTCCTCCAGGTGACCGAATCCTGGCTCTGTTTGAAATGGGGACACCTTTACTTGGCCTTGCCGGCATCTCCCAATGAGAGCAGGCCATCGTGAAACATCATTCTGACAGTCCTCCCAGGAGCAGCTCCCATTACGTCAAAGGAATTATTGTATATTAACTGTACAACAACAGCCGGAGGTAATCGGGACACTTAGTGCTTAACTAAGTCTTAGCTCCACGAGGCATTATTCATAGAAGCGGACACTACATGTACGCAAAGGAAGTTACACATCCACCCAATGTGCCCTTTTATTCAGAAGAATTATGTGTATTAGCAGCCTGAGAAGGTAACAGACCGTCTGTGCTCGGCTCCAGGAAACAGGCCAATCGTGAGTCACGGTTTCTCACGAGCAGAATGATGGCACCGCATCCATGCAGCTACTTGGACTCTCCGCTGCAGACGGCTGTCCGCGGAGCAGTCCGGAATGACAGGCTGAAATCACTGGAGGCACACTGTTCAGGGGGGGCGAGGGGCGGGGGGGCAGGGGGGGTGACGGGCTGCTCTGCTGTGTTGGCTCCTTTTCAGTGTCAGGGATTCACAGAAGCCCCCCGAACAGACACATAAATGAGCTTCGTCGTCTTTCATGATTCTTTCATGATTCCTTATCTTTGGTTTATTAATGCAGATCCTGTGCTTAATATCACGCGGGCTTTATAAAGTCATAACAACAGGCCGGATTCCTGCGAAGCGCAGCTTGTTACCGACGAGCAGCAGGACGATGGGAACATGTCCACTGATCTTAGGAACCGTTTATTTGCCTCCCATTAAAACGCCGTTTCATCCTCTAATAAGCTCAGCCAGTCTGGCCGTACTACCCCTGGTGTTTGGCTGTAGTGGTACAAATTCTAAATTCTTAAAGGGTGGGACTGGAGGCTCCATAAGGGAGTGAGAAATCCATGTAGTATCAGCCATGGGAGATGCCCTTCAGAACCAGCTGTAAAGCTGCAGGGTGCATTTCCCACCCAGCAGAGAGCTGCCGGACACCCCCGTGTTTTGGGGCTGGGCCACTGATCTGTAGGTCACTCGCCGTGTTTAATATCTGAGGGTCTTCTGGCCCTTGGTGAATGATGTCACTTGTATCTCTGTGGTGAAATTGAGGAGTAGGGAGTGTAAGCAGGCTGGTTCCCTTACTCCAGCAGCACCGTCACCGCCACCGGAGAGACGTCGCTCGGCAGGGGCGGCGAGCAGAGGCGTGCCGCCTTTCACATTCTTCCTGGGGGTGAGAGATCAGCGCACCGGGGCGGAGCCCAAAGCCGGCCTGTGGGCTGCCCTTTTCCTCTCTTACCTCGACATGAAGAATGAGGAACACGACACAAACATCGAGGCAGGAGCGAAGGAGGCAGGAGTGAGATTGTGCCATTCAGTCACTGTAGAGGGCAGATCATTCTGGAAGAGGGAGAGTGAAGTATTATCATGAGATGCTCACCAAGAAGCCTTAGCTTACATGCTCTTGAATCAGTGAAAGCATGAAAGGAATAGTTTGGTTGCTACATTTTGATTTAGCATTGGCTGGTCACTGAGTTGTCAAACAGCCTGGATAAATGCTCTGGGGGGGGGTCAATGGATGATCAGGAGTGGGTTTGTCATTTTGGGGGCACACTTGGCCCGCAAACTCAGGTGTTTCAAAAACTAAATAAGTAGCCAGCAAGTGTGAAGCTGGTAGTTAGCTTGCTGGTTAGCAGGACATGCTGTTTCAGCGTCTCCTAAATTAGGAAAGCGTTTGTTTACTCGATGTAGTGACTGCAAAGGGTCCCATGGAAATGCGTCATTTGAGTGGTGGCAAACACTGGTGACGTTACAGGCGTGAGCGTGTGGTGTGAAGGTGACCCAGAAAGCCAGCAGGCTGCAGGTGGGACTCTGCAGGTGGCTAGCGCGAGAGGCCCTGAGTGGCATCTGAAGCGTGAGACCCCGGGAGGAGCCCAGAAACGCCGACCTCACGCCGCGGACTGCGCTTAGCGGAATGCTCATTAGCACTTATGCCGTCTGCTGTGATATACACTCAACTATCCATACATTTTCTAACCAATTATCCCAGCAAGGGTCATGGGAAATTCAATTATTGATAAATAAATAAATATGTAAGTGAAATGGCTGTGGTCAGCAGGCTGTACGGCCGCAGTTACCCATGGCGGGAGGCCCCTGTGGGGCCAGACATTTTGCCGTTCCTCACCTGGGAAGTCAGGGCTGTCTTTAACTCGACTTGACACTTTGCACGGTGACAGAAGCTACTTCGCACCATGATCTCCTGGCAGGATATCCACCGGGCAGACATTAATTGACAGCTCATCTGTCAGGGTGCGAGTGTGAGGCGAGATAATCGGGCCGATGTACGTAGCTCAATCTCGCCGGCCGTCCTCGCTCTCCCTGACGCTCAGCAGAGATGTAAAGGGCCAGGGTCCTTCAAAGGGGGGCGAAAGGTCAGCGATCGGAAAACTCACAGCTGCCTTTCCTGGAAGTATGCCTTCCATGGTAAAAGACAGACGTCTACAAGCAAATATTCTTCAATCGTTCTTATACAGTGCCCTATCTGCATACCACCAGTTAACATTAAGCAGTGGTAAAAAAGATCACAACACAGATTAAATTCGCACCTCACTACGTGCTTGTATGGTTTGTGCAGCTCAGATGGAGATTAGATTCATGTAGCGCTGGAATGGGGTGATGAGGTGACCGGGCTTTTTTAAGCTGGGCGAGTACAGAAAAACAGAAGCACACATGCTAACAATATAGCGGGAATCTACTTTATATTCAGGTAATTACCCCTCGGCCCTGACCAGGAGAAGCGGTTTGAAGATAGATTACAGGTAATTACACGCAGGTAATTATGCACCTGACTTGCCACGCCCCCTCATTAGGGTATAATAATTCAGGAAAACCCATCCTCAGTGGTAAACTGTCAGAAACTTGTGACTGCTTCTCTCAGCTGTGGGATGCTGGCCACCAAAAGAACAATATTGCAAACTAGGTTATCTAGGTTAAACTAGGAAATCAGAACATAACCTTAAAGCCCTAACACGCTGTACAGGATGCTGCCCTCTGTCACCAGAGATATATATTTTTATTGTTTTTATCTTTAACGTTGTTCCCTGACACATATATCGGGGGGGTTAGCTCCCCGGAGGTGCAGGACGGCGCAGCAGAGCAGAGAGCCGAGGGCCCAGCCAGACCGACGGTGGTGGCATCGGCTCTCATGCGCCTCCGTTCTGTCAATTCAAGCCGAAATGAACCCAGAAGTTATGAAGATTGCCTGTGGCCAGGTCCGGTAATGGAGAGGGCCAGCTTCAGAGGAACCGGGCTGGGAACAAGTAACCAGAGCAGTCACGTCTCATTTGTAGCAGAACGTGTGATGAACATTAAGTGTTTAGGCCCATGAAAGCAAATTGTTCATTTAGATGTTCCTGATTCGAGATCATTATGTGTTAGGGCTGGATTCCCGCCCTGCCCAGACCTTCCAATACTGCATTTTCACAGGAGTCTCACCTTGTCTTCAGCTGTAAACTAGAGCATATTGTCACTTAGCCACGAAATTGTCTGATTTTCTTTTTCCACCAGCCTTGCGCCCATCATTACGGAAATAAAATGGAACAGATTTAGCTATTCATGGGCATATATCGCAGGTTACCATGACTGGAATGCGAACAGGCACTGGCGTGTTGTTCTGGAACGTACAGATCGATGTATCTTCTCCCGAGGTGCTGACTAGATCGTCCATTTGTCAGTCGAGCTTGCTGGAGTATTTGGGAATGCCCATTGATTCCAGAGCTCAGCCCAGTCGCACACAGGAAGGGCCAACACCAGACTGCATATCCTCAGGCATCGATTTCTGCAAACGTGACCCAGGATAGCTCCCTGGGAGCAGAACCCCAAGCCCCAGGCGGGCTCCCGCTGTCAGGACCGGGATCGATGCAGGTGGTATGAGAGATACCCGGGGAAACGTGAGGAAGCAGAGAAGGAGCTGGTGGGCGGATATTTTTATGATGGCATTTGCATGGCCTTGGAGATCTGGTTTATTTACACAACAGAACTGAACAAGCATTTTTTTCTGGAATGTACTGCAAGCACCTCTGGGAAATTAGTAATTAATTAGTATTAAATACTAGTATGAATTTTTAAACCTTGTGACACTGACTGACCAGCTTATTAAAATGTCCCCAAAAGACTCGAATCTCATTCCTGCCACTCAAACCAGGGATGTAATTACAGCACGGAAAGCTGAGTGGCAGCTGTCAGACATCAACCAGCTCCAGCTCATATATGCAAAAGTCAGAGGGTCCAAATGTCTTCTTGGGTCAATAGAAAAGAAAAGATTAATAACGACAGCACATTAATAGCTGGTCTGATTTTTAAAACATTACACAGAGCTTGTCCGACAGACTCTTCCGTAACTCGACGAACGCGACAGGCAGACGGAACTGGAAAGGTCCACCCCCCCGGGTGGGGACATTGCCGCTCCACCGGGAGCGTGGGGTAAGTAATTACTTTTAATTAGAATAAATCCCAGATTAGATCATCCTTTCCCCTTTTGCTCATTTACTCGGCACCTTTCAATAGTGAGGGCCTCATTAGAAGCCCAGAGCCTGACCGACCAGCGTCCCGCTGCTAATTAACATTGTCTTCGTATTGGGGCGGGAGGGCCTTGACGAGTCACCCCCCCGACGTGGTGACACGCCATCCATCTGGGTGCTGTGATCAATGGCTGCTGAGGTGGCTGCAGCTGCGATCTGCATGGGAATTAGCACAGCGACCGAATGCTGCGGCCCACTGGCCGATCGCCACCACGCCAGAAAGTGGTACCACATCGATAGGCTGATAAGATGAGCGGGTGGCGGCCCCCCGGGTGAAGGCTGGGGGCCCGTCTGCTGACACACTCAGACACGTGTGTGCCTAGAGTACCTGGTGTCCACCCGACGACGCAGTGCATAAGTGAGGTTTGTCTATGTATGGGAGGAGCTCATCCCCACATGGTTTTGGGGGGAAGGAAAAAACTGCCCATAGGTGTGCGTGTGCGAGAGACTGGTGTGCGAGAGACTGGTGTTTGAGTGTGCCCTGCAGTCGGTTGGTGCACCATCCTGGGTTGTTACCTGCCTTGTACCCTTTCAGGATCAGAGAGTCAATGCGGTTTCAGAGAATCGATGGATGGATGGATGGATAGGTCTGCTCAGGGATACTTTAAGGGGCGAGGTCTGGGAGCACACATTGGTTTAAGAGGCGGGGTGTGCATTGGAATGCTCAGTGATTAATAGAATGGAGTCTGCTTGGGAAGACTCATTGATTTACGGGGTTGAGTCTGCTTTGGAGTGCTCAGTGATTAATAGAATGGAGTCTGTTTGGGAGCGCTCTGAGGTTTTAGGGGTGAGGGGACACTTCACTGTCAGTAACACCCCCACCCACCAGCAGCAGACTCACACAAGCCCCGAATCTCAGCAGGGAGATCAGACCCTCCTCTCCGCATTTGTCCACATGGCCCGGGGCGACACGGACACAGCCGGCTGGGCCAGGCGGCCCCACAGTCCCTCTGTGGTCATTAGCCAGTCACCTCCAGCTGAACCCCATCTTGGCGGCAATGAAGCACGAAATCACGCTGCTCACCGCAGCGCTGTCCCTCACCCGAGGAAGCCTGGCAGAAGCTCAGGGGCAGCACACAGCTGCAGTCAGCCGAGGTGTTAGAGCAGCAACAGCCCACAGGCCCTCAGTGACAGTGCCCCCCCCCCAAACTCCCAAACCAGACCCCCTTCCAGGTTCAGCCCCCTATCCCTGACATGCTTATTTATTCCCCCAGAGTGTCGGCTTGCCCCGGTTAGTATTTTAAACTGCACTTCACTCTATTTTATGACAACATGTGACCTTTCTGCAGGCCGGGGCCAGACTGATTTTCAATCACCAATTAATCCAGTCTATTCCGGAGATGGCCCAGGCCCCAGGGGGAGCTCGATTGATCCCCCCCCCCATTGGCCTGGACATCCACATCCTGCCGTTCAGGAACCTGCAGGCCTGGCATTGGTATACACGGGCCTCCACCTCAGTGGGGAGGGGGTGGGTCATTACAGCGTCACCACGCTATGCATGTTTTATTGCTAGAGAAGCAATCAGGAAGCAGAAGATCACAGATCAGGAGAGGCATTTTAAAAGGCCCTCATGGAAACTGCTGGGGCTTTGCAAGATGAACCCAATGAGTTCAGCCTGAGAGCCCGGAACAGGATGCCGGAGGGCGGCATGACGCAGCAAGGCCCCGGGTGCGAGCGTGTTTCCGCGTGACCACCAGGGGGCACCCCAACAAGCACGCTCATGCCGTTTAAGCGGTCAGAGTCCAGATGGCAGTGCCAGGTCTCTCAGCGGAGGGGCGGGATCGTCGTCAGGAATTAATTTCCAAATGTCGTCAATATTCCTGAAGTGCGGCATGCGGGCTTGTGCTGGAGTGCGGCATTAAGCTTTCATGAAAGTAAAAGTTAATTAGATATGATGCCTAAACTCCGGGGATTGTAATTAGCTGAGCTGCGTGACTGCTCACCAGTAATTAAATGTCATTTTCCCTCAGTTCACCGGGCCTTGAAAAGCCCGCCTGAAAATGTCAAATAGGCAAATTTCACCTGTGCCCTTTGCACGGTTTGACCGGAGAAAACTGGGGAACCAGGGAGAAGGCGAGTGGGAGTAAATTAATTAGCAATGTCTTTTAGTCTTTTGTCACATGTGCCCCCCCGCCCGGCCTTTGAGGGCGATCACACCCCCCTCCTCCGGACAGGCGTGTCAGCTCGCTGAGTCCGGTCCATCCTCGCCCCCCCCACACCCTCCACCCTTCATGGGCCACCTGCAGATCCTCTCAAGTTGGCCAGCTTCCCCTCCGCCAAGGAGGAGTGCCGTCTGTGCACCTGCTCACCTTCCCCACGTCATGCGAATATTAATCGAAACCACAGACGCAGCAGTAAACGCCGGAGAAGCCAAGGAAACAGAATAAAAAAGTGGGATCGTCCCGAATCATGGAAACCAGCCTCCTGATGTTCTTCTTCCAGCTCCGTCAATCCACCTCCAAACAGAAGGTTGGTGTGATACCACGGTAACAGCAGGGGAGGCTCCATGTGCGTGTGGGGTGGGGGGTGTGTGGTGAAATCAGGAACCTTTGATAATCAGCGCCTATCCATCTCTGCAGATGAACCTCCATGTGGACAGAGCAGTGTGAGGATGGAGTGCAATTACTTTTCTTCTATGGCCAGAAACTGATCCCTGGATATAATAACATTTAGATGCCCTTGCTGCTACAGAAGTGCGCGGGAGCCTGCTGTGTTTGGGATTAGTGGTGCCGTGGGCATGGCCACTCCCACCGCCCGGCTCGTGCTGCCTGTGTTTATGTTTCCGGCCATTACCCTGCCGCCAGTATCATCATCCTCGTTTTCCATAACACTGAAGCATATATAATCAGGTTTCTAATGATGTCACATGTGGAAAGCCGTCTGAGAGAGCACCGCTCTGATCATAATGGCCCTTCTGATGAGATGCAGACTAAAAACCACGCCACCACATACGATGGGTCATTTAATTCACTCGCGTCGGCTTCACCCTTAAAGGTGGCTGAGTCGGGACTCCACCCCCCCACACACAGGGCGTTAATGGTGTGCCACCCCAACCGAGTGTGACAGGCTCTGCATGCAGCAGAGCGCCCGGCCGCCTAACCTAGCTAAAGAGCATGACGTGCTCAGCGAACCCGGGACGGGGACACGGCATGCGACAGGATGCCCGGCCGCCCAGCCTAGCAGAAGAGCGTGACGGGCTCGGAGGACCCTGGATGGGACATGGCATGCGGCAGGATGCCCGAACGCCCACTTGCCAACAGACTGTGGCAGATTCAGAGGCTCGCTGACGTGTGAATTAGCGAGAGAACCCAGGAAGCGGAGAGTGGCCCAGGGACCCGAATCACAACAGAACCTCCTAAAAAAAATTAATATTACAAATATTATAACATAAAGAAATAAATGTGGGCAAAGCAGGAGCTGAGCACAGAATGGATCAGGCGGTCGTGAGAGGTGAGAGACGTGCCGGGGGGACGGTGGAGTGGGGGGGGGGAGGGCACGGGGGGGGTGAAA
>JAODKL010000001.1:8641793-8666474 GCA_026780765.1 Petrocephalus schoutedeni
CATTGTAATATTTGTAAATTTATAATTATTAGGATATTGATTATTTAATTTGCTTGTATAATATATAATACATATATAATGTATTATATGTAGAATATTTAGAACAAATTTATTTATTATATATTGCTTACAGAATGAGTTCCTTGTACTGGAGCCATTTGTAATTTTTGGTACTGTTATGTCTGTATTATTTGTTATTGGTATTTCACTTGTTAATTTTCTTACTGTCCGGGAGCAGCTGTATCGAAATAATTTCCTCAGGGATCAATAAAGTATTCTGAATCTGAATCTGAATAAAAGTCATCGAGTCATCGGCATCAGCAGCCCCAAACCTAAATACCGTCTTACAGTCCAGAAAATCTCATTACTGAGATGTGAAACGTGTCATTCTCCTTACACACCAACACACAAGCAGATTAAAAACCCCAGTGATGCGCAGTTTAGGGCACAAAGGTACACATCCCTGGGGCTGGTCCAAATCTGCGCCTTTTGATTCCAGACACACACAGTTGACCTCTCACCTCTTTTAGGTTAACGGGCTGGGAGAAGATCTTGGCTTGGTCCTTCTGCTGGAGTTGGTCCAATATGGAACGCAGCAAGATGGTGAATGGGGTGAGCTGGACCTCCAAAATAGACTGCTGCAGTCTCACCTGGAGGAGAAGAAGCGAGATCTGATCAAAGTGCTGCTCTCTCAGGACCTGAAGGACAGCCGGCATGCAGCGCAGGAGCATGTGACTGGCGTGCCTCCTCTCGCTTGAGCTTCTCCCGCTTCCGGATCAGCTCCAGCAGCAGCCGGGCCCGCTCCAGGTCGTGGCGCAGGCGGTGCCACTCCTTCAGCTGATCCTTCAGTGCCCGGCTCTCCTCCTCGCTCTCCTTCTGGAAGGAGAAGCCACCCTGACTTAGCATACTTTGCAAGGCAGGGGAGCGCATTCCCAAATGCTGACCCATTATATACCGGTCCCCACAGAGCCCAAAGCTGACCAACCTTTATCGATTCACAAAAAGCAGCCCTTTAAAACACAAATCAATGAAATCTGCGGAAGCAGAACCCGCTCAAACTGACCGGCTGCACGGTCCTCTGGGACTGCATGCTGGACTGAAGCCTCCGGAGCAGAGGCAGGCCATTCCTGGACTGCCTCTTCAGCATCCAGTAGCTCAGGACCAGCTCCATGATCACCTTCTTCTTCTGGACAGAGACCTGATTAAGGATCGTGTTCAACCTGGAGACACAGGAAAGACAGACCATCAGACCATCTCCCACGTCCACTGGGCTCAAATAACCTGTATTTTGGGGGGAAGAAAAACACAGCTATAAATCTAATTTACTGAGTTTTCATGTCTATCAGGTGCCTCTGCATACGGGTGACAGCGTGTCATTGTCCCTAAAAATGAGGAACGCACCTCTGCGGGGGGATGCTAGGCACAGAAATTGCTGGAACTGCAGTCAGGGGCTCACACTCCACCTTCTTGCTCTTCTTCTTGTGGCTACCTTTCGACCGCGACCTTCCAGTGGCCCGGTCCCCTCTTTGGCTCCGGTCTTTGGCATCTTCGTAGATGGTGAGGGGCCTGCGGACGCAGCCGGGGGGCGTATGGGAGCCACAGTAGGCCGTCTTTTTCACTGAGAACGTCGGCGTGCCTGAATCTGTCATCTCCTTGACGGGCTCCATCTTCATGTAGAGGCCGGCCTTCTGCGCACAGCTGACATGGAAGGCAGTGTAGCAGTTTGCCCGGTGGCACTGTATGCAGGCCCCCACACCCTTCTCCTTGCACAGGTAGCAGGTGAGCTTCCAGCGGGCGGGAGGGATGTTCTTCACACCGTCGATGGGCTCGATGAAGACCGTGTTGGCGAAGCCGACTTCGGGGACCCACAAGGCACAGACCACGTGACCCCAGCGGTCGTCCTCGGTCTTCTTGAGGGCGCCACCCTTGTTGGGGCACAGGATACAGTCAACGGGCTGCGAGGGCGACTGCAGACAGAGCCGGCACAGCCACTGGCCCTCGGGTACGTAGGGCACCCCGTAGCACTCCTGGTGCACAGCCATGTTGCACATGTCACAGAAGAGGATGACGTTGCTGTTCTGGCACTCGCCGTCCATGCAGATGCAGCACACGGCATCCTCGTCAATCAGTGACTGTGGCTCCCCGTGGCCCTGGTTCTCCTGGAACGACTCCTTCTCCAAGCGGTCCATGAGGAACTCAAAGACATTGTGCGACACGGGGCTGAAACCCTCGCCGCGTCTCTTCTCATTGATCAGATCCAACCAGGCATAGTCCTCCTCGTCCATGTCATATTCCACCTCCTCATCCAGCTCCTCCGGGGTCTTCTCCACGTAGGTGTAGTAGGCAGCCGGCCGGCGAGGCACCACGGGCAGGTTGTACTCCACAGTGCGGATCTTGGGCTCGGGCAGCGTGACTCCTGGGGCCTGTGGAGCCGTCACACTGGCCAGGGCCGCGATCCTCTTCTGCTGGTTACTCTTAAGCCGGGCCGAGCGCACCAGGGCCTGCTGTGGCTTCTCGCTGTTCTCCTTGTTACTGTTGCACTCGATGATCTCCTGGGCCGTGGGGTCGTCCTCCGAGATGACCTCCAGCTTGTCGGAGATGCTGATGCGATGCACTCGGCCCTCCATCTCCAGCTCCACCATGCGCTGCGCCTGCGCATACGTCAGGGTCTCGCGGTTGGGCGAGGGCCGGATGGGCGAGGCGGGCCGCGGCGGCTGCGTTGGCCCTCGCTGCTGCCGCCCTTTCCTCTTCATCTCGATCGGTGGTAAAATCTGTGTGGAAAGCGAGCAAATGATATATCTGATCATCCAAAGGTGGAATAAGTAGAGGCCTGGAGGAAAGCACTAATATTAGAGAAGGTTAATATAACAGAGACCACCTGTGCATAGTTATATACAACAAATCTCAATGAATGTTCACAGCTTCACATACAAAATAGGGAATAATCTTACAAATGATGAGAAAAAGAAAAACCTCCAGTTTGGTTATTCCAAAAGCACAAGCCCTAAAATGCATGTGGATGATTTGTGTGAGACATACCCCCTTCCAGCTCCCCCCCTATTATTAGCTGGAAACCTTCACAGGCACAGCATTCGAGTTACTGAAATGCACCCTGATTGCTTCATTGACAGAAACATTCCGGCAGCATACACATTTCTTCAATATGCAGTCCCTTAAAGCAGAATCAATCCATATACGAGGAGACCCAGGCCTGGAATAACTGAATACCCTCCAGTCCTGAGAATGTTATACAAAGCTAAAAGGAAAACGGACTAAAGTGAAGCACAGAATATGAGCTGGACTATACAGAACTGCGGGGTCTGTGTTTTCTAATCAATGCGCATGGGTTAACACAGCCCTGGTACTATTCACTGGCATTACAGTCGCTGCCAGCTACAGACACGGGCGGACGGTGCAGGGGTGCCGGGCACGGGTGCCAGGGTATTAAAGGCCCGGAATATGCTTCCCGAGAGGCACCCCAGCTAGCATGCGTTAGCTACAGAGCTAAGCACGAATGCGCAAAACAGCCCCCGTATATCGTACACTGTAAAACCCTGGAGTACCTTTCCTGGTCACCTACCGGCCTACAAAGGCTATACAATTAGCCATTGAGACAGAACGTACGCGGTACACATTCAAAAAGCAGTTTCAAAATGAATCTAGTCGCATACGAAACGCCAGTTACTGTGTCACTATACGGAACCGCAGTAGGTTTAACATGGTGTATTTAAAAACGTTGTAAGAGTGCAGCGCCGGCCCAGAGCGCCGAGACAACCGGGTGGCTGAGCGGCTACAACAAAACCAGGTTTGGCAAACATGGCCGCCGACACAACAAGAGGCCGAAACCGCGGCGGACTGGGCCGCGTCCCTACGCCCACACGCCGCTTCCCCGAGTCAGCGCGCCCTCCGCCGCAGCGGAAGCGTCTGTGCGAGACGGAGGCCTCACCTGACGACGCCGAACTGCTACGCCGCTAAGAGCGGCCGTGTTGACAGAGAGGGTCCGGCCGACGGCGGCGAGGCCCGCGGACTGGCGGCGGCTTCGCTCGCGCTTCTCACCCCGGCGGCGGGGCGCGAGGCTCACGAGGCGGTGTCCAGGATGAGCGCGCGGCTTCCGGAGCCCGGTGTGACCCTCTGCTCCTAGGAGCGCGCGCAGGAACCAAGCATCGGCCTCGCGACGCGCTCGCGGCAGCTCCGCGCTCCTGTGTCACGCAGCAACAATGCGAGCGCCGCGCAGGTCCCGCCCGCTACGCGCAACGCCTTTGCGTATCCGAGGGAGAGGCCGGGACCCCTTCCTTACCGCCGCGCTGTGTGAGCCTCTCATTCTGCTCATTATTACACGTTCCCACTGCAGAAATGCTTTGCCTTTTAATAGTTTGTCCCCTGAATCTTTATGTTACACTTTATTATTTTTTGTCGTATTAAAAGGGAGCAGTGTAGCTAAAGTCTAGGCACAACGTAGCAGTGGCGACCCGGGACCGTTCAATGTTCTACCACTGTAAACTACATGAACATTTTAGTCGGTGTGTACCTTTATGCATTTTTTTTATTTACTTGTTTTATCACAGCGCAGTAATGCGGTGGCGTAGCATTTCAGTCATCTCGCAGCACAACTGCAGGGTACTAGTTCAATCTCAAGTTTTATTATACTTTGTAATCCTTATTCAATAAGAAAATCAAAAGCAGAATAGAAAAGCCATTTAAGCTTTCCTTAAATTGCCCGTTTCCACGCAATGGCTCTATGTAGTGTCGTAGTGGTTTATTATCGGCTATTCATTTATGAACTAAAGGCTAAACACTATTTAACGGTGTCGGGTAAGTTGATATTCGGGGGAAATGCTGTGTTTCAGAACACGGAATCTCTTAAATTTAAAATGATGTAGCTACCAAATGAGGTAGATGGCCGTATACTAAAAAAACGAATAACCACTACAGGTTTAGCAACCACGCTCCGAATTTACATAGTAATTACTCGCTCTTTATTGTATCCCTCCTTATGTCGACTTGAATTTAAACAGTATGAATTCATTGTTGTGCTCCATTTATAATGGCGCCCCTGTGGAAACCCCCTCCCCCAACGCCGAGGCACCACGTGTTACCGAGAATACGCACCACCGGGGGGCATTGTAATGGCTCTTGGTGGCTGACGAGAATCCAGCATACGTTTCTGTCAATATAAGTCAAGTGAAACACTCAGTGAGACGTCATTATAAGAAGAAATACAGTTAACTGGCGCCGTAAGTGTTTGTTTTCCTTTTTCCAGGCCATTTTGATGACCCCTAACCCCTAACGTCACAGGAGCGTGCGCGAGACAAAAGGCACTCTTGTATTCGTTCATCAATAAACCTACAAATAGTTGTATACCTCCATGGAAAATCATTTTTATTTTAATCGCACACCTGAATAATACTTCTTATAATAGACTCCATTTAGTCTGTCCATCCTTACCTTGCGGGCTTTGTTCGTTCGTTTAAGAAATATGCTACATGTGTTAATTTTGTGTGCAGGCTGTTTTCCGCTTCAGTTTATTGTCAGAATGTACAAATGTGTCAAAGTGCGGTAATGATTGTCTTTAAATTGCAACACTGGGGACGCGATACACGCGCATAGTCCAAACAGTGTGTGGCCGCAACCAGTCAATTACCGTTATTGGCGTTATATTTTCTTTGAGTGCGCATTACAGTGATGAAACGGGCACCTACTGTTCCAAATAAACCATTTGGGCGTTATTTTCGCGAATTCGTGTCTTGCAGCCATCGCCTTTGGCGAAACGCCCGTCAAAGGACTGGCGCGTTGCTATGGCAGCCAGGAGCGCGGCGGATTTCCGGCGGCGGTTTGTTTTCGCACCGCCATCTTGGGGACACCAAAGCCAGGTGACGTCAGAGCTGCTACGCCGTGCGCTCCGTGCGTAACCCCCCCCCCCCCCCCGCTGAACGTTAACCACCAAGAAGACAAAGCGGCGGAATAATGCCCCGGTGGATCAACTCGGAGTGCTTGTGTTTAACTGTTTAAGTACCAAAATCGACTGAGGCGGACTCCCCGGGGCTTTCAGGTACGTACCCATAACGCGCGGTTCCGCATCGACGTGAGTCGGGCAGGTGTCGGGCTGGTCGGGGACTCCCACGGTCCCCTGCTGGGATCTGGCTCTGCTTCACCGCCGCTCTTACCGGATCGGCCTGGCCCGGGCCAGCTCACCCGACGCCCCGGGTGTCCACACACGGATATTCAACACGGCACTACTAACTGCTGTCATTTTAGGATGGCTTGAAAAACGAGGTTTGTCCGCGTTTTTCTTCGGGAACTGGAGCGTCGCGGGGGTTAGAGAGGCCAGCGTGACATCCGCAGGCCTTAGCCGCTCCGAGGTGACTGGGCACTGCTGTCCCCATCCCCTGTCACACGGTCCTTGAGCTGTGACTGTCCGCTCTCTCGTTTTCTCACTGTCATGTACCGTCATGAACAAGTCGCGCCTAAGATCCCTATGGCCATGTTACTTTTTTAGCCCTAAGATATTTGCTGTTTATGCCTACGGGTGCCACTGTAGGGGGAGGGGGGTGTTGTGTTGTGGCAGGCCATAACTGCTGCCCATCTGGTTACTTAAATGAGGTTACCCCTTCTGGGTATTGCAGTGTGCTGAAAAGGGAGCCTTCATTCTCTAAGGGAAGTGATTTTAAGGTGGCCAATTGCGTAGTTGTTCTGGAGCAAGGTGTTTAGGTTGTGTACCAGACCAGGAACAGTACTCTTTCTCTTATCTGTGCTGGTGATACAGACAGCAGGCTGCACTGATTGGCCCCCATACAGTTACGCAGTGTGTCATTATGTGGAGGGGAGGGGTTATACCAGTCTCTTTATCACTGAAATGTTGTACTATGTATGATTGTGTATGTGACAAATAAAATTTGAATTTGAAGTGCTTGCTTTCAGTTACAGTGCTGCTCACTGTAAATGTTTTCCTTTACATTTCAGTTAAATTAGGCTTCGTAATACATACCAGTGAAATGTGGACATCAATCTCCAGAATATTAATAATAATTTGTTTTTTGGTTTTTATAGTACTGAGTGCTAATTGAGTTTTCAAAACCAGCTAAACGCTTTACACAATGTTGTGGTTTAACATACTTGAAACTTGTGGCAATTGGTACTTAGAAAAAAAAAAAAAAAGAAAAAAAAATATATATATATCAATGATGTGTCATTCCAGTAATTTCAGTGTGAATGATTTCTCCTCCTTTCAGCTTCCTAATTATGGTAAAAAATGCAGTGTGATTTTGCTGATTTAATGTTTAACTTCTTGATGTGAATCTGTTAGCCCCCACCATCATAGTGGAAATATATGGATCATTTATTATTTAATGAGTGGGTTAAAATCCCACCCACAAGTTTGTATGGGGAATTTGGAGGTTCTCTCTGAGTTTCCTCCCAAGGTCCAAAAACATGTGCATAGATAAATTGCCATATCTAAATTTGCCTTTAAGACTAAGATGCTTTTATTGCCACTGTATAACTGTATACAAACTACAGAGAAATTTCGAATGGCCATTGAGGACTAAATTCTGTTAGGGGTTTTCGATGGCTCTTTAGGTTCTCAAGCAATTGCAGCAGACCATGTGTTTGAGGGCTTATGAAACTGATATGCTGCTTATCTGAGCAACTAATCATGTTTATTTTGTACTTCCTTTTTTCCAGGATTCCCAAGAAAGAAATGGACTTTTTAATTCTTAAAACGTGCAAGTAAATGGAGATAACTTGGAAGCTTGTGCATTTTGAAGTTGCACACAACTGGAATACAGGGGACGATAAGAGATCAAAGCCCACTCCTATGACTCTCACTACTTGACATATTTTTCCCCCTCCATTTTCTGCCCTCGACGTTGGAACCAAGGCAGGAATTTAATCTGCCAACATGGACAGTGAGAACGACCTCTCTCATAGTAGTGATGATGGAGGCTCGACACATACTAACTTAATCCACAGTGACAAAAAAAGAGAGGCAAAAGGGATCAGTCTTAAAATAGAGGGTCAAGATGGTTATGTGTTCAAGTCGTACAGAATTACTCATATGTCTAAGAATGGAGAAACTTCTTCCTTTTCCTCAGAGACACTGGCTGCAGAAACCCTCTCGGTCTCTTCTGAAACGACTTCAGAGGGTCGGTCTTCTCAGGTTGGCGCACAACTGTCAGAACCTCAGTTATCAGATGGAAAAGCCTCTCTTGAAGAGGCAGCCAGTTCTAGTGAGTGTCCAAATGCTGCAACCTCGTGCAAAAATGAAAGGACACTCAAACTGTCAGAAGATGAAACAAACATGCATATTACACAGGAAGAACCAAATGCTATGAAGAAGGATGTGCAGCTGGATCAGAATATCGCCTTTGATAACTCGGTAGAGCCTTTTGTTACCAGAGATGATGACTTACTTAATTATAATAGTACTCTTTATGATGTGGCTATGGATGCTGTCACACAAAGTCTTCTGTCTTCAATAAGAAGCCCTGTAAACCCACGAAAGAAATCACCTGCTTGGAACCATTTTTTCATATCGCCCCGTAACAGCACCAAAGCAATCTGTATGTACTGTATGAAAGAATTTAGTCGAGGAAAGAATGAGAAGGACCTCAGTACCAGCTGTCTGATGAGGCATGTGAGAAGGGCTCACCCCACTGTGCTGCTGCAAGAAAGTGAGTTTCATCCGAGTACCCCCATCTCGTCTTCCTTGTTACATCCTAGAAATTCACCAAATAATGGGGACTTGGCAGCTAACACATCTTCTTCCGAGAGAAGCAGCTGGATGTTGGGGCTGTCGGCAGAAGAGGGTGAGGCTTTGCCCAAAGAAGCATTCCCTGTTACGCAAAAACCAGAGCAGAGTGCCAAAAAGGAAACCTGCAAGGCTTCCTCTCCACATTCCACCAACCACCACACCGAAGAAGCTACAGACGGCACGTCTGAACCCATCCTGAGAACTCATAAAAATGCAAACTCTCGGAGACGATCAGCAGTGTGGAAGCATTTTTACCTGTCCCCAGCAGACAGCTCCAAGGCAGTGTGTATACACTGCATGAATGAGTTCAGCCGAGGAAAGAACGGTAAAGACTTGGGGACAAGTTGTCTGATTCGTCACATGTGGCGAGCCCACAGAGACATAGTTGCAGAGGAAAATGGACAGGGTTGTACCATTCCACCACCTTATACTAGCCCACCTACCCTTTTGTCACGCTTTCAGCTTCAAGATATAAAAGAGATTAAAAAAGAACCCTCTCTTGTCCCATCCTCCCCTGAAACGATGTCGGATGAAGCACTGCAAAGTTTCAGTGAGAATATGGATGTTAAAGAGGACTCAAATGATGAGTTGTATAATTCAGGACAAGAGTCTTTGGCCGATATCTCATTAGAGCATAAAGGGGACAAAGCCCCACATCTACCACTGGCAGATGAGCTCTCTGACAGCTTATACCTACACCAAAATCTTACTTCGATATTCCAAGAAAACAAAAAAATCATGAAGAGAGTAAAGTCAGAGGTCTGGCATCATTTCATTGTGTCCCCAGGTGACCAGCTCAAGGCGCTGTGCAGATACTGTCCTTGTGTCATTAGCCGAGGGAAACGTGGGGACTTTGGGACAAGTTGTCTAATGAGGCATCTCATGAGACGTCACCCTGATGTCCTTCACTGCCAGAAAGGCACGTGTGATAAGGTGTCCTTGTCTGGCTCAGCCAACACCACCTCAGCAGCTGCTCAAGCTTTATCCTCAGAAGATCCAGATGGCACTGAAAAGAAACTGCGCACTTTCAGCAAAAAGACCTCTAAGTTATGGAATCACTTTTCTATTAGTGCCACTGACCCCACAAAGGTTGTTTGTTTGCACTGTAACCGCACGATAAGCAGAGGTAAAAAGACGACGAACCTCGGCACCAGTTGTTTATTTAGACACATGCAGAGATTTCATGGACATGTTCTAGAAAATAACAGCAGTGTCTCAGGTATTGTGCCTTCTGCTGGCATTCAAGTAAAAGAAGAGCCCATGGCCACTTCCTTGTATGAAGAAAATGGCAAAAAATTTGCCCAGTACCACCCTGCATCCAAAAAGATCACCAGGCTTGTTGCGGAAATGCTTGCGCTGGATCTGCAACCCTCAGCACTTGTGGAGAACGTCGGTCTTAGCCGATTACTGGAATACCTGCAGCCACAGTACTCCTTACCTTCGCCTTCTTACTTCACAAGCACTGCCATTCCAGAAATGTATGAAAGGGTGAAAGAAGTCATTGTTACACACCTGAAAGAGGCTGAGAGTGGAATTATTCATTTCACAACAAGCATTTGGGTCAGCAGCCAAACTAAAGAGTACCTGACTCTGACAGCCCACTGGGTAACCTACGAGTCGTGTGTGAGACCTCAGGGCCAGGACTTCCACTGCTCCGCCCTCCTCAGTCTTACTCAGATTGACTGTGATTATAATATGCTCAGTATCCAGAAGCAGCTGGAATACCTCTGGGACACTTGGATTAATTCATCAGGTCTGAAAATTGGGTTTACTGTGACTGATAACCTGAGCATTGTAAATACACTGGACAGTAATGATCATGCTACCTTAAAATGTTTCAGAAACACAATTGACCTCATTGTTACTGAAGCCATAAAGAGCCAAAGGATGGTTCAAAACTTGCTAAGTACAGGGAGAAAAATCTGTGAGCGTGTTCACCGTTCTGCTAAGGCAAAGGAGAAATTAGTTGAACTTCAGAAGACATACCACTTACCCGCAAACCAGCTCGTTCAAGATGTTCCTTCCAAGTGGAAAACGTCATTTTACATGCTTGAACGTTTAGTAGAGCAAAAGAAAGCGATTGATGAAATGTCAATAGAGTGCAATTTTAGGGAACTGATAAGCTGTGACCAATGGGAGGTGATGCAGTCTGTGTGTAATGCTTTAAAGCCTTTTGAAGTAGCATGCAGGGAGATGAGCGACCGGGCTGCCACGCTAGGCCAAGTCATACCGCTAATTCATATCCTCAACCGAAAGATAGATATGCTCTTTGATGAGACTTTGGGCATCGATAACATGCTCAAGTCTCTGAAGGAGGCTATGGTAAGTCAGATGTCCTCCACACTTCATGACCCAAAATACATCTGGGCAACAATGATGGATCCTCGATACAAGACTTCACTGTTCACAGAGGAAGAGGCTGAACAGTGCAAGCAAGACCTCATCAGAGAACTTGAGGCATCATTATCTACCTCACTTGATACCAAGCTTTTACCTCCCAATGGGTGCAGCGATTTCCCAGTTTCATCCAGCAGCACTCAGCCTGACAACCTCTGGGCCCTAATGGATGACATCAAGAAAAAGATCAAGCAGGAAGAACGACCTAAACCCTCAGAGCTTGCAGTGCTGGAGTATTTAGAAGAGGAGATACTTGATCAAAGCTGTGATCCCCTGGACTACTGGAACCTGAAAAAGTTTCTGTGGCCAGACCTTGCCAAAGTGGCTCTTCGTTATGTTAGCTGCCCTCCTAGCATCGTCCCAGCAGAGACACTTTTCAGCACAGCAAGTTCCAGCTGTGCCATGAACCAGTCCAGGCCATTGTTGGAAAACCTCGAGGGCCTTGTCTTTTTAAAGGTCAACCTCCCTTTAATATATTTTCAGTACTGATAAGGTTTTAACCTTGCAGGTCTATATCACAGAATCTTACTAGCCACAGGATCTGTGAAAAATAGGCAATACATCATTTTACTTATTTTTTACTACTAAGAATGCTTTTCCATTCTGGCTTAGAAATGGTGTATGGAGCATTTGGACCAATCACGGTTATTAACTGAAAAAATTTGATTTGTGTGAACTACTGTTAACATCTGACAACTGAAGTAAGCCTATAGTCTAGTGAAAACTGGCAGGGCTGTCAGTTTACTGTCAGTTGCTGGATTAAATATTTTGTTGCGATATTATGTATAGCTTTTTGTGTCTTCTCTCTGCTTGTGCCTTATGCAAACTACTTCAGGTCAAAGATGCTGTAAATATTTAAGTGGTGTTATACCAATTTGTAGTCTTTGAGTTTATGTGATTATGTATTATAGACTAGATGCTGAATGACATTTTACTTTGAAAACCAGGCCCAAAAATGCTGTGAATGGAGAATATTTAAAAATTTTCATATTTAATTTTCTGTGTGAAATTGTGGCTGATGGTACAGTCTATTAGAATTAGGTTTTTTTTTTAAACTCACTTTTTCTACATAAACATTATAAAATAGTTCTGTATTCACAATAAGCAATCTGATTCAAATACTTTAAGCACAGTTAGTCTACTTTTGAGGGAATTATGGGTTCACGATTCAATAAATTTCTGTACAGTTTTAAACATTAATTTCCATAAGGATTTTGATAATTGTATAAGCATTTAGACTGGATTTAAAAATGTTTTGTGGTATTTTTTTTTAAATAAAACATTGCCCAGGGACACAAGGATTCTTTGCCGTTTGTATTTCGATGCCCATCTCTCATTCTGAAGGAGTATATATAGCCACTCTTCCTGTTGTTAAGGAAGTGACACATGAGGTTAGGGGGGCCTCGTTTCCTCTGAGTGTGGTTGAAAAAACGACAGCCTGGCTTAGCGTTTTGGTGCCAGGCTTGTCACGCCACACTGTAGGATACCTGTGTCTCTCAATAGTGTTCACACTCAGTATCACACTTACGTGCACTATCCCCACTGCCTCAGATGCATTTTAAAATCCATTGCTGATTACCAGAGACATCCTCCCAAACTGTGCCATTCACCAGTCAGGAACAGACTATCAGAGCAGTCTGCCACTCTTAGTAAATAAAATCAACAGGGTCATCTGAGGGCAAGAGCAAATCAAAGAGGAAGAGCTCAGACCTCCTGTTTCACAACCCCTGCGTGTCTCAGCCTACTAGCTGCAAGCAGCTTGCCTGCATTCCTTATGCACGGGAAACAGGAGACATTATTGTGGTGGTGCTTTGCCTTTATTGGCTCTTCTCAAATTCTGCTCAACAGTAATTTAGTGCCTACATGCGTCTGTGTTGGAGTTACCAGCCTCACCCAGGTCAGATATAGGCAAGTGAACCAATATTCCAGCAAACCCTGGAATTAGCCTATTACATTCAATTCAACAAGCAACGGCTGCTGTGCACTGATAATCCTTAATTTTGGCACAAACCATCACTTACTGAAATATAAACAGGCAGTTTTAAAAGTTTTAGAAACCTCATAACCAATTTAACAACAAATACAATAATTTGTGGGGAGTGTAACAACTATAAAAACAGTATATGCCAAAGGTCAAACTTCAAGGATTTTATCAGAAAGCAAGGAACCAGCATCTGACACAGTAAAGAGTTGTGTCAATGTCTCATTTACAAAACGATCCCAGTATGAGAACAGCAATTAGGAACTTCGGCATGAATTTCTCAGTAATCGTATTTAATGCTCCATAGTTCTGGTTAAGCATGTTGAGGAATTCTCTCCAAAAGAACCACTTTGTCCTCCAGACCAACACTGAATGGGGGAAACTGGAACACACGGAAGACCAATTTACTGAAGCCTTGGACGAAGGTGAGGGGACGGTGGGAGTCCCTCAGCATCGCTACGTGCGTCTGGTCCACCTCCATGAGGACATGTGAGTAGTTTGTCAATCCAAGGTCTCCAGGCCGCAGGTCCTCCCTTTTGTCGTACCTGACAGAGGAGCAGAGACGTCTGGGTCTCACGGGGTTCCCACAGATCTATGCCACACTGTAAAGGGATGGAGCTCACCTCCAGTTACCATTCAGTTCTAAAAATCGAGATACTCCAGTCTGAGCAGCAAATACGTCAATATGAACAGACACATCTGAGAAGGGAAAAACAGGGCATAAATTGAGGTGATATTTATCCAGTATAAATAAAAGCCCAGCAAATGTGACCAGCTCAGAATGAGTGCGACCAACCTGAAGATGCCGGCACCATGCTGTGCAGGTCTAGCATGGCCCTTCCTCCAGGGTAGTTGTGATGGGAGGCGTACAGAGACAACCCAGAGTACATGGCGTTGAAGAAGAGGTGGCCAAACACCATCAAGGAGCCAATCTTATATATCCAGGACTTATGGAAGTTGTTCAGTCTACAAAACATGGGATACTTCTCTAAATTAGTAAGTAGAACCCATTCCAAACATGTAAGTCTAGCAGCAACGCATTTGATATGTGGATAACAGAGTCCTAAACTACACTGTAACCTGGCTGCGTGTCAGAGGGGAGCAGGCCGCTTACACGCGAGCGCAGCCGCAGGCCGCCACCACATTGAAGACGGGGAAGGTGTAGAGAATGAAACGCAGCTCCTTATGTGGCAGGAAAGAATAGAGAAGGATGAAGCCCAGCGCAGGGAGCAGCAGGACCGGCGTCCGTCTGTCCAGCAGGCCGAGTGGCACGAGCAGGATGGTGCCACCCAGGGCGCGTGGCAGTGCAGAGTAAAAGTACCACAGAAAGGGGGCAGTCTACTGAGAGAAAATAGTCAAGGATGGTGTGCTGGGTTGAGAAGAGGACAGTAATCACCGACGCGACATTCAGTCGTTCAAGAGAGCAAGAGCGACCGTTTCACCAACATGAAGGATATTCCCCAGCTGGAGCTCTTGTTGAGGATGGTGTTGTACCACAGCACCTGGCCTTCAGGCCAGAGCAGCTGCCTCCAGAACACCGAGTCAACGGACACGGTGAGACCTGAAGGACAGTCACATGAGCTTTGCAGAAATGGAGCCTACCTACCCTGTCCTTTCCAAAGGGGGTGCATCTCACACCTCATCCAAGGGGTGCCGGACGGTGGCTCTTGCCTAAAGACACTATGCCGGCGGGAATGGCATAGCTAAAGAGCTGAACGACGGTGAGTCTCCTGCTCATCAGTGTCATCAGCAGCATGAGACCCAGGAAGAGGCAGAGCTCAGAGCGGAAAACAATAATGGCCAGGGCGGACAGGAAGACGAAGGCACCGTACTTCTCCTGCAGCCAGGATGTGAAGGCCTGTAGGACTGGCAGGAAAGAGACAGGAAGCAGAGCATGACAAGGATATAACTTATTCATATATAAACATTTAAATGCAGGCATGGCAGCAGGCTGTGTCTCACTTACCTATGGGCAGGGCAAACACGTTGGGCAGGGGCCTGGTGCTATAAAACATGAGGTGAAACTGGGAGGCGCTAATGATGCAGAAGAGGGAGGCTGCCCTGGAACCGAACCGGGTCACAACATCACGCCGCAGGATCCAGAGTGCGCGGATCACGCAGAGCCCCAGGCAGGCACGCACTGGGAAAACGCGGAAGGCTCCACTTACGGACGGTAGTCATTAGCAGCGCCATTCCCAACCACAATCCCAGCCGGAAGCTTCCACGTTACCTAATATCTGGATGTAGAATTTGGAGGCGTCCAGGAGCGACAGCACGTAAACCAGAGGAGAACAAAGCGCAGATACAAACAGGGGTCCGAGAAACGTCCGCGGGACCACACCGGGGAATTCCAGGTGGTCATACTGCAAAAAAGCCACCTTGTCACATTTATTAGGGAACCTGGGCTATGAACTACATTACCCATAGACTACTGTGGTATTAACTGACAGCTAAAACCAATTGTTTAGAGACGATTCCTGCAAGTAACGAAGAGCTGCACATAATAATAATAATTCTAATTAATAACTATAATACATGCAGAGTGGAGGGGGCGGGCGGCCGGCTTCACCTTGTCTAGATCCAGCCTGTGGTACAAAACGTCATGCATTGCCTGCAGGTTAAAGCTCTCCTCCACCTTGGTAAACGGGCATACGCACAAATGAACAGAGCCCACGAAGATGAGCAGCAGCAGAGCGCCGTAGCGCCCTGCACCTTCTGGAGCCCTCTCTGCCATGTTGTGGGGATCAGAACGTCACTAAACCGCGACGCTCCTACGTCACACGCCACCCCCTGCAGCACAAATTCATAACGATGCCGGATTCTACGGAACTCATATTGAGGGGGCAGGATTCACACCAGCAAGACCCCGAACAATGTACTACGTGTCTGTTGTGTACTAAACGGTGTGCAGTAACTTGTCGGTTTTGTGTTTGTGTCAACAAATTGTATTGCACTACTTAAATATGCAGAAAATTCCAGGGTTTATCAAATACATTGCATGTATTTTTCTACAACAGCAACAAACTATACCAATACATTTTTCCACCGGCTTTGGTCGTGATTCTGATTTGACGTTCGCAGGAACAGGAAGGTAGCTGCCTGCTAAACTGCCTGCGTGTATTTACTACTCCGCATTTTCTTTACTTCTTTACTTTCCTTACAAATCCACACGAAGTATATGCTCACCACTTAGGGTCTTGTTTCAATTAAACCGCACACTGATGCGCCCCCCCAGTTTTATTTTGGAGATTCATTGGTGGAAATGGAACTTTGACACACGCCGGACCGCGGCGCCACCGGCGCGCCTCGCCATCGTCATGCGTGGGCGTGGCCATACGGCTCGCGCGTGTCGCCATCTGATTGCCTTCTGTCTTGACGGACGGGAGTCGGCAGCCAATCAGCTAAAGCCACAAGTGTAATTGGAATCTGAATGAGAGTTTTTTTCTGTCAAGCCGGGTGTAAATATGAATTTGAAAAGCAGCGTGTCGCTCGTTAAGGCCCCGCATCTGTTAACAGCTGTGATGTGCTGACCCAGGTTTAGGGGCGCGGGCAGGCTGTTTGATATGATCATTAATTCACCATTAGCTGGGTTGCGTTGTACGTTTTTAAGGAAAGATGCGGTCAATGGCATCAGCTGTGGCTCTGCTCACTGCCGTCATATTTGCTCTGCATACTGGATGCACTGAGGCAAACAAACTGAAAGACTCCTGCGCAACTTGCAGGCAGATCACTGACAACTTCAGTAAGGTAAGGCTGCACTGCGTTTCACTGACCCGTCCTTATGTCTATGTCTGATATGTCTATGTCCGCCGCCCCCCATGTAAATGGTTTACAATACGTAATTGATCGCCATGGGGAAATTGTTTTTTCGCCTGTTCCATCTCCCTCCCTATGTGACGCGCACACATGTACAGAGAGGAGCAAATTTACACAGTCACGGTACGTGACAGTAAGGGAGCCGTTAACGGGGGGCGGAGTTAGAACGATTCCAAGGGTCCCTGACCGACAAGGGGTGTAAAAATTTGGGGCATAATTGAGTTGAGCTGGGTTGGGGGCTCAATATAATATGCTTTGATGGGGCCTATAATATGTAGTGGCACCCTTGGTCACAGGTACAGCATCCTAACCTGCTGAGCCACACACCACTCCCCACTTACACATATTGCTGTGTGTGTGTGTGTATTATCATTGTCAGGGGTTTGACAGAACAGCAAAGAAGAACTTCGGCGGAGGGAACACAGCCTGGGAGGAGAGAAAACTGTCAAAATACGAGACCAGGTGAGGCAAAGAATTTATGAGAATTTAGTGAACAGATTAAACTTAAACTGAAACGTAAAACTACACCATATGATGCTCTGACATTTCTAATGGCTATTCAGATGCTGTGATTTTAGCAGACACAAATATACCATAAAGATGACCACTATCCACCCAGGGTGCTCACTACAGAAGAAACATTACAAAGCTGAGGAAGGTGACGTGTTTCATACTTCTAGATGTTTCTGTTTTTGTAGAGTGATTACGGGTGATTACGGTGATTACGGTTTAAGGACTTATTCCAACCTCTCACTACTTGTTTGAGCAGGGAATCTGCAAACTGCTGCATACTGGCCCTCCAGGACCGGAATTGGGGCACCCTGCTCTTGTTCTGTCTGCTGGCCTCAGACTAACCCTAAAGGATCGTTGACCCTGTATTTTCATAAACATCACACATTTATTTTTCATCCAAAGTGGCATACGTTTTTGAGAAAGCAGGGTTAGACAATCCCTGGAGCGTTTGGGGCTTAAGGACCTACTTCCAGGGCCCGTCTATTAAATCCCAACTCTGAGATTTGACCAGGTGACCTTCTGATCAGGGGCATAGATTCCTAACCCACGGAGCCACAGGCTGCCCTCATTTCCCCACATGGGCAGCTATGACCAGTATTGCCTTTTGTGTGTGTCGTGTTATTGGTACCTGGCTGGTATCTCTGCGCAGCGAGATCCGCCTTGTGGAGATCCTGGAAAACGTCTGTGACAGCAGCAGCTTCGAGTGCAACCAGATGGTGGAGGAGCACGAGGAGCAGTTTGAGACCTGGTGGTTTAAGAGGTGAGGAGAAGAGAGCCCGACTCGTACTGTACACCGCGTGGGGCTTTACCCCATCGTGTGAAGTTCCCCTGAAGTTCCTTTGTTCTCATCACTTGATCTCTGCATGACTTTCTTTTTGACTTATGGAATAAGCAGTATTTTTATGCATGGTAAAATGTGGTACCTGGTTAACTTCATCGTTTGATTCCAGAAAAACAACGTACCCGGATCTTTTTAAATGGTTCTGCATTGACACCGTCAAAGTTTGCTGTCCAAACGGAACTTTTGGTCCAGACTGCAATGGTAAGGCGTGCCCAGGCTCTCTGCCGTCGCTACGGTCAATGGCAGCCAGACATGCCGTTACCGTTTCACCCATGGACACCCGCCCGTTTTTCCAACAGCCTGTGTGGGAGGTTCTGAGAGACCGTGCCATGGCAACGGGGCCTGCGATGGAGACGGAACCAGAGCTGGTCATGGCCGATGCAGCTGTAACCATGGATACGAAGGAGAGTTTTGTCTGAACTGCATTGATGGGTTCTTTAATGAGGACCGCAATGACACTCATTCCTTCTGCACAGGTAAATGCCTTCTGAGAGGCCACGAGTAGCCGCAGATTAGCTCCAGCTTGGTTAACGGTGCTCTTTCTTGTCCTGAAGAGTGTCACGCTTCCTGTAAGACTTGCACTGGCTTGACCAATCGGGAGTGCGGCGACTGTAAGCCCGGCTGGGAGAAGGACCAGGAGGGCGCCTGTAATGGTGAGAAGGGGATGGAACATGAAGTTTCTTAGAGGTTCAGAAGTGACCAGAAGCTCTCCTTGATGACCAGTGAACACTGGAGATTTGGGCTTTTGTCCCGGCTCCAGCTTTGGGTAAATGGTTCTCGCTCCATTGTCAAGGAGAGCCTGACCTTTTCTGTTGATGACCTCATGCTCTTCACTTTGGTACAGATGTGGACGAGTGTTCGGGGGAATCAGCACCTTGCAAAGAGGACCAGTACTGCCTAAACACAGAGGGCTCGTATTCCTGTAAAGGTATGTTTACTCCATCAAGGGCCTTATCACTGTTTTTTCTGGACCAGGCTTCCGGTTATCAGGTTAGAAGATACCTTGCTAGTGACTTAACCATTGTCAAGTAATAAAGGTTACGATCTTGGGTATAAAAAGCACTGTGTGACTCCTGCCTCATTTAGATGTATGAGGTAGCATCTTATCAAGCTGGTATGGCTTCTCCTCTATCCGATTGACCTTCAGCAGCTCTGAAAGGTCAGCCCATACAGATGACATGTACCCATATTTCAGTTGTTAAATACTATATACTGGTTAGAAATCGATATAATTCGAGTGAATTTTATTCAAATATAGTTTTCATGTTTCAAAATGAGTATTATACTGTATGTCATGAGCCCTTTTTGATTAATATTTTATACTTTACTTGTAGAAGGTATAATGCTTTATTATAGGTTATTTGACTATGAATCTAAATATTCTTATTGACCAAATGCATCTGGAAAATTCTATAAGCTTTTCATCACAGATTCAGGGTTACAAAGCTGGGAAATATTTGCTTAAAGTGATCACTGAAGCACAGGATTAGCTAGATTTAAATTGTGTGTGAGATTAAATCAATTGTGGCCCCTCATGAAGGTTAATTACTGAGATACTTTGATGGGAGCAGAGACGGCGTCAGCCTGCTCTGGCCGTTTCTGAGCACGAATCCAAAAACAAATCATTCACACCCCCCCCTTCCCCCCGCCCCCCCCCCCCCCAACCCTCCCCCTGTGACCCAGCCTGTGAAAAGCCGTGCTTGGGCTGCAGAGGGGCGGGGCCTGACCACTGCCTGGCCTGCGCAGACGGGTACAGGGATGAGGAGGGCATATGTGCAGGTGAGTGGCCCACACCTTGTCCGGTGATGTGCGTGAAAACAGAGCTGTAGGCCGTCCCTCCGCTAGCGGCCCGATTCTGTTCGCCGGTCAGACATCAACGAGTGCGAGCAGCCGGAGCCGGCGTGTCCCGGGGAGCATCGCGAGTGCGTCAACATGAGGGGCACCTTCAGGTGCATCTGCGCTAGCGGCTTCCAGGAGCAGGGGGGCGAGTGCGTCGCGGCGGTGGCCTCGGGTGCGTGAGAGCGTCGCCTGCCGCCGTAAATTGCCGAACCATGTGACCACCTGTGTCTGTTTGCGATGATGTCACATGTGCTTTAGGGTTTTTTTTTTTTTTTGTCCCCCCAGCAGAGGACGGCCAGGAACATTCAGACTCCGGAGCCTCTGACTCTTCTGAAACCACTGAACCTCCCCCAGAATCGATGCTGCTGGAAGAACGAGAGGAGCTGTGAGCCCGGCTTGCGGAGCCACCAAGGGCCCGCCAAGGCCCCTGCTCTCCCAGACGCCACCGCAGAGCACTCCGCTGGTCCCACACATTTTGGCACTTGGATATCCCATGCACTGTACCCCAAGTACCGAATTCCGGATATGAGAGCTGTTTGTCATAACCCCAGGGTGCCTTTATTTTTGTAAAAATGTATGCCATTAAATGGAAAGTGGAAAAGTCTGACTCTGAAATAGTTTTATTGTTAAAATATTATTTACAGTTAAGGGATGTCCCTTCACTCAGCAGGTATTTCCTGAGTTTAACCTCTTCAACATGATGGTTCTTCTCACTGGTTTGGGCATCATAACTAAATGTGTTTTTACTGGTGTTAAAAGACTCCGCTAATGTGAACCATAGTTGTTGTGGCCACATGATGGCGCCAAAACACCATGAGTGTGACTGCAATGGTGCGCTATAGTCCATGTTCATGAGTTGTAAAATGAGTAGTAGTAGAAGTAAATCATAAAATTTTCCATTCATGTTTCCAGCAGGGAAGTGTCCTAATGCCGCCTTCAGAGCGGGGGAGGTTCCAAGACACAATGGTGAGATCAGAGCTTTAATCCAGTGCTGCCATCTTGCCTGCTTAACCTTTCACCCAGAGTCTGGAACAGTGCTTACTTCACATGTCACAGATGCATTATGGGTACTGGGTCACCCCCAGTTGCAGTTAATGAAAGATGGCGGGTAAATTTTCTTCTGGATAAACAGGCAGGGTTTGGCTTCCTCCCTCCACCATTAAAGCGCGCTTCCCAACAGGCCTGTCCTCACGGCCCCGGAGCCCTGGGCCACTCTCCCGTTTCGGCCAACCAAGGGTGCGTGCGTGTTTGCCATTCTTTAATCTATGTAGAAGACAGATTAAATATCAGGATGACCTTATTCAGGAATTTCTGTGAGGTGGCTGATGGGAAAATGGGTGTGGCTATAGAGGAGGGACAGATCCAATGCAGAGGGCAGATGAGGGCCTGACCCGGGACCGTCAGAGCAAGGTCGTCTCCAGCTGCATCTGTGGTTTGGGCTGGGAGTCGTGTTCACAGAGAGCCCAGCCGTGTCTGTGGTCACCCCAGGCTTCCATCCCCCGAGATGATGGCCTTCGCTCCCGATTAGCGGGTTGGGAGCGGGTTCCTGGCTGGGTCAGAGAGAGATGCGGGCCAAAGTGCTGATGGTGTGTCTGCGTGAGGCGTGTGGGTGGCTCTCCTGGGGTCACCGTGCCCTGACCCGGTCACTGCGGCTACAGAAGCGTGTAGATTTCTTAGTACAGCAATCCCTGGAAAATTCAGGTCGGGGGGGTGGGGGAAGTGAAATCGCAGCCATCCCGATACAGGGCTATGCAGGTAATTTCCTATAGGACGACAGTCGCAGCCAACCACAACCAGGAATCAAGCAAATCCACTGTCCTGATCGCCCGATCCAACTGTTCCAAACATGCTAATCATATAAATCTGCATGAATCTATAGTTTTTCACTATTAATATATACAGAACTACTTTTGTGAAATGTAATGTCATTTCAACCTCAGTGACAGTCACTGTGTTTTCCAAGATAACCCTGTGGGGGGCAGGGACCCTCTGTGGGTCTTGAACCAGCCTATTCTTCCGGAAAGTACCAGAGGCATAGCTGACTGTACGTGCCTCCAGCAGGCATTGTAAATGGTGCAGATATTTCCTTGGTGCCCCTTTGATCTCCAAGGGACTTGTCTGTTCTGGACTCTCCCGCATTTCATCTTTGATGTGGATGTGACTTACGAACCATAACATCATGGGTGTGGATTGAGACGGTCTAACTGTGAACTTCAGGCTGTCAGTATGCCTATTTACAACCACATGGAGTCAAACGTCAAAAAGGGCTGTCACCAAAACTACTTTTCATGAGACTCATTCTAGCATAGCAAATCTAAATCAAGCATCTCCTCTGCGATCAATGTCATGTAATTTCCAGAGCAATATTAATTCATAGGGTTTGGTTTATCTGGATCAGAAACCTTGTGAGGATCAAAGATAAACCTATTCCTATCAAAGGAGCAAGGAAGCTCTGCAGATATATGGCCATCTCCTGATCACCTGGAGCAGAGGACATCTCTGGACAGCGCTTTGAAATTACTTTGGTAAAGATCACACAGAGGGCAATATGTTTTAGTCTCATCATGTTCATCTACCATGTAGCCGGGACTTTGTGTGTGTCTGTTTGTGTGTGTGTGTGTGCGTGTGTGTGTGGGTCTGCTTAGACCACGTTTGGGGACCAAAGAGTGGTAAAACCTGAAACTTCCTTACTTTTGGGGACATTTTTTAGGACCCCTTTTGGATAACCTAAATTTGGTAATCTATGAATGCAATCAAAAAAGTAAAAATGCCAGAAGTCTTGTATTTGGGTTTTTTTACTTATGGTTGGAAATGGCTGGATAGGGATTTCCCATAGAAATGAATGGACAGTCCCCATTTATATTAGTGTGTGTGTGTGTGTATCCAACTATATATATATATATATAGCGACGGCTGATCCTGATGACTGCCCAGCTCAGTCCCACCCAGATCAGGCCGTGCTGGGTCAGCGATGCTTCCTGGCAGGTTCTGACGGGTCAGCAGTTTGGGCCATACATCAGTTGTCCGGGCTGTTGACAGCCAACGCTGCCCCCTGTGGGCCTCATTCCCGAGTGGCAGGCAGAGAATCTGTCACGGATTCCCATTCATGCACTTCACGGCTTTGGCCGAAGCTTTAATCAGGCTGCAAATCTCCAGCTGCATCCCCCACTGCCGGCCTGCACCCGCCGTTCTCATATGGCGAAGGCTGAGTGAGAAATGGGTCAGAACACCATGAAACACTGGGTGATGAATTTGGGATGAAGGCTCACTGTGACAGCAGTTACAGATTTGTTCTCACTGTCCACCAGGTGGCACAGTCAGAACTAGCAAATATAGGCGCTAGATGGGAAAAATCCAGGGCTTTCAAAGTCTGCCCTGAACACAGCTGCAGGCAGCACCCTTGTCTAACTAGGAGTGTATGTGACGACTGTAAATGGACATTTAAAGCATTTTTAATGCCTGATTGTAAAGCCTGGTGTGCTGTGTGGTGCTGCACCCCCATGCCATCTATAAGGAGACTGGCATGGCAGGCCCGCCAGGGTGTGCATCCGGTGGTACACGAGTGGTGACCGAGATCCCGGGAAGAATCTGCAGCCGTCCCTGGATGGGCATGTTGGACGGGGCCAACATGCTGCACGCATGGGGGAGGGACCAAGACACGGCACACATGGTGGTGGGGACAACATATTGCATGAAAGAGAGTGGGGGGGGGTGAGCAACTTGGGAGTTTGGTGTTTATGGGGATGGGGCCAACACACTGCATTTAAGGGGGCGGGACCAGCACAGTGCAGGTATGGGGACAGAAGATCAAGCGAGCGAGGGGATCAGGACTGCCATTCCTTTCCGCATGCCTCATCCATCACCCCAGTTCGGCATGTATCATATTTTAATCCCCCTCAAAGCACCCTTTGATGGAAGGTTCAAAACGACTTGCTAATTGCCCTCCTATGAAAGAAATAATTGGAATGTGAAACAGTTTGCTTTCCTAGGCGCCACCTTCAGGCCGCTGCCTGCATGGTGGGGCCCTGCGGGGAGAGAACTCGGCCCGCCTCTGCCAGCGGCACTGCCTTCCTCTCCACCTGCTTCAAGAGCAGCATGAATGAAGCTCCCAGCCATTCAGCCGTTTGCCGAAAGCAGCTCTTTTCAGCGCTGCCAGTTCCCGAGCCCACGTCCATTCTGTGCCGGCGCAGGTGGCGGGGGCGGCGTGGGCAGCACGGGCCATTGCGTCTGGATGCCACGCGCGCCGCCTGCTCGCACCCACGTGTGTGCGGCTCAGGGCCGAGGAAGCAGAGGAAGCTCCTATTAAAAGCCAGCATTATGCAACAGGCGACAGCCAATCGGATCAAGCCAGCTCGAACCCAGGGCCGAGGGGAAGGGATTTTTAAAGACTGTGACAGTAATGAGCCTGGCAGTTCATAATGAGGAGGATAGTGACAGAACCAGCAGGCGCGGCGCAGGGTTTTTCATTTGTATTCGGTTCAGCTGAAATGGTAGAAAACGGCTGGGGGATGCGGGGGGGGGGCAGGACGGTGTGCATCTTACTGA
>JAODKL010000001.1:8729005-8739633 GCA_026780765.1 Petrocephalus schoutedeni
TAAATTACACAGCCATGTGCGGTCACAGAGCTGATAGTAAGTTACACAGCCATGTGCGGTCACAGAGCTGATAGTAAATTACGCACTATGCGATTTTGCTGACACAGAGCTGATAGTGAATTACAGAGCCATGTGCGGACACAGAGCTGATAGTGAATTACGCACTATGCGATTTTGCTGACACAGAGCTGATAGTAAATTACACAGCCATGTGCGGACACAGAGCTGATAGTGAATTACACAGCCATGTGCGGACACAGAGCTGATAGTGAATTACACAGCCATGTGCGGACACAGAGCTGTTAGTAAATTACGCACTATGCCATTTTGGAGACTCTGTGCAGGGCTGGTCTGGGTGTTTTCTCTCTGTGTTTACCAGTATGGTACATCCCTTCTTTTCACCTGCTATCTGATGTTACACAGCACAAATCTGTTCCATCTCGCCTCTAAGTAAACACCTACCCATGTCAGATAAAAATGCTGTAATTGTTGCCAACCATTCATAACAAATACCTGGCAGATGCCAAAAATAAGATTTTTGCTGCTTGTCTTTGATGATAACAGTGTCAGAGTTGTGTTGGTCTCCTCCCATGTTCTGCCAGTGCTCCTGGTCTGAATACCGGTTCTGTTTAGGTAACCACTTGTAGAAGGCAGATTGAGATTCCCTCCGTAGTTGTTATTGTGTTTTTGCCCCAAGTGTGTTGTCGATGCAGCTAGCTGGACTGGTACAGGTATGAGTACCTCCGTGGTGAGTGGGAGGTGAAGGGACCAGAGGAGTGGCACTCACCACACTGGATGTGGCACTGTAGGACAGGCACTGAAAATTGGGTGTCGACCCTCCTCACCTACCGAAAAGGAAAAAACATTCTCAGCCTCGGTTTCGACGAGCCCCTCAAAATCCCTGCATGGGTCTGTGGTGTTTTTGGACTTACCTGGATACAGACGGAGCCATTGCAGATGTCCGAGTATAAAGTAAGGTTCACAACTGCCTGCTCTGGTTCCCCCTTGTAGGAAAACAGAGAAATACAGGCCTTGTCTACAATCAGGTATGATCAGGTGTCTTTGGTTGGTGAGCAAAGAGGCGTTTTCCCTAAAACCCACTTGTTTTCCTCCGACATAAGTCTCTGTAGTTCATTGTATCACCCCTTATAGGCGTGATTTGATAAAAGGCTCCATCTAGCTTGACAAAGACAGTTACCACAGCAACAGACGTCAGCATGCTGCACGGGAAGAGAGGGTCCATCCCACAAAGGCTGAGGGAAAGTTCAGCCCTCATCTGGGAGCTTAGGACAGCCCGGTGCCAACCTGCTCCTGATGTCACCTCCAGGTTCCAGGCTGAAAGGGAGCAGAGCCGTTTATTCAGAGTGATTGTGTCACCTGAACCATGACAGGTGTCGGTCATCTGGTGTAACCTTCTGATTCTTATGACATTTTATGACTGCAGGGCCAAAGTGTGATACGGTGACATTTTGCGATACATGTTCAGTTCCTCTAATAAAATGGCCATATCAGTAGATCTGTTTCAATAATACCTGTTATCTTTCCATCGGCAAAGGGGCATTTAATCCAAGATCCTTCTCTGGTGGTGAACTGCAGCACAACACGACATGCTTATTATATGGAGTTGGATTGAGCCTCCTTCTCAGAACCTCGTTAAAAAGCTTTTTAATAAAGAATGTATCATTTTTGTTACCTTCATGCAGAGCTGTGGATTTGGGTCCACTCGGGTGTATGTTACCTGGGGAGAGACAGAACAAAAACCGTGTTAATGAGAAATTACTGACGGGATTCAACATGCTCCTGAAAGGTCTGCTGGAGGAAGAGATGAATTCACCACCTTATGTCTGTTCACGACCTGCGTGGAGTTGGCTAAATCCGTACAGGGGTGCCCGTCCAGCCTCTGGCACAAGGTCACCACCGCCTCCACAGGGCATAAGGGTTCCCATGACAAAACCTCCCTCTCAGGGTCAAAGGTCACACCAGACCACAGTTCCTCTGTACCTGTGAGGGAATTTGTGATGGAAATTTGGGACAGGATGATCTACAACAGCATCTCAAACAAACAGAGGGGACCAGGAATCCCAGCTGGGCTCTGCTGTTGGACCATAGATGGAAGTGCTTTTCTGCCAATCTCAGAGCTGTAAATGATGCCTGAACTTTACAGGGGAATGAAGAAACAGGCTTACGATTTCTGAACGGGCAGACCTGGACTCTGGGGGCATCAGTGATGCGTGACCATCCCTGTGGATGCAGACCATGAGAATTGAGGGGGCTCGCCCAGCCACGGGACTGTCAGATTAAGAGACACGTGCAGAGAGAACGGGAACTGGCCTCACCTCAATGCATAGACAGGGCAAAGGTCTGCTGTACTGGAACGTGGCATTTTTAAATGGGCTCTCCTTTTTCAGCTATAAAAGTCAAACAGACCAGATAAAGAATTTAAAAAACAATGACTAGAGTATCACTATAAATGCAGTACATATTTACACACCAGTGTTTGCTAAGTCGGTGCTCAGGGACCCACAGACAGCTGTCTCCCTGGTCCCTGCGGGTCCCCCAGGACCGGATTACAAAACACCGCTACATGAACATCATATGTTTTCTCCGCATCTCCAATCTGCAGCGTTTGTGTCGCCATATACCCTTATTGTTCTTTATTTTTAATGTGTTTCTGTCTTACAGCTGAGTTAACAGTAAAAACTCCAAATCGTAGGGTCTGGAGCACTCTGGGGAATCCGTGCTTTGAAGAGAAGGTTGAACGGTGCTGCTAGTAGCTCTTATTCTTGTCAGAGATATGTAATCTGATAGCACGTCAAACGCAGGGGTTTTTTCCCCATTAAGATGTTTTTTCTTGCCGTTATTGAAGTGTTTTCAGGAAAGGGAGAATGAAACCTGTTCTGTGCAAACCTATTTTACTCATATAGATTAACCAGATTGTCTCTGCACACCTGACGCAGGCACAAGGCAAGCAACACTTCTGATGTTCCACACTGAAGCTGTGCGCGGAGACCCTTCTGCTTCCACGGCGATCTCGGCTCACCAGCATGTAGGCTCCGGCTTCTATGCAGGTGAAACTCTGGTGGCACAGCCGCAGATTGTAGTCCTCATTTTCTAGCATCCCTGTGACCATGACAGACAGCTCCTTCTTCTCTGTTTCCACCCTGTATGTGATTTTTCCAGCTGTGGAGACAAGGCACGTCAACTCTAACCTCCTGCAAAGCCTCCTGCTGCCCATGAGATGTGGAATTACCCCACAAAGCTTTCATCTACGTCAAGAGTTTCATTCACAGCATGCAATTCACATGTGCTTCTGCTGCTTGCTGCTCCACTACAAGGGAACATCGTCTTATACAGGGCTGATTCTGTTTTAAAGGGTTTCACTGGAGACTTACTGATGCATTCTGGGACATTGTTCCTCAGGTCCTCATCATTGCAATCTGCAATAAGACACACAGCAGGATATGATGGATAATGTTGCGCATAGAAGAGACATACAAGGATCTCTTACTACATTGCATCACACAGCACTGACACAGAGCAGAGGCAGACACCTTTGCTGTGTATTTCACATGATAATCACATGAGAAGCTTTTTCTTCAAACACTTTTCAAATTCAAGAATATCTACCAGTCTAATGGAGTGATGGGCTCCAACTGATTCTTTGGAGTGTATTCACACACAGACAGTGATCACAGACACATGCAGAAAAGGTCACTGAAAATCTCGTGGACACCACAGGACCAGTCTTGCTGTGTTTATACCAGGAAACCACAGATGTGTGTGTCTTGCCTTGAACATGGTATCTTCTGGACCAGGTCAGTTCACAGTAGTTGGGCACCATTTTCAGAGTGACCTCAACCTGCTGGCCCGGCACCACCCCATGGCAGCCGCTCTGAATCTGCACCTGTGAGGCGTAGGCGAGAGGGCGCTAACTTCAAGAAGATCACAATCTTCCTTGGAAATTTCCAGAAAGGCATTCTGAAAGGTCTGTAACCTCATGCTCACAAACGTGATCAAATGATTACGGGTATACAATGTGCTTGCTGACTGATGACGCACTGGTGTGCAGTTGTGCTGGGAAGTGGGCGCATTATGTGTGCGAGGGAGACTGTGTGTACCCCCCCCCCCCCCCCCCCCCCCCACACACACACACACGCTGTACCTGCTGGCCAGCCAGCCTCTTCCTGTGTGGCCCGGGGAATATCAGCTGTGTGCAGGATTGCAGCATCCCCGGAGAGGTCACGCAGAAGGACATGCCTCGAACGTGCTCTGGAAAAACCACCTATTTCAAGACGTGCCCTACTGGCAGGCAGGAGGAGTGTTTGGCACAGGTCACTGGGAGTGGGAAGTAAGTGGCAGCAGAGCTGACGGGCAGACTAACTCATACAGGCTAAACACCACTGGGGTTTCCCCACTCTGCCCCCTCCTATCTGTAGCCTGGGGGGGGGGGGGTAAGAAATAAGGAAGCAGCCTCATTCAGCAGCTCAATGGCCTCTAACAAAGCAGGTCCTGTCTGGTGGCACAGAGAGACATTGTTCCTCCCAAATCATGACGGCGCACCTGTCTGACGTATCAGCTTGTCTTTTTACATCATTGGATTTTAGAATATTTTGTGTTTTTCAAGCAATAAAAAAATTAAATATAAATAGTAGTGCTTTTGCAAATCCTGAATTCATAAATTAGAACTATTTAAGCGTTTACAAAAGCATTTTTTTGCATTGATTTTTAGATCAAGTTTCAGAACAAAATACCACACTTAAGCGAAATGCTTGTACGATGTATGTAATGGCCATGGACAAGCCTGCAGGACTTACAGACGGAACCCCAAACCCAAACATCCTGACACCTCGAAGGCTAAGCCCCACCTCCACCCCCAAGGTACTGGCACATGCTAGCATACCGCTGATTTGCATGGTGCTGTGGACCTTGAGGTGCAGGGAACATCGCTGTCTTTGTTCACATTTCATCACCATGGAGATGTTGGCCTTGTGGAAAATGGGACCTTGAAGAGACTCTGGTGTTTTTCTGCAGGGATCAAAGAATGCTGGAAGAGGCAAGGGAACAGAGGAGATCTCATCACAGGGATTGGGTAAGAGGTCAATCCCAACAGCATGACGTAACACCTGTTACTACAGCATGATGCAGTACTGTGTACATAGTCCCTACAGTATGACGTAACACCTGTTACTACAGCGTGATGCAGTCCTGTGTATGTAATCCCTACAGCATGACGTAACACCTGTTACTACAGCGTGATGCAGTCCTGTGTATGTATTCCCTACAGCATGACATAACACCTGTTACTACAGCGTGATGCAGTCCTGTGTATGTATTCCCTACAGCATGACGTAACACCTGTTACTACAGCGTGATGCAGTACTGTGTATGTAATCCCTACAGCATGACGTAGCACCTGTTACTACAGCGTGATGCAGTCCTGTGCATGTAATCCCTACAGCATGACGTAACACCTGTTACTTCAGCATGATGCAGTACTGTGTATGTAATCCCTACAGCATGACGTAACACCTGTTACTACAGCGTGATGCAGTACTGTGTATGTAATCGCTACAGCATGACGTAACACCTGTTACTACAGCGTGATGCAGTCCTGTGTATATAATCCCTACAGCATGACATAACACCTGTTACTTCAGCATGATGCAGTACTGTGTATGTATTCCCTACAGCATGACATAACACCTGTTACTACAGCGTGATGCAGTACTGTGTATGTAATCCCTACAGCATGACGTAACATCCATTACTACAGCACAACCATTACTACTACAACCTATATATTTCCTTGAAATGCATTAATAGTGCTGGCGCTATGTAGCCTTGTTATCCATAAATTTGCTTGAAATGAATCTAAGAGCACATGACTGAAACGCAGTCATTAAAAAATGTTCTCATCGCTCATAACAATGAGTGCCATTGTCTCACTGCCATCTCTAGCTGCAGAACCAGAACCACCAGTGGCATGCTGCCCACCCACCCAAGTGTGACACTTCCCAGGCCAAAGCCCACCCCAGCAGCCCTGTCTAACCAGCAGCCAATTTAGTATTTCCGTGTAACTCTGCTTTGCATTGTGTGTGTCTATGTGTGTGTCTATATGTGTGTGTGGATATTGTCCTCGAAGCATCCGCGTAAAGTCCAGATTTCATATGCTCATAAAACCAACACGAAGCCAAAACAATGCTCAGCTATGTGCTTTGAAAGTCCACAAGTTAACAAGGTAACATACAGTACAGAGCACAGAGCATGTAAATGACCACTTACAAGGCCCTCCGTAGGCGGTTTGTACTCTAGGAAAAGGTTGCGTGGTGAATATGCAGTTTAGGAAGACTAAAATAGCATTATGCAAAGTCACATAAGTTGGTTTTGTGATTGTGTGATTGTAAGGATGATGTTGTCATATTAAACTATACAATACTTTATTTGCTATTTGTATAGGTTCAGGTATATATGGATTCTTTGGCTGGGCTCCATGAGTGGTACGGAAACTCAAAAACTCTCTTTTTTATGCTGATGTGAGTGATACTTACAGTAAGGCTTCTCTCTGCAGGGGAGTCCCTGTAAGTGAGAAGTCAGAAAGGTGAACTTGTTAGAGCTGATCAGCCAAACTGCCATGAAGATCTTTGTTAAAAAGCGAATGACCTTTGAAACTGATAGAGGAAACAGCAACCCCAGTCATAGAGTTTTCCTGGCTTTTAGTGAATGTGTACTTCCTTCAGATTGCGCATATTTTGTTCGTTGTATGTTTACTTGGTTTGTTGTCTGTTCACTTGCATCTGCTTGCGTGCCATGTTTTGGATGGCCTTTCTTCTCCACCTGCATCTATTTTCTATACCTGCTCGTCCTATGCAGGCTTGGGGGGGGGGGGTCAGAGCCTGCCCTGGAAGCTACAGGTACAAGGCAGGAAACAATCCAGGATGGTGCACAGTCCCATTGCAGCACGTGCACACCCTACACAAGTACATTCACTCCAGTGACTCCAGTTCACCTTAGCATGTTCACATGTTCTCCCCCGTAGGAGGAAACCGGAGTACCCAGAGGAAACCCCACCATTATATGTGGAGAACATGCAAACTCTGCACACATTGAGCCAGGGCAGAGGCTCATACTGAAGTCCCACAGGTGAAAGGTGACCATGCTAGCCACCGATTCTCAATATCACACATTTTTATTTGATTATAATTTCTGCTGGAGGTTTTGTGGTAAAGCAGTGAGAGATCAGTCTCTGGCAGGCGCCGCCTGGATGTCACTGAGGGACAGGTGAGCTTAAGTGGCTTGTCTGAGAAGCCCCTCGTCTTTCCCACTGACCGCGGTGCATCAGTCATTTTTCTGATCTTGCTTTTAATAATGGAGATAAGATCAGACCGTCTCTGCCCCAGCATCTACTGGGTGTCAATCACAGACATGCACTCATGTTGCCCAGACGCCAGTCTACATGTGTGGTTCATCACTCCTTGTTTTCTGACAGGAATTTCAATTTCAGCTAACGAATTATTAGTGACATTATACTGCTCTGAATTAAACATGCATTCTAAACTTTATAAAAGAAGACAAAATTAACAACAATGAGTGACGATTAACTTCTGATCTGAGGAGAGACATCTGTGATGAGACAGCGTGACAGGAATGATGCACCGGGGGGGCGCGGCGGTGGTGACGGACGGTACCTGGGCACAGTGGGGTTCACAGTGCTGGATCCTCTCCATCAGGTGGGACTGACCCAGATTCCCACGTAGTCCCAGGATCAAGAAGCCGAATAATTTCATCACCCTTATCATGGTTCTGAGGAACCTTCGGATTCCAGTTTCATGCAATGCTGTGAAATGCAAGCTGCTCCAGGTGCCTGACAGCTATCAATCTGTAGTCTGAGTCAGTGGAACCTGGGACCGGGGTTTGTGACCCACAGAGGCCAAGCAGGGGCGAGGTTCTCATTTTAAGCATGAAGTTCCCGCCCTCTAGTAGCGGGCGGGCCCTGAGCTGGGTTTCTGTGAAAAAAAAACCTGCGTGTCACCCTCTACCGTGTGAGAGTAGTAAGTAAATGAGCAAACCAGTGAAACCATTTGAGGCCCCAATCTACCTCACACACCTACTTCTTCCAGTGAATTCTGATGCTAGGGGCAATGTGATGCTTTTCTATCGAAGAATAACCTTATCATGCTGACAGTAATCGAAAAGATGAATTAAGTATCTCTTTTCACCCCCTGGGAAACATAAATATAAATTTATAACATTTTAGTCCATTTTCGGCCTGGGATAAGATTTAAAATGATTTCCCAGTCTAATAAAATGCATAAGGAATGATAGTGTAGATTAAGTGAAGGTGATTAATTGCCATTGTTGACACAGCACACGACACCAAAATGTGTCCTCAGCATTTAGCCCATGTGTGACATTGTGACATTAGCAGTGGGCATCTAATTTGGTGCTCAGGGAGCAGTACCTTGTTAAGTGTGCCTCAGTGGTACCTTGCCAGTCAATGAATCGAACCAGCAAACGGTGCACTTCCCTAACCATTTGACCACCACTGCCCCATAAGCTGGGTGAGCACTCCTGACCCAGCACTGATGGCATGGGACATATCAGTTATATAATAATGTAATGTCTGGCTTGCCTTTCTGTTCCTATTTCGGTATTTGTGTTTTTGTTCTTGCCACAGATCAAATGGCTCCATGGGGACGGTGGGACAGCAGCCACCATCAGATCCTGCAGGGACCGTCAGCTCCTCCATGGGCCATTCACCCATTCACGTCCAAACTGCAGGGTGTGTCTCCTTTGTGCCATTTGTGTTATTTAGACAAGCAGCTGGGACTGTAAATCAAGCCCCCTTTAATACACTGTGATTAGAAGAACATTGTCCTCAAACAAGCATGGAATCCAAAAGTCATTTAGTTTTATTTAGTTTTATTTGAAAAACATGTCTGACCTTTTTACTTTAGGCATGCAGTGGTTTACAGTAGGTTTATAATGAACCTGGGGTCTATACCAGGATGCACAAGGAACACAGCTAGACAGCGCAGGACACAAGTTCATAAAGACACACGCAAACTACGTCACTGCAGTACACACGCACACTCACTATTCAAAGAAAGCCATCCATCCAAATCACACATCACGCAGAATGAGGAAACCAATGACCCACACAAATCCCACACGCAGTGGTGAGTCGAACCTGCAGCCCTGGCGGGCCAGTGAGTCTCTCTGAAGCTCTTCACCACCATCAAACAGCACTTCTAGGAAGGTAAGAATGATGGTAAATATGTAAATATCGTGGCTTGCAAAATCGCAAGTCTGACGTAGAACTTTAGAGCTCCCTGTCCAGCTTCTGCGTTTGGGCTGAGATTGGGAAAGAGGAAAAGGGTGTGAGAGTCATCTCTCATCTGGCACAGAAAGTCAGACTGACAGTGCAAAGTGGCACTTGATCTGATGACCCCATAAAGCTTACAGGGCCACAGGGTTTCTGGCACCTCATTCTGCATATACAGCTGGACAAAATAATTCAGACGATTCCCATCAATTGGCAGACCTCCACTGGCAGCCTATACCACTCTTCCCAATTGTACTCGTACTCCAAGAATTAAAATCCCAGTCCACTCCTCCAGTCCAGCAAACATTCTTGTTTTAGCCCCCCAACGTACTACAGCTTGTTCCCTGTCACAGACTGCCCTCTAATGTCCCTCAACGGTACTACATGAAACGCAGGTGCTGAGTAACAGCGGGCTGTTTGTTTATGGCATCGGATCAGACTCACTACAACCCGAATTTGAATTTATGTACACGAATCTGAATGTGTTAAACTCATCCCACATGACCGTTCTCTAAACTCATCCCACATGACCGGTGACTCATGCTATGATTGGCCAGGATTGTGCCAGGCAGGATTGGCCAGGGTTGCGCTCGATTAGATCTACGCTCGTTTGCTCTTTCTGAGTATCCTGGATGTTTCCCCTGTTTCTCTGAACTTTGAATTTCTTGACCTAAATTTTACAACCCGAACTTGAATTTTTTTAACCACGCAGGCAACATAAATTCAAGTACTGGTAATAAATTTAAATTCGGTTTCTTTATTTCAAGTTCAGGTAAAGCGTTCAAACTCAGGTTCTTGCATTCAGGTAATGAAATTCAGGTTCAGTTTAACACATTCATATTCATGTACATAAATTCAAATTCGGGTTGTAGGTAGTCTGATCTGACACCATATTTTGTTCACCCTGTTGAACATAATGCTGTACTTAAAAAAGCATGAAGTACTACAAACATGTTCTTGAAAGGGAGCCATATCCCCCCTGTCCCACTGGAACAGCAATTACAACTAGTCATACAGTCCTTGGATCAATTGGGAGTTAAGGTCCCTGCTCCAGGACCCAACAGTGACATCACTCTGCCAATCCTGGGATTTGAGCCAGTGACCTTCCAACCCCAGACACAGCACCCTAACTGGCTAAGCCACCCACCACCACTCCGAAGTACTCATGAGATGTGCTTGTTCTGTCTGTAACACCTTATATGTCCTTATTACAGTTTTTTTTTTTACAATTTTTTTCAATTGTTTACACACAATTTTGAAAAGCAGGTTTTTTTTTCCAAAATATAATCACAATTATCCAAACACC
>JAODKL010000001.1:8742160-8774160 GCA_026780765.1 Petrocephalus schoutedeni
CACGCTCTGTCAACATTTTCATCTTCTGCCTCCTTCCTCTTCTCACCTCTTCCTGATCCTGACGTCTGTCCTAACCACCGCAGCATTTTGATTTTAGATTATTTCGCTGTCCAGCTCAGTCCTCTTCGTTCATCCGATATTTCCTATTTCTTGTTTGTATTTTCGCGCTCTCGTCGTTGATTGGACCCGCAAACCGAAGCGTACAGTATCTGCGCGCTGCTGCCGAAGGTATCTAAAACGTCACCCGTAGTGTAGTGTTCATGTGAAATGTAGGACGGAGGGGACAAATGACCCAGAGCGTCTCTGACATGATTTGCATGATTGATTCATGCATCACCGGCCAAACTGGCTGGTAAGTTTTTATCAATACCCGCCAAAATGATTTTTAACCCGCATTTGGCGGGTTGGCGGGTGTTAATTTCGAACCCTGGTAATAACCCGTAACAATGAATAATAAACGACTGTACAGCTTCTTTTGCGTACTTAATGTGATGCAACAACACAGCACAAAGAGGGTGGTCCCAATTTAAAAAGGCGAGTCGAGAGATATGAAAGCGGATCCGATAAAGCGACCCCCGAGCAAAGAGAAGTAAGTAGGCTACAAGGCCGCGGACTGCGGCTTTTTATAAGCTGATGCGTATAATCACTGCAATACTATGCAGTGATTTCCCGTCGAAATTCGCCTTCAAGTCGGGGGGGTGGGGGGACTTTTTCCGAGGTCATCGAAAGATGAGTGTAAAAGTTAGCTATATATATATATATATATATATATATATATATTATACACACACTGATGTTGTTATAGGTAACGAATACTGAAACACATTTAGTAAATCGAAATTAAAACGAAACTAAAATAGCGAAACACGAAAACTCAATTAACTAAAACTTAGAATCGAATTGAAATGAAGTAAAACGAGTACAAAAGAATATTCGCGGTTTCTCTTTATAACTCCTATTTTCTTAGTTTTAAACCTACGTAAATGCTACGCATACTAGTCCTCCCTCCCGTAAATTGACATTTAACGTAGCCAATAGTACAACCCCAAATCAGAAAAAGGTTGGGACGTTATGGGAAATGCTACAATATACAGTACAGCGCCCTCCACAATTATTGGCACCCCTGGTAAAAATATGTAAAAATTTAATTTATTTTTTAATATACTGTACATCCTTTCCTGCATTTCAGGCCTGCAACACATTCCAAAAAACCTAAAGCATTCACCCGTTTGTAATGTTGCCATTCCTTCTCACAGCACTTAAAGGACATTTTTACACTGAGGACACCAAGTGACGAAGCGTTTCAGGTGTAATTTTATCCCATTCTTCCTGCAAACACGCCTTGTGCGCAGGTGTGCACAGGGTCATCTTTATCACATTTTCCGTTTCAAAATTCTCCACACATTCTCTGTTGCGGACAGGTCAGGACTGCAGGTAGGCCAGTCCAGTACCCATGTTGATTTTTCTGCAACCATGCCTATGTAATGCACGCAGAATGCGGCTCTGCATTGTCTTTTTGAAAAATGCATGGACGTCCCTGGAAAAGATGCCGTCTTGGTGTTGCTCTAAAATCTCAATGTACTCTTGTGCATTAATAGTACCACCACAGAAGTATAAATTTTCTTTGCCAAGGGCACTGGCACAACACCAGGCCATGGCAGTGTGGAAGGGAAATTCCAATAGGGCCGGGGAATTGGGCATAGTGGGATTGCTGTTAATGTCTTAGGCCTTAGGCAAAGAAGAATGTGTATGTTTATGTTATGTGCTGACCCTGAGACTGCTTGTTTGCCTGTTTGTGAAGATAATCAGAGCCTTCTCTTCTGTGTTGAGGGAACAAGACGCTTTACATTGACTGCTCAGTGTCGCAGAGTAAGATAACGGGAGAGAAGTCAGAAATATCGAATAGAGAACACGCATATGTTTGTGTGCAGTCTTATGCGTTTGCTTTGTCTAACCTGATTTGATTAATTGAATGGGATAGATTAAATGGAAATACGTAAATGCAACTGATGGCGACTAGCTGTCTGTCCCTGGGCCTGTCCCTGGGCCCGGAGGACCACAGAGGTGTATGAGGTCACCACCTCTGAGGCCATCACACTTTGCATTTTAGCCAATAGGATAGAAGATTCCCCATTGGGGGGGTTTACAAAAAGGTATAAGAATGTAGTTTTTTCCTCTGTTTGGGGGTTTGCTTCTGTCTCTTTGCTGTTAACTCCGGGCGCGCCCTGCTTTAATAAAGAAATTTTATCTTACGCAAGTCGTGTCAGGTAAATTTGCTTCAAACTCGGTGCTAATCAGAACTTAGACAAAAAATAGCAAGCAAGCTTTTTTACTTCCACAACAGACTCTGGCTTTTCGGACTGATAAAAGTCAGCGCTGAAATTCCTTCAGCTTCCTTGAATCGTTTAATGATATTATGCACTGTAGTGGGAGAAATATGCAAATCCCATCCAATATTTATTCAAGGAACATGTTTTTTAAACATTTCAATGACACAATTTGTCAACAAACTGGAGATCCTCTGCCCATTTTTGCTCCTCAAAGACTCAGCCTTTCATGGATACAATATCTGTACCAAATCATGATTACAATCACCTGTTTGAATTCACATCATAATTTAATTTTTTTTTATTTAAATGTTTCAGATGAGACAATTAGACTAAGGCTATGTCCAAATTCAGTGGCTGCACCCTTTCAAGGTCATATTCAAAGAATGGATGTGTCACAGCAATGCCATAAGGGTGTCCTTTTTTGAAGGCTCCGTCAAATACTGTCTAGAAATGCGTCCCTTTTTTCCCGCTCCGTGAAGAATGCACCTGATAGATCTTCCTATGTCCATCTTCTGAAGGACGTGATCCTCAGAGCTGTCTGAAGTCTTATCAGTCAAGTCCCAAGTCATAAGTTACAATTCCTAAAAAAGTTTGAATACAGTATACTGCTACTTGTTCCCACCACTGCAATATGGAACCATTTTTGGAGTGCATTTGTATGGGGTCCCCTTCTGGCCGTAAATTAAAAATTAAAATTAAACTAAATTATTAAGCTCTGTAAAAATATAAGCTAAAATAAAAATGGGCAGAATTTATTAGACTATCGTAAAAAGGAAACACTCGGGAAGAAAATATTAACATAACATAATTTAAAGGAAGTGAATCTAAATTTACCTTGATATGTAAACAGCCAAAGCTCGACATTGTATCACAGTTAGCTCTCTGGAAGTTACACATGCATCAGTTATGGTTAATATTTAAACCCCTGAGCTCACACACAGTTTTGTGGACTTCAGACTCCGAGCAGCGCGTCCCTCCTCACTGCTGTGTTGTGGACACTCAGCTCGCCGCGGTAACTATACCTGGAGACCTCCTATAATGGCTAAGTCATACCTAATCTGGGGCTTTCCTCATACGTACCCCTATTACGCAGGTGACAGACCATGTTCAGAGTTGAGCCGTGCCCCCTGCTCTCCGTGCAGCCCTCCAGGGGTCTGTGGGATGAGAAGTTCTACATCACCGTGCAGAAGTTACCTCCAGGACAGGAGGTGACCCTGCACAGCCTGCTCCGCTCAGAAGATGGGCACTTCTGGGAGGCCTTTGGCCACTACGTCAGCAATGCCACTGGAGCAGTCCGAGGTTTTATACCTCATGCTTTCTTTAAAGATTGACTGTTCCTTATGACTTTTACTGTGATTCGGAGCTGCTTCTCTTTACATGCATGGCAAATGTGATTTTTTTTTTTATTGTTAGCATTTTTGTTAAATTTACTGTTATGTGGTTAACTATTTCCTAAACAGATACAGAGATACTTGTGAGTTTCAGAGTGAGTTGTGGTGTTTCTCTGGTCCCTCTCAGTTGCGGAGGATGCCAGCGTGGGAGGCTCATACAGAGGTGTGGAGCCCATGGGCTTATTGTGGGGCCTGAGCCCCATACCAGGGAGCAAACCCGGTCTCAGGTGAGCAGCCGCACACGTGATACCGACCGGGAAGAACATCGCTTCACTGATTTGCTGAGTCATTTCTTCTCTGAGATGGACCCTCGTGCTTCCAGGCTGCGGAAGAAGGACGTCTGCATCCCGAGTGTGGTCCACATTTCCGTGTTCAACGGTCACGTCGTCCAAGGTTTCAAAGAGAGGAAGGCCCTGGCCTCAGTCGATGCTGAGCGCTGGTACCTGGCCCCTGGCGTCCAGAGGATCGAGGTCAGCGAGCAGGGCCTCACTGCGACCCTGTTTTTACCAGCTGGTAACTATAATTCAGGAGATACTTCTGCGAGGTTTCGGTGTGCGAGCCAAACATCGGGAATTCATGCCCAGAGGGGTCACCCTGGTTGTTCTCTTTCAGGTTCTGGGCCCTTCCCTGGCATCCTGGACCTGTGGGGAGGGGGAGGCGGTCTGGTGGAATACCGATCAGCCCTTTTGGCGGCTCATGGTTACGCCGCACTGGCACTGCAGTACCTGTCCCAGAAGGAGATGCCGCGCCTGGGCACTGAGTACTTTGAGGTACACTTTCACTTTAAATACCCGATTTTCTCTAATAACTTCAGAGAGGGAAATCCAAACACCTAAATTGGTCTGTTAAATAAGGCTGTCTAAGGATGTCTATTGCATGTGGTTGCAGAGTAACAATCCAGCAGAACTATTCTGTTAGAGAGGAGTACGTTTACTGGTACAGTTGCCCAGTTACAGCTCTCAGTGCAAAAAGCTGTGGCTTATCTTTCTGCTATGGAGGTGCGTGTTTCATATGATTGTAAATCCATGACTTTTGCCCAGGGCTAAGGTTTCTACTGTCATCTCGCTTGAAGGCCCATTAAAACCCGATTAAATGTGCAGCAGGAGTAGAGGACAGGAACTGAACTGTCGAGGATTCTCGCACCTCCAGCAGGCCGTGCCTGAACACGCACACCAAACATGGCATGTGAGACGTTAAGGGCTGCTGGGCCATCCCTGCCCCTAATGCTGTCCTTCTCACACTGCTGCCCCGCAGGCCGCGTTTACCTTCCTGCAGAACCACCCCCGGGTGTGTGGGGACAGGGTGGCACTCTTTGGGCTCTCCTTTGGCTCCTCCGTGTCTCTGGGGCTGGCTGCCTACTCCACGGTGATCCAGGTCAGGGAGCCTCCCCCCACAGACGTGCTGTCACACGTGTGATGCCAGCAGCCATTTGGTGAGACCTGTGCTTTCTGTGACCGTCTCCCAGCCCAGGTGCCTGGTCGCTGTCAGTGGCAGCCACGTCCAGCCTGTTAGAGGGTCCCTGGCCGACATCTTTCTAGCGTTTGAAAAGTGAGTCTGGTGGTGGGAGAGGTACGCAGGCAGTTATGTGAGCTATTCCCCAGCCCTCGGGGAGGTGGTGAGCCTTAATCACAGGATGAGCTCTGTGGCATCTTGGAATCTGTCAAAGTTTCAGTCTTCATTTATACTTCAAAAATTCCTGAGGAGGCCGGGGAGAGGGGCACCCTCTAAAAACCGGAGCCATGTCTATCGTTTGCGTTCTGATTTTTCTTCCACAAAGAAATGTCCACAAGATCCAGCACGACGAGGAGCAACGAGTGATATGGCGCAACCTCCTGCTGCCCATCCCAGCCGACCCCAGCCAGAAAGTTGAGGTGAGTCTGAGCTCCTCTCCAGTGGCCTCCTCTCCTCGGGTGTTGAGGGATGTATACAGTCTGGTTAGGCAAATTGGTGTTTGAAAGCTGATCTTTTTGTGTTTTGGTGTCATTAATGTCATAAGAAATACTTCACACTGGTCATTTATGCCTTCCTTCTAACCATCTAATATATTAACATCAGATGGAACGGATTCAGTGTCCTGTGCTGTTCATCGTGGGAGAAGATGATCAGAACTGGCCAGCGTCCGAATCTGCAGAGGATGTGAGCGTCCGCACCTCCCCCGGCTGCAGCAGCACTCGCAGGGCATCATGCTGACCTCTGACCTCTGACCTCTTTGCGCTCAGATGGAGAGAATGATGGAGGAAGCTGGGAAGAGCCATTTGTTCACCAAGCTCTCCTACCCCGGGGCGGGCCACCTGATCGAGCCACCCTACGGCCCCCACATACGGGCGAGCACCCACATCACTTTGTCAGCCAAAGGTGCGGAAACAGACCCCACCCCAGCCGCTGGGCGAGGGGCAGAGTATAGTTTTGAGTGTTTCAATAAAGGACAGGATCTTGGGGAAATGATGAGGGTGAAGATACATTAGGTCACTTTATCCCTACAGTTGTGGTGTATTTTTAAATCTGGCATTTCAATCTCTGTAGGATTTGCTCAGTTACAAGTAAGTAGCGGGTAAAGTAAAGTAAATGGGTGGATGGCTGGATGTTGGTGGCTTACATCAGAGCTGGCTATTCCGTACTGTAACATTCCCTGTGTGTGTACACACCCCATTTCTGGTTAAGATGTGTCTGTCTGTAGAAAAGGCAGCCGGCCAGAATAAGACCATGTGCAGTACTGTCGGGGGGAGGGAGGGGCTGTCTGTGTTGCTATGTTTCCCTGGGCTGGGCTGGGATGGCTAACGCCCCCTGCTGGTGGTGTTGCAGCGGTGGCGCTGTGGGGTGGCCAGCCGAAGCCCCACTCTTACGCCCAGGAAGACTCCTGGCAGAAGACCCTGGCTTTCCTGGAGAGGCACCTGTACGGTGTGGGGGTGAGGGCAGGTCCCTGAGGCCCATGAGGTGTGGAGTGAGCTGACGGAGTAGATGGCGGAGAACAGCGTTTCTCAACACGCTTCAGCGACTGCTTCAGTACCTACAATTCAGCTTTGGCTACTCTGTGGCTCATCGGAGTTTTACTTACACAAACATTTTCTGAGGGCAGGATGAAAAACGTTCAGACAGATAACCAGATTGCAGAGAAGGCAGGTCCAAGTAACTAGAGGAGGCGGGACTAAGACACCAGATTGGTTGGCCTGACATCTGAGACAAGATCTGATTGGCTATCTCTCTGAACCAATAATTTTTCGTTCTGCCTTCAGAACATGTTTGTGTAAGTAAAATTCCCATGCTCTGTGGAGTCATTCTTAAGTATGACTGAATATATGACTGAACTGAATGTAATAAAGGTTCCTCTGGCGATTATAAAGACGACAGTCATATTTCATTATTCATATGCCTCACAGTCACTGCTTGATAATCAGAACACGGTGATAGAGCAATTATTAAAATGTCATTAAAGTCTGAATTATCTATTGTCCCGTGTTTATTTTTATGTGTAGCTTATAAAGTATATGCGACGAATAATTAAGCAGGCAGGTGGCTTTTGAGCTGCGATGATAGCTTTCGAGTTCTCACAATAAACCTGTATCTGATGGCTAATACAGCTTGTTTGTTTTAGAAGGTTGGTGAGCATTCTGGCAGATTGTGGGCCTAGGAGGTTTTTCAGAGCCTGTTGAGAGTCACCATTGCATGTGAGACAGCACTCTGCACCTTTACCATGCAAAGTGTCAGTACTGACCCTTTCTCACTTTTCCCCTTAATAATAATAATAGTAAGTTTTATTTATATAGCGCCTTTCATACACTCAAGGACACTGGAAAAGTACATTTAACAAGGGAGCGCAAGTAACATACCAGACGAGTGTTTTTAACTGGAGCTTGAAATGGATAATAGATTTTTCCTTCCAGAGACTGAGAGGAAGAGCATTCCAATTTTTAGGGGCTGTTATACTAAATGCTCTGCCACCCATTGTTGATAACCTGTGCTTAAGTACAGTGAGTAAGTCAGCAGCAGATGATCATAATGCAGGTGTAGGAGTGTAAGGACAGAGCAGCTCAGACAGGTAATGAGGGGCTAAACCGTGGAGGGTTTTGATGGTGATGAGGATCGTTTCAGTATAACCGATGGTATCCATTTGCGCCTGAGCCTCTCCAGGTGATGCTGCCACTCTCAACTCTCCTGGCCGCATGGAGCGGCTGTGCTGTCCCATGTGAGAGATGTTCATAAATCACACTGGGAGAAACCAAATCCCCTATTCCAGCACACGCCCCCGGGGGGAACATTTCTCCGGTTTTCTTAAAAAGGCCCAGGTGTGTCTTTACATGCCAAAGCGCTCGGTGTCATTAAAGCTCAAACTGCAGCACTGCAAGGTCTGCATTTCATCCCCAAGATTCCCCAAGCTCTGCTCTGCTCCTCCATGCTCTGTGATTCTACAACATTGCAAGGTATTTTTCAGCTGGTTACACCTGAGAAATATGAGACTGTAATTTTACCGTTAGTGTTTTTCTGTTCAGCTTCCTAGACTTGTAATTTGCAAAGCGACTGCACTTCTGTTGCTTGTGTGGGGTCATTCAGAGATAAATTACACCTGTGACTCAACATCGAATCTCCCCTTGGCATTGCTAGAGTATATCTACCTGATCTGTGTATCTGTCTAATGAATGAGATAGTGGTGAGGTGAGGCTGGCTGCCTGCTCGCGGTTTGCTGAATTCCCCAAACGTGTGAAGACCAGCCTTCCTAAGCTAACATCATTGCTGCTGTCTAACGGATTGTGCTCCTTTGAGATCTCGGTTATTGGCTCTAATGTATGTAAAAAGTGATATTTCATTTTTAGAATTAGATCATTGCATCGTGTCTAATTTCAGCCCTAATCTCCCCAACAGGAGGCAATTGTGTTTTTGTTGAACTTGCTTTCTACAAGATTGTATTCCCCCAGTTTCCACAAACGTAAACAGGGAATGATGTTTAGTGCTGCACTTTGTCTGGTCTGCAGCAGAGATGCAGTAGTCAGGTTACAGCAGCTACCGCTGGATATTTTGCTGAATGGGAGCTGCATGTGGAAACAGGTTCGAGCCTCACTGCACCACGGTGCTCTTCCTCCAGTGAATGGCAGGTTCAGGCATCTCGACAGGATCATGTAGCATTAAGCGACTGAACACGTGACGGAATGCTTTAGTGTTAAGTGAGTGAACACTTGCCAAGATGCCGTAGTGTTAAGTGCGTGAACGTATGACAAGAAGCGTTAGCATTAAGCAGCTGAACGCATGACAGGACACCTTAGCATTAAGCGACTGAGCACGTAACAGGATACCTAAGCGTTAAACAACTGAACATCCGGTAGGATGCCTTAGCGTTAAGCTGCTGAACATGTGACGGGATCCTTTAGCATTAAGTGACTGAACACGTGACAGGTTCCTGGGACTGTTGAACTCTGGACACATATCTGTATCCCTCAGCAAGATATCTGGATGCTGATGAAGGATAGCAGCCTGACATCATTTTGACAGAGTAAGAGTACCGCATTCACCCCCGTGGGGAAATTGTCTTTCTGCATGTCCTATCATGCTCTCCATGAGACTCACAGACAGGTGAGAGCAAGCTTGGGGGTCACAGTGCTGAGTCAGCCAGTGTCTAGTTGGGGGTTAAGGGTCTTGCTCAAGGGCCCATCCCAGGATTCGAGTCCTAACCCGCTGAGCCGGCCACAGAGCGATGACCATCTCTCTCATGCGGCCGACCCGGTGAGGTGCCCTGACACTCCAAGGTGTAGAGGGAGATCTCTCACCTCCAGCCGCCCCGAAATGCTGCTCTCAGTGCATCTGTGCCATGCCCCGCGCCCTGAATCACCCTGGGCCTTGCTGACCACTTCGCCCTCCTGTCTCCCCGCAGTCATGCCTGTGCTGACGCACCTGCACCGCCCTCTCCTCCATCTCCTGGGTAAGCCGTCCTCGCTGTGACAGGCAGGGTGAGGGATGGAGGCCTCTCTTTCTCACACTGACGCGTGCCTGCTTCTTGCCTACATGTAGGGCACCTTGGCTCAGGCTTTGCTTTTGCTTTAGTACATGTTTTTGTCGTATTTCCTCTCCTCTTGCTCATCTGCTTGGAAGGGTCTTCCTGGACGAGCCAGTTGCTTTACTATTTTATACCCCACTATACTGACAATGTGCTGAGGACCTGCCGGTCCTGTGGAGGGTCTGTCAGCATCTGAAAGCCCTCAGCCACAGGAAAGCAGGCTCTTTGTGTTGCTACAACCTTAATTTCTGAAGCCCCATGGTTACATTTCTAATTTCATTTCATTACAATTATATTATGCTCTGGTTTATGCTCGTGGCTTAAGAATGGACTAAAACCCTGTATGATTCCCAGGCTTAGGGTCAGAGGTCGTGGCCGGTCATGTGATGTGGTCAGATGATGTCACTCTCCTGCTGCCTTCCCCCAGTGCTGGTGGTGTCACTCCATGCCCAGGATGACTGCTCTGCCAGTCCCTGTCACCCCCAGCTTGGCGACCTCATGGTGGGCAGGAGCAGGCAGCTGTCAGCCTCGTCCACATGCGGCTTGAAGGGACCCCAGAACTACTGCATCATCGGCTATCTGGAGGTGAGGCTTCATCACATCAGAAACCCCTGCTGAGCCGCGATGAAGGTCTGACCAATGGAGAAACATGATCTTCCTGTTATTACTCATCTTCAACTCCGGATAGATTAAAAAGCATAACACCCACCCAATGACCCCCCAGAGCACTGAGAAATTGTGCTCCCCAGGAATTCTGGACATTACAGCAAGAATGTTGGAATCTCAGAGCCACCCGGAGCCATCAGACACCCCAAAGTGATCCTGCGTTAAGGAGGAAGAGGCGTGTATGGACATGAGGCCCAGGCCCATGTGCTGAGGCCTGGGGGCCAGGGCTGCACTCCCAGCCATGGGACTCCTCACCGCACCGTCCCGTCATGACGTGATGCATGTGATGCGACGCACCGCTGGTTGCTGGGCATGATTTGGTTTCTGTGGAATAAAAACAATTGTTTGCACAGCTGACGATAGCAAACCACAGAAATATTTCTGCTATTATATATTTTTATGGCCGTCTTTACTCTCCCTTACAAGCTAAACAAAAGTTTTTTTTCTATCAGTACCAGTACAGTATCAGTATATGGTATCACTTTACAATAAGACTGTCCTTATAAAATGTTTACGAATGGATTCATATCAGCTTATTTATTAGATTGACACACTGTGAAAATCATCAATAGACAATTATGAACAAGTTATGATGGTTATTTTTTTATTAACGAGTTACTTCCATTTATAAGTGACAGAAGGGAGCATTATTTTAAAGTGGTTCCTGCTTCAGTAACAGGAGGAGCAGTGTATGGGTGCCTCTCACTGGGGCCTGTGACTGGAAGGTCAATAGTTCAAATCACAACTTTCACATCTCCAGCTTCAAGCCCCTTAAGCCCCAAAAATGCTCCAGGAGTGTTGGATGGATAGGTAACCCTGCACTCAGGCCCCAGCTTTGCTCTCACCTCTATATATTTGTGTGTGTGTGTTTGTCTTTAAGAAATGATGGGAAATGTGACATGTTCCTGTACAAATTAAAAATTAGTTCTCTTTCATTTGAAATGTGCTGTATTCTGCCCTAAATTCAATGTTCACATTCATTAAGTTCTTTTCTCTGTCCGTTGACATCCCACACTTAGGATGAACGGAAGTGTTTCACCTGCGACTCCAGGCATCCGTATAATAACTTTAATAACCGGAACAGCCACCGCATCGAGAACGTGATCACGACCTTTGAACCCATGCGAAAGACAAGGTGGTGGCAGTCGGAGAACGGTAATGGTCAACCACAGGGAGCGCTTCACATCTTTGGTTGGGGAATTGTGGCCATTTCCTCCTGACATCCCGAGCATCTCTCTGTGGCTTTGCAGGTGTGGATCACGTCAGCATCCAGCTAGATTTAGAGACTCTCTTCCAATTCAGTCACCTGGTCCTCACCTTTAAGGTAGGCCTCCAGGTTTGCTTCTGGGTGGGTCAAACACTCTACCCTATTGTGTGACATCACTTCCTGTTTCCACTGATAGAGCTTCCGACCTGCTGCCATGCTGGTAGAAAGGTCAAAGGACAAAGGGACAACATGGAAAGTGTTCCGTTACTTCGCACAGGACTGCGTGTCCTCGTTCCCTGGCATCCCAACAGGAACAGCAAAGACTGTGGGCGATGTCATCTGTGACAGCCGGTACTCGGGAACGGAGCCCTCCACAGGAGGAGAGGTATGCCTTCACTTAGTGACACAGTGTGGTTTCAGTGAGGAAAGTGAGGATTCACAGGAACGATGCTTACATTGACTGGAAATGACATCTCAGCTGTGACTGTCTCATAGGTGGTGTTAAAAGCCCTGGACCCGAGCTTCCAGATAAACGACCCGCATGCACCCCACATACAAGGTTAGTATAATTCATCTAACCGATGCGTTGTTATAGATACATGCTCTGAGACATCTACACCTATTTTACTTTCTTGATAATCAGCATCATTGATGTGTCATTCATATCTCAATACTGTCTCATCAGTGATTCATCTGTGACTCATCACTGTCTCATCAGTGACTCATCACTATCCCAAAACAGCCTCATTGGTGACTCAACACTGTCTGATCACTATCTCATCACTGTCTCATCGGTGTTTCATCACTGTCTCATCAATGACTCATCACCATCTCAGTCAGTCTCATCACTGTCTCATCACTGTTTAATCAGTGTCTGTTCAGTGTCTCGTTACAGTTTCACCTGTGACTCATCACTATCCCTTATTTGTCCCATTTGTGACTCATTAGTGTCCTATCAATCTCAGTCAGTCTCATCAATGACTCATCATTGTCTCATCAGTGACTCACCACTATCTCTACACTATCTTAGTTTTGTCACTGTCTCATCAGCATCTCTTCACTGTCTCATCACTGGCTCATCAGTGACTCATCACTTTCCCAGTCAATCGCTTCACTGTCTAATCAGTGTCTCTTCACTGTCTCACCGGTAACTCATCACTGTCTCAGGTGCCTAACTGGTGTCCCCTCACCCATTGCTCCTCCACAGAGCTCATTACCATGACGAATCTTCGGGTGAACTTCACGCGCCTCCTCACACTTGGTGACACGTTGCTGAGTCGACGCAGGAGAAACCCCCAGGACAAGTACTACTATGGGCTGTATGAGATGGTGGTGCGGGGCAGCTGCTTCTGCAATGGACATGCCGGGGAATGCATGCCAGTGCACAGCAGCCGCGGGGACACCTTCCAAGAGGCTGGCATGGTAGGAATGAGCTTTTTGCTGAAGCCTGGGTAAGGCTAGAGTTAGTAAGTGAATAGTGAGGCACAGATGCCAACTGTGAAACATCAGCAACATTTGTATTTTTCTGGATATATAAAACGACGGGGAATGGTGATGGACAGTGGTACGGACAGCTCTCTGTTCACTGTCACTGCTGCTAAGGCACCCTCATTGTGGATGTTTGCGACGCCTCTTTCAGGTCCATGGACGCTGTGTCTGCAAGCACAACACGGCAGGAGACAACTGTGAGCGCTGCCAGGACTTTTACAATGACACCCCCTGGAGGCCGTCTGACCCCCATGCCTGCAGAAGTAAGAATTTCCCATCGTGCATTGCAGTCAAACAAACTGTGGTGTCAGTGCTGTGGCGCGCTCATGCAGATCCCTGGTACTGAATCCTCCTTGTATGCTTGTGACAGATGATGCTGGCTTTGTGTAACAGTGTAATTAGTAATACAGTGATCTCTTCCTGTACTGGCAGAATGTAACTGCAGTGGACATTCGGAAAGGTGTCACTTTGATGTGGGGCAGTACCTGGCCAGCAGAGGGCTCAGCGGGGGCGTCTGTGATGACTGCCGGAATAATCGAGCTGGCATCCACTGCGAGCTGTGCAGGCCCTTTTATTACCAGCACCCGCAGCGACCCCATGACCACCCTGACGCGTGCATCCGTGAGTCATGCCTGAGGTCGCACAGTATCGGGGGTGCCTCACAGGGCTCAGTGTCCAGCCTCAAGGTCTCGGATGTGACCTCCATCTTCTGTCCCTAGCCTGCGACTGTGAGGCCGCCGGGTCACTGGACGGCGGGCAGTGTGACCCCCACACCGGCCGATGTGTCTGCAAGGCGCATGTGGAGGGGGACAGATGCGACAGGTGTAAATATGGCTTCTACGGGCTCAGTCAGGATGACCCAGAAGGATGTCGGAGTAAGGCCTCTGTGTCTTTTAAGCGAAGTCACTGCTTCACGCTGAATGTTTTTAAAATTGCCCACTAACGCACATCCCTTGGATCCCCGCAGTCTGCATGTGTGACCGCTTGGGCAGCTTGCTGACCCCTGACCCCTGCCACCCTGTGACGGGCCATTGCCAGTGCCATCCCTTCGCCACGGGGCCCCTGTGTGACCGCTGCCTGGTAAGAGCCATTTCCATGACAATAACAGGGATATGGTCACGTGGTCCGGTGCTCCCATGTGACACGCATGTGTCTGCAGCCAGGTTACTGGGGTCTGGGAAATACCGTGTACGCCTGCTCTCCATGCGACTGTGACATTGGCGGGGCACTGCTTGCCGCGTAAGTTTCTGGAAGCTTCTCTCTCTGCAGCATCACATACCTGAGTAGAAAAGCCTAAATTTAAAAATCTATACCATAACAATATAAGGCAAGGGTTATTCCTATAATAACTTGCTCGTTTACTTGCCATCCCGGCCCCCAGGTGCAGCCCCGTGGATGGGCAGTGTCAGTGTCGCCCCAACATGGTGGGTCACAGGTGCAAGGACCCTGCGCCCGGCCACTTCCTGCCTCCTTTGGATGTCTACCTGTATGAGGCGGAGGGCGCCCCCCAGCAGCCGAGCGCATTAAGCGAGGTAGTTTACTCTGTGTGCTCCAGGACCTCTATGAGAGATCTGCTAGGTGTGACCTCGGCCAAGTGAGGAAGCCAGCTGAGCTATAATCAAGGAGATGAGACATGGAGAAAGAAAGAATCATAATCTCCATCCTCAAAAACATTTTCACTACTTGTAATTTTTGTTTGCGAGATGTTGTGGAGATGTAGGAACTCTGCTTGAGATGGAGACGTTAGGTGGGGTTTCCCCATGTCCAGGGCTAACCCTTTCCAGCTTTCTTACCCCGTATCACTCCCCTGAGCTCTCTGACCCGGTTGCCTGTCCTGGTCCCCTGTCACAGTCCACCAGCCTGCCAACTTGTGAGAAGTACTTCACAGACCAAGGCTATGACTTCACGTTCAGCAATGGGAGGTTCATCCTAAAAGAGAAGACCAGGCAGAAAAGACAAGAGCAGGTACTGCCAATCTGTCTCTCCAATATAGTCTAGCAATAGTACAGAGGTTTAAATCGCTGTGTTTCCCGCAACCCCAATACCATGCTATCACCAGAACATTCCTGGGGAGCCAGGCTTGCAGCAGCAGATCACACCCCATGAGCACATGGTGGACCGGCTCGGCACCTGGACGGGACAGGGGTTTGTCCACGTGCAGGATGGCAGTGAACTCAGGTTCACCTTGGACAACCTGCCCGCGTCTCTTCACTACTACCTGGTGATCCGCTACGAGACTGAGGTAAATGCCACGGGGGGGGGCACGAGTGATTGCCAGCCATTTGTGATGCATGTAAGCCGTGCTCTCTAGTCCACAGAAGACTGGAAGGCAGGCGTGAAGATCGCTGCCTCAAAATCACCAAGCACTGGGAACTGTCCCCACCACCACATGGAGGCGACACTGAGTCTCCCTGGCTCTCAGAGGTGAGAGACCATGTATGAACATCACTGTGATGTTTTGACCTGGTGGAGGTCTCGCTGATGTCCTTGGTCACGTCGGTGTGCGTCTTACTTCCAGGGTGGCCCTCTTAGAGCAGACCCTCTGCCTGAGTGATGGTGGTGTATATCATGTAGACATCGTCTTCCAGAAGGAGACCAATCAGGCAGATTGGTCCAGCTCACACATCCTCGTTGACTCAGTGAGATTGTAGTTTCATCACCCTAACATGAAATGTTCCTTCTTATTATGATCTACTTTTATGACACTTATATACGACATTAACCCACTGAGGTGGAGCAGTGAAACTCTGCTGACTTTATTTATTGGGAAGTTAAGTCCTTTGCTGAAGCATTTATCAAAGTGACCAATTTATGGAGCTTACAAGATCTGGACACCTGCATTATTGCCTACACATACATCTGGTGTGTAACTATTGTGACCCCTGCTGGCTTTACGATAGATGGGCTTGATTCCAAAAACTGAACCCCTACGGGATACCTGCTACCAAAGCAAGTGGGACAAATTCCAGAGGTACCAGTGTGTGGAGGTTTCCTCTGTGGTGGGACCCCGGCTCCTTCCAGAGGTCTGTATGGAGCTGATTGGTAGCCTGTCAGCCCGGATCTACAATGGCGCTGTAGGTGAGCAAGAATGTTACCTACGGAGTTATGTACATAGTACTGATGACACATATTGGGGGTATATAGTATGGATGTCACGAATGTTACATAAGGGGTCATTTACACAGTATGAATGTTACATGCAGGGTATACATAGTATATATGTTATATCAGGGTTGCGTACATAGTATGGATGTCACATACAGGTTATGTCCATGATATGAATGTCACACACAGGGTTATGTCACATATCCGGTTATATGTACGGAATATAAAACATCAAATACTGGGCTGTTCGCATAAATATTATGTCCATGGTACAAATGTCATGCATGGAGTTACATACACAATTTGAATGCTCCACATGGGTGACCACTGTGCACCTGTGTCCCTGTCCTTCTCTGCATGTCCAGCTTGCGGTTGTGACCCGCTGGGCTCCTTCAGCCAGGTCTGCAGTAAGTTCGGCGGCCAATGTTCCTGCAAGCCCAATGTTACCGGGCGCTGCTGCAATTCCTGCAGCCCCCTCACGTTTGGGCTTGGCCCAGGTGGCTGCTCACGTAAGGCTCTCTCAGATTAACCCAATAATGATGGTGGCCATCTTAAAACAGCATTTATTTTGCTAAGGAACTACATTTCCCAGAGATCAATGCTCCTGTATTGCTGCTCAGCCCTCCTCCTCTCTTGTCTCACAGCATGTGATTGTGACCCACATGGGTCCCTCCAGGAGGCATGTGACCCCCTGAGTGGGCAGTGCCCATGCCGACAGGAGGTGTCAGGTCGGCGCTGCCAGCACTGCCAGCCCGGATACTTTGGTTTCCCGCACTGCCGGCCGTGTCAGTGTCACGGCTTAGCGGAAAGTTGTGACCCGGTGACGGGGACCTGCTTGGACTGCAGGGATCACGCCGCTGGACCCAGCTGTGACAAGTATGCAGCAGCGCCCCCTCTTGGAGATTCAGCTGATGGTGCGCTGTGGCCGCTTGTTGGTAACGCTGGGATGTTATGTGTGTGTCAGGTGTGAGCAGGGTTACCACGGCGAGCCAGCCTTTGGAGAGCCGTGCCGGCCGTGCCTGTGTCCCGGCGCGGTGGCCAGCGGGCGCTTCTTCGCCAGGTCCTGCAGGAGGGACCCCAACGCGCTGCACGCTGAGTGTGACTGTCACCCTGGCCACTCAGGTCAGCCCCGCCCCGCCATGGTAACAAGGATCGCTTCCGGGCCCCCCCGGATGCCTGCCCGACCCTAACCCTCTCTCACCCCAGGTCCCCATTGTGAGGCCTGCTCCCCTGGTTACTATGGCAACCTCACGACTCCAGGGGTGCGCTGCATGGCGTGTTGCTGCAATGGAAACATTGACCCACGAGACCGCAGCTCCTGCGACGAGGCCACGGGCGAGTGCCTGCACTGCCTGCACAACACGCATGGGTCACACTGTGAGAGATGTAAGCCCGGTTACTACGGCAATGCACTCGCCCAAGACTGCAAAGGTACAGGATCATGTGACCGCATGACATGGGCCTGGGTCTCATCCATGGGCTGTGACACCCTCTGATCCCCACCCTCCTGCACATACTCTCCACAGCATGCTCATGTGAGCCCCAGGGCACCAAACTTGGTCTGTGTTCCGCCCCGGGCCCCTGTCTCTGCAACCCAACGTCAGGGGAGTGTCCATGCCGGCCGGGTGTGGTGGGCCCCCGCTGTGACAGGTGTGCTGATGGGTTCTGGGACCTGGGGGGTGAAGCAGGGTGCCAGTCATGCAACTGTGACCCAGAAAACTCCATCAGCAGTCAGTGTGACAAGGTAGGCTGCAGGTCAGCCAAGCGAGCAGCAGGGCATCCTCTCAGCGATGTCACTGACCCATGTGTCCCCCACGTGTCCCCCACGTGTTCCCTAGATCACCGGTCAGTGCCGCTGTCACCCTGAGTTTGGAGGGAGGCGCTGTAATGAGTGTGCAGATAATTTCTTTGGGAATCCAGAACTGCACTGTATCCGTAAGTGTGGCCCCCGGAAGCTGGTCAATCTGATGCGATTCTCAGTTGCCATGGTGACAGTGCTGGCTGTTCTGTTCATCTTCTGCCTCCTGCTCTCCGGTCCGCAGCTTGTGACTGCAACCTGAATGGCACCGAGCGCCCGGCATGCAACCGCGACACAGGAGAGTGCATATGCCGCCATGGGGTGACGGGGACCTTCTGCAATGAGTGTGCTATGGGGCATGTGGCCTCCTTCCCGGCCTGCCCGGCCTGCCATCCCTGCTGGTCCCCGTGGGCCCAGAACGTGAAGGACCTGCAGCTAGAGGCTGAGACGCTGGCTGAGTTTGTACATAAACACGGTACCCCGGCGCTCCCAGATTATGGTCTCCGAATGGGAAAACTCCAGGATGAACTGGACAAGCTAACAAACTGGACTGGAGACTTCGAGACCATGGACATCGAGAAGGCAGAGATGCTATGCCAGCAAATCTCGTATGCTCAAAGATCTGGAGAAATTATCATGCTAAGATGTCTATCCTTTGAGTGTCCTCTCTGAGCTCACTGTAAGTATAACAGGGTAGTAGCTCTATCTCACTATTTGATTTTTCTTTTCAGGATGTTGAAAGATACCATCAAACCTAATGCAATAATAATTGACAAGACTCCCCTTCTGAACACTGACATTGATGACATCAGAAATGAACTCAACAGACAGCTGGAGATTTTGTCTAAAAAATTAAAACCAGTAAAAATGCCAAGTCGCAAAGCCGTAGAAGGTAAGAGCCCCCAGGAGGCCCAAATAAGACAGTGAGAAGGGTAAATATGGACAGGGCTACCAAAAATTCCCTACAGTCTTGTGACCCGATGAGAGCAATGTGGAGCTTACTGTATAATATTGGTCTCTCTCTGCTGACCCATCAGAGGCTTTGTGGGAAATCAGGAAGCACTATCAGGCAGTCAATGACACAGAAAAGCAATGTAAAGATGCCAAGGCCATGCTGGAGATGTCCAGGAGGAGGCGCCAGAAGGCCAGGGAGATGCTGACCAGCTGCTTGGCAAAAGACCTGGGCTCACTGGAGAGGAGGGTCAAGAATCTCAATGTGGCTGATTTTAACGAGGCTGTGAGTATGAGTCCTACTGGTCAACATGATATGTGTGATTCAGGCAGAAAATGTGCTGTCTGTGCGATGTAAATAAAAAAAAGACTCCAAAAATGATCCAGATAGTCTATTTCCATCTGCCATACTGTCAGTGCAGACACATATTTCTGTGCTCAAGGGCCATGAATATTTATTTGATATGTAATAATATTTGATATGTAATTTATTTGATATTGTCTGTAAGCTATTGATCTGGAGGTCTGCTGTTTCCTCTGTCCCCCGCAGATCTGTGGGGAGCCGGGCAAGGCCGAATGCTCCCAGGCCCAGTGTGGGGGGGCCTTGTGCAAGGACACCCTGGGGGCTCGGAGGTGCGGGGGCCCTGACTGTAGGGGTATCCTGCCGCTCAGCCAGAAGGCCACGGCACTGGGAGAGCAGGCGAAAAAGCTCCTGGCCGACATGCCGGACAAGCTGACAGACTCTGAGACTCAGGTGCGTCGCAGGACCAGAGCGCCTCCCGGAGGATGAGTGTGAATAAACAATTTCCTACTTTGTCCCCAGATTAACAACACCAAGCAAAAGTCCCGCGATATCAAAGCGGAGGCAGAGGAACTGAAGATAAGAATCACTGAGAAAAAGGAGGAGCTTGAAAAGAATAAAAGTGAGACCAAACACCTGATCCAACAGGTCAAGAGCTACCTCCAAGGTGAAAATTGCTAACATTACTCACCATGCTAAATGATGTTTTGATTTGGGTTATATCATGTTAGATAATTTTGGTGTAAATTATGATAAAACAAGCCATGGTTTGGGTTGTTATGCTAATTGATGCTACGTACCCTACCTATTCATTTTGTCTGTCTATGACTGTTCTGTGGTGGTTCTGCTGACAGATGAATTGGCGAGCCCAGAAGACATTGAGAAAGTGGCCAGTGCTGTCCTGGCCATCCAGCTGCCGCTGTCTCCTGAGGAGATCCAAGACATGATCAAAAGGATCCACTCCATGGTGGCCAACAGCACCGTGGTCAGAGAGGATTTGGATCGCCTGACGAACCAAAGCCGAATTGCTAAGGAGCTGCTGGAGACTGCTGTGGATATCCAGTAAGCCTTAAGCCCACACTGAGCAGGCCTATGAACCTCCTAACAGAGGCTGTATTTCGTACCAATCAATGGTCCCAGTAACATACAAACTGGTAACACTGTAAGCACTTGCTTGTGCAGTGAAATAATATTCACTGTAATAAGAGCATTCCTGAGTAATTAATGTGGGAATGTTTTGCAGTGTCGTCTTGGGACCGGAAATTGCACTGAGATGTAAAAATGTGACACTGTTTTTCTAAGGAGCAAAACAAGACAGATTGATGTCCGTCCCACTAAACAAACATTAAAGGAGGCAGGAAAGGTACAGGACAAGGCTAAAGGGCGCTTGGATTCTGCAAGCAAGGACAGTGAATCTGCAGATGAGCAAATTCAGGAGGTCATACTCTTATTTCACTAGTTATTGTGGCGCTCCTGCACTGTACCTGACAACGTTTCACTCATTGCTTGGTTTTCCTGTGTTTTTGCCAAAAGATTGAGAAAAAGATGGATAATATTGAGAAGAATTTAGCTGAAACAAAACCCAGTGACACACTACAGCAAATCGAGGCTCTGAGGAACAAGACGGAGACGAACCGACTAGAAGCTGAGGAGGCCAAAGCTACAGCAGACACCTCCCTGGACAATGCCACGGAAGCAAAGATGGTAATGCTGCAACCAAAGAGCCCAAGAACACCATGAGCTGAAGCAAGGTCGATTTCAGCCGGGGACATCATTCCCTTTTGTTTATTTATTTGGCTGTTAGACAAACCGGCTGTGTCAACGCCGTGTATCAGAGTTCTGCTTGGCCCCGTGAGCCCGTCATGCTGTGACCGGCTACTCATTTCATTCCGCATGACAACACTTCAGTCTCGTCCTCAACAGCTCCTTGATGAGGTCAGCAACTCGTTCAAGAAGCTAGAGAAGAGTGAAAAGAAAAGGAGCACCAGTGACATGGTGACGGAGTGGCTGAGGAACATAACGACGGAAGCAGAAAACCTCAGAGAAGAAATCAAGGACAAAGCAAGTCAAGTGGAAGGTAATTCATCTGGGCGGGGTTTTCATCCACCCATCATCCACAATCACGTAGCAAGTGCAGGGTGACAGTGATCTCTGGCGATTATACCGGGAAGCACAGGCCACAAGCTGACGGACATCGGACATCCTAGGCGAGATAGCAGCCTTTACAAAGCGCAGGCAGGCACATTTTAGGAATGAAGGGTGAAAACGGAGGAATACTGGGAGGAGATACACACCACAAGAAATCTACATCCCTGTTGATGTGAATCCAGTTGTTTATTTGGCAGATTTTTTTTTTTTCAAAGAGGCATGCATGTCAGGTGGATAGTACATCATAAGCATGCAGCGGTCAAGGAGCCTGTTCAGGTACTGCTAGGTACTTCTGGGCTGCTAGGCTGGGCTTCCAGTGAGTGACCAGTAACAACTGCAAGAAGGTTGAGAGAATAACAACTGAATAAACAACCTACAGGGTTGCCAACTTTGATCAGCTGGCTGGAGTTAGAGACAAGTATGCATGTAAGAGGTTTTTTTTTTTTTACCTTATAGTCTGTATGGTTTGCAAACTACCCCAGTGCTTTTGATGTAGCTAATTACAGGTTTATAACTATAGCTTTATAACTATAATATAATAATATAGATCTGCTGTAAGATTTCTTGCATGAGGGTGAGTTGGCAACCCTAAACCTGACATCTAAAAAGCTATATAAATAAGTAGTCGAGTAAAAACCAAGAATGTGAAATACAAAAACACGTATAACGCACAACAGACAACTAGTAATAAATTCAGTTCCATTACTGACCTTAAAGTTTTAAAACTGGGTCCTGGTTTTAATTGTTTTAACAACTATGCAGCAGCATGAAGGCAGAGCGCAGCTGGACGCAGCCATTTATCCTGCGGCGTGCTGCCCGCGAAATAACGCTCCCTGTTTCCTCAAGCGTCTGTTATTTTTACGGTTTCCCTGATTTATTGTTTCCCTCCGTCAGAACTGGAAAGGAAGATCCTAGACCTTGAAGAAAGAAAAGACAAGAAGGCAGAAGAAGTTGTGGAGCTGATGAATGAAGTGGCCGGAATTAGGGAGGAGATCGCCAGAAAAGCGGCCGAATACAGCACTTGTACCTAACGGCTGCCAGTGTTGAATCTCAAAGCGTTTCACATTGTAATGCCACTAAAATACTTTGCTGATTATTAAAGATTTAATTTTGCTTTGTGTGTCTGTAATATCCTCCGATACCGTGATTCTGTACGCGAAAAAAAAAATTGGCTGGAGATAACGGTATGAATATAAGCCACCACGCGGGGGCGGTAGACAAACATGAACTGGGCAAACTTAACCCTGAACTGTTACCAAAGTTGGGATATTTCTTGTGTGATGTGGATGTATTGAGTTTAATTGTCAAAACTGGAAATTGTGCGTCCATCATTAAGGTTAAAAAACATACGAATTGTTTTGTTTTCCAAAGCATTGATAAAGCGTTGATAGAATACAATTCAGTGTAACATAATCATACTCAAAAAACAGAACCACGCATCTGAGGCTGTGAAAAATCCAGGACTATTGTGCAATATAAAAGAGTAACTGAATTCAACAATAACTATAGATTGGAGCAGCAGTTTTGCTTTGATTACGAAACGCTCCTGGGGTCCCGAATGGGGCTGGAGCGCGTGGGAGATACTGGGACGGGGGCTTGGCCGCGAGACTCTGTTGCTAACATGCAGAAATCTGCACCCTCCCACCAGTCCAGGACGGGGAGCGGGACGGACGCTGAAACTGGCGCTCTGAGCGATTAATGAACATGTTGTTCCATATTGCGGCTGTGTTATGTAAGTATGAAAAATAACGTATTACTTAAGATTATTCTGGTAGAGACTAACTTTTGTATATGTGAAGATTTTTGGTAGAAGCAGGGGACTGTTAAGAAAAGTTATGTTGGATGACTGATGTTTGTGTACGACGTTTGTTTTTAAACATCATGAACTTAAATGAAATTCTGGATGCAGAACAGAAAAAAGTCGTATTTGGGAATTCGGCATTTCCTCAATCATCAGCTATTTTATACAGCACTTATATACCGTAGACTAAATGTTGCCTCCCCGGATGCTTCTAAAAGGGTCGAATTGCGCTGTGCCGCCCTAAATGATGTTTCCGTGTTTATTTCAGTTGGTTTCCTGTCTGAGAAGAAAATGAATGCATATCATTAAATAACACTGAAACACACAAACGTTTATTAATTTAAATTTGCCAATTCTTTCAATTACCCCAGACTTCTTCTGAGATTCGCACCGTTATACTGTATAATTGAATACAATTCACTAGATCAGCAGTCTGTTCAAATTAATAAAATTGAGCCTAAACATATACCATCTCTCCTTCTTGGATACCAGGTGTCGGTCTCTGAGTATTAATTTGCATTAATAGCATTACCCTAACCCGTCCCTAACACATGCAGGTTTTGCTGCGGTTACCCGCACTCAGCTGCCTGACATGAGAGACGTGTGCACGGAGGGCAGCTGCTACCCAGCAACGGGCGACCTGCTCATCGGCCGAGCTCATCGGCTCTCAGCGACCTCCACCTGCGGACTGCAGGGCTCGGAGCGCTTCTGCATCGTCAGCCACTTGCAGGTGAGCGGGGTGCTGTGCGCAGGCAGCATCGCCCCGCCGAATCGGGCAGTCTAATCACCCGGGAAATCTCTGATCCTTTTTGTGCTCATTTCATACATGTGCATAATTTGTTGTTGTGAGAACAAACGTGAAAGACTACATTTAAGTTCCTTTTCATGAGATTTTAATAGATGTCATTTTAAATCTTTGCCAATGATTTATAGTGTCACATTTGCTGATTTATTATGTTGAATATGGCGAGGAAAACGAATTAACGGTGGCTGTTAAATGAGAAGTCTTCCTTCATGCATCACCATTCATACAACATGGGAAGGGACCACGGAGCCCTGAATGCCTGCATGTTTATTTCTCATATTGAACATGGTAGAGCCTCTTGTCTTAGTTACACTTTGTTTCAGACCCTTCATGTTAAACGTTACCATTATCCATTATCCTTCAATACCATGCAATCTCTTCAAACCCAATTGTTTTAAAAAAAAATTAATTGTTCATTCAAGTTTAGAGAGAATTGTGTGGGGTCTGCATCTCAGGTACAGAGGATGTTGGCCGGTCCTTAGCTGGCTCAGAAATGGCAAATGTGGACTGAAAGACAATTATGTTTACTTAAACATAATTACTCGAGCAGTTGTGGACATCATGCTATGGGATTTTCCTCATGAGCTGAAAGGAGGCCGGACAGTTTTCTCCTGTTATGTCTTCTGAACCCCTTGAATGTCATCTTTGTATTCTCATTATCTTTCACATTCTTTTCCCCCCCCCCCCCCCACCGCCTCCTTAGGATGAGAAAAAGTGCTTTGTGTGCGACTCCAGGGAAAAGTACGGCGAAGACACGCAACTCGCAGAAAGCCACCAAATCGAGAATGTGGTGACAGCATTTGCACCCAATCGGCTGAAGACTTGGTGGCAGGCTGAGAACGGTGAGCCCTAAGTGGGAAAGCTCCAGTATAGCTTTTCCCCTTTGACCATCTTAGTCAAAGGTGACTGTGACGCCATAATGGATGGGTTAATCGGCCTGTCGATGTTGAGGAGAGTAGATTATGGTGGCTGATTAAATAAACAGAAGAGCTCCTTCTGAGATGATCTTGGAAGGTCCCAGAGGATGGCCTTGCTTTTTCCTGTTATTATAAATTAAACACACAAGTATGGCTTTTTGTTTTGAAACTATGAAATCAGTTAAGAATAACAGAGGAAATCAGACTCCTACAAACCGGAGCTGAAGGAGAGATGGATAAAGTCATTCTGTGGGAAAAGAATGAAACCGTTGTCTCATCGGACCAGGGGCTGCCAGCACCACAGATGGGCCTGGGAATCTGGAGGCCCCAGTCCGATTGACAGAGTTTTGGGAGTTACAGACCACTCCTATAACAGCCATGCAAGATTTTTCACTAACATGTGACTTACGTGCTGGTCAACCAGCCTCATCCTACACAACCAGGGGAAGTTATGGCTTCCTGAAAGGCTCAGTTCCCCAGCTGTCTAGTGGTCATACAGATTGCACCAGACCCCGTTTATGTTACCTGAGATAAATAGATCCTACAAAACAGCTAGGTTTTCTAAAGAAGGGTTAGTAGAAAACTGCCTTCTTCTGAAGCAGACATGAGGTGGCCACTATGGACTCATTAAGTAGTGCAGCTGTGTGTGGAACTAATGCTTAAGACTTTTTTTGGCTGGTTCCACAGGAAGTCAGCACTGATATTGTGACTGTCCTGCAGATCCGGCTTGTGTTTAACTTGGCAGCACTAACTCCACTCACACAGATGTTTCTGTTTGCGCTTCCTTGTCCCCATAGGGCTGGAGAACGTTACCATTCAACTGGACCTAGAGGCTGAGTTCCATTTCACCCACCTCATCATGACCTTCAAGGTGATCCAGAATCCAAGAATCAGTCACAATTTACTGAACAGAATCTCCTGTTTTGTAATGGTGGGAGAGTAGAGATTTTGGTATCTGCAGTGGGTGGGATGATAATGTGCTCTCCATCAATGTCAGCTACTTGACACTGGTCACTTCATTTGTTCCTGTTAGCTTGCATCACTATACTGTGGGTCTCAAAGGCCTGTTTCTCCCATGGCTATTTCAAGGCTCATAACTTTCTATGTTTTATCATGTTTAACATTATACTCATGTTGGTCATTTACACAATAGGGTATTGCAACATTGACTGTATGAGTGCTTTTTTCTGTAGACTTTCCGACCTGCTGCCATGGTAATCGAGAGGTCTGCAGACTTTGGGAAAACCTGGAAAGTATACCGCTATTTTGCGTACGACTGCGAGTTGTCCTTTCCCGCCATTTCCCGTGGCCCCATGAAGGAGGTGGATGAAATCATCTGTGACTCACGTTACTCGGACATAGAGCCCTCAACAGAGGGAGAGGTATTTCCTGAAGCTTGATGGTCCGAGTGCTTCGGGCTAACCCATAAAAAGTTTCTTAGTTGTAGCAGACATACTGCTGGTTTCTTTACCCAAACTTGTCTCTAATATTCTTTAAAGGTTATCTTTCGTGTTCTGGATCCTGCATTTGAAATCGAAAATCCGTACAGCAGTAGGATCCAAAGTAAGTGACCTTGGGCCACCAATTTGTATATAGGTACCCTGGCACCACCTCAGCAGCACTCTGCTAAAGATTATGAGCTCCATTTAGTTTGAGTCCATGTTTCCGTCCTCTGGTAGCTCACACGGAATTCCACACAGGAAATGGCCTTCGTAAGACCTCTGCGCCACAGAGGTCCGTCTATACAGTGAGTGGCTATTCACAGGCCTTTTATGTTAGTAAACAGGCCACAAGGGAAATATGTGATGAATATGCAGTGGAGGCCTGGGAATGCAGTACCTCTCACTGCTCAAAGGCAGACTCTTTGGGCTGAACTGAAAGTTGCTGTGGAGATACTGATAGCACATTTTTGCACATCTGCAAACTCATCAAGTCTCCAGTTACACTGTAAATGTTGCATTGATCTTCCTGCCCCACCCCTACCTCCTGAAATTTGTACCCAGATCTGCTGAAAATCACTAACCTACGGATCAGATTAGTCAAGCTGCACACCCTGGGGGACAACCTTCTGGACTCGCGGATGGAGATAAGGGAGAAGTACTACTACGCCTTATACGACATGGTGGTCCGGGGAAACTGCTTCTGTTATGGACATGCGTCACAGTGTGCTCCCATCACTGAGTCGGAGGTGGACATGGAGGGTATGGTGAGTGAACCACATGTGTGTGCAGTCACTCCCATGTAGAACCAGGACTAACTTGCTTCATTCAATTTCAGAATCTGCACCTTCATGTTTATGTTGCCTGTCCAAACAGAAATTATGTAAATCTGAGACAAGAGCAGTTAGCCAAACACTTATCCTTTAACCCCTATCCCGTGTTTGGGGTCAATCTGTCCCCAGAGCATCATTAAACGGTAGGCAAATTTCACATGGGGAAAGTATCACAGGAAAAGGGTTAAACCATTTGCAGGCATTTTTATTACCCATCACTCTATAACATCGGCCACAGACTTGGTGATAGAGTTATATAAGAAGTATTGTGAATGCAGTCCAATGGTATATATCCGGTTGAGCTGTCCACACAGTATGCTTTAAAATAGCATCGTTCTATCACAAAACAATGAATGGAATCTCATGTGAAGCAATGGGAACATGAGTAATGAGCTGCAGGCAAACTGCTGGACCCTAAGTATTTACAGCTGTTATGGTGAAACTGGAATCTCTTTGTTAGTTTTAAGTGTGGCCACTGTTCCCTCAAACCAGTTAACCAGTTTAGTCCCCGACTCGCCGACTTGCCTCTGTGCCTTGAGCTTCACGTAGTCCTGTGTGTGCACATTCAGGTTCATGGACACTGCGTGTGCAAGCACAATACCATAGGTCTGAACTGCGAGAGGTGCCAGGACTTCTACCAAGACCTCCCATGGAGGCCTGCCGAGGGATACAACATCAATGCATGTAAAAGTACGTCTGCCTTGGGTCATGGCTGTGCACTGTGCTGACCGCGCATCCTGGGGAGGGGCAGTGAGCAAGAAAACAAAGCTGACAGTGCATTGGTTCATTTCACGATGTGTACAGTATCTGTCTAAATAACCTTGAGGCATGAAGTAGCTGGATCAAATGGCTACACTAGAAGACTGTTTGACTACACCCCCAATTTTGTCTTGAACTGGAGCAGTGCTGAACCACCCTTTAAGTTATTAAATACAGGTGTCTTTGTGGTGTGCCATATCTGCACAGAGTGTGACCAGTTCTGCTTCCTGATTGACTGGTTTGCAAAAGTTCCGTCATTTGCCTGACCTGCCCCCTCTCTTCTACAGGGTGTAACTGTAACCAGCACTCAGGGGCATGCCACTTTGACATGGCAGTGTACATGTTCACGGGCAATGTGAGTGGTGGCGTGTGTGATGACTGCCAGCACAATACCATGGGCCGTAACTGTGAGCAGTGCAAGCCTTTCTACTTCATGAACCCCGAGAGAGACATCCGTGACCCCCTTGTTTGCCAGCGTACGTCTCCTTCACAGCCGCCATGCGAACTGGCTCCAGTCACCTTGAGCTTCAGACTAGACGCAACTAAAGAGCTCCGCGGCCACATTCAGGGCTGAGCCTTTAGTCTCGCACTACCGCGCCCACATTGTCTGCCTTTCTCCTGCATTTACTGCACATGACCTTCTGTGCTTGTGTGTCTGTCTGTCAGCCTGCAGTTGCGACCCCATGGGTTCCATGCACGGCGGCATGTGCGACAGGATGACAGACGTCCCGGCTGGCCTGATCGCAGGTCAGTGCCGCTGCAAGGCAAACGTGGAGGGAGAGCGCTGTGACCAGTGCAGGCAGGGCCACTACGGGCTGAGCACGCACCCGCTTGGCTGTCTCTGTGAGTACCTATCCGCCTCGCTCTCGTGCCAACACTCGTGCAGTAAGTGCCAGCCTTTCCTCTGTTTCCTCTTCAGCGCACGATGCTCAAATGGTTAGACTGGAGTCTCTTTCCACTTTCTTTTCCAGCATGCAGCTGCAACTCACTCGGGGTTATTCCTGGAGGGAGCCCCTGCAACACAGACACAGGCGACTGCTTCTGCAAGCGGCTGGTGACCGGCAGAAACTGCGACCAGTGTCTGGTTAGTGACTATGAGCTGGCCCAGCTATGCTTAAGGACATTCGGCTCGAAACAAATACTTAACCTAAGCTCAGGCTGTAAAGGGTTGTGCGCTTAATGAGGTCTTACCCTACAGCCGCAGCACTGGGGGCTCAGCAGTGACATGGACGGCTGCAGGCCATGTGACTGTGATGTAGGAGGAGCCCTTAACAACAGGTATGTTTGCCTTTAGCACATCAGGCTTGTAGCAACGGTCAGACCCAGAGAGGTGTTATGGCTGCCTATGAAACAGAGACAATACAAGGATAGAAATATTTCAGCATAAAGATAAGGACCAGAAGTGGCAAAAGGTCAGCAACAGCTTGCTGCAACCAGATACATTTCCTCTAGAAATTACTATATTGTGGAGGCAAAGTAACTAGGAATTTTGGACCAAGAATGCTTGGTGAGATGCTGCTCCCTCCACCTCTCCAGCTGCTCTGCGGAAACAGGACAGTGTCCATGTAGGGAACACACCATTGGCCTCCAGTGCAATTGGCCAGAACCTGGGTTTTACTCCATCGCCTTGGACCACTACATTTACGAAGCAGAGGAGGCCAAGCTGAGGCCTGTGAGTTCCATCTAATGCTCTCATACCCTTACTTATCTATCAGCTATCCAGCCTTAGGTGCCCACTCTTGTGAGTTGTGTGTGCTGTCAGGATATGTCCGTGGTCCAGAGACTCAACCCCCAGGACAGGGATCCTACCTGGACGGGAACTGGACTTATGAATGTCCCAGAGGGGGGATTCCTAGAATTCAGCATTGACAACATTCCCAGCTCCATGAAGTACAACATCCTGGTCCGTTATGAGCCTCAGGTGAGAGATGGCGCAGGGACGACCCTTCAGTTATTAATTATTTGTTATGATCTGCATCCATTATGACTTTTCCTTTTGCCCTAGTTGCCTGACCAATGGCAGGAGGCACATGTAACAGTGTCCAGACCTGGTGTGATCACAGCAGACAGCCCCTGTGCTGACAGCTTGCTAGATGATGGCAGTCAGATGATGTCCCTTCCTTCTGGGTCCAGGTAGATTCCCAGGTTTTTCCACATGAGTAAGACCATATGCTGGGATAGTGAAAGATCTTGTTTCACATTTCTGTGTTTATCTTCCAGATATGCTGTGTTCCAAAGACCTGTGTGTTTTGAAAAAGGGCTGAACTATACCATCCGACTAAGTCTGCCGCTCTATTCACCCCCAACGGAAATCCAAGACCCCTATATTCTCATTGACTCAGTGAGTCTTCATCTGCAAAACACCCTAGAGCATAGCTGTTGTGTTCATCACTCTCATGAAGTTTTATTCTGCTCTACCAGCCATCTGTGAGACACTGTGGTCACAAGACTGGTGCCCTCTGTTTCATGGCATTAGTATGTAGCCATTTTTTTTCTGGAGTTTTGGGTAGCTTGAGTCTTGTTTTCCACAGATCGTGCTCATGCCCCACTTGGAGAGCATGGAGATCTTCTCTGGGAATGAGGAATGGGAAACATTCAGGCGCTACCGCTGCCTGGAGAACAGTCAGAGTGTGGTGAAGACACCTATGACAGACATCTGCAAGAGTTTCATCTTCAGCATTTCGGAGCTGCTGCACCAGGGTTCCTTGGGTATGGGCATGTGTGTCTCCACCTTGCCATGCACACTTTTCAGTTTCAGATTAGGCATACCTTGGTCGATACTAACTCCTCACTGAATGCTCGCTAGACTGGTCATATCACCCCTTCACTTGGGGAGACTTGGGGCTTAACTGACATAATAATGAACACCGTACAAGCAAAAAGATTGCAATGAACAAACCAGTCAGGAACAAGGCATGAATACATGTGTTTGAAGGGATTTTCTGAAGTGTGTCTGGCCATTTCACTCCTCCACCCCCCCCCCTGCCCCCCGCCCCCCAGCCTGTCAGTGCGACCTCCAGGGATCCCTCAGCAGGTTCTGCGACCCCCACGGGGGACAGTGTCAGTGTCGCCCCAACGTGGTAGGCAAGAAGTGTGACCAGTGTGCCCCCGGCACTTTCCAGTTTGGGCCCAGTGGCTGCCGGCGTGAGTCTGTTTGTTTTATGCATGGTCTAAGTATTAGGAACACTTCCTGGCTCATCTGAAATGTGATAGTGTAGTTTAATTGAACCCTGGCTGAAGTGTTTTTACTCAAAAAATTGTAGTCAGGGGCTAATTAGTCCAGGGACCAGTCAGTGCAGGGAAGAGGAAAGTGAGAAATCAAGTTCCAGGCCAAACTGTGGGGTTTCCAGCTATACCACATCCAGTTTTGTCCAGTACTGTGTTCCTTAACAGCCGAGAGCATGTCGACATTTCATATCACTGATGTAACCTGTTTAACCTATAGTTTTTATATAGGTTATAGAATGACAGAAACCAGCATTTAAGACCACATTGGGGGTGTTCATGCATGTGTGTGCTGCCCAGCAAGCTACGTATCTGCAGTGTTTCTTTCTCTCCACCTCCAGCATGTGACTGCCACTTCCAGGGTGCTGTGAATCCCTTCTGTGACCAGGTGACGGGACAGTGCCACTGCATCCATGGTGCCGACGGCCACCGGTGTGACCGCTGCCTGCCGGGCCACTGGGGCTTCCCCAGCTGCCGGCCCTGCACCTGCAATGGCCACGCGGAGCACTGCGATCCCACTGCGGGGGAGTGTCTGGGCTGCCGGGACCACACAACTGGGCACAGCTGTGAGAGGTCAGGGAGCCCCAGTTGCACTATGAAAGGGTTGCTGGAGAGGAATTAGATCAATTATACACACCGTAACCCTAACCACAGAGGAATCCCATGAGCTTGAAAGAGACCAATCCTCTGTGGCCGACTACCAGAGTGGAGAGAATCTCGTAGCCCCTAGTCCAGATTCAGACGGTGCGGTTACACTACACTACACTACACTACACTATTGTTCCTCGGTCTTTTAAAACAGCAATAATCTCACCCATACTGAAAAAACCAGGCTTAGATCCAACTAATTTCA
>JAODKL010000001.1:8774260-8785888 GCA_026780765.1 Petrocephalus schoutedeni
TGCGTATTTTCTTTGTACAGTGTCCTTGGGTGTTCTGAAAGGCGCTTTAAATAAAATGTATTATTATTATTATTATTTTATCTACAGGTGCCTCAGCGGTTACCACGGCAACCCAGTGCTGGGTTCTGGTGATTACTGTCGGGCCTGTATGTGTCCGGATGGGCCAGGCAGTGGACGACAGTATGCCACAGGCTGTTATCTCCGCTCCTCTCAGGTGTTCTGCACCTGCAGTCCTGGATACAGAGGTAATGATACTCACAGCTCAGTAACACTGAGTGACCTTCAGCATGACATCTGACTTGGAACATCCATCTCACCCATAGGGCCCAGGTGTGAGGACTGTGCTCCAGGTCACTATGGAAACCCCCATGAAGTGGGCGGGCACTGCTCGCCGTGCAACTGCAGCAACAATATCGACATGCTGGACTCGCGGTCCTGCGATCCACGCTCGGGTGCATGCCTTGAGTGTCTGTACCACACGGAGGGTGAAGCGTGCCACCACTGCAAGCGGGGTTACTATGGCGATGCTCTTTCACAGAGCTGCAGGAGTGAGTGGACAGTTAGGGCCCAGTTAGTGAGTCAGAAATTCCTGAAAGTATTTAAAATGCTTATTACCAATTTTATGCTACTAATAGGCTTCTTTGAATGTGCACATGTGCTGTCCCCAGAATGTGCATGTAACAGCCTGGGAACGGAGGATGGAACCTGTGTCTCAGAGGGAGAGTGTCACTGTGACCCAGTCTCCGGGAAGTGTCCCTGCCGTCCCAACGTGGTGGGGCAGAACTGTGACCAGTGCGCTCCAGATACCTGGAACCTGTCCAGCGGTGCTGGCTGCCAGCCCTGTAACTGTGACCCTGAGAACTCTATTGGGACGTCCTGCCATAACGTGAGTTGTGGCCACCTGGTTCAGTCACAGTCTTTACTCTGACTATGGTCTTTGTCCTGATGTCTCATGATTGAGCCTTGTCTCGTTCCCTGTCAACAGACAATAACCATAATCCAGACCCCAAGCTGTAATGCTAACCTCTAACCCCTATCCCTACATCTAAGCCCCCACATTTCTCTCTAAGGCTTCCTGAAGGCCCCAGTACAGGCAGACCACAGTGACATATGTGATGTCTCCCAGGTTACAGGCAAGTGCTCCTGCAAGCCCGGGTTTGGGGGCAAAACCTGTCGTGAGTGCAGGGAGCTGTTCTGGGGTGAGCCCAATGTGAAATGTCAGGGTAAGTGAACCACCGGGCAGACTGTCATTTCAGTGAATTCTCTGGCCCACGTCACTCGTCCCAAATGATTAACAATGGTCCATGCGATGTCTGGCTCCTGTGTCTGTGCCAAGTTGGTAACTTTTCCAAGAATGCACTTGACCGCTGTCAGATCTTCTCCACAGCACCTCCTATCTCAGAGGAACCTGACAAACAGGGCAAAGGTCACCAGCATGATAGAATATGGAAGTCCTTCATTAGAAGGTCATGAGTATTTTCGGTGAACATGAATGGTAGAGAATTGGAAAAAAGCCTTTAATGTTGAGAGCTGCAATAATTAGTTTTAATTATGCACTGTCACACTAGAGTGTTCGGTCTCAGACTGAGAAACTGGTGTTGTGTACTGTAAGTGTGTAGACAGGGTCGTACCAAATAATTTTTATGGTACATTACAGTTACGTTACATAAATGTAATATGAGAAATGTGCATCTTTTCTGCTTAGAAGTCCTGTGGGAATAGTGGGGCACTGGTCGTGAAGAAGTTACCCCCCCAATCCCATGTCAATGTGTATAGATACCAGATGTGCTTAATGTGGTGAATGTCAGAGCCTTGCAGTGACATGGGGTGTAACAGTGCCCCCTACCTTCAGTGACAATGCACAGGCAGCAATCTATGTCTTAACCAGTGATGGTGGGAAAATGTCGTTCCGCCCACTTCCTGCCAGTTTAACCAGCACGAGGTCACTTCTACCGATGCTTAGTTACAGAAATGATGCCAGAATAATAGCAGGTTGTCTATCAGTCCTGTCACAGCAGGCCTGTTCACATTAAGCTGCACATTTGCGCCACAAAATCACAAAATGGGAAAGCTGCAATTGAGGAACAAGATCACTAAGCATGTGTTTCCTGGGAGTTTGTCATGATCCTTTTGTCATGCACAGTGGCTGTTCCTGTATTTACACTGTAGTCTTTAGAGCTTCTGTGTTTACATTCCGTGTAGTCTTGTCCCGGCATAAAAGTTTTACACACTCGAAGATCGCAGAGTCCTCAGAAATGAGAACCATATGGGACTTACAGAAACCCCACCCATGTTACCATGGAGGCATGAGTACAATAACATAGCACAGATGTGCAGACAGGCATGGGAATCAGCTGCCGGTCCATTTCACGAAAAGGCTTACGCACTGCATGGCTTAGCATCCATATATCGTGGTACAGCGGCGCCCATATCCGCTCTACTCTTTCATGGTATCATCCCAGCCCCACAGCTGTTACACCCCCCTCTGCCATTTGGGGAGCCTGAGAGTGAGTGTGCAAACATCTGCATCACTCCCATGGAGTGTCCCCAGCCTGCCTCAGATTCCTCAGATTTCCTAAATATGATGTTTTGTAACACATGGAGCTTCACAATTATTATTTCTCTTTTTTATAATATTACTTGCAGCATAATGTAAGATAAAAGTATGGCATATTTAGTAATTAATGCCATGTGTGCGTGCTTATGTGGGTTGACAGAAGACACTATATTATCTCTGAAAGCCTTGGGTACACAAGGTTAAGGTCACAGGAGACAAAACTCTCCTTACACCTAAAAGGATCATTATAGCCAAAGTGGCTGTCAGGTGACACCATGAAACAGACTCAGTTTGGTTATCCCTAAGGGGTTTGGCACAAGACTATTTAATCCCATCATGCCTTCTGCTGAAGATCCAATACTTCTACACAGATTTTGACTTTTCTTCCCGCCCTTCCTGCTTATTGCTTACGTAGGACATTGACTTACAGAATTACAGAAATCCACAATTGCAAGTAAAAAGTATCTACCTAATGAGAGGATCGCAATTTTATTCCACTTATAACCCAAACCCCATTTCTAAGTCTCTAAGTTTGATGAACTTGATGCCCGTGTGGAGGTCAGCACTAATGCTTATGACTAATGCTTCTTCATTTTTAAAGGGTGTGTGTTCTTTTACAGCTTGTGACTGTGACCCCAGGGGCATCTCCGTGGAGCAGTGCCACAAGGCCACAGGTCATTGTGTGTGTGTGGAGGGCGTGGCTGGTCCCCGGTGCGACACCTGCGCACGAGGCCACACGGGTGAATTCCCTGACTGCATCCGCTGCCACGAGTGCTTTGCTGTGTGGGACCAGGTCATTGGTGACCTTACCAACAAGACAGAGCAACTGTTGAAGAAGGTGGACACTATCAAGTTCACTGGTGTTATCGGGCCCTACCGGGACACCGTCGTCAACATAGAGCAGAGTGTTGGTGCCATCAGGGCTATCCTGGCCCAGAATCCAGCCACCCAGCCTCTCACAGAAATCCAGAAGCTTCTAGAGGAAACAAGGTTTGGTACCGATGGATTTGAGGGCGGCAATCGGACAGTTTAGGGAGTTAATGAGAAGGATATTGCTCATGTAAGAACCTTGTTTTGTTCGTGTAAGAACAGAATGACTGCATTTGCTTGTAATATCCCACTCAGAGACCTGCTGGCAGAAATGGATACCAAGCTGAACAATACAGAGGAGGAGCTCAGTCAAATCTCATTAGACGCAAACAGCACTAGCATAAAGCTGGACTCACTCAGTGAAGAAGCTCTTATGCTACAGAAGACAGTCAAAGACCTGCAAGAGCAGGTGGAGTTTGTGAAGAATTCAGATGTGCGAGGTGGGTACCAATACAGATTGGTCTCTGCTAATAAATGACCTTGATCATTTACAACTGCTGCTCTTCGATGTTGCTCTCTGTATTTAAGGCGCAATGCACAGCATCACGAAGTACTACCAGCAGTCCATAGATTCAGAGGCACTTGTGAATGTCTCCACCACGGATCCTGACAGCACAGTGCAGCATTCTACCTTGCTCCGGAAGCTGGTGGAGGAGAAGATTAATGAAACCAAGGAGGACTTTGACCAAAAAGAAGAGAAGGACACAGGGACACTGGATGAGCTTGCTAATCAGCTAGAAACTCTTGATCTGAAAGAACTCAATGAAAAGGTGATGGTTTAGTAATTCCTGAGATCTTAATGGCTACATGCAATTTTGGGACTGGCATGATTTTTACCTCTGCTGGTTGCATCATGTAAACAGAAAGTGGGTCAATTCTGAACAAGTGGCTGACTGAATATACACACAGAAGAAAAGATAATGGTTGAATTCCTTGATTTGGCCACGTCTATATGCTTCCCTCTAGACATGCGGACGGCCAGCAGGCTCTGAGAGCTGTGCCGAATCTCCCTGTGGGGGGCTGACCTGCCGCAATGATGATGGCACCAAGAAGTGTGGGGGTGAAGAATGTGACGGCCTAGTCTCCGTGGCCCACAATGCCTGGCAGAAGGCAAAAGACTCTGACAAAGAGATCCTCAATGCTCTGGAGGAGGTAGACAAACTCTCCAGGATGGTAAGCTTCCATTTTCTCTATCATCAGCACAAAATCTAAAGGGTGATTAACCTGTTGTAAAACATACAAGCGTTTCTAAATGAGGAGATTATGACTACCCTGTAGGCGACACTTGAGAGGTATTGCCAAGCTTCTTAACCACAGGCAGGCACTTAACCATATCCCTCCCAATACCATCACCAGGTTTCAGAGGCAAGGATGAAGGCAGACAAAGCCAAAGCAAATGCTCAGCAGGTTCTTCTCAAAAGCAACGCAACCAAGCAGCGTGTGGACCAAAGCAACAAGGAACTGCTTAACTTGATCAGACAGATCAGGGACTTTCTCACCCGTATGTGTGTTTTCAGTCTGAATATCTCAGATGTTTAAAAATGACCTCAATATTTCATCTAGTCTAAGGATGGAGAACCAATTTCCTTTGAGAGCTAGATTATCTCTGCATGATTTAGAGTTTCCATTAGGAACTCTAATAACTGTTTTTACACCTAGAGTACCTGGAGGACCGGAATTTCTTCAGGTGATGTTCTTTGGTCTCTTTGTTACCACAGAGGATGGTGCAGACCCAGAGAGCATTGAAGTTGTGGCTAACCAAGTGCTGGAGATGCAAATGCCCACAACGCCAGCTCAGCTGCAGAATCTGACTGATGAGATCCGGGAACGTGTGAGCAACCTCACGGAGGTGGAGGAAGTTCTGAGTCAGAGTGCGGCAGACGTCCAGAGAGCTGAAGCATTGCTGGCCCAGGCCCGCAAGGCCAGGTGAGAGTAGGATGAAGCTAGGGGAAAGGGAGGAGGCAGGGTAGACCATGAAAAGGAGGGGGGCGTAAGTCCAGGTGTATTCCTCACATTTACTGCCAGAACACCTGGTAAACCATTGACCCTGTGTTGCAGTGAGGAGGCTAATAATGTGAAGGACACGGCCAAGATGGTGATGGAGGCCCTGGAGAAGGCCGAACGTGCCCAGACTGCTGCCGCCAAAGCCATCAAACAGGCTAGCAACAACATTGAGGGCACCCAGGTCCTGCTGACGACAGTGAGTATCCCAGAATGCAGCAGTAGGCCTAAACAACAGCAAACCAAGAGTTTTGTTCAGATAGCTTTCAGTGCTAGAAAGAAGAATTCAACCTCCCCAGTGGGGGATTATAATGTGCTAGTGCTGGGCAATATGACCAAAGATTTGCACCACATTATTTTTTAAGATTCTGGTGGTTTCACAGTATATTTTTTTTAGTATAACAGTATTTTTTCCCAAGTTCAACCTTATTCCGGCAGCAAGCATTTACATCAATAAACTATGTTTATGAATGTTTTAAAATAATTCATGTTTTTATTAATTAACATATTCTAAAAATCATTCACAATTAACTTCATAGTATAACTGACATATTTTAATAGATTAATAATGTGTATTTAGCTAGATAGCTAAGTGTTTTATTGATTTTTTATTGAGCTGTATATTTAGCTCCAGTGAGATATGTGTAATTGAGTATTGCCGTATACTTAGCTTGGTAACAACATGTTTACTTAACTGGTATGATTTTAATTATTATTGTGATAAATGGATGATATTAGGGATATAGCTTAATTGATACGCATTTAATTTCAGACCTAATTATATTACAAGTTATCCAAATTTTCAGGCACAGACTGAAGCAGTACCTATAAATACGATAATGCTGAACAGTTATATATAGCAAATTATTGAGTATAAAATTATAAGCTGTTAGAACGAAGGGTATGCACAGTCAACCCTTACGTCGCATTACGATTTACATGCCCGCTGTTTAAACATGCTCTGGGGTCTGGCAGACCCCAAATGTGATGTAAGGGTTAACAGGGGTCCCCTCTCAGTACACTCTGTACAGTCATACATCAGTCTACAGACATTTATTGGGAATTATGTAGCACCCTAAATGAAACAGTTTGCCTCCGAGATTTTATACTGAAGAGATCTTGACGTCCCTTCCACTCCATCTCAGGTGGAGTCTGAAACTGCAAACTCAGAGTTTAAACTAAACAACGCCACCCAGAGACTGCTGCAGCTGGAGAGTAACTTGGATATGATAAAGATGAAGACCCAAGCGAATACCCTGAGTGCTGAGCAAACAGAGAGCTTTGCGGAGAAGATCAATCAAGAGGCTGAACAAGTCAGAATAGTGTGTACCAAAAATAAAGCTGACTCATTTTCTCCAATTCCTCTGCTTTTCAACACCTAATGTTAATCTCTTGGCACACTGTTGCAGCTGTTTCTGTCTGCTAGTATTTTGTAAGTGTAAAAATCTAACCAAATAATACATTGACAGGAGCTGGACAAAGAGTTGAAGGAGAAGTACATCTCTGTGGAGAATCTGATAGGCCAGAACGCCAATGGTGTGGTCAGTGCCAGGAAGAGGGCAGAGCAGCTGCAGCAACAGGCAAAGGAGATGCTGTCACAGGCCAGCAGCAAACTCCAGCTGCTGAAAGGTGGGGGAGTCAATGCACATCACCTCAGCGTGGCTAAATTAATACATACAGCTGTGTATTTTCACCAGATTTGATTTTTATTTTTTTTTTCCAGATTTAGAAAACTCATATGAAGAGAATCAGAAGGTATTAGAGGATAAGGCAGGTGAGCTGGCAGAGTTGGAGAAAACCATCCAGGATCTGCTGCAGGATATCAGCAGCAAAGTCACGATGTACAGCACCTGTGTGTTTTAGCTGTGTGACAGAGCCCAGCCCAGCAAAGCTTCTGATTTTGTAGACTCACCATGACACTTAACACCCAGAGAGTTTAAGCAGGGTGTTGATTCATAAAAAAACATTTATAAGGAGAACTGAATCACTTTTAACTATCCCTACACTATTTGTTTAAAGAACAGTTACAATAAATGTTAATTCAAGATGTGAGACCAAAAGTGGGATATAAAAGCTGAAGCGATTTCTGCCTGAATGTTTTTTACTCATGAGATCTTGTGAAACCTACAGTTTCACAATATGCGTCTCTGACAACCAAAACTGGACATTGTCTTCAGAATATTACAATAAACATCGAACTACATGTTCTGCAAACAGTACTTCCTATTAGCCTCAGATATTCACACACACTTGGTTGCTAAGGTAACATTTCTTAATGAGGTACAGGGCTCTCAAACAGATAATGATTAGCTCAAAACATGGGTACAAGAGGAACATAGAGTCCCTCTGAAGCAGAAAAACAGCAGACCTCACATAGCCAAACACCTTTATAATACAGGAAACAATGTGAGTCCTTTAGATATTTTACCTTACATTTGGAATTTGCAGTGTTCCTGTGGCATTTTCTAGTATACTAACATTGTGTTGTTGAATATGTTCAGCTGTTGTTTATTTATTACTTTCCAAAATCCATCTTCAACTACTGGTAAGTAAATAAATAAAATTTATATAGCGTTTTAAAAACAACTTCCACTGACCGAAGTGCTACATATATGCAAAATTAAAGGAATGACAATAAAGGCATGTGTCACGCTCCCGTAAGAAAGAGGATGGAGATCCAGAGATGCAGGGATCAGGGGGGTTTTGTGAGGTAAGTGAACAGCGGAAACAGCAGGAGATCAGCCCAGTCAAAGGAAAAGAAACCAGCTCCTCTGCCCAGATGGCAAAGGCGAGGGTAGGTGACACGAGTGGGGTTCCCCACTCGGAGAGCCGGTGCAGAGGTCTTGAAGGGGTGCGCAGGAATCGGGGTCTGTGTTTGTTATCCGGGGTCGATGCCAGGGAGGTCCGTCCGACGAGTAGAGACTGGAGCAGGAAACACGAGGAGGGGGACGTAGGACGAGGCTGGGCAGGTGAATCAAGGACGGGAGCGGGTCTAAGGAGGGAAGGCAAGGAGTCAAGGACCAAACACCGGACGACAGGTAAGGCAGGGAGACGTGGGAAAATGAGAGACAGGCAAAACGCTTGGTATGGCTCAGTAACATCAGCTCAGTACTTCGCAACGAGTTTGGGTAATCGCTCTCCTTTTAAACTGGGCTTAATCGCTGGTTAATGTGGTGCACCTGTTGGGCCCCGCCCCCGTGGGCGTGACAGCATGTATACTAAAAATAGTTTCCTAACCACGACCCACCAGGACCTCTCTTAAAAATATATGACTAATGCAATTGTAAAATGAATTTTAAAAAATAATTTTCATTTAAACTGAGAACTCTTCATTTGCCCTCAGCTATGATGTCACTAGTGTTTTACATTCATAGAAAGTCACCAGAACCGTAAATAAATTGGGCAACCTCGCTGGCTCTGACAAAGGCTTTAATCAGTGTCTAAAAGGGACGGGGTTGACGATGCCCTCTGGATAAGCTGATGGGTGGATAGATGGATGGATATGAAAGTACATTAGCACCCCGGTTTATGTCAGTTTATGTCATTTTATGTCAAACTCGACTCTCTGTGTCGCTTGTCTGTAGTAATTATTTTCACACAGTCATCTTTCGCAACTTTGCATCACTCGCAAACTCATAAAAATTACTTGAAAAGAGCTAAATGAAGGACAAAAATTATGACTTTTTCTAAAAGTTCTTCATACTCAACTAATTTCACTTTTGCACATAAGAATTAGATGATTTTAAGTAAATGCACAGAATTTATTTATATTAACATGTATATATTAACATTTATTTATGTTAATATATACAACAGCAGATGACTGGTGGGGCATGGCAAAACTTACGTAAATTACGTAATTTATTTTGATGAAACAGTACGAAATATTTAATGCAGTCACTTATTACAGTAATTTCTATTTAGTTTTTAATAGTAGTGAACATTGACTTTTAAGATTGCAAAAAGAACACTGACTTTTATAATGAATTAGAGGTACATTTACATGAGTGGAAATGAATATGTCAATATATTAGTCCTTCTCAGGCATTTTTAAGGCATTACTTCCAGGTTACATCAAAAATCGGCAAAAATCAGGGCTCTCTGAACCAGTTAATGATTTAAGGTGGGATATGACTGTACAGTGAAATTCAACCCCTCCTGCGATTTCAAGATCATAGCCACTGGTTGGAGCAGTTGCAGTTAATGAAATCAGCCGCACAGAACTTCAGTGTGACATGCTACAATTCCACTCTGCTGAAGAGCCCTCAAAATCAGGCCACACTGGGGAGCCAAGACCAGGGAGGACTCAGCTGTGGCCTCTGAGAGCCACACCCTCCACTTGGACAATCCTGTGTTCTTGGCCTTGTGTGCTGTATCCCCAGTGGTGTACTTTGTAGTGCAAGGCATCCACATACAGCATGTAATAATGTGCAAATGCAGTCTTGATAGTGTTCATATACTGTGTTTAATTATGAAATGTTATCCCATCTTGGGTGTCCCTTGTCCTGTGACCTGTGCTTCCAGGGATGGGCTCCAGGCTCATGGTATAGTGAAGGGATGGGTAGCTCTACCAATACAGCTAATCAGTGGAGTAAAATTATAGTAGATTTGATCTAACGGCTAGATATCTAATGAGACATCACAAGTAGTGAGTGGTAGCTAGTCCTTATTTGAATAAATGTGGATAACTGATAAGGCTGACAGATATAACACCACTCCACACAAATAGATATAAGCAGCCTTCCATTAAGTATAGTATTCTTTGTGCCAAAATCTGGTTATTCTTTAACATATGAAATATATACCTATAAAATAATAAGACAGTCATCAAGGGTCGTGTATTGTGACAACTGTAAATTACCCCGCATAGTACACTTTTCGATTAACTTTTGTGTCTCCGTTACTCAGAATCACGCGCTTTGTGTTTACCTTTTACATACGTTTCGATGCATTTCTCCTGGAGTCCATAAACATTTTGTACCATCGTTTTCGTCTGTGTTATTTATTCTGCTCGTTGCTTTGCACTTATCGTATTATCGTACTATCGCATGATCGCAGTGTGTGGAAATTAACACGAAAGGTCACTAGATGTCGCTGTTTTCCGGTGTTACGATCATTGACTCGGAATAGAACCAAGATGTACTGTAAGACACCACGCCAGGCCGGGGTGGCATCCTGCTTCAATGGGTAGCACTGTTTTCCCAGCTCCAGTGAGTTTGCAGCCGCACCAAAACACACACACACATGCCCTGTTGCCAGGACATTCGCTTTGAAGATGGTTGGTGCTGTTAGTTTCACATAAGCTAATACGCAATGTTTAATTGTATGCACAACACAATGTTTTTGCATTTATAAATATGGACACACTTTAAGTCAAAGTTATTCTGTGCCAGAGCCACATGCCGAGTTATATTTTGCATTCTTTCAAAATGACGTTTAGTAATTTTATGTGTTATCACGTTACCATTGCGAAAGCTTTCCGGAGCGCACATTTGTGTTGCAGTTGCATGTATATATTCTAATAATCTGGTTAAATAAAACATTCTATAACGGTTTATTGACAGCTGAGCTTCTATCCCTGTCGACTGCGACGCTTGAGGCCCACGTGATACACCACAGGCACCGCATGCTCTGCACACCTGAGGAATGTTTCGGTTTAGATACTTAAGTTTAGATATACGTTTAGATACTGCGGTTTCTCATAACGGCTGCTCACTGAATAGGTAGGCTGATTCCTGAAAGTCTAAGAAAATTGGTCTTTTAACAAACAGTACGCTATGATTTTCACCATGCTTTACTATCTTACTTTGTTTTACTTTATTGCTTTGTTTTAGCAATGAGATAATGTGGGTAATTTTTTTCACGGAATTTAAAATATATGTTAGTTAATCACAAAGTGCATAGAAACTCTTAAGTTTCTTCATTTTACTATCGTGGTCCGTTCTCGAAAAACTGAAAATTTTTCTGAAGCCAAAGACTGGGTCTTCAGCAAAAACATCTTGTTTTCCCAGCAGTCCCTGAAGTGTGCCGATACTCACTGGTAAGCAGTGCCAGGACTTGTTCGTTTTTTTCTTCAGAGTACTAGTAGTTCCCTACAGTATACCTGCTGGTAGTGAATGACAAGCAGTGTTGCCAACTATTTCCAATGAAAAGTAGCTAAAGCCTGCCCGAAAAGTAGCTAAATGTTGCCAGATGACGTC
>JAODKL010000001.1:8789621-8813820 GCA_026780765.1 Petrocephalus schoutedeni
CCCGCCCCCAAGTCCACTTAGCCTGCCTCTTCCCAAGCCCCTTCCTGGAGTGCATACAACAGCTGCTCCTTACTTAACCCCTGCACATGTGTCTCGTCTGCCATTTCCAGCATGAATCCTTCAGCCAACCGCTACCTGGTGTCCCGGTCCATCTATTCCAACCAGGAGTTTGAGCGGGATAACGAGCGCAGCGTGCTGGAAAGCGCCACCTTGTGGGAGCGGCTTGGCAGGTCCTGCAGGTGAGTCGACCGGTTGCCCACAGCGTCCCCAGCAAGAGAACATGTTACTTAGTGTATCGGGGTATAGCAGCTACACAGCCGTGCTGGGAGTGCTCCTCTGACTGCAGGGTATTGGTTTTACAGTGAGGTATGTTGGGTTTTACCCTCAGGTGCACAGATAAGACAGCTCTCAAGCTGCTGAAACGAATCTTCCCAGTTGTTGACTGGATCTCCCGATACCCAGTCAGGGAGTGGCTGCTCAGTGATGTTGTCTCTGGAGTCAGCACAGGGCTGGTGTGTAGCTTGCAGGGTGAGTGTTGATGAACACTTAGGTTGCATTGGCAGTTGTATTTCTCCAGCAGCACTGTGTTGTGCAATATACAGAACAAGTACCAGCACTATGTGTTTTATTCACGTCTAAAATATAGATATGATTTGATTTTCGTTCATACTTGAATATTACAGCATAGTATTCTGAGTGTAAGCCAAAGGTAGTTTGTCTAGCCTGTACTTAAATGACTAATGATAGGCTGTAGGGGGCGCTGCTCGGTGGCTTTTTATACTGCAATGATAGATATGTGACCCCCCTCCCCCCCAAATGCTGACCCAGCTCGTGTCCCTCAGGTTTGGCCTACGCTCTGCTGGTGTCTGTGGCCCCTATCTATGGGCTTTATTCTGCCTTCTTCCCCATCCTCACCTACTTCCTGCTAGGAACTTCCAGGCACATCTCTGTTGGTGAGCCCCCTTCCCCGACCCCAAAATACTGCAACACCTTTATGCTATCTTTTAATGTTTTAGCTCAGCAATAATACTCGCTGGATGCTACCAGTGCACCACAATGCCACGCTGATTACGGATAGCAGAGTAATTTTGTTTGCTCTAATAAGTGTGGGTGTAACATTTTTAATTACTACAGTTTAAGTGACAATCAGAGCCTTTGCTTAATAACAACAAGGCCAGTGAACCTCATATATACTCATTAGATCACAGTTCTCCCCCATCTGAACCTGTCCCGCCCACCCTCAGGACCATTTCCAGTAACCTGCCTGATGGTTGGCTCCATGGTATTAACCCTTGCCCCTGATGACAACTTCCTACTTCCTGTGAATGACACCAATATGAACGAGACGACTGTGGATGTGGAGGCCAGGGAAGCGCGTAGGGTTGTGGTAGCCAGTTCCATGACAGTGCTGATCGGTCTGTTTCAGGTACAGCCATTTCCACACAGAAAAGTCATTTTTTATTAATGATTTAATTGTTTAAATAATTGTAAGCATTAGGGTAACATTTGACACTGAGAATCAAATCTCACTTTGTGATTTACCAATGTCCATCTAAAAAAAGAGACAAATTAATTTTCAAATGTACTGAAACTTTATGTCATAGAATCATTATGGAAAAAACTATAAAGCAATGTTCCCGCTACTTCCGTGAGTCGATGTCATACATCATACGTACTGTACATGATTGTCTTCATGTAGACTGCCTCCTTAGCGCTCTGAAGGGATTGTCTCTGCTACTTGGCTGATGTTGGTCACTCCAGGTGGTAATGGGGCTCCTGCAGGTGGGCTTCCTGGTGCGGTACCTGTCAGATCCTCTTGTTGGGGGATTCACCACAGCTGCTGCTCTCCATGTGCTCGTCTCTCAGATGAAGACCATCCTTTCTGTGCAGACCGGTAACCACAATGGAGTCTTCTCCATTGCATATGTGAGTCCTCTGACCAGCCACGGAGATTCCTCATGATGTGCCCCATGCATGTAGAATTGTTGCATTTTTTTGTACATATTACCTCAATAATTAAGAACAGGAATAACTCCTGTCTGAGTGTCTGTCGTTATCAGATTTCTGAAACTGAATGACACAGGATTGTGGTCCATTTACTTTTTCAATTGAAAGACATTCCATATAGTGCTGGCCTACCTCACATCTTCCTCCTCCTTACACCTTCAGAAAGAAGGTTGCTTGTTCCCCTCTTACTCCTTTGTGTAAATCGGCATTATTTAGAAGAGTACTCTCTAGCCAAAATGACTCTTATCCCCCAGTTACTTTCCCTGTGGTGTTTCACTCACCCAACTTTTTGATTTGGTTTCTCACCACCCCTGATCTAGATACTGACTGATGTATTTAGAAACATCAGGGAAACCAACGTGGCTGACCTTGTGGCGGGCCTGTTGACCATTATCATAGTGATGGCGGTAAAGGAAGTCAACACCAAGTTCCGGCACAAGATCCCAGTATCCATTCCTATTGAAGTCATTGTGGTGAGTATCTCATGGTGCACTACAGCTGAGGTCCTGCTATTGTCCTCTTCTCCTCCTGCTACTCAGTCTTACTGGCATGTGAGTTTGTAGGACTTCTGCTATATTATGGGCCCCTTGTGGGCTTTGGGCAGAGATAATGTATAGCGCTTTGAGACAATGTAATATTGTGAAATTGCGTTATACAAATAAAATTGCATTGCATAACATTCTTCCTCTTCCATGACATCCTCCACCTGGCCCCACCCCTCCCGGCCATTCTGTAAGACCGTGATTGCCACTGGGATCTCCTACGGGGTGGACCTAGACTCACGCTATGGCGCCAGTATTGTGCGCAGCATCCCCACAGGGTAGGAGGACTTCCTGATATCCTTCCTGTTACACTCCTCTTGTTATTGCTCTTTCTCCATGGTGGAGTAGAAGCCTGTGGGCTTTCAGAACGGTAAAACTAGATTTATTCAACTTTATTAATGAATGAAACTCTCAAACATGTCTGTTCTATACCACTTGCCATCATGCCTTAGATACTATAGTATCGAAGCTTATGTATGAAAGACAATCAACACCCCCATCTGTCATTTGATTTGGTCAACAACTCAGATGGCCAAAGTACAACAGCCCAGTATGGCAGGTGAAAGGTGAGGCCTGATGGTAGTGCATGTATTTCTGGGAGAGGCGGTTGTTGATGCGTATCTCGATCATTTACGTTGCCAGGTTCACCGCTCCTCGTCCCCCTGATCAGAGCCTCTTTTGGGAGATGCTGGAATGTAGCTTCTCCACAGCTGTGGTGGGCTACGCTCTGGCTGTGTCGGTGGCCAAAGTTTATGCTGCCAAGCATGACTACATCATTGACGGCAACCAGGTGGACAAGGCTCCGGTCTTCCTCAAATCTTTATAGTAGGGTTTGATCATTACTGTAGGGTTTGATTGTAAGTGATTTGATACATGGTGATCGATCATTATAGCAGTTTGACTGTGAGACATGATCTTTATAGCTTGTTCCTTCTCCTTCTTCTCCTCTCAGGAGCTTGTAGCGTTTGGCATCAGCAATATCTTCAGCGGCTGCTTCTCCAGCTTTGTGGCCAGCACAGCTCTGTCTCGCACTGCAGTGCAGGAGAGCACCGGGGGGAGGAGCCAGGTATGCCTTAACCTCAAAATCACCTACGACTACTCAAGTGATTAATGATTTTGGGTAGGTTGGAAGCCATCATATAAATCATTATCCCCTAAAACCCAACAAAACGCAAAATGTGTTGATTTTCACACCGATTGATTCCCGACTCGCTATTTAGATATAACACATAGGAAGTGCATATCGTTGGATTCAAGAGAATTAACACAATCCAGTTGTCATTATTGTGTGTCAAAGTATTCCAGAGTAATCTTGTGCATAATGGGGCATATACTTTAAACATTTTCCACCCAAACGCACCCCAGAAAACGAAGCACATATTCGCTACCACAATGATCCATGCACTACCAGCTATCATCAGAACAGGAAATATAAACAACACAAATGAATGTTACTCCTAAAAGTTTTGAGCTTATATTAGGATTTGGTGTGCTTTGTTGTTTGTCTTTTGCATGTTTGTGGGGGGACGTGTTTATTTGTAGGGATGTGATTATGTATTTAAATTTTTTACACTCAAAAATGGATAGGGTTCTAAGGGGCCCATGTTGCCGTTTGTAAAGACGATTACCATGTTATTGAAAAACTTTGCTGCAGGTTGCTGGCATGATCTCGGCTATCATGGTGATGATAGTGGTTCTGGCACTCGGTCACCTCTTGGAACCTCTGCAGAAGGTGAGTTGAGTTTCTAGAGACACATGAAATGTGACCCTACCTGAATCCTTAAACTGATCCCGGACCCTGCTTGTCCCTTAGTCGGTGTTGGCCGCCATCGTAATCGCTAACCTCAAAGGAATGTTCAAGCAGGTTCTGGACGTTCCGGTTCTGTGGCGGCAGAACAGAGCCGACTGTGTGAGTAACCGGCAAACCGGAACAGGACCCAGCAAGACACAGTTGATCGCTGTAAACAGGACCAGTTTATATCTGGCTCTGCCAAACATCCAGTTGTATGAGTTATATGCAGTAAAAACAAACCTGCACTATGATAACAGAAATGAAGATGAGAGAATCTCAACACACCCAATCATTTACATGCTTTTTTTAAAGGTTTATTATCAGAATCATGTTTCAGTGTTTTAGTGTTCAGGTCTAATTAGCCTCAACCTTGATCTTTTACCATGATATTGTTGCTCTAGCTGATCTGGATCGCCACCTGCCTGGCCTCGGTTGTTTTGGGGCTCGATGTTGGTCTGCTGACTGGCCTGGTCTTTGAGATGGGCACCGTTGTCGTCAGGACTCAGTTGTAAGTCATAAATGACTGCATTACATTTATCGGGTGCTGTTACTTTTTTACCTTGTGGGAAATATTCGTTTTTCTTAAGTAAACATTGTTCTTTAATTGGTGTATTGTTAAGAAAATGTAACATTTATTTATCATTGTAGCTTATCTTACTAGTTACAGTCAGTGACACATTGGTTGCAGCAACAACAGGACCCCCTAGTGTTCTCTGTTTGAGATAAACATGCTTAGTAATGGAGACAAATTCTACGAAGTGGTTCCAGGCGGGGTCAGGCCCAGGATGGGCCCTGGTGGCCCCGTGCTGTTGGCGGCCCCTGGCGCTCTCTGTGGGACCGATTGTGTTCAGATTGCACCCTTATCCAATAGCTGATACGTGGCTGTAAATGACTAACAATAAAAGAAATAAAAATTCTCTATGGTCTAGATAAAATCTTCAACACTTTATTTGTGCATGAGTGCACACTTTTAAACACCTACGAAAGGGAGCAACACATGGCAGCTAGGTAGGGCGGTGGCGGGGGGGAGCCTAAAGTTTCCATTCAGTACATTTGCACAGACTTTTGGGATGACGATGGCAGTGGGTGGCAGACACAGAAAGAGAGAGTCAGACATTCCAGTCATTTCCAACTGTAACCGTAAAACTTTCCCTTCTGTCATGGAAGCCCCACCTGTTCCACTCTTGGCAGTGTTCCTGGTACCGACATCTACAGGAACATGAAGGACTACAAGAGTGTGAGTTCTGCTGCCACGCTGGTCTGTGAGCTCCACCACTAACCCCTCCATGGCCCCGTTAGGGCGCAACGATTTGGGGGAAATGTCTAATCGTGATTTTTGTGACACATATTTGCTATATAGTCAATCTTCAGTCCAATATACGTAATAGATTTAAAACAAATGAAGCCGCATTACCAAATGAGAGACCATCAAAATATGAACTGGTCTATATCCTAATGCAAGGATGAGAACTTTAACAGGTGGATTGCTTCCATTTATGTATTACTTTTTTAACTCTTGTGTACATACCTCAGGTCTTTACTGATCTGCATATACACATTTAAAGATCAGGCCACAAGTATGCTTAACTGTAAAAACGTTTATTGAGTACCCCAGTCCTGCACAATAATCATATGATTACTACATCATGAATCATGACTATCATGATTTGGTCAGATTATGCCATGGATCTGCAACAATTTACTATAAATTTAAAATAGCTTAGAATTACTGTTTTAAGGACATGTATTTGCCAAAAGACTTCATGGTCGCTAGCAACCCAAACATGGTAGAGTTTTTGTATTTTCACATACAAATTTTAAGTGCCACTTTTGTAAACTGCTCTCGACTCTTAGTAAAGTAAATGTTTGCTAAACGTCCCTGGTACACAAGGGTCAAAATAAAAGAGAACAATCATGCATAAAACAATTATAACAAATGCTGTGACTGTGTTAAGACAAATAAAGTAATAAAAATCAAACAATTCCAGTAAGAAAAAAAAAAAACAAATTGGGACCCTGCTGCTAATGCTGCTTGGACCCCTAATAACAGGACCTTTCTGTAAATAATCTCAGCCCATGAAATAGGCAGGTAATTCACTTACAGCTCAGCATTTCATGGGTTTGTTGGTTGATGATGCGTGTCACGTTGGGCCACTACTATTTGGTGAGCATGACTGGCACGCCAGAAGCATGGCACTTCTGATTGGTAAGAATGGCACCGAAGGAGGACAACGTGAAATTGCGAAACTATTCTCACACGAGGAGGCGCTGTGCAGGAATTCCAGACTGACGAGGAATGCCTCTCACTTCCAGGTTGTGGAGGTGGCTGGAGTGAAGATATTCAAGTGCAACGCTCCCATCTACTTTGCAAACATCGACTACTTTAAAGACCAGCTCAGGACAGCGGTATGTATCTGCTGAGTAGCTGGTTGAGGCTAGAAGGTTCTAGAAGAAAGATGTTGCCTTCAACTTAGCAAAAATGGCCTTAAGAAAACTGAAGGCATGAGATAGCTTCTTAAAGGGCTCATTGACTAGGTGGGATCTGTGTAAAGTATTCATGAGATAAGGTGTAGATTTGTCCTCCTACACAGGTTGGCTTTGATGCTGTCCGTGTGTTCAAGAAGAGGAATAAGGCGCTGAACAAGATCCAAAAATTGATTAAGAATGGCCAGCTGAAGCCCACAGAGGTGGGTCGTCATTATCCACTTTATTGCCTCATATTCAAGAGCCTGTCTGCTCGGATCGCAGTGCTGTGGAAAATTTTCACATGAGACTTTATCGATTCCTCTCTTATCAAGTGCTATGGACAGTTTCCACTGATGCCCAGTATGACATTTTCCATTCTTATCAAGGACTTCATATAATAATAGTTTCCATAAGCCTAATCACATGATGTGCCATGTCCTCTGCCTGCACATCGATTTAGACAAAAGTGTCCGCTAAATGAGAAAACGTAAATGTACATCTGTCCTGTACCAGAGGTGTTCTCCATTTTGACTTCTTTCTCGCTGGCTTCTTCCACCTCCGTTCCAGAACGGGGTCATATCTGTGACCACGCTGGGCCAGGACAACCAGGGCTTCGAGGGGGAGCAGGTGATGCCCCCCCCCCTCCGTGTGGACTGGGCCTCGGAGCTGCCGGTGCCCGTGGCAGTGCCCAGGGTCCACATCCACAGCCTGGTGCTTGACTTCTCAGCCGTCTCCTTCTTGGATGTGGTGGCTGTCAAGGCCCTCAGAATGGTGCGTCCATATCCTGGCCCGTTATGTCCACCGCAGCCCAGATGGAGCAGTCCAAGGTCCAGCAGGAGGTGCTGTTCAGCAGCCTATTTACACCTAGTCTCTTCAGTAACTGAATACCCTCCTAGACTCAAGTTTTGGACAAACACCACAACAAGCATAGTTTCCCTTTTACAAGTTTCCCCCAGTTCTAGTTTATCAGTTTATTTGAGCTCTTTGTTAAAATATGACTAAGCAATTTGTAATGCTCTCTTTAGAATGAACTATTTCTCACTTTTGGTCATTTAAAGGTCAACTCACTTACAGGAGGGATAACCTGTGGTGCAACACTGTGCTTTCTTATTGCTCCTTAACGCCTGAGAATGTAATTGGTGCGTTATCTGTGCACATTGCGACAACACAATAGTTTTATTTGCTCATATCTGCCTGGCTCTAAGGTGCTGTATCTCTCCTCTGCCACACAGGTAATTAAAGAGTTCATTAGGATCAAAGTCAATGTCCTCATTGCAGGCTGTGACGGTACGGTGACGCATCCCACCCCCACCACACACCCACACATACACACACAGTCCATGTGTTCCTATCTCTATGGGGACTCTCCATTCATTCCTATGGGCATAACCCTAATTCCAACTATGACACCCTTAACCCCTACCCAGCCCTAACCTTTACCATAAGTAAGCAAACAGAACAGAATTTTGGCATTTTTATTTTTTGAATTGCAGTCATAGATTTTTATAAAATCGACGTTATTCTTGTGGGAACTGAAAAAATCTACCCACAAGGTAAAAAGTTATAGGTTTTTATCACATTGTGGGGTATTAGGTCCCCACAATGTAATAATTACAAATTCACACACACACACAAAGCCCAGCCCTTAATCTCATTGATAGTGAAGTTTAACTTAGTGATGCTGTTTGGCAGATGGTCATTTTTGTCTTAAACATACTGTATATAAGACACAGGCAAATCCATTAGATTTTGTAAGACGTGAGTCCTTGTCCCAGACCAACTGATCTCCCTAACAGTAACAGACACAGTTTTTAACATGGTAAATATATGCACGCCTTGTTGAATTATAAAATGGCTTGTTGTATCGCAGATGAGTTGGTCCGGAATCTGGAGACGCTGGCCTTCTTTGACGAGGTAGTGACGAGAGACCTCCTCTTCCTCTCCACTCACGACGCCGTCCTCTTCATTGGACTACAGAGGCTGAGCCAAGGTCTGCAGAATCCCATTCTGGAGACGGTAAGTAGTACGTCTGGTATCCTGAGAGTGCTGGGTGCATGGCAGGAGGCTTTCATGTGAGATTCTGGGTGTGTCCCGACCCAAACACTGTCCAGTGATAGCAGCAAGTATCCATGGTCTAGGCTATAGGATTTTGTGCTCACTGGTTTGATAAACCTTTCTGGGACATGAAAATGTTGACCCTACATTTCAGAACTATAAAGAAGTCGACCATTTCACCAAAGCAGAGGACCTGACTGAGTCCTACCACACCCAGAACAGAGTAAGTCTTCCGTCACAGTTTTTCTGTTTACTTCCATCACATCGTTCTGCAGTTTCATTAACTCCTTTTGTCCTGAAATCTCTTTATGAGAATTGGCATGGTATTATTAGATGGCGCCATTAGATATGAGCAGTAGTGAACTTACAGCCTGTCTCTGCATAACTTATATCCTCATCATGTGATCAGGATCTGCTAAGAAATCCAATCCTCTCCATTGTTTTCTACTTACACAACCCGGCTCTGAAGTTTCTTGGTTCCCAGCTTGCCTCCACTTGTGTTTTATAACCCAAATAATGTCTGAAACTGGATCTCAAGTCCCTCCTGTGACTCTGGGTTTCCAGCCCAGTAAGATACCCGTTAGCTTTTCTGTCTTGTTCCTAGGCAATCTACGGGCTGTCCTAGTGAGGACCAGGCGGACTAGGCATTCTTCAGAAACAGCACTGCAGGCTGTGTGTTGTCTTTTTTGATAACTACAGACACCTCTCTTATCTTAACTGTCCAATTTGGAAAAAGCATGTCCTATTGATGTGAAGAGGAAGGAGCAGGAAGATGGAAGGCCTGCTCTTTCACACAGGAAGATGGAAGGCCTGCTCTTTCACACAGGAAGATGGAAGGCCTGCTCTTTCACACAGGAAGATGGAAGACCTGCTCTTTCACACAGGAAGATGGGAAGCTCTCAGAAGCCAAGTGTGAACTCTGAAGCTGCAGTTCAGTGAAGTAATAAAACAGTGGATGTATCTCTTAGAAGAGCTGCTAAGGAAAAGCACTTTAGACTGTCTGTATAAACAGTCCTTTTTTCTGCAGAAAGGTCTTTCTCTTCCTCTCTGTTAAGCCTGTACAGAGAAGCTTAAACAGCCTTTCCAAATTGTGTAAATTTGGCAAACCTAGTCCAGGTAGTAGCCCAAAGAATGACCCTTTCTGTCCAGAGGTGAGTTGGTGACAGAGAGGGAGGGAATATTTGTTTACCTGCCCAAGGTCCAAAGTTCATGCCCTTGCAAACCTAGCGGAAGTACACCCCTCCTTTCTGTAACTATTTCTCTTTTAAAGGTCCTAACCAAAGCAGCCTCCATTCCTGTCCCAAGATCCCTAGGACTTACGCAGCCTACAGTAACACGCTAACTGTAACACTGACTTCTGTGGGAAGCATACCGGCAAGAAGCCGAGTCTCACTGCAGTGTGTTTGTAAACACCGTCACATTCCTTTAGATGCAGAAACTTCCACTTCACAGTCTGCCTGCTTCTTAAGGTCATGAGCTCTTTGCCTTTGTCCAGTCTGATAACATTTTATGTGAGATCATGAGGGGAGATAAGCTCTTACTTAATGTAATATAATGGACAGTGGATTGTGTAAAAATTTGGAGAGATGGTGTGTCTAATTGCCATGGCATCATTTCTGAAATTTGCCTGATTTTTTGTACTGTAAAACTAGCTGCAATGAATTACTCATTAAAAGGCAGATAGTATGAACATCCGCTGAGCATTTTAAATGTTTACCTTCAAACGTGACTAATTTTTATTTATTTATGTGATTGGTCCTACTAAAGGTCTTGAGTCATATTAAAATATGCTGAAATACACTGAAACACTGGATTATGCTGAGACACCAAAACAAACATGAAACACAATGTCCTGATATGCCAAAAAATACATGAATCAGTGAAATATGCCAAAATATCAAGCTAAAACGTACTGGTAAAGAGAGCATGTGTTCCTTCCAAGCACAGTGATTTTGTATTCCACATATGACTCAGAAACTAGGTTGATTGTAAAAACTAGGGTGAACAGATAACCCACATCATCCCGGACACTATGAGCTAGGACAGGATTTGTAAACTACCATTTCAATTAAAAGGACCCGGATTTCACTTAAGTGCGAGTACGTGCTGTGCACTGATTGGTCAGTCTAATTTAATCACGCGTGTATCACTAATGTTAATGCAAAACAGCTGGATGAGTCTTTCAATCAAGGAAACAAACCTGTCAAGGAAAACTGAATTGTTTAGCCAAACATAGGAGCCTTTCAGGTTTAAAGTAGTTTGTAAAACCTGATGTAGCTCTAAGTGTCCGGGATGACATGGATTATGTGGTCACCCTAGTAAAAGCATATGCACTTCTTAAAAAAATAAAAATTCACCATATCCGAGATGCGTCAGCTGGAGGACATTGAGCTAATTTAGGTCATCTTTGTCGTAATGGAATTAAACAACAAACTCACAAAATAGTTTTTTTCCGATTATCCAAGAACAAAGCCGATTAACACTCCTTTCCTGGTATCTGGTAGCGGAAGTGCCCGGGAGATAGCGGCATGGGAGGCTCCCTCTGCGCGGCGCTCCGCTCCGTCTGCGGCCGACCCCTGTGCCAGCTGCTGATAACGTGTTATCAAGTCCGCGCAAAAGTGCTAAACGCTCCGGCCGCCTTCATCATGGCACTGCCGCATATTCACCCGTAACCAACAGCTAATTATCATCCAGGTTTAACGTTTCTATCATATAAATCACCTTTCCAGTGTACAGCACCTTCCGTCACTGAGCAAACCATCTCGGAAGTCTCGGGTCGCGCATAAATAGTGTAACGTGCGAGGCGGGGTTAACATATTACTGCATAGATGTTAGAAAGAAAAATACGCGTGTAGTTCGGGAGAAACAAGCACTTCATACAGTGTCAGTCGATATTTCTTGTCAAACGCACCTCCAGAAAGACTTCATAAAGTATATGCAGAGGAGATGTTTATAATAGGAAAATACAAGTTTTTATCTGTCTAATACGGCCTTTATCACTTTCATAATTATGAGTCATAAATACAGATAGTAAAGAATTAACTCTTAGGTAGTGTAATATGATAAACAATCTGTGAATGTGTACAGTGTTTAGAGGTGATGTTGTAATGGAAATACAGTAATAGTTCTATGAACGTGCCAGCCAACTGCATTTTCAGTTTCTCAGCTTCTGGTGGGGTCAGCTGTCTGTTTCCCCTGACATCCAGTGATGTACTGGACCCTGGTTCCCTGTATCACCTCATTGAATCTGTGGTTCTGGATACTGGATGGAAATATAAAGGTCTTTGTGCAAAGAATTAGCTAGAAGGTTGACCAAAACTGTAAATTCAAAATATGAATTGAATAGTTGAATGGTGCCATTTGCTTGGGGAGTGTTTCAGATGCATGCTCTGCCCGTCAGCCCTGGGATCAGCTCAGACGTGTGCTGCGTTCGTCACCCCTGGGATCAGCTCAGACGCCTGCTCCTCCCATCACCCCTGGGATCAGCTCAGACGCATGATCCGCCCGTCACCCCTGGGATCAGCTCAGACGTGTGCTCCTCCCATCACCCCTGGGATCAGCTCAGACGCGTGATCCGCCCATCACCCCTGGGATCAGCTCAGACGTGTGCTGCGTTCGTCACCCCTGGGATCAGCTCAGATGCGTGCTCCTCCCATCACTCCTGGGATCAGCTCAGACACATGCTCCGTCCGTCATTCCCTGCTCTCCTCACCACCTCATCGAGTTTCTACAGCTCGCCGTTTGTGTGCATTAGAGCCAGCAAGGAGCGGCATTACTGACCCGGCACATGAGATATCCGGCCCTCAACTGAAAAAGCCTGAGAATAAGTGAGATACAGCACATGCTCCAATATTTACGACACACAATCCGGCTGCGGTGATAAAGGTGAGCCGGAGCGATATGACGATAGACCCAGCTTGATACAATCCACGTCCCGCTGCCAGCTTCGCGACAGAGCGACACATTCAGGGAAACCAACCCCCTCCTGACTTCCTCTGGAGTCCTCCCCTGCTCACTTGCCCAGATGAAGGTCCTGTCCTAGGTCATAGACTACCGTGGTATTTTGCATGTAAAATATATTAAAAATATTTCAACATATAGAAGGGGTGAATGGATAACACAATATGAGATGAATTACCCATGTATTTTATTATGTTCTTATCTGATTATTTTGATGATTTTCATTGCAAGCCTGACCTGTCCCAAACAGAATCAAAGTCAAAACTTCACTCATTGAAGATACCCAAATATTTCCGTGCTATTTACTCTGGAAAAGCCAGTTGCTTAACTGAAATGTTTTCAGGCAACAGTGAAAAAAAACGAATCTGTATGAAAACACTTAACTGCTTCACACCCTTGGCAGGCAACAAAATGCTAAGAAATCTTCAGGGTGGAAGTTGTGTGACATTAGAAATTCTCCATTAAGTGTCAGGCAAATTGCCAGCATTGTTATCTGTTAGAACAATGGTCAAGGATAAGGGAGGTGAAGAACCTTCCTAAAAGGACAGCAATACAGTGCCTGTTAATAATTAGAGATGCGATAAGTTATAATATCGAGCTCTCCATGTATGGGTCCACACAGATTCTGGGCTTCCCTCGGTGCGGATCTGGGTAACACTCTAAGGACACTGAGGAAGACAACCTGACGCCTTGTACCCACCAGTACCAGTAGCAGGTATCCAAACAAGGGCCAGCATTCCGATAAACAGCTATTCTTTTTATCTGTAGACGCAAATAAACTCGATATGCTTTTATTTTCAGAGTTGTTTTCGCTCTGGCTTTTTGCTAGCCTAGATTTACCATTTGGAAATCAGCTCGTAGCGAACTGTCACACCAGTCCGGACTGGTGCCCATTAGAGCAGAGCCTCTGAGCAGAGCAGTAAGCAGTTCTTACTGTTCCATGGTTGTCGTGGCTTCCGGAGCAGACGGCTCTCAGTCAGAGGTCTGTTTTCTGTGTGCTTGTCAGTTACTAGCAGGTATTGGTTTGCAGGTTCACGTGGTTTGGGGGTCATGGTTCTTGTTAAATAGCATCTTGCTCTGGGTTTCCGGTTAGCTGGGTTCCGGGGCTCATTGTGCCAGACATTCGGCATCCCACAGCTGGCGTGCTGTGACGCTTTGGGCTGTTCTATGTGCGTGCCCTGCTTTTCTTGTTTCTGTCCCCTTTAACTTCCCTGGTTCCTGGTTCAGGATCTTCAGCCCTCTGCATTTGAGTCTGTCCTCAGTTTCCAGCAGTGTTTGGACTGTTCTTCTCAGGGGCCAGGGGGTAGAAAACCTAGTGTCATGGATGGATGGCCCAGGTTGAGGTGTTCTGCCATAGACCTTGTTTATAAAGGGCAATGAATGCTTTTAAACAGTGAGCACTGAGTCCAAGTTGTGAAACAAACAATAACTGTAGATGTACAAGAACTGATGATACCTTTTTTATCTAGGAGGATTTTATGGTGTAAGTGGTCTCTCTCCTGTTTTGGGTTCAGCCTAAACACCAGCTGAGGGCCTGTGTTGAAATACGATGGCTGGAGATGTTCTGCTGAGGTGTGGTGGATCCACTGATTGCTGCTCACCTCCTTCCTGCGCAGGATCTTTTTAGCACCACCAGAGATTGGCCCAAAATGATGCGCCGGCCAGCACAGCCTTACTCAGTCAGCAGGCCTGTATACTCTGAGGATGCATTTGCTGAAGAGCACCAGAAGGTTGAAAATAACCACAAGACCCTGCAGGACCACGTGAAGGCGTACCTCAGGTAGGTGTTTTCTTAACATCTGTCTGGAAACTCAGAAACCTCTGAATATCTCACCTTTTCACAATATGCTCCTCTTACACTTAGACGGTACTATAACACTTTCTATGAAGCTCATATTCATAAAGCCTAATTACTGTTGTTATAATTCATTGTAACAGTCATAAAGTATTATGAACACGGCTAAAAAATTATAAGAATGCATAACCCGTGATAGCTATGTTTTTCATGCAATATGAATGCTCTATGAAGGTCTCATCTATAATGCACTATAAATACCCTCATAATGTCTTTTAATGGTCAGTATAACGAATACAGATGCTTTGCGCTGCATTATAAAGATGTTTATAGTGCATTATTGATGCTTCACAGAGCATTCATAATGCATAATACACATGACTATAATGTTATGCCTTTTTATAAATAGTTATAACCGGGTTTATGATACTTTATGAATGCATCATAATGCATTATGACGTTATGAGTAATGTAGTAATGACTGCTTTAAGTAAAGTGTTATTAAAAATACAAACATTTCTTGTAACGTCCCAAGAATATTTTTAAGCTTCCCCGTTGCAGTTAAAAATGTATCTTCATTCCACATCACAGTAGAGCAGGAGATCTTCCAGGACAGCTTGTACTCTTTTCCCTGTTAAGCACCCTTAGATACAGACTTGTGGACTTTCCAGGTGTGACGCCTCGCGGGCGAAGAGGGTAGCCTGCTCCCTGCTTCCTGTCATCGAGTGGGTGCGACTTTACAATGTGAAGAAGTGGCTAGTTGGGGACCTCGTGTCAGGAGTCAGTACCGGACTGGTTTCCGTGCTGCAAGGTAGCCTTGGCCTCTTGATTCCGCCCTCACAGAGCGTGGGCTTTTAGTAAGGATGGAATCATAACCCCGAAAGACCAGAAAATGGCAGAATTTAGCCTTGATGCACTCAAACATAGTCCTCGGTAAAACAGGAGATATCGTATCTAACAAATAACCTGGGGAGAGGGGCTGCTGTTTGGCCGCTTGATTTAGTAACTCACATCTTGCGACTATCTCTTCACGATTGTATGTATAGAATGGGTCCATTTATCAAATAGAGGAGGATGTTTATTGGTTAGAAGAACAGGTAGCAAGGTTCTCTTCATCTGTGACTCATCAGTGGTTAATAGTTGTTCATTCACAGACGAGATATTAGTCAGCCTACTGACTAAGGAACAGAGGTGTCTAACCTCAGACCTTTATTGCTGAACAATTGATAAAATGTGTCAAGGCTTAGTTCTGTTACTTATTTCTGTGGATAAATGCAGTTACTAAACAATTCACTGCACATTCTGTGGTTCTGTCTGAACGGTTGTTTACACTGAACACCATCTCCCCCCCAAACCTCTGCTTCCAGGCCTGGCATACTGCCTCCTGGCATCTCTTCCGCCTTGGTACGGGCTCTACACAGCTTTTTTCCCAGTGCTTATTTACTTCTTCCTGGGTACCTCCAGACATATCTCTGTTGGTAAGGTTGCCGACCACTCACACGCTAACCCTAACCCTAACCCTCACACTAACCCTCACTCTTGTGCTCATCGTGTCATTGTAGTATTGAGCGTGTATGTGTGCCGTTTCCTTTACAGGCGCATTTCCGGTTCTGAGTTTGATGGTGGGGTCAGTAGTGACCCGTCTGGTACCTGACCCTGACGACGGCCCCCCTGCCAACATTACCGCCTTTGATGGGCTCACCATGGATGAGCAGAGGGTCATGGTGGCAGCGTCTGTTACCTTCCTCATGGGGATTATCCAGGTCAGACACACAAATACATGGACAAACCTGATTATTGGCTTGGTGTCACATGGCTAAATTCCCCAGCTGATGGACATAGCATATATAAGCTGCAGGTTTTCTTGTCAAGTTTGCTCACTGCTAACTGGCTCTTCCCATCTCCTAGCTGGCCTTTGGACTGGTGCAGGCCGGATTCATAGTGACATATCTGTCCGACGTGCTGATCTCTGGCTATACCACTGCGGCCGCCATTCACATCCTGGTGTCACAGCTGAAGTTTGTTCTGGGGCTGAGCATAAAAAATTACACCGGTCCCCTGGCTCTAATCTATGTGAGTAGGCATAGATGTATCAAAACAGTCAGGACCATAAAGTGTCCGACTTATTTCCCGAGGAACTGTGTACCTCATAGCCACCCAGATCCTTTTTTCTTCAAATGCGTTGTTGATGTTGCAAACTTTGTCTGCAGACCCTGAAGGACATCTTTGGTCAGATTGAGAAAACCAACATAGCTAGCCTGGTGATGTCCGCCATTATCATAGTGGTGGTGTTCGTCGTGAAGGAGCTCAATGAACGATTCAGGGCTAAGCTCCCCGTGCCCCTGCCTATTGAGGTCATCATGGTGAGTCTCCTACCCCTGGCCTTGGACTCACAGAGATTTTCTTACATTTGTGTCTGCAATTGATCCATTCTATGCTTTTTGCTTTAATTCTAAAACTAGCATTCCAATTTCTGATCTATTCTTTCCAGACTGTTATAGCCTGTGGTGTTTCCTATGCATTTAAATTTGTGGAAAGGTACGACATTGAGGTTGTTGGGAAGATCCCTGCTGGGTAAGCATCAAAAACTAACATCAAACAGGATGCAGTTATGTGCAATGTACAATTATTCCAACTATTTGTAAATAGGAAAATGAACGCTGGTGGGGTTTGTAAGGTGCCTCATTTCCTTCCCCAGTTATGAGCCGCCTATGGCCCCCAGTGTGGAGATCTTCAAGCTGGCAGTGATGGACGCCTTCCCCATGGCCATCGTGGCTTTTGCCGTGGCGTACTCCGTAGCCAAAGTGTACGCCACCAAACACGAGTACACGATCGACGGGAACCAAGTGAGTCACCGCAGTCTGTGCCAAGTACTCTCCTTTCAGCCCAAGTCTTCCGGGTTGATAATGGATGCCAAAGGCTTTGATGTTTTAGTATTTGCTAAATACAAAGCTCGTGACCGACCGGCGCATCTTTGCAGGAGCTCATTGCTTTTGGTGTCAGCAACATTTTCGGCGCCGCCTTCAGATCCTTTGCCGCAAGCACGGCTCTCTCGAGGACCGCCGTGCAGGAGAGCACAGGGGGGAAAACCCAGGTAAGTCAGACCTACGCAGACCAAACTCGTGCTTTACTGCGGCTCCATGGTGCTGCTCATTGTGGCACCAGGGAGCATGATCCCCAATTTGTGGGGACGCTCTGTCTGCTCAACATGACATGCTAACAGGATGGCAGACCTTTCAAGAATCAGACCTGATTGTTCAGATGCCCTGAAGCTACTAAACCAGGGGTCACCAACTTTTTTGAAACTGAGAGCTACTTCGCGGGTGCTGAGCCATCCGAAGGGCTACCAGTTTGATACACTCTTCTTAAATAACAGATTTGCTCAGTTTACCTTTAGTTATAATGCTTTTAAAAATGCTTTTTTTAGATATTGTCATTTTCAAATCTATATAAATGCAAATGTGATTAAAGAAGAATAGCAAAAGGATAAAATAAAATTTTAGACGCTGCTCACTGGTGAGTTGTGCAGTTTTTAGAACAGGTCTGTGGGTGACTCATGTGGTCCTTGGGGTCATCCTGGTGCTCTGACCCCTGTACTAAACCATATCTCCTTACATTTGCCAGTATTTGTCACAGGATTTAAAAGAAATCAATATCCTACAAATTTCCAATGTCTCTGACCCTAAATAAATACATTAATGACGTGCAAAACATATAAAAATCCAATCTGACTGAAAATGATCTGGTTTGGTAGGTAAGGCCAATTGTAATAACATAATAATAATGTCATAAAACCTTTCAGATTGCTGGTCTGCTCTCAGCGATTATAGTGATGATTGTGACCTTATCCATTGGGTTCCTCTTGGAACCACTCCCAAAGGTAAGCACTCTGTGATAACCTGAGACCGGGCAGACTGGGGGCAAACCCTTCATTGATGTAACGAGGTTTGCCCTGCAGGCGGTCCTCGGGGCTGTAGTGATTGTCAACCTGAAGGGGATGCTGATGCAGATGCGGGTGGTGGCCTTCCTGCTGGAGAAGGACCGGCCCGACTGTGTGAGTGCTCAGACCCGCTCAATGCACCTCTAGGCACATGCACTTGAGAATTTCTAATTCTTTTTTTCTTCAATAATTGCTAAGGATCATTTGGAGGTTAAGCCTTGAGAAAATCAGATATGGTACTGATCAGAAAACATCCATGCCAGCTTCAGTCACCCGTCCGCTATGATGCTGTAATATGCTGCGTGTCACTCTGCGGTAGATCATAGGCTACAGTTTCTGCGATTGTTACAAATGGGCCTTGTAGCAGGGTACCACTCCTGATCATGCTAACAGGTACTGTCCCTTCCCTATCCACAGATGGTTTGGTTCATGACCTTTGTGGGTTCCCTCCTTCTGGGCATGGACCTGGGCATTCCTGTCGGCCTGGCCGCAGAGCTCCTCGCTTTGGTCTTCCGGACTCAGTTGTGAGTGGAGACACACTTGGGGAACCTGCAGACGAATTTCAGTGAAGCAATTTAGGTCTTATAGAGCGCCAGCAAAAAATGCGACTGGTGTGTAGTTTGGTGGCTCACGTATCTGCGCCTGTGAAGATTGGAGGTTCAACCTTTCCTTATTTGTACCTTACTTTGGACAAAAGTATCAAATAAATATCAATCTCCAGACTGTTGTGTTTGCTGGAAAAAGGTTTTGTGTCTCACATCAAATTAAAGCTTGTGAGACATTTAATTGCAGGCTACTTGAAAGTTAGAAGACTATAGACTATATAAGGATGTTATATAACCATATCATGTGATGTCATATAACCGTATTACGTGATGGCATGTAACCATATCATCTGTTTGCAATCCTTTTTCTAGCCCCCGCTGCTCCCTCCTGGCAAACATCAATGGCACTGACATCTACAGGGACCACAACGACTACCATAATGTAAGGACGGAAGACAGCTTCAATCGACAGCTTCACCCTCTCATATTCTTTGTCGATGTAGTAATTTTAGTATCTCACAGAAGCTCATGAACCTCGCGAGACATGCCCTGGATTTGTCTTGCTCTGGGACCCCCCCCCCCACCCCCAACAAACAGTCTCTCTCTCATTGTCTCTCAGATCTTTGCACCAAGTGGCGTGAAGATCTTCAGAATCGCCTCACCAATCTACTTTGCCAATGTTGAATTCTTCAGAAACAAGCTAAATGAATATGTATGTATACCGCTTGGTGTGGTCAGCTGTGTCAAAGATACTTTAATTTCACCTGCGTCAATACAATTATTGCATGTTGGAGGATCAATTTTGTTAACAAATTCTACAAAAGTTGTAAAGTGGCCATCTCATCAAAAAAAGTGTTAATTAAATCAATAATTGAGTTTAATATCTCTTTACTCTGTCCATGCTTGTGTGAACTAGACCTCATTATTTGCATCTATGTATTTGCAGATTAGATTACAACACTAATAAAAAGTTACCTTTCAGATAAAGAGTAATAGGAGAATAATAGGTGTTGTTCAAATATGATCCTAGAAATCAGTTATTCCATTTATCATTGTGTCTGACTTTTGTGTCATTGTGTCTGACTTTTTTGTCTCTTAACTTGCCTATCCCTGACATCATAAAACATCAGCTCATTCAAGTTGGCTCTGTATTGTGTTTGTAGCTTGGGTTTAACCCTCTGAGAATCTTACGTAAGAGGAACAAAGCTTTGCAGAAGATCAAGAAATTACTGAAACGGGGAGAATTGCAAATAACTGAGGTAGGTCATCTTCCTTGTCAATCAACTTCAAGCCTCAGTTTCCATGGGACTATTTCTGAGCAGAGATGAGAGCAGCACACACATGACCTCTGTCTTCCTCCCATGGTAGAAAGGGCTGTTATACACGAGCTCCAATTCAAGTGACGACTCAGATGATGAGGGTAACACAGAGGATCTAGATCAGCCCAGCGATTACAAGGACCTGCCCCTTCAGGTCAACTGGAACGCTGAATTGCCAGCCAACATCAAAGTGCCCAAGATCAACATCCACAGTTTGATCCTAGACTTTGCGGCCATCTCATTCCTTGACATCTCTGGCATTAAAGGACTCAAATCGGTAATACGCAGCTAATGCAGCTGAAAGCGGCTGTGTAACTATAGCAGGAAACACCATCATCTGAGATGTTATTTACTTAAGTAAAAGCGTGATACCTGCCCTTTCACAGGCCCTGAAGGAACTTATCCGAGTGGAAGTAGATGTCTACATCGTAGCATGTGACAGTAAGTATTCCCAGCAGAGAGTGAGAGCTTGCTAATGACATAAAAACTTCACCACCCTAACTGTGATGGCTCCCCTTTGCAGGGTACGTCCTGGAGAAACTTCACGGCTGCAGCTTCTTTGACGACGAGATCAAAACAACCATATTTTTCCTGTCACTTCATGATGCCATGCTGCATGCCCTGGAGAATCACCCAATCATCCTGGAGTACAACACACCAAACGAGAAGGTATCATGCCACTCACCGGCACCCTCATGTGCAAGCCAGCGTTTAGCCTATTTCCACCATATGGTCATGCCTCCAGCCAACAGTTGCTCAGCTAACAAGTAAACATTATAAATCGGTACTGTACATGACTATATTAGACTTATGTAACCTAAACCTATGCTGTGGCTAATGACATTAATTCAGTAATAAGGTTGCATATGTGTAAAATACTTGAAATATTATAGACAAATATAATGAAAAAAAGGCAGTGTACGACGTCAGAATGACGAATAGGATCAACGCCATTGTGTTTAAACACATACAGTCACTGAGCAGATCAAGTGCAGACCCATCAGTCCACCGTGGAACACCAGCATCTGCACGACGGCCTTGTGCAGTCTGCAGTTCTGATGAGGGTCAGCGTGCAGTGACAAGCGTCTCTTTTTCTCCCTAGGTTTTGTGGCCAGAAAGCAAATTGTAGACAAGATGCCGGCAGTGTTTGTGTTCGCATCCCATGAGGGGCCCCGTTACTGCTCTGTCAGCAGACAATGGCTAACAATATTAGAGCACCTGCCGGACTGAGAGGTGTCCTTCTGTCCGGCTGCCAGGGCAGGCACACTCTGGACAGGATGCCAGTCCAGCAGCGGTCAAACACGGGGCCTTCATACCCAAACTCATGGAGGGAACAAACAATTTGTACAACTTTGCACATATCAGAGATTTATTATCTCCGCTACAGTTCAGTCTTTTTATATTGTAAACTTTGACATTTTCAAGACATATGTGTACGTTAAACAAGATTGAATTTATGAATATTGGTGGACTGTTGGTTTTATATTGTATACTTTTATTTTCTTTTTTGTAGGAAATGTATAATGTATATTTCATCCATCACCCATACCAGGGTGCAGTGAATATTTCATGTTTTATTCCATATGTTTATTAAATGCATTTTAATGTATTTCACTTTGAAAATGTTTAAGTCTTAAAAATCCAGGTACAACTGGAAATTCTCCCAGTTAGATATGATGGCAGAGTGTGAGTATTGTGACTAATACTGAGATGCTGTACAACTAGAAATGTAAATAATAAATGCTTTATTACAAATCCGTGCCTTTGCTTACAATTCTGACAACAGCTCTGCAAATATTACCCATGAAACTTGATAAAACTGATCAAGCTGTTGCTTTTCATATATGTCCTCAACTGTAAATGTTATTAGATATGTATATATTAGAGAAATATTTCTCATTACATCAGACTCTGCTTGTCAATAAATACACTAAGAATATATTCAGCTTTTTTTTAAAGGCATAACCACAAAAAACACAAACACGTTACCATAATTGAAGTGAAAAGCATCGTTTTGTGTTCTTCATTAGCAGAAAATAATTAAAATGTAAAAAAAAAATAAAAATGTAATGTGCATTTACAATGGCTGACCATTACACCACAGACACCCTGCCAACGCTGTCAAGGACAAGCAATGGATGGATAGTAATTGGGGTGTCGAAATGGCACCCTCTAGTGGTCAATATATAGCAAGGCAGTCACACAGGAACGTCACTTTCACAGCGGAAGTGGGAAGCTTAGAGGTGTAGGTGTGACTGTGCTGGCGCTGGAATGCCTGTGCCGCCCACTCAGCCCATAAAATATATAACCCACGTCACCAGCCACCTTCTGTAGGCAAGTGTGTCAGTATGGAATGTCACGGCTGCTAGCTCCGTGTTTAATCTGAGCTGTATTGTTCCGGTTGCAAAATGTCCTCCCATACATTTATTGGCCAGAGGAATTTTAAAAATCTTTCTAATGTCATACAATTTGTCTAGAATTCCTGCAAATCCCTGAGATTTGGGTCACTGTGGAAGCTGCAGGGTTGTGAAACCACCAACTTCCCCCCGGTACGGAGGGAAGCCAAACTCGTTAGCGAGGTTTGCATGGGCACCGGACACCAACTGCCTGACGGGTCAGTACCAGGCACGCAGCGGCCTCACAGGTACCCCTCTGATCTGCACATGGACTCATTACCATCAAGTAGCTGTTCCCTGGAACATGTATGACCATGAGTGACCCTTAACACGGCCACCACCATGACGGTTTAGCTTATAATAAAGGTACCGATTTTATTCTCGGTCTGCAATAAGGACCTTGCTTTGCAAATACATCATCACGCTTGCCACAGCAGTAGCAATCCCACTGCCAAACCCAGCTCACATGCAAGCCTAGCTGCTCACATGACAGATGCTGCAGTTTCCAATAACATTGACTAAAAGCTTTCTGAGCAGGAGCGCCCCCAGGTGGCCAAAGGTAGCAGAGCAGGCTGTTCCTGTAAGTCTCCAGGGTGGTGGTCAGAATAGTTAAATCAAGTGCCCCAGGAGGGACCCAGCTGAAACTCACAGGACAGGATGTCAGGCGTAGGGATGAGCCCCAAGACACGTGGTTGAGAGGAGATTGAGACCGACACCAGAGCGCTCACACCCACACGCTGAATTAACGCTCGGAGTTAGGAAACAGTTTGAAAAATTTATTTTCAGAAATACAAAACTGATTTGAAAGCAGTCCTATCCCAAATCCAGGATGCACTGAAAACACAATTCTAGACGCAGGTCTTCACAGAAAATAAGCTACCCTGTGGACAGAACAATCATTTTCACGCAGTACAAAAATACCACCCTCCTCATTTGAAGGGTTTTACAAGTTTACACATGCAGAGCTGGTTGAACCCATAACCTTCTCTGCCAGTTATGCCTGAACCCACGCACTGCCGCCCTGTGTAGCTGGTCTCCAGGCCTGTCACCAGACAGCTTCCTCCAGGGCAGCTTACTGGTAATACGGCCGATACCGAGACTGGTCTGGATGATGGGGTCCTGGCATCTGGCCCTGAGGCGGGGGGCCCTGCATCCGTGGAGGCGGGGGCCCGCGGGGGGCAGGCCACATGCCCGGACTGAGCCTGCCAGGCTGACTGAAAGGGGGGCTCAGCGTACCCGGCTCATCGGGGAACTGCTGCATGGAGCCGGGGTTGTAGTGGAGAGGGGGGGGCACGCTTATTCGGGGGCCACCGTGCTGGGGGGGAGGCCCTGGGGGCGGGGCATTCATGTAGGGGGGCATTGGGCTGATGATGTGTCCAGGC
>JAODKL010000001.1:8837838-8854322 GCA_026780765.1 Petrocephalus schoutedeni
ACCACGAGCAACTCCAGCACAATCCCCGCATCCACAATGCACCTCCCACACAGAACCAACAGAACAGAACCATTACAATACTAAACCATTTGTATCTTCTGAATTCCCAGTTATCTTTACGTGTCTTTGTGGCGGTGGTTATATCCAGTGTCTCATAGTAAAGACAAAGAGTCTGGGGAGTGACTCAGTCTCTTTAACCACTTGGTGCACAGGTGAGTAAAACAGGAAGTACAGACGAGTGTCACTGTAAGGCTAGCCATTTGATTCCCTGGGACAGAAGACATCGCAGGTAACTTATCCGAAAGAAGGTAACAGCCTCTCAGCCGCTCATTTAACAAATTAACAACATTTAACAAATCGCTCATTTAGCGAATTAAAGAGAGTTTTGTACTATATAGTACTATGTAGTAGTTTATGTAGAATGAGTCCCTTGGTGTCAGCTAGATCCGTGTGGCCGCGGCGCGTCTCCGGTTCTTGCCGTGGCGCAGTCCAGCTCCGTCTCCCCGCATTACATGGTCAAGGGTAAAGAGCGCCCCGGCTCAGCGTACCGCGTACCGCGTATGTATTACGCATCTTACGTATAAAATGAGCAGCTTTCGCGGCAGGGCTGTGTTTGACACTCTGCATTTCCTTCACGGCACCGTTGCCTGTTTCCGTGTCGGTCTGCAGTGGTGACACGTTGCCGGAGCTTGGCTGGTGTCCTCCACCTGTCGGCGCGTCTGGGTCTTCATCTCATTTTTATATGCTCCAGTTTAATCTGCTATGTACATCCTTACTGGCCGATGAAAGAGATTCTGAGATTTATTATGACTGCGGTAACGCAGATCAGACCCCGAAACTGCGATGCACAGTCCGGGACGGCGTGGCACCGGATCGGACCTTTGCTGCGCTATTGCGCCTTGATACTCTTGAACCGATGGAAATATATGCACACATAGAAATGTGTGGCTTATCCGATTACAGATTTGCAGCATGTCAAAGCATATGAGGTTATGACAATCTGACAGAGTTTCATAGGCGAGTTAATAATTAGAGCCAGCTATTTTAATTACACTTTATAACCGGCTTTAAGCGGACACTGGCACTTTCACTTTTTGTTAAGTAAAACTACTAACAAGCTTATTCAGTTGTGCTGTACATAGAGTTAGAGCAATAAATAAAATTGTCCACGTCAGAATGCAGAATGTGGGTCTTTTTTGCAGCCAGCACACCCTCAGCACTGCTGTCCAGCCCTACAGAGCTAGATAGAAAGGCAATGAAAACTTTCCATACTTTTGCGTTACTATTGAAAGGCCTAACTGCTGTGTGTGTTCGAAGGAACGAATGGGCTAATAGCTATCAAACTAAATGGCATAGACTTGCAGTAAAGTGTACATTAACCATCAGACAATTGTGGACAATGCATTAATTATTCATGTATTTATTGGACAAGAGATTAACACATATAATGAAAGATGTCACAAAAAATCTTCCATTTATATCCACCCATTTATCCTTTATGGGTTGCGGGGGTCCAGAGCCTATCTCAGAAGCTATGGGCACAAGGCAGGGAACAATCCAGGATGGGGGTCCAGCCCATCGCTGAGTACACTCACACCTACGGGCAATATAGCAACTCCAGTTTACCACAGGATGTTTTTGGACTGTGGGGGGAAACTGGAGTACCCAGAGGAAGACCTCCAACGACATGGGGAGAACATAGAGACTCCACACACATCCAACTGGGGCGGGATTCGAACCCCGCTCCCAGAGGGGTGAGGTAACAGTGCTAACCACCGTGGTGAACGATACAGCAGCCCGGAAATGGAATTTCCAATGAAAAGCTAGTTTTACTGAGGCGTCGTTAAGGTTTATACCAGAACCACTTTCTGGAATACCTTCCTGGTATCCCTGTGAGAATTAGTATATGGATAAGAGACAAATTGATACCGAAATATCGATTATTTGAATCTGAATGCTTTCACTTTGAGAATAACATATCGATTAACATACATATATATATAGATATATATGTGTGTGTATATATGTATATGTATATATATCAGCGAGGGGCTGGCCCCCCATCCTGGGTTGTTCCCCGCCTCGTGCCCGTAGCTTCCGGGATAGGCTCCGGACCCCCCGCGACCCTGTTTGGATAAGCGGGTTGGAAAATGGATGAATGGATGTATGTATATATATATATATATATATATATATATATATATATATATACAATATACTTAAAAGGCTAGCTGGAAGGTCGAACATCTCAACATACAAGAGGGGCAAGCACACTGTTACTGCAATGACTATGGCTTGTGAAATGCTCAGCTATCATTACAAAAAATGTATTAGAAATATAGGGTAGAAGGCTGAACTTAAAGCCAAATCATAAATCCTTCTGTTGCTCTAGCTTTGTGTGCAGTCTAAAGCTACTTCCCCAACAAAGGCAATAACAGCAGGTTATTTGTCTGATATCGTTGATTATCGATAATACCGTAATATTGCACAGGCTTAGTACAGGCCCCCCAGCTCCATTACCGATGTTACGTTGCTTATGATTGGTTAATACAGTAAGGGTGGGGTGCTGGCCCCTGGCTCTGTTACTGATGTCATGCTGCTTATGATTTGTTCATACACCTGGTGAGGGTGGGATGCTGCTCCCTGGCTTCCTTACTGATGTTGAACTGCTTTTGCTTGGATACTTTGCATATGAGGGTGTGGTGCTGACCCCCAGCCTTCTGTGATGCAGGTCTGCCTGAGGCGGCCCAATTATCCTATCCAAAATGGTCAGAGTGATGGGTAAGTTGGCTGCCTGTAATCGTATCCACATACCTTTGGGTGACCTGAACAGTTTTTTGTGCTAAAACAGGCGTGATTTTATTATTCTATCTATTCTTATTTATTATTCTAGCACATCTAGTCTATGAAAATACTAGCTACATTTATTTGTATTATTTATAAAATATGTCATTATTCTAACTTTTTCTATCCAGTTTTGTTGTCTACATTATCACTTTAGGGCTAAAAGACTGAAATAATCACTGTGTCTTTTACCCCAATAGGAATCATCAAGCTGGGACTCTTTATGTCCCTGCTACTAGTTGCTGTGTTCACCTTCCAAAGGTTTAATTTTACGGATTTAAGCTTTTTTGGTAAGCTCAACCCTATCACTGACCCTTCTTGGTAAGCCCAAAGCCTACCAAGTATAACATCCTTGCCATTTATATTCAGCTATATTATATGTAGGTGATTTTCACCATTATATCTACTTAGTTCTGCCACCAGGGGGCAGTATGCACCTCAAGATTCCCATTTCTGCTTTGAGTTTTCGAAGCATTGTGTCTTGCACAATGAGTCTCTCTGTTTTCAGTGGTGCCGCTCCCTACTGTTGGCACGGAATGTTTGCAAATTAGCTTACACCCCCATGGCTACAAACAAATTCAGACAGAACTGCAGTTAATTAAGTCAATGATCTAAGTGAGGCGTTGTGGCTCAACCAGAAGCAAGAAGAACATGGAAATGCTTGAATGTGAAGGATATGAAGCTGAGCAGAGTGAGGGTGAAGTGCCTCCAGGTCACCGTGTGGCTCTGGCTGACGGGTGGGGGAAATGTCTGAGTGAAGCCATCCCTGGTGACGGAGGGCCCATTGCTCGCCAAATCCCCAGAGCCATGTGCACAAGAAATGAAATGAAAAGAAATGAAAAAGGGAATCTGTGTGGTATCAGGACTTAATGTATTGTCTTTGTGTCATTAGCTTATACCATCTAATCATACGTTTCCTCATACTGAAATGTGTAGAATATTGCCAGTGATTGGCAATTATTTATCTATTGTTGTTAATTCAAGTCTGAAAACCTGCTCCCTCTGCCTCTATAGCCAAGACTGTGTCATCACAGCATCCCAGTAAGTAAGCGGTTTTTCAATGCTGGAAAATGTTTCCTATGAATAAGCTTTATGAGCAAGTCCGTAGTTTGTCAGTAAACAAAAAAAGTTCGGACTTCAGATTAAAAAAGCTTCTGCAAATTCCCACACATATTACCATTAAAACCTGTTTAACTGGATGTGATTATTTAACATCTGACAGCTATTGCAGTTTGTCACTTTTATGAACAGTCCATTCTGTACTACGTAGACATGAATAGACATTCCTGATGACTGTTTGTATGTATGTGTCTGCTTGTAAACTTTGTTCCCATCAGCTACAAAGCTCATCCAATTGAAATGCGGCCTGTCCAAGCCTTGTCCTGAAAAACACATTGCCTTTAAGATGAACAGTGGGGCTGCCAGTGTAGTGGGACCCAAAATCTGCGTGGAGGACACCATGTAAGGCCCACCCCTTCCTGTTCCTGCTACCTGCACTTCCTGTCTGAGTGTCTCACGCACACATCTTTCTTTCAGACTCATGAGTGGCGTGAAGAACAATGTGGGACGAGGGCTGAACGTCGCCTTAGTGAATGGTAACCCATTATCTCAGCTTGTTAATATTATTAGTGCCCATGTTCACATACTGGCCTATGTTATCTTAAATAAATTACAGCACCCCAGAGCACTGTGATGCATGTGTTAGGTGTAACGCTGCCATGATGCGCGTGTGTGTAAACAGGAAGTACCGGAATTCTCATCAAGACAGCTTACTTCGATATGTGGGCAGGAGGTGAGTTTTTTCATTTACCGTACAACATTATTAGGGCCCACGATTTACCGCGGCCCACGGAATTTAACGCCACACTGCAGAATTTAGGGTTTTGCAGAGGTAAAACACCACGCCACGGAATTAACCTAACTGCCACAGAAAATGCCAAACCTGAATGAAATCTCACGTTTTGAGGCATAGATTGTTGTGAGTTCGGCGAGAGGAACGACCCATAATGCAGGCTGCGAGATAAACCCTTTGTAGGGCATTTATTAGAGATCGGGGAACCACAAATGCCGGACAAAACACGCAACATCCAGTATAATGACCGACAAAGGGTACAGGACGCAGACTGACTAAAATAGGGCAAGACATCAAGGAGGAAACACGAGGCAGGTGTGCATTGGCTAACGAGGGGTTCATCACATTAGGTAAAGACAATGAGGATCAGGTGAGGCTGGTTAAGCCTCGCCTGAAGGAAACACTGGGAAACAGACAGGCAGGGCGGGGCTGATCGTGACATAGATATTGATTATGAAATTTATGATTAGTTTTAATTACCTCTTCTTTAGCCTATTGCATCATCTCATGACTCACGAGGATGCAAGAAAGAAATGACGTCATGAGCGTCACTATCCCTGCAATCATGTGAGTGTGTATGTGTGATCGTGTGCGCATGTATGTGTGATCGGGTGACGTGTATGTGTGATCCTGTATGTGTGATCGGGTGCACGTGTATGTTCGATCGTGTGAGCATGCATGTGCAATCGTGTGTGTGGGTGCTCATGTATGTGTGAGTGTGTATGTGTGATCATGTGCGCGGGTGCGCGTGTATGTGTGATTGTGTAAGCATGTATGTGGAATCGTGTGTGCCTGTATGTGCAATTATGATTGATTAAGGATTAAGAATAAGAAAAATTGCATTTATTTTGCTTGGACAAATGAGTACTGCATTTGCCGCACCGCGGTACGCCGCGGAATTTTAAAAAACGTGCCGCGGAATTTACAATTTCTTGCTGCAGTAAATCGTGGGCCCTAAACATTACAGATGTGTCACACACCGTATTTGACAATATCTGCTATTTGTAGACGTCAAGCTCCTTATAAATTTCCTGAAGGGCATTGAAGATGGGACGCTGGTCATGATGGCCACATTTGATGACTCTTCCACAAAGTAAGTGTTTCCTTCATTAAAAGGATATTTTGTTTAATGAGCAACACCCTGTGTTAAGGCTGTCTGGTCACATGACCGTGGAGACACAGGGTCACTAGTAACTGATTTTACAGTGACAGAAACTGCGAACCGGGGAACAGTGCAGTCCGTCGCTAAAGTGAAAGGTCATCAGCTGGCTGGGTCTCTAGTAAAGTCTCCTTATTGTCTGTCTGATGTTTTATGAACCACCTGCTTCACAGACTCAATGTGGTAGCAAGGAACCTGATCAGTGATTTGGGGAGCTCGAGTATTGCTGCTCTGGAATTCAGGGATAACTGGATCTTTGTGGGAGGTAAAGGGATAAAGAGGAAGACTCCCTTTGAGCAGGTATGAAGCTCTATAGCTCTTCCTTAACCCAATGAAGGAGGCCATCTTTAAGCCATCGGTAACTGATAAGTGCTATTGTGTCCCATGTTCCCAGCACATAAAGAACAAGGCAGATACCAACAAATATGAGGGCTGGCCTGAAGTTCTGGAGATGGAGGGATGCATCCCAGTAAAAGAAAGATAGCCTACTCAGCCACCTAGCCCTGGGACATGGAGGTGCTGACCCTGACCTGGATCAGCAGTGCTAGGGTGTGTGCAAGTGTCTAATGTCTACTAAAACAGTTACTGGCCTCATACTGCATTCCATTTACCTCGGCGGTCGGAACTCAGAACAGGGAATGACGTCGCATCCGAGTTAACCACGTGCCTGTTCAGCAAGTCGCAAAGCCCTTTAGCAATTCCAGGGGCCCGTTTCAAAAAGCAAGATTTCTTGCTTAGCCAGATAACTTGTCGGATTTAATTTAGCCCTGTATGAATGGCCTTTCTCTTCGGACAAGTTATCCAGCTAAGCAAGAAATCCTGATTTCTGAAACGGGCTCCAGTTCTAGCCCAGCTAATTGCTAGCCATATCAGTTGATGACAACTCATTACACAGTATTTTGCATATTAAAAACACTATGGCAAGGCAGTATAAATAACTACAGTTTTAGCTATTGCTGGGGCGCAGCCTTCAGAATTCTGCAGTCAGGCTTGTGCAGATTCCCCTGACTTTCTGAGTCAGAATTCCAAGTTTGGGAGGCCTTCCAGTTGAAATTTCTGAGTTACGAGTTCAAATGGAACGCAGCATTAGTGCTTGGAGTGATGCTCTCGGTACATAGGGTGGGGGCTGTAATATGGCCAGTAGGTCGCACAGTTGAACAGGAATTAGAACTTGCACATACACCAGCTGTTTAGATCCAAGATAGGGTTCGCCGAGGATCTCAGGTCCGGGAATTTCAGGGGCGTGGGTCCGGGGCATGGCTTTGCTCGATTGGATACTGCTGTCAATCTGAGTATGTCTGTTGATGTGAGTATGTGTCTGGAAAAAACACAGACTTAACAGCTGCTCTTTAAGACCCCAGTGTCAGAGCTCAGAATAATTTAGTACTGTATATTGTATATATCAATGCATATGAAGAATGTTTGATAGTACTTTAAAAAACACATAAAACTGTCTTTTCATGAGCGGGGATATGATTATAAGAAAGACTGCTGATACTAGTTTGTGGTTCAGTGGGGTAACACTGTAGCCTCACGCCTGCAGGGATATGAGTTTGAATCCCAACTCTGCTCTCTGTGTGATTTTTGTCATGTTCTCCCCATGTTAGAATAGAATATCATAATTGTCATTGTACATGTAAAGCACAACCCTCTGCTTGCCACCGGCACTGCATTTAAAAAAAGATACAGTTAAAATGAGAACTAAGACAATTAAATGGATAATTATCGATATGTTGTCGTGCAGCATCAAGCTGAATGTTGGATCGCTGTGCAGTAATGCAGTCGCATATTTTAGCAGCTATAAACTGTCTATTTTCTTTTATTAGAAGGAATCATGTGGATAGAAATCAGCAGCACTATAGAGAGGCTGTTTGGGGGAGGGGAGCAGACGGGGGGGCAGCTCGTAAGGGTGTGGTGGGGTTTCTTGAGTTTGTTGCTCCATGCTTGGTTAAGATGATCAGTGGCTTTGCGGCAGAAGCTACTCCTCAGTTTGGATGTTTTGGTAAATAGTGCCGTCCAGAAGGCAGGATGGTGAACAGGCGATGGGTGGGGTCGGCTCACTGGGGGTGGTGGTTACTCTCCAGGGGCATCGAGTACTGTGGGTGTCCTCCAGAGTCAGTGGTGGGGTCCTGGTGATCCTCTGGGCTGCCTTGATACCCCTCTGCAGTGCTCTACCATACTGAGCACACTGCAGTGTGTCAGTATGCTGACAGTGAGGTGTGGGAAGTCATGACTGGGCTCACAGATAGGCATGGGATGCTTCCTTAATAAAGTAAAAATGTCACAAATGTACTGGTTTGAAAACACTTTATTCATATGTTTAATATATATATATATATATATATATATATATACTCCGGTTTCCCCCCACAGTCCAAAGACATGCTGAGGTTGATTGGAGTTCCTAAATTGGTGTGTATGTGTGAGTGAATGGTGTGTGAGTGTGCCCTGCGATGGGCTGGCCCCCCATCCTGGGTTGTTCCCTGCCTCGGGCCCATAGCTTCCGGGATAGGCTCCAGACCCCCCGCGAACCTGAACAGGATAAGTGGGTTGGAAAATGGATGGATGGATGGATATATATATATATCACATTTGAATCAACCAGTAGGTTTGAGCAAAACATTCAAGTAGTAATAAGTTGGAACCCAGATTACAGTTCAGAAATAACTGAGTTAAAATGTTCATTGACAAGCAGTCTCTTTGGGTGCTTTTTAATTGGCAACCTTGGCAATTATCTAAAACACTAAATGTTTGTGTTCAGTATCTTTTTTGAAGCGAATGACTACAGTAAGAATTAATGGCAAAATAGCAAGAACAGAACTGAATGAGTCAGACAAAATTAGGACACTTAATAAAAAGAAAACGTCTGTGCAAAAGATGTCAATTTGTCCGCAACTTATGATAAATGTTTATCTGTGAGAAGAAGCCCCCACGTCTTAACGTTCAGCATAAACAGTGCTGCTTCCATACGGGCCGATAATGTTGATAGCATCCTGTCCTACAGTGTCAGATGTCAGGTTCAAATGAATAAAGTTTCCAATTTCCTACAACATGGGTTGTGATGTGCAAAAACTCCACCTTTGCAAGCTGTTGAGCTACCCAGCGAACGGTGTTTTCAAAATGCAGATTGGATTTTATTAGTTTCATTTTTTTATTGTGAAGCTCATCGTAAGAGTCTTTGATAAAAGTAATGTCTGATGGTTTATATGTAAAACTGCTCTACCTAAGAACATGACCGATTGTGACATTTTATATGTATATGTATATATATATTTTTTTAGTTTTTTTCTCCACAAAATGGGCCTGTGCCTTAGTGTAGAGTCCTGAAGCTCGCATTAGATCCCATAATCTCATCGCGTCCACAGGATCATTGCCCTTCCTCCTTTCTACTCCACTGTGAACTCCTATTCTCCTCTCTCAATGTCTTAGAACTTAGAAAATGTTTGGCTCTTTTCCTTTGTTCTAGATTTTTCCATGTGAAGTGTAGGTTTTGGTGAAACTGTTCCAAATAATCTGTAGAATACAATTTATGTAAAGTGTACATTTAAATTTTTATAATTATGTCAATGACATCTATCTAGATACTGACTGTATAAATAAGGCAAAAATGAGGAGTGACTGTGAAAATATCAAAATAACTCAAAATATTCGAAAATATAGAAATATCAAATAAAATGCCCAGCCAGAATTAATGTGCTGGTTTCACTTCTTTCTTCCAAATACAGTTTGCAGAAAAGCATTTGTTGTCTTTGTCTTTTTTTCTCTCCTATTTTCCCAGCATAGCATGAGTGTGTAGCTCTTTGGTCTTTGGTGCGGGGGGTCTCTATTGGCTGAGGATGGATGGACGGATGGAGGGAAATGAGAGTTATCTCGGCAGGATGCGGGATGGTCGCTGGAGGAAGGGAGGGATGCCGGTTTGCTGAATTTACAGAATGTGTCGTTGGAAGGTGAAGTTCCTGGAACTGGATGAGATGGCTGCTTCGCAGAGGATGGAGAGAGAGAGCAGATGGTGGGACTGAAGAAGTGAAACTGAAACTGTGGTATGGGTATGGGTGCCAGGGTAACATGACAAAGCGGAACCATGACGAGAACAATCATTCCCATAGAGAGAGGACTACTTGAGTGGAAGTTGTGAAGCAGGCAGGACTCCTGACGTCCAGTTGTCCATACACCATGTATTTGATGGTTTCGCACAACAGCAACCACATAGGAGCATTTCAGCATCCTGCTGAGACATCAGAGTACTAATGGCTGTATTCAACAGACAAAAGAAAGACCTTTGGCAATCAGTGTGTAAATGGATTAGGGCTGGGTAACATCAGGATTATGGAACAGGAAGCGAGGCGTCACAAAGCCACTGGGTATCTTTTATAAAGGCTCCAGGCCGCACAGTTTAGCGATGGTATGTGATACCACGTTTGCTAATTATACCACCGGAGGGGCTCAGCTACTGTATAACCCTTTGGAAATCCATATCTGACCAACACCTTTGTTCATTCAGTCAAATGAACCAGACAGACTTGACAAAACTAGCTCACCGGCTCACGAACAAAAGCACCCACAGCCAGCACAGCATTTCTTCGAGTTTTGGAGAGCCTCAGGGCCAGAGGGAGTGCTGGTGTTTCAATACTCACAAAATACAGATAAACATGGGGTGGGGAGTAGCATGCACTGAAACGCCAGCAGCCAGGACTATGTGCCAAATGTCAGTGCCATGGAAACCACAAACTTTAATATCCACTGAATGTCAGAGGGGTGTCAGTGCCCACGCAAAACCATCTCTGCTATTTTTCATGAGGCAGCCTGTTTAACTTCAGATGTTGAAAGTAAAACTAGAGGACTTCTGCTGACAACAATGAGCATGTTATACATTTTTGATTTCAGACCGGTCTGGTGACATTCTATAGACCAACCAGAACAATTCATAACAGAGATGCTTCTGCACGAAAGATGATGGTGCTTGAAATTTGCTTGTTTACCTGGACAATGTGAGTTCTGAAAATAGGGAGCACTTCAAACACAGGGAGCCATAGTGTTTGAAGAGGCCTTAATGAACTCAGAAACACTCAAGTGCACATTAACCTTCCTGCGCTTAGCAATAAATCCTCTGTGCGCCATTTGCACAAGTATAGCTACATCAGAATTCTTCTCCTTGCCTACCCAAGTACAGGTACACTGGAATTCTTCTTTCTGTCAGCTCCATCTGGCTTTCTATAGTATGGGGGGGGGGGTCACTGTGCAAGGCCCTTAACAACTGGTGCTGAGGGTTAAGGGCCTTGCTCAAGGGCCCACAGACTGTGACGAGGGGAAGGTGATTACAGTAATCATCAGTGCTGACGCACCACAACGAAACGTGTCCTCTGCATTTAACATCCAGACACAGCAGGGGGCAGCTACATGAGTGCCAGGGGAGCAGTGCTTGGGGATTGCACCTTGCTCAGGATACCTCAGCGGTACTTGCGGATCAGGGACTCAAACCGGCAATCTTTCAATTACATGGTCGCGTCCCTAACCGCTACCCTACCTGCCTGCCCCTTCCGAGCACAGGCACAGAGCCCGCTGAGCCACTCACCACCCTCTCATTCTGTCTTGCAGCCTGAAAAACTTGAACCTGACGAGATAATTAAGGTCTGGAAAACAGAACTGCACTGGAACTTAAGAAATATCATAAGCAACACTAAAATGCCTTATGATTGTCAATAGAAGATGCTGTATTGCTTTATTCATTCTCATACCGACCATTATCACCGATTATGAAGACATTTATAATGCATTATAGATGACAGCTTCAAATAAAGTTACCCTTTCCTCTTCCTGTTACGAAGGGACATGGTGGAGACAGAATGGAGTGGCTCCAAAAGATGGAGCTTATTGATGAACAACTGAACACAAAAGCAGAAACCACACAATCATGGGATAGTGAGGGGTCAGAAACTCACAAGAAAAATAAAGAACTAACTAAAAGATACCAAACAGTAAATGCAACTAGGGAACAGAGCTAAACAGTGAGCAGGACTAGGAAAACAATCATAGCTACCGACATGGAGAAATGACAACAATGGCTGATTAAAGAATAGGTACTTAAATGCACAGCTAACATGACATGACACAGGACAGGTGAGAATCAAAAACAAAATTCCCTAATCAATAAAGGTGCAGGACGACAAGCAACAGGTGGAATAAATTAGAAACACAGGAACACTGACATAAAATTGAGGGCTAATACTTGGAAAGACTAGGAACATAAATACAAGCAAAACAGAATAAAACAAGGCACAAGGAGAGTAAACCTAAACAGGACACGAAGCTAAACCACTGAAAACTGAGGAAAAGGAACACCAATCAGGGTTAAATAACTCATGACCCAAGCAGTTGAGCCCCTGAGTTTTACACAGAGGGGAACACACTAGGGACTGAGGGGCTACAAAACAAAGGGGGAAGCAGGACGACCTGCGACACCTGCTGGCCAAAGGGGGACAAGACACGGCACAGGACTGGACAGGCACCAACACTGAAACTCCCCCTTCTGCACTGGCCCTGTTATAACACCTTCGTATCTCCTAAGGGGCCCAAGACGATTCCACTGGCGGGGCAACTTTGCCTTTCTCATTATGGCATGCACCACAATTGTGACTTCACCCAGCACAAACACAACACACCCCATAAAATGCCCATAAAAGGTTGTGATGGGTTCAGGAGAAATTTGACCAGGTCGTTCCTCACCCCTTCCCCTTAAACCCTTGCTTATCTGAATATTCCCCCGTAATATTTGTGTTCAGATATTTTCACTCTCTTTCAGCCCTTTCACCCTGTTTCATTTGCCAAATTAAATCTTGCTTTACTCGTCAGCAGGGTAGGATTCTGCAGCAGCCATTACAGCCGGTGAGCCGCACGCACGTCAGAAAGCAGGTGATACCGAAGGAGCCGAGGACGGAGCCAGCATTCACCATGCACGTATCGATTTTCCATTCAGCCATGCAGATTTGGAGATGCTACAACCCCCCCCCCCCCAAAAAAAAAAAAAAAAAACAGTGCACATGAAAGTCTGGGAGGGCGGTGTGCAAAATATGCAAAAGGACAATCAGCAGAGGCCAGGATGCAAATTTCTCCATCACTTCGTATTTTAAGTGTATCACTCATTTCGCTAAACAAACCACCCGCAGTGCGTAAGCCACCACAAAGCCATGTGCTACTCCTTCCGCTGTGTGTTAACATCAAGGCCCTACAGCCAGCAACTCACCTCACTGCAATTGAATTCTCCAGTGTCACAGCAGGGACCAAGGGCCCGCCCTTCTGCTGCTTAATGCTGTCACACCGTGCTGCTGGGAGCCCTCAGCATCACACTTCTCCTGTATTACCATCCCTCGATCAGCATTAGCAGCAGATTAACGCAAAGGCCAAGGAAGCCTTTCAAACACATAGGCAATATGCTATTTCATGCATCTGCGCACCATACTGTATCTGCACGTCTCCGAAGCACATTTGGTGCTGTGAGCTAGAATTGTATGACAAAAAATTATAGCACTTTGGTTTGTGGCTAAATTGTGACTGATGACTCGTACATAGTGAGCACAGTGCTTGATGGCAGCTATGTGGAAATTAGATGTATGGCTCACATTTTGCATTTAGTAGTCATAGGCTCACTGAATGAGTATCATGGCTTGCAAAATTAGTGCTTTAGTCCCTCACTCTAGCAAAAGGTGGTGTGACAGTCGAGAAGGCTTTGTCCACTAGGCTTGTGCATAGCCCTGAATATTTGAAAAATCTTCAGTATTTTCATGAGAATAAATGGCTGCTTATCTACAGTAATTGCTTAGAGACTGGTGAGTGCTTTTCCTATCCTTTGCTTCCTTGGCTAAAAAAATATGTAGATGGATGACATTAGTGCACTTTTTTTTTTTTGTTGAGAAAGTACCAAATGTACGGTACTCAAAGGTGTAAAAACTGGTACTAGCGCTGAATGACACTACAACACAAGGTGGGGTATTTTGTACTGAATCCGAAAAATGGCTGTAGTATATTATAGTGCTGGACGATGTGTGTATAATAATAGCATCACCTGTTATGCACATACTATTCTCACATTGTTAGTCCGCTAGACTGAGAACAGACCTTTTCATATCTTCATACTGAAAGGACAATATAGCACAGGGGGTTAAAGTTTCATTAAATCATTTTCTACTCTGTCACTGGAACAAAAATCCTAACTAGCTTTGCAATTTTAATGATTATTCCTTTTATAGGCTATGTAATGCATGTTTTAAAAATCATTTTTTGCATGCTTTTTAAAGCATACAATTGCATGTGTTCTCCGACAATTACCCCTAGCTTAGAGGAAAATATACCTATTATATACACCTAATTATCTTAGCTAATTTTCCATTTATATTTGCTACAGCTATCAGCAGTTTGTTTGTCAGTGAATAGCTTGAAGCCAATGCATTTAAATTTAAACAATTTAAACAATTTAAAGTTCAATCTGACTTGAAACTCAGACTTCACCATTGCAAATGACAGTCTGTTTAATTTTCGAACCAAATCCTTCATGTGACTGAACACTCACTCTGTATAGGCATTACTGATTAGTATGGAAAAAACCAAGTATGGTAACATTTTACTTGAAGGGACACAAGTAACATAACTCAGATACTACTCAAGTACAAATCTTGAACAAATACAGTAACTACATGAAATGCATGAATTATTTTGATTGATTAATGATGAACAAACAAAGTAACAGTCTGGGACCGGCACTTAGTTTTTGGTTAGTTAATGCCCTAAGTAAGAGTGTTCTCTTACATTATTTGTGCCCCCTCCCCCCAAGTAAAGTGCTACCGCAGCCACTATTAACCATGCTTGTGAACTGTTCCAGTTACTAGGAGAAAAGTTTTCGCATTATTTGTTTTGCTTTGCTGCCGTAGAATTTTTCTGTGTGCCTTGCGACCAGCCGACTGCACAAACGGTTCATCGATGAGCAAACGATCACAGTGGCACTGTCACTCTCTGGCTTCCTGATTGAGAGCCTGAGCTCCTGCCAGCATGCAGTCAGGGTCCACATTTTTTGCACCAGTAGCCCCACAAGCAAATGCCCAGAAAATACGGGGCAGTCGTTTTTTCTTCGAGGGGTACAAAATAAGATATAACGGTCGCCCAACACTGATATCTTTCGGATTGCAGGCAGTGACTCGGGGACATGCCTCAGAATCTCCCTGTATTTTGTAGAGGTGAATTCACAGCAGCCCTTATATCCATTTAGGAGAACAACATTTACTATACACCTTATGGACGGCTGTCTCCGCATCGCACCCTACAGAACTAAAGACACAATTAGCTGTTTTCACAGCATTATTTACGGTGTGACATCTGCATTTCCATTCAGAATGTGTGGGCTAACCTCTAGAATGTGTGGGCTAAGATTCTAAAAAAAACGAGTTGTGCCATCTATGATTAACAGTGACGTGTCAAATCTTCCACAGGCACTATTCTGGTTGACTGAAAGTCTGTTGTTTTCAGTGACAGACACTATCTGTTTAAACATGGCTTCACTAGATTCATTAGGGTTCTTGTAAAAAATCTAGTAATGCATGCTTCACAACCTGAGATACACAGAAATACAGGACTGTGTGTGGGAACAATTTTGGTGGCCAGAATTGGATGGCTCAGAACATAATGTAAAGTACCACACTTTCTGAAACTTCATTGCTAATCTTTCTTGACTAAATGGTGCCCAACAGATTGTCAACTAAGGCCTCATTCTTAATTCTGCCACAGAACATCTCCACTGCAGTATTAGAGAGTGATAAGTAGCTGGTAATTTTACGGCAGTAATTTTGTCTTCCTCTGAGTCTTCCCTGATCATGAATGATAAAATTGCGCTGGTTTCCCGGGTTATTTGAATGCACATCTTTTTAAGCATGGTCGTCCAAAGCGGTTTTGCCTGTAATACCTGTTACACAGAATCACCCAAGAGTGTCAACCCAGCATTGTTAGAGCGCAATAATAGTAATAATAAGTATTATTGTTATCATTGTTATAATAATAATAATAATAATAATAAGAAGAAGAAAGACAATAATAACAACAGCATCATTAATAATAATAATAATTTTGCCTAGGTGTTCAGCCACAATTTTAACTTAGCATATAAAGCAGGTAGCAGAAAGCGGGTCACCTGGAGGTGGCTTAAGCCATGCTGCAGAACTTTCAGTTTTCTTCCAGTGGTTACTGAAATAAGTTTCTCTGTCATCTTGTCTGGCCTGTCAGACCCAGTACACACCACCTCATCTTCATCCCCCACCTCGTCACCCATCACAATTGTTATACTCCTGTAGAATAACTGAAGTTATTCTTTACATCCTCAATACTGACATCACTCTCTTTTATATGTATGGGGGCTATATACACTGGGAATATAGTGAAAGGAGATTAATTGTCGACACACCACACAATGCACAACAGGGAAATGTATCCCCTGCTTTTAACCCATGTGACATTGCGACCCAGCAGTGGGCAGCAGAGCTTGGGGATGGCACCTTGCTCAGAGTACCCCATTGGCAGTGGCGTGCACAGACATTTTGGGGGGCAAGTGCTCCAGGGGGAAAAAAGGGCACTTTTTGCATATGTGGAAAA
>JAODKL010000001.1:8854422-8866408 GCA_026780765.1 Petrocephalus schoutedeni
GTGGGGGGGGGGGGGGGGGGGGGGGGGGGGGTCCATCACAGGGCACACACAGGGCCAGCTATCCTCAGGCACAAACCATGGGCTGTCTTTAGATGCCAGATCACCTGCCTGCCCAGCAAGGGTAGACCATGCAACCTCCACAGCCTGGTTGGTGTTGTCTTTGAGAATGGAAAGACCCCAATATATATACTATATGTGTGTGTCCACAGGAAAAACTGGAATACCCATCAAGACGGCTTACTTTGATATGTGGACAGGAGGTACGAGTTTATCATATGACTTTATGCATGTGTCAGACACTGTATTTGACAGGTTGACTGTAGTTGCATGAAATGAAATGTGGGACTATGACTGGAAATCTGTTATTTGTAGATGTTAAGCTCCTAATAAATTTTCTGAAGAGCATTGAAGATGGGACGCTAGTCATGATGGCCACATTTGATGAGTCTTCCACAGTGTAAGTGTTTCCTTCATTGAAAGGACATTTTGTTTAATGAGCAACACCTTGTGTGTTAAGGTTGACTGTAGAGACACAGGGTTAGTAGTGACTGATTTTACAGTGACGGAAACAGGGAACCGGGGAACAGTGCAGTCTGTCGCTGAAGTGAAAGGTCATCAGCTGGCTGGGTCTCTTGCACAGTCACATTATTGTCTGTCTGATGTTTGATGAACCATCTGCTTCACAGACTCAATGAGGAAGCAAGGAAGCTGATCAGTGATTTGGGGAGCTCACGCATCAACATGTTGGGGCTCAGGGATAACTGGATCTTTGTGGGAAGTAAAGGGATCAAAAGGAAGAGTCCCTTTGAGCAGGTATGTAGCCATGCAGCTGTCCCTAAGCCCATCACACAGAGGCCGAAATAGGCCATCTTTCAGCCAAAGGAAACTGAATCACTTTTTTACATATTTTCAGCACCTGGCGAATAATGCGGACACCAATAAGTATGAAGCTTGGCCAGACTTTGTGGAGATGGAGGGCTGCATCCCAAAAAGGACAGACCTGGACCCCTAATTCCTCGGTCAGATCCTTAGTTACAAGTTTGGCCTGTGGCTTGGACAGGAGAACAAGGAGACCACTTATGTCCCATCTCACATACCAGTGCTGCTTGGAGCACCCTCTACCATGTTGACTTGGTCTCCCGATGGTAGAATGAGCTGCCAAACCGTGCCCAGTCATCCGACTCCCTCTTCACCCCAAGACTCAAGACCCATCTCATCCATGAACTCTGATTAGGGTCATACTTAATTAATAATTATTGTGCAGTTGTGTAGCTCCTGTTTCATTACTGCTTTCACTTACAGGTATACCTAGCTGTACCTAGATACCTAGCTGTACCTAGATACCTAGCTGTACCTAGATACCTAGCTGTACTTATGCCTACTACTTCACTACTTGTCAGCATGTATGTTTGCTCTGGGCTGTTTTCCTTTGGACAACAGCGTCTGCTAAATAGGTAAATATAAATGTACTCAGTTATGTGACGGGAGGCGGTGTAGGTGATTCGGAGAGGGATCCAAAGTGTCACCTTCACTCCGCCGCAGCCAGGTCCTGTTCATGACAACATGGAGCAGAGTTTTCTGTGGCTAGCAGAGGGGCTGCAGGAGTAACCGGATACACAGTGAAAGCTTGCGAGGGAGATTTGTGACTGTGCTTACGCTTTGTTTATGGCTTTTATATGTCTGTTGGTCCCTCGTTAGAGTCCCAGTGTCAGTATCTGGTGTTTTTCCCCATCAGGATTGTTAGCTCCCAAGATCTGCAATCATGTCATGCACTCAGCCCTCCAACTCTCTGGGTATTTCTCAATATGCATACTTAACCATATTTGTGTTCTCATGTACCCATTTGCGTCATCTTCCATTGCGGAAGACCAGTTCCAATGCTAAGAGCTAAAGCCCTGAGGATGGTGAAAATACCTGGATGTTGTTCTTGCCGCACCCCAAATATCAAGAATGCCTCGGGTGCATCCTTGCCAAACATGGCCAATCCCATGATTCATTGCAGTCCAGGTCCGTTCTTGGGAAGCAAGTTAGCCCTGATGTGTCAGGCTGTTAAAAATGCAGATGCGGCTGTTTTTTTCGATAGCTCTCAAGAATCAAATTTGTTTTTTTCTACAGGTCCTACAATAATCATCTTTAGAGTCATTGATGTGTTCATTGCCTATTGTGTATTTTGGCTGGTCCAGGTGGCTTGCATATGCACACGCTTATATGAGCCATGCTTTTTGCTCTCCGCCCTACCATAAACCTCTTTGCATGTCGTCTCTAAGATGAAGGGAATTACTCTGAACTGTGGAGGGGACTTATCACTGGAATTCCGATTTATTTGCAGGAAATTTCACAGCTATTCCGCATCGGTATTGGCACTAATCCATACCTATTTGACGGATTGGGTCATATGGATACTTACTTATTCAGTTTTCTGCAGTCACTGAAAAGAGCTCCTATTTCTTGTTAAACTGGTCTGTGCAATCAATTGTACAACAGCTCATTCCCATTTCTGATGTACTTTTTGGTATTTAAGCTGAACGGTAACGCTACCACTCAATTTTGTTGCTACTCAGTGGGTGTGAGTAGTACCTCTAGTGTGTATATGTTCTGTGTTATTATAAAACCTGTTTTATAATACAGTCCTGATACAGTCCTGTCATGTTAATCAGTGTTGCACATTATTCACATTTGAATTGAGAATGGCCCTGAAATTATAATTCTATTTAGTTTGGCTGAAAACAGGATGCAGAATTGCAGTTTGAAGTTAAATTTAAGTAAGCAGAATTAAAAAGGAACCTAACTCGAATAAATTCATATACTTAGTATAGGTTTTGCTTTTAATAATACACATTAATATTTCACATCAACATGTTAATATATGCAGCATATACTGTACTGTATCATTGTTATAAAAAAATGTCATGTTATTCAGAATGAGAGAATGCAACATTAGTGTCTCCTATAGAATAAATCATTTTAACTGTCATTTTTTGCATATCCCTGCTATTAATCATCATTAATAATTTTATAGGAAAATTAACCATTAACAATGTTATGTGGCTCCAATCCCTATAGTATAACATTCAAATCATAATTTTTCACCTAGAAAACTGTGGTCTACATACCTGTTTACCTCATTTATGCCCTTCCTTTCCAAAAACATGCTTTCATATATTACATTTATTAATTTAGGTCAAGTAAGGCAAGCCATACAAAGCGATTTCTGTCAAAGGGGACTTCATCATAACTTATTGCCCTGAAATATTTCAAATGTTGATGTATTTTCATATGTCAGTGCCTCACTGTATAGGTAATAAGCAAATAAGTTTATGAAGAATAAGATCTTCTTCTATGTCTAAAACATCCGGCAGTATTTGTGAACAGAATTTCCTCACAGGCATATGGCGCGTGAGAGGACAATTTAGTGATACTGTGTCCATCCTCAGCACCCTGCTGTACATGTTATACATATTTTTTATACATATTGTTGAAATCAGTGTAAGAAAGTTCTTGAAACATTAATAAATCCACTGTAATTATTGACTCTTTACTCACTATTCTTATGCACGAGTCCATACACCAGAGGGCGACATTGCTCCTGGTCAGAAATGTACTGCTAAGGACATGACTGAGGATGCTAATTCTGTCTGGGCTTTATAATCTGGTCTCTGGAATAACCATCCCTACAAAGACCGAGCCAGTTTATTTCTATCTTTGCTTCTAAATGGGAAATTTATTGTTGTTTATAAGTTGTGCCCTAGTTGTGTGATTTGTTAGCCAGAACATAATACAGAAATTCTTATGGCTGACTGCGCCTGAGAGCATATTTCAACCCGACAGGCATTTCATCCAGCCACAAAATAAATAAAGGAGTTTGTGCCGTTTGAACAAGAGCTATTTTCTTTCCAGCTGCGGTCTCTAATGAGTGTTGTCTAATGAGTGGGGGTGTCCCATTGGTCACTAAATTAAGAGCGGCCTAGAAGGCTGTCAGTGGCTGTCTGAGGGGGGTGCGCCTCCCTCGCCGTTGGCTATATGACTGCTTTCATGCTTTTCCTCGTTGCTGTGCTTCTCAGACCTACTGTAGGTCCAGCTTTAACACCCCGATGTCCACACCGGAGCTCCAAAGAGAGGGTCACAGGGGTCACATGACATCACACAGTTTGAATGGGTTCCCGTCTAGATGTTGTGAAATAATGCAAGTGGCGGCATGAAGGGTAGTGTGTGCTTGTAAGATTGGGCGGATCCTGCCATTGTTGCGGCTCTGTGTATAACTAGGCTTGTCCAAATGCTAAGCGCCACCCTCCCGCTGCCTGCATAGACCGCCTCATGGGGGGGTGGCAGCTACATGACCTTCATTCACCACCCCCAGTGCACAAAGGGTCCCTGTTGTCCGGTCAAATTTCCCTTATGAGCAGAAGAGCTGGGATGTAGAGAGATTCCAAAAGGCGATAATGAGGTCGATAGGGGTTGATTGTTGCTGTATCTCGGGCCTTTTCCCAACATGCTAAACACGTGCGTGTTCACCTGCACCCTAGAGGGTCGGCTACGGGTCCTGCCCCGTCCAACCGTAAGACTTCCTCTGCTTTCCTGGTGGAGATCCACTCTCTTTTGGGTCAGCACGACACTTTGTCCCATGATGGCAAAGTACAATGCCAGAATTGTCGGGACTCTCGGGACAGATCAGACCCTCGGGACATTCCCGACTTTCCATTCACATGGCGCAGGAACTCGCCGCAGTAGCTGGGTTTTTGTGTTTTGGCTTGCAGGTCCGTCAGAAGTCTTTGGGACTCCACCTCTTGTGCCCCTAACCCTTCCCAAAATAAATCCTAGTGTGGCCACAAAGAGTTTTGTATGGGAGTGACTACAAGCGAGCCCCATTGACCCTCAACCCCAGGGTCATGTACCCAAGCTGTATTTACCCCCCCCCCCCCTCCCCCGCTGGAATGTGCTAGCCTCTGTTTACGTTCTGAAGGCCATTGGTAAAGAAGACCGGATATGCAGGGCCAGGAGCATAAATAGGTCTCTGAGAACACACCTGTTTAACTTTCGTGCAACATTCCCAGAATGCAACGGGGCCCATCTGCACCCCCCCCCCTCGCAGGAGAAGCTGCCGAAGCAGAAATAACATTGGGCCTGTTGCTTTCATTTCTTTGTGGTTCAGTTCCCATTTTGAATCCTGCATCCCGCCATTACCCAGACAACAGCATCCCTGCTTAGCCTGGGCCTTAAAGCTCTGGTCCCTTGTGGTTTCTGCTTGTTTCAGAGATGCCATAAATAAAAGCAGACATGGCCTGTGCATCCTAATGAAAGAGATAAAAGCTCCCAGGGCTGGATTTATATGTTTCTATGCTCCCAGTAGGGGTAAGACCTGCCAAACAAGCATTTTGAAGCAAAAGCAGCAATGCTTTCCTTAATTTGGACGTTCGTTGTCTGGATCCACTGCCGGGAAGCAGCCAGCATTAGGCTGGGTGAAAATGTCCCACTTATGTACACAGTGTCATTCCTTTTTTTCTGGAGAATTAAATTTTACTGTAGTCATATTAATGAAATTGTGGGGTTGTTAATGTGTGTAAAGAGCCCTGAGTCACAGGCACTGGCATTAATACTCAAAGGAACAGGATGTTAAAATGTCCAAAAATGTACCGCCCTGCTTAGATGCAAGTCCCCATCAACTAGGCTATTCATACATTTCAATGGATTTCAGGGCTACTTAATAAAGACATTCAGTTATTATAGATTGTGGTTATGGCTGGCACTGTTTAGTGGGCACAGTCCGTTCATTATCTCAGTCTCTTCTGTTATTGAAATAACAGATGCCTAACCCATACCCCTTAACCCCTAAGCCTAACCACCAGTTAGTTGAATCGCTGACTGTATCTGTGAATGTCACTAAAAGTAGTTGTTTTATGCGTTTCAGAAGGTATTTATCCACAGAATGGCTTTGCTCACTCGAAAAGAAATCTATTTTTCCATGGGGCAGGGGAACACACATGTACACACAGACCCAGAACCAGATAGACACACAGAGATGTACGCACAGAGACGTATAAACAGACACAGAAACGTCATAGACCCAGAGAAACACAGAGACACCCAGAGACACAGACACACCTACAGATACCCAGAGGCACACACACTTGGGACACCCTGCACCTTCACAGAGAGTGCAGACACAGCACGGTGGCGGGGGGGGGGGGTCCCACCTATCCAGTTTCAGTAATAGCTCTGCAGCTCGTCCTGCATTAGTACTGTCAGAGGGCCGCTGGGAAGGGTAAGGTGACCACCCCTGCCCCCCTTGAGGAAAGCACAATGGACACCTTGATAAACTTACTGCAGCACCCCACTGTGTGACCTCACCTTTGGTCCTTTTCTGGGGGGGCTGTTGTGGGAAAGTTCTGGGGGGGGGGTGTTCAGCAGAGGGCCCCGTGGGGGGTGGGGCAGTCGCGGGGGCTGCACACAGCTGCCACTTCTCTCCCTGAAACCTGAAACAGGGCTGTAACTTTTGTGTTTCTCCATTAGCGAGCTCTGAAGGATGGCGGTTCTCTGGAATCCTGCCCGGCGACCATACCTTGGAGGGATACTTGACAGGCACGCCCCGCGCCCCCTGTTTTGTTTTCCTCCTTTGACTTACAACCAATCACGTGTGAAGGAGCCGAAAGACAGCATGCAACAACGCAGGGGTGTGATCGCATTATTGCATGCGGCAATGTCGCCGCAGACCCTTCGGGGGCGGGAGAGGTGGAGCCGCCCTGTCCTGGCCACCTCCGCCAGGGCCAGGGAACAGTTCTCGCACTGAGATTCCCACGTGACTGCATCACAAAGCAGTTAATAAGTGTAAACAGCGTCGCCGCGCTGCCACCCGCAGGCCCATGCATGTAAATGCAGCAAGTGTGCAGCTCGATTACACACAGTGATAGCCTGAAGTGCTGTACAGATGAAAAACACATCTAAAGGGAAGCAAATATAAAGAAACGTTATTAAAAAGCACATTGGATGTAATGACGCCCGCTGCTGCAGGTAGTGCGCTTTGCACAGCTCTGAGCGGCTCGTCGAGCGGGACCCATGCCAAGACACACCGAGGGGCAGGAGCCCACCCTGCTGAGACACCCATCTCCCACAGGATTGGCTCAAGCGGGACTCTGATGAAATTATAACAGATTCTTTTATAGCCTGCTAGGGGGGGGAGTTGACGCTTACCAGACCCTGTGTAATCCAGTGTAATACATCACCGTAAAAATATCCATCTATCCATCCATCCATCCATCCATCCATCCATCCACTCAAAGGTCGGCTGGGGTGACAGAGGCCTGTGGGGGGGGGGGGTGCTTGGCCCAGCCCCCAGAGGCCTCGCAGCTGTCTCCATCACTTGTCGTTTGTATTTTTCAGACTCGGGAATTCTGAGAATCTCCCCCACAGCTGAGGTGGCAGACATTATAGATCCGTGGATCTTCTGTGACTAATTTGGAGCTGCGCTCGAGAAAGGTGGCGCGGGGTCAGACTCTGTACCCCAGCTGACATCCCCAGCATTCCTCACGAGCACAGGCTCCCTCCGCGTCACCGTGGCGTTGCTGAGAGAACATCCACCTCCACTCTTCGCTTTTAATTCGATTGAGTCGTTTATTTATTCAAGGCGGGAGAGGAGTGGAGCAGGGGGGCTGTGGCCTTGATGTGGTTATGGTCAGAAGCACCAGACTGGACCACGGGTTACAGTGTCTGCTACATTTGTATCCTTATCACCACTGGATTCATGGTCGAGATGTAATTACAGATGCTGGATTTACTGGTTAGACTAGACCAGGGTTTCTCAACCTTTCCCACTCCTCTGCCCAGTAATTCATCGATTATCATATAAAATTCCTGTCATTATTTCTTAGCTTCAAGCTGCCGTTGTTGCTTGAAATTTGCTTAGAATTGCCCTTGGATCGTGAAGAAGGCAAGAAAGTGGATGGAGTGCGAACTGAAATGTAATTTAAATAAACTAACAAATAAATGACCTTTTTTGAAGAAGGGCGTAACTAGAAAACGCCGACAGTGCCTTTTGTCGCCGGGTTTTGTCTCTGACTCATTCTAGGGATCGAGCCTGGCATTGCTGGAAGGCTCGCCATACATCTAGTACAGTGAAATAAAATGCCGTCTCCCGTTTTTAACCAATACGGGACGTGAATTGTCCTGCTTTTCTTCAGATTGAAAATGAAAACCCAAGTGACTGGAAGCACTTGCCATCTATATGTTCTGCTAGATGGCTTCAAGGGTGGAAATATGTTTGCAGTATTTCCAGTTTCAGTGGCACAAGTTTTCAGTAGAAATTAGTGTTGAAATTGCAAAAAGTACCAGTAGATCACTGATATCTTTTTACCTTGTTTATTCACAATATCTCCTTTTTAAAAAGATGTTGCGGCTGCTTCACCAACACACGACACTTCCTCTGAGGGAGTGCTTATCTCTTCCAAAATATTGCCCAACCTGTAGCTGGTGGGGTGCTCTGCAAACTCAACCGACCTTCCTGTGTATTTATTGAGTTTAGGTCGTCTGTTCTTAAAAGACCATCATATCCATTGGAATTGCATTCATTTCTGTGATTTGATAGGGTGATGTTTGCTATCATGCTATGTTCTTTATCGACAGTCAGCTGAGGTTTCTAATTTTCTTATCATTTAAATGTTATGAGCAAACAAGTAGATACACGTTTATAGCGGCCAGCCCTAGCTCCTCGATAAATGTCCTGGGTGCCAATCAGGTTCCCATCTGTGTGGTGGCACATTACAGACCAACCTCATTTCCCTGCCACAGAGCCCCGGCCCACTAGAGGCCGCTAAAGAAACACTGCATTAGTCTGGGGGCGTTTATCACCCATTAGACCTGAACATCTGCGATGGCACGGAACGCCCCCAGACCCTCCCCTGGCCGCAGGGCTGATGGACTCGAGGTCATGCTGGTACAATCTGCAGAGCCACCCAGATTCTTCCAGCTGAGTATAGGGATCCTGCAGTGTCCTCAAATCTCAGTTGCTGTCTGTACCCGCCCCCATCACTCCCCAGCACCCAGACGGCCCCTGCATGGTGTCGGGTTACCTGATTGCCCTGGGTTACAGTTTGATAGTGACAGCACGGGCGAATCCCGTGTGTAATGGACGGTCGTCCTTCTAACGGATTGCGATGCAGCCTGATCCTGCCAGTCCCCGGCCGATGGCCTCGTTATCCGTGACCTTCTCTGCGGGCTTGTGGCCGCCTCCCTGCAGATTCCGTGTTTCTGTCCAAAGCTGGCAGGTGTGAGTTCATTGTGTAAACAGGCGAGTGGTGTTTGGGGTTCAATGGGCAAACTCAGGTTAACTCTTGGTTACCTTGAGCTAGAGTGTTTTGGAAAAGTGCAGCGAGATGGCGGCGGGTATGGGTGTGGGGGTGCCTGCATGTCATCACCTGCTGCTCCTGGCCTCCGCCTGACAGCTATCACCTCTGTTGCTTTTTTTTTTCCCGAGTATCTAGATCAGAGACTTCTGCAGTTCCAACTGGGGCTGACTCACCTACTCAGCCAAACCAGTCTGTGTGTATCTCTATGTGTTTTGATCTGTAATGCTGATTTGGTCTGTTACCCACAGTGCACCTGCGCATCAGCCTGTCCACGGCTTTCCCAAAAACACCTCACGCTCCTTGCACCTCGGTCCCGTGATGTCAAAGAAACTAAATCGAGCCGATTTTCTCAGTAGGTTTACCCTGATTTTCTCCCGACGTGACCACAATGCCTGGAACGAAATTTCGGTAAACATGCAGGGCTTACCAGGTCTCAAGGCCACGCAGGGCCCATGGACAGAAGCCCTGGCTCCTGACTGGCTGGGTTTTATCAGGTGATTACAATGCCCTTTCTGCAATACAATCCTTTGTGCCCACATGGAGCTCTGTTGTTTTTTGCGATTGTGTTATTGTATCCTAGGAAGAGGATGGGCCTATGCGTGGGCGTGTATGTTCGTGTGTGTATATGTGTTATGTGTATATCTCGTTACCTCCCCCATATGGGTGGTCACACCAGTGCCCCCCCCCCTCCGCCACCGCCTGTGGTGTCCTTCTTGTTCCTTTGTGTTGCTTCCTGACACCATCCTAAATGGAACCGCACAGGTTCCGCTGAAGCCTTTCATACGGAGATTACTGCTGCCATCTCTTCCTTTCCTAAGAGTCTGTGCAGTCATGGCGTCGAGCAGCAGGTGTCGCTCTGCTGTGCTAGCTGCTCAGATGCCGGGCATATTAAAGGGGGGCAGAAGACCAGCATGGGCACAAGCGGGCACTGCCAGGCTTAATGGACTCCTTCGGGTGGGACCAGAGCCCCTGTTGTACTGTGTCAGCTGCCTCTAGCCGGCGTGGGGGAGGTGATGTCATCGACGGACGTGTTGAAGGCACAGCGCGATGGAGTCACATGCTTGTTTCGGAGCTCCTGTCCTATTCATTGTCACCAGCAGCAGTTGCTTTTATTACTGTATTATAGGCAACCCCCCACCACCAGTAGTCCGGTCATACCCTCTTGAATAATACAGGCCATTCACAGAATATATCAATGGGCACAATGTGGGCAGCACCCCTGTACAGACATGATCCTGACAGTGAGCGTGAGCTGTCCGTGCTGTAGTGAGGTCCCCCGACGGTGCCAGCCTGCCCGCCCTCTCTGTGTGACACGTCGCCACTCAGCAGGCCTCATGAACGACACCTCCAGTGTCTATTTTCTACAGCAAATTACTCCGGTGGGACTTTGTGTCAGTCTAACATTATTCAGAGGAGTGCAATTCAACAGCGATGCATTCCAGTAAACAGGATGCACGCAGAATTGTTTTTAAATTATTAAATATATTCTCGCAGAAGTGCGGTAAACATTATCTAGTCCTTTGAAGCGTTTTGACTTCAAGGTCAGCCTGTCTGGAAGGGCAGATGCTGGTTCCGGGGTCTGATTTGAGGTGCATTCTAAGCAAACAGAGCAGGGCTGGTAGCAGACTAAACAAGTCTGGGCCTTCTTGGGCCTAGACAGACTCTCAGTAATGTTTTTAGATCAGGAAAATGGAAATAGGTGGCAGCCTGGCTGCTTATGCTCCTGGCGGAGGGGGGGGGTTGGGAGATTCTGAAAGGCTTCCTATCCCCCCCCCCCCCCAGCCCCACCAGATTAATACAGTTACACAGCTCCCAGCCCAAGGTCCCAGCTGCATTAGGAGAAGAGCTCCATCCTATCGATCCACGGCGTGACATCACCCGCAGGGCACTGGGGGGGTTTCATCTTATCTTTTCCAGTAAACTGGGATTCCACACACGGGAAAGGCGCTGAGTCCTAAACGTGGACATACCCAGACCCACAAGGTGGATTTCAGTGGGATGTTTGGCCGCAAAAGCATGTCTTCAACAAAGTAGAACAGGGAATGAAGGGGCCTTCTTCAGAATAAACGCTTTTCAGTATATGTGGTGTTGTCTGTGATGTTCAGAATCTCCTAGCCGGAGTCGTCTTCCTCTTTTCAGTCAGAAACTATCAGCAGCTTTGTGGGCGTGAGGCGGCCATATTGGAAGGAATGTGGCAGAACAGGTTACAAGCCCTTATTATTGGCTCTGTCGGAGTCTCTGCTGTTGGTGTGTGGAGGGGAATCCCCCTCACATTGGGGAAGCTCGTACAGCTGATTTAACAGCCAAACAAGGCAACAGAAAACAGCTGCTTACTTCTGCTGTTACTGAGTCACAGTGATTGTGGCTACAGGACATTGGTGGCTGAGAGGCCCGGTGAGGGTGGAGTTTTCCACAACAGAAATGTGAATCTCCCAAAACGAATCGGTGCCTTGGTGAGTCCCAGTGCTACTGGTGCTGTTAAGCATGCGAGGCCTGCAGGCCTGGAACAAGAAACTCCGTCTACCTGGAATCCGGCCGCCGGAGTGACCCCCAATTAGCCTGTGGGCTTCCTCAGCATGCTGGGTAATGGGAATAAGCCTCCAGCCCCCCCCCCCCCCCCCTCTACTGCCCCCCCCCCCCCCCCCCCCCCC
>JAODKL010000001.1:8866508-8883448 GCA_026780765.1 Petrocephalus schoutedeni
GGCTTCTGCTCGGACAGGAGAGTCACAGGAGACAAAGAGCCGTGTGTGCCTGGCACAGGGGCTCATTGTCCATGCCGGTGCCAGCGACGATGCCTGCCTGTCTGCCTCTGTCTGCCGGATAGTAACACGTGCGGTTTTGAAATGCTCCAAGTATTTAAATGGAGTCATATCCGTAAGCATAAAAGTGAACATAAGCTTGCCCATGTCCTCAGCACCATGCTAATGGTCCTCGTGTGTGCTTGCTGCTGCGTGTTCCCACCCAAGCATGTTGCTGCTGTCCAATCATATGGAGCAAACATGAGGGTCTACATTGATATTAGTTGCGCTGCAGAGTGCGTGAAATCAACAGCATGCTGGAGACATCACAAGCACATGACAGTATGTATGGTGCAGGCAGCCAATCAGGCGTCAGAGTGGTGCAGGGGGTCTCTGAAAACCCTCCAGGGCAGGTTTCATGGTGTAGTGGTTAGCATGTGTCCTTCATACACAGAAGGTCCTAGGTGCAAACCCCAGTGAACACATTTTCTGCATTGTATTGCATGCTGCTGTTGGTATCTCACTTCTGCAAATTGAATATTTTACTGCTTCTTCATTATTTGCACATCCTTCCCCTTTGCAACACCTGTTTATTACTTTTTTATTGTCCAGCTGCTCTTATACTTCAGTGTCTTATCTGTCATTTCACTGTTGTTTGTCCTATTGTGCCTGTCTCCTATTCACATAACATCCACATCTGTTATTTCACCGTGTTCTTCTGAGCACACAGGTCACTCCTTTATCATTTCACACATGTGAATGAGACAACGACAATAACTAATTCATAATTAAAATGTGAATGTAAAAGAATTAAAAAGTAGAATGAAAAACAGTACACGACTTGAAACTGAGAGACTGAGATCTGGGCCAAAAGAAGGATTTTATGGTGTAGAAGAGGGTGAATTCTTTCTGGAGCTGCTGACATACACACACACACAAACACGTGTGTGCATGCACGGGTGCACAGACCTTGCTTCGGGTGTGTGTGTGTGTGTCAGGCAGGTGGTTGGGATCACGGCCTCATTTCGGGGGGATGTTGCAGGGAGATGCCAGCCAGTCCCTGCATGTGTCAGGAAGAGGTCGCACAGTTCAGAGGGTCACTGAGACTGCTCAGCCTGCCACCAGATCTGCTCTGTAGAGGAAGAAGCAGGCTGTAGGGCTCCATAAGATCTCAAACCCAGAGAAACTCTCTGTGCTCTTTGATTAACTGAAGCATGAAATATCTGCAGAACGTGACTCACACATCCTCAACTCATCAGATGCACTCATTAAATCCTCCTCTCTATTAATTACCCTGAGCGGTAAACAACCAACCTTCTTCTACTTGGAAAGTGAGTGAACAATTAAGGAAGTATCATTATTTCATTGTTTAGGGTGTCTCCATGTTCCGAGCCTCTGATTGGTTAGCAAAAAAGACACCGCTGGAACATTCTGATTCCCACGTCTGAAATGCAAAAACAGAGTGTCAGATAGCACACATTTGCTATTGAGCGTTTTTGCATAGTTAAGCACCCATCTGTGTGATTTACAAAGTGTACCTGAAGCACCAGTATGAACTAGCATGATATTTTCAGGAGAAGAGAGAAGGCAGCAAATAATGAAGCAGAGGATTATGGGAAGTGGTGATGGCCCCATGGCCAGCAGCATTCAGGTGTGAAAAATGGCCGCCAGCAGTTACACTGTGATTGGATCCCCCGGAGGCAGGAGCACTGTCCAGTTTTGTCATTTTTTTAAACACCTCTCTCTAAAAATCAGACAACTTGCTGGTTTGGCATCTGGACCTGCTGATTCCACCAGAGCCCCACCACCACCTTCACACGTACACACACGCCACAACATGGCCTGGGGCAAACGCAGAGCATGCTGGGTAGAGGAGGAGGTGTCAGCAGATTCAGGTTACATGAGTGGAGGGGTGGAGTCTGGATCCCAGGTGGTGGTGTGGGGGGAGATGGGCCTGGCTTGACCAGACCCCAACTGAAGTTAGACCCACACGGGATACACAGAGAGACATGTCTGGGGTGTGGACTGTGAGGGCGGATTCATCTCTGCTGTGGTCTCCTGGTGCTCTGGGTGTACAAGTAGGGAAAATCTTCATTAAATTATCAAACAATCATTTAAAAAATAGGTTGGAAAAGGGCAGACATTACTAATCAATGGTGCCGTTAATGCAGAGACAGAGTGAGAGCATCCAGCTCACTCACACGTACTCCCTCTGCCTGGGTCTTGGCTTCTGGCCACAGCAGCAGGTGGCTTTTACCTTCGGAAGAATTTACACGTTCCTCTGGCGCCGGAGCGCCCTGCCTTAGACAGCAGAGCATTAACCCCCCCTGGCCTCAAAGGTTAAACTCTACTCTGTTCCGTATGCCCCTCCCCCACATTCATTACTGGCAGACACACAAGGACTTTAGTGACAGCCCAGTGGGTGACAATTAGGAATCTCCATTTAGCCTCTGTCGGTGACTTGGGTGGGGGTTTCTGGAAGTCGAGGGGCTTTGAGTGGTTTTCATTCCCTGCAGGTTTTTTTGGGGGGGGGGGGGGCAAGAGTCGAGAGTGTCTGATTTAGCTGCTCCCACAGGAACACTGTGAATTTCACATAATCACACTCCAATAATGAATCATGAACATCTGGCACACACAGTAATGGCTCTGGGGTGCTTTGGGGTCCTCGGTCTGCTTCGGGGTGCTTTGGGGTCCTCGGTCTGCTTCAGGGAGCTTTGGGGTGCTTTATCTGTTTAGACACACACGCCTAATTCATCTTGAGAATGTTGTGTGTGAGGAAACGCTGCCAATCTGCATTCAAGCCAAAAGTTGCAGACTGATGATGTCACCACATCTGAGGGCTACTTGTCACTCTTCTGTGGCCCTTTTAGAAGCTCAAATGTCACACCAAACCTCGGAAGGTAAGTGCTGAAAAGAGCTAAAAGGGCTTGCTATACTGACGGCAGCTTTGTTTCCCAGAAATAACCACCAAGGTTAGAGGACCAAGTGCTATAAAGGTCAAGCGTTCAGTACGTGACTGAGCAAGGTGGACAGAACCAATCAAAACAGGCCATAATGTGTTTACACCGAGTAGAGGAACCATTCACTGATGTGTTGTATGTTACACATTTTATGTTACACATCTGAATGAACTTTTCGTGTATTTATGTAACGGGTGTGATTTCAGGGCGTGTCATCAACCGACTGAGAAGGAGAAGGAGCAGGAAGGTGCTATGTTCCCAGCAAACCAAGCGAGCTGCTACTCACCACTTAGAGACGCGGAAAATGGAGAAAAGAGATGCTGTGATGAGCCGTTCAATGAAGCTTCCAAGACTTAGAGGGGACAAATGGAAAAAAAAACAAATAAACTATAACAAACAGAAGAAATCTATTAAATATTTGAAGCCTGTGAGTAACAAAGTGTGAGTAACAGGCATGGCAGCTGAATGCAGAGCGTGAAAGATGTGATTTTCCAAGGGAGCCAGAGCGTGTGATTCACATGGCCCCTGGGTCTGCCCCTGGCTCTGCTCCTGCCCCAGCCCCTGCTCCTGCCCCTGGCTCTGCTCCTGCCCCTGCCCCTAGCTCTGCCCCAGCCCCTGCTCCTGCCCCTGGCTCTGCTCCTGCCCCTGGGTCTGCCCCTGCCCCTAGCTCTGCCCCTGGCTCTGCTCCTGCCCCTAGCTCTGCCCCTGGCTCTGCTCCTGCCCCTGCCTCTGCTCCTGCCCCAGGTCCTGCTCCTGCTCCTGCCTGGTCTCTCTGTCACTCTGGTCGGCCAGCGTGGCCCCTCCCTGGAGAGGTATGGCTCTGTCTTAATCCTCGAAAGCTCCATGCTGACAGCGTCACGCCAGCCCCGTGGCTAACATGGAATCAGAGCTCATTCTGCAGCTCATTCTCAGGAAACTTGCGTCACAGGTCCAGAGAGACTGAGGATCTCATCAAATAAGAGGTCCTATGTCTTCTGGAATCAAACCGCCCCAGTGTGGGCTACCCAATCCAGGAAGGCCCGGCCTCTGAGGGGGACAACCGGAAATTCCAAGCCCAGCCCAGAACGGAGGAGCCCAGGAAAGACAGTGATCTTCATGTTGGGGGGGGGGGGTTGAAATTATTTTGTCCTGGGCCCAGGAATTATGCATGGCAGGGGAACACCCAGATTAGGCAGACACATACTCCCAATGCTCTCCCAGAGTCCCCCCCCCGGCCAAAAGTGTGGGCGGAGCTTGACAGACACAACAACTGAGGGCGAGCCACGCAGCCGCTCTCTCTGTGCTTCATTGTTCTCCTGCACAGAAGCTTCTGTCTTTCAGATTTGGTAACTCTTCAGCTGGCTCTTTGTTTTTTTTCCAGCTCCTGCCCAGTGTCTGTTTCGTTATCTGTCCATAAAGGAGTCAGTGATTGCGAGGTCACAGTTACACCTGCCAGCCCTGACCCCAGCAAGACAGGAGTAGGCAGAACATTAGTGTCCATATTACAGGGTTTATTAAGTAGAATAATCAGACTTTACAAATTACAACCAAAGACCAGAGTAGAGGGTCAGAACTTATATAACATTGTCCAGTTTAACTGAATGGTTCAGGACCTGAAAAGAGTTCAGGCTTAGAAAGTACAAGTCCAGGTACAAGATTTTATTTCAACCGGCCAGTTGAGTATAAAAAGTCTCATGCACAGAGTACTCAACTGGTAGGCTGAAACAAAATCTTGGTCTGGATTTTTACTTTCTGAACTTGGACATTCCACCTCTGTTTGTATGAATGCCCTGTGGTTGACTGGCATCCCATCCAGGAAATTCTGGCAGCTCTGTTTCCAGGGAAAGGCGGAGCCACAGCCTTGCAGTGGCTGAGCAGATATGGAGAAGAAGTGGATTGTAAAAGCTGTTGGAATATCACAGGATTCAGGAAAAATATCCGATAAATGAGTGGAACAGTCAGTAGTGTTGGAGACGTTCGGGGCTCGCTCCCACAGCATCGATAGGCAGAAACAACTGCACTTCGGCGTGATTCGCATGCCACAGATCTGCTGGCCACACCCCCAACCCCCCCTCCCCCCGTTACTCACCCGTCTGTTGGTCACCTGATCATAACAAGACAATCAGTCTAAGAACCGTGGCCACATTACTCACATATAGATATCTCTATACTGACAACATCCTGGCTACTAAATGCAGAACTCATTATTAGCATGGATAAATTTAATAAACTTACTCTCAAAAACATCTGACCATACAGTAGACTGGCCTAAAAATGTGACTTTACGATGTTAGAGAATTTACTTCCAGCATCTAATTCATTTGTGATCCTGGACTTAATAACCCCTCGATTCTAATGAAAGCACTACCTCAGGGCTGCGGGTTTGAATCCCATCTCCATCCGGTGCATGTGTAGTTCGTGTTTGCTGCCTGGGTGTCCTCCTGCAGTCCACAGACATGCAGCCATTCTAACGGGTGTTACTCACTGTGTGAACATGTGTGTGCCCTGTGGTGCACTGGCACACCATCCAGGGTGTCTCCCAGCCTTGTGCTCTGCGCTGTCTGTGATAGGCTCCAGATCTCCCTACAGATCTCTACCAGAAAAGGGGTTGCACAATGCATGAATAAAACTTCATTCTACAACAACTCATAGCATGGTAGGTAAATATAGTATCTATATGTCATGCTGTGTTCTCTGCATGGACAGTAAAAGTGTCAAAATTGTTTTAAAAACCCATCATGTTTCCTATTCTGACAGCTTGGTGGAGAATCAATAAAACTGCAAAACACACCCCAGTCCAATGAACTCAAAGCAATTGCGGGCTAGCCTGACAGACATGAAATCTTTCAGGGTCAAGTCAGGGATAGTGGGTAGGTACAAGAATCAGCCACCTAGAGCAGATATTTGAAAAGATTCACTATTGGCCTTTCCCAAAGGAATTCTGAAGTATGGAGCTGGTGTAAGGTTTCCTGAAATACCTCCAACAAAATAAATAAATAAATAAAACAACACTTCAGTCTGAAAAGAGTGCGATCCAACATGGAGACAAATCCCCATGGCAACCACCCCTAAGAGCAGCGCATGCTCTTACGCAGCACAGGTATGAGTACAGGACGGTTCCCTCGAACCCTGGCTGCGAGTCCTACTACTATCAACTATCCACTTTGCAGAGAGGGAGCTCTCTATTTCTAGTGCTTCAAAAACCATACAACAGCAAACCCATAATAATAATGTAAAAATATCAACCCATGAAGACTCTACTCCACCAGGAATCCCATCTCTTAACTCACAAGTGATTGAACCTTTTAAAGAATCAAAATCTGCCTGTATATGTTTCTCTGTCCATATGCGTTGATCTCTTGTCTTTGTGTCGTGGTGTGTTGCTGTGCCTGTGCATGTTTTTCTGTGCCTGTATGTGTTTATGCATGTTCCCTCGTGTAGCACTTGGTAATCTGGCTCAGCTCTGATGGCTCATCTATAAAAAGGACAGAAACAGCCTCCCGCTGGCTCCGTAATGGCAGCTGAGGGCTCACTGGCACGGAGCTAATTTCTCAGCCGGTCTCAGATAAGACGCCTGTGGACCGCAGCTGCATCTGCTGGGGGGGTATCACGTCAGGATCTGATTTACAGGAGCTGTGGAGGTGTCACAGGGGAGCAGCAGAGACCAAAGCACCTCCAGACATGAGTGAAAGCAGTAAAGCTGTATTATAATGTTAAGACGCACATGGTAACGCCACATCAAGGGGTTACGAAGCCGTTCCTGATCAAAGTGCTGGCTGGATGTGGGACGGGGCTCTGTGACACAGGTGGGCGTGGGAGGCAGGCCGGTCCGAGTCGTGTTCCTGCGAGGCTGACTGTGGGAAAATGCGCGTCACGACCCATTCTGAGCAGGGAGCAGGCCGGACACTCTGCTGCTCGCGCTGGGCCTGGCACCAATGTGACGGCATTCGTGGCCATGCCAGATGGCCTGCAAGTTTAAGGGCATTTACATCTAACGGACGTGGCGTCTTCCCACAATGCCGAGGAAGCTTCGAGCTGGCTACGCAGTCTGCCGAGTTCACTGCTGGGGGAATTTTTCCAAGGCCGAGTCCAACTAGCGGCCCTGTTCATCCAGAACATTCCCCTCACAGCCTGGCCTATCACACGGTGGCTTCTCTGACTGAGTCAAGGTGATCTGTGACATTGAAGTCCATGCTGGCTGAGTGTCAGCTGAGTCAGCAGAGGAAGGGCGATCTTTCCGAAATCAGAGCATTGCTTGGTCTTTGCTTATAGTGAGAAGGAAGCCGTCTATACAATGCAAACCTTGTACTGGCAAAAACAGAAGCAAAATCTGGTGTTATAGGTGAATTTCTGGCCTTATATTCCAGTAGTGAAATAAGACTAATTACCTCGTTTTCATAGGTTTATGCCACAAAACAGCCAAGATTGAACCCTGCTCTGCAGGGCTGATGATTAGCACACTCCAATGCGTGCTGTCACTCTACCGCCTCCTGCTGGCCAGACAATGTCACGCGTTCGGGATATGTTAGAGAGGGACCCTGCAGTCTCATAACCACCACGACCCCGAGATCCTTTGCTTGCCGTAGTGCCAGAGTCAGTGTCCCCCATTGCAGTTACCAACATGTATCATTTTTGGATGCAGGATGGACTGCAGTGGAAGGAGGCATCGGGGTAAAGATGGGGCGGGGGGTGGCATGGCGTCACGCCAGAGCTGGGGGGGTGCAGACAGCAGAATTGCTTGCCAAGGGGCAAAGCCAGGCTCACCCCCCACTACAAACACCTGTGACTACATGCTGCTTATGCAAAACCACCCTGCAGACCAGTCACTCGGCACATTTGCTTAACAAAGAGCGTCCGGCATGTTCAGGACTGTGTGTTCAGAACTGTGCCTTCCCCTAGCACTGTTTTCAGAGGCTTTTTAAGATAGAGAGAGGAAGCGATACAGCAGGATGTGAGAAGGGGAGGGAGGTACACAATTACCACAAAGCGCATGGTCAAGCATGGCCCACTCAGACACAAACATAGAGGCACACGCGCACACATGTTTGCATTCATACCTTTGTGGGGACCCTCCATTCATTTCTATGGGAAAAGCCCAAATCCTAACAATGATACCCTTAACCCCTACCCAACTCTAAACTCAACCATAAGTAACCAAACAAAATATGAGCCTTTTGGCATTTTTAGCTTTTTGATTGCAGTCACAGATTTTTATAAAACTGAGTTGCCCCTTGTGGGGAAATTTTTACGGTTCCCACAAGGTAAAAAGTTACAGGTTTTCATCATGCTGTGGGGAAGTCTGGTCCTCACAAAGCGATAATTACAAAAAACACAAGCACAGACACACAGGCATGCATTCAGACAGACAGACAGACACACACACACACGTATACACAGACGCACTCACACTCACACACATAAAGCATTGCTGGTGACACAAGGGAGGACTGTGTCCTTGCCCTCAGTGTTGCTGGCAGTTTAATGTGTTGGCATTAAATCACATTTTTTTCTGTACTGAACACTATCAGTTTGCTGTTTGCTTTCATTTTAAAAATCACCTGACCTCATTCTGCCTCTATTGGCAAATCATAATAGAGAATGACATTAGTCTGGTAGCAGGTACAGCGAGATTTGATCTCTGTATTCCCCACCATGCTCTCGGCCATTTTTCAAGCAGTGGCGAGTTAACTGCCAGCTGTGGGATTCAAACCAGCGACATTCCGGACAAGGGCACAAACACTATACACTGCCCCCATGGGGGCGCAGCTGGAATCGTATGTCGGCGCTGAACCCAGCCCAAGGAACTGGCTGCCACAGAGCAGACCCAAGCCCGTTCCAGCCCGCAGAGACAACAAAGGGAACACAGACTGCTCACACTGGATGGACGCTGCGAATCCAGTGTGTGAACGCATCTCCATGGAGATTCATAGCCAATACCCTGTTTCCAAAGGTGTTTAGGTGACTCACTGCTGCCCTTGCTCAGATGTTTAATGACTGTGGCAATGGATGAACTGGCGGTGCTCCCAAAGCCCCAAGAAGCTTCTGGAGTCTGTGGCTAAGAGGCTGGGCCAAGTCGGGCTGCCTAGTGGCCATGAAGGTGAAGCTGACTGCACCTGGGAAGAGGGTCGCTCTCCTGTAACGGAGCGGACTTGCCTCCCGTAGCCGGGAATGAGGAACGCAGCATCCGAGCTGGAGATCGTGCCCCATCAGGTTTGCGTAAGGCACACATGGCGCACTCTTACATTACGGCAGCAGAACCATGATGCCCTTTGTCGAAATTCGCCATGATGAAGATCTGATAGTGCTGGATGCCACAGCGCAGCTTCTGCAAGTCAGCAAAACCAGAGCGCTCTTAATCTGATGCGTCATTCACTGCCAGCGCCGGAGTGTGGCTGCAGCCCCGGGTTCGAATATAATCTCCCCTGCAAAGGAAGTGCAGCCTGTCAACAGACAATTATGAAAAAAAAAAAGGTTTCTGTAAATTCCAGAGCAAAAGAGACCCCCCTGCCCCCCAAAGAGAGGCTCTTATTGTTGGAAATATAACGGTGCTTGAAGGGCCAGCCCCCTGGGCCTCCATACAAACCCAGAAGTTCACAAGGAAGTCCCAGAAAGTGAACAATAGCGATTGTGAGGAACCAGAAGGGGTTTGTTTATCTTGGAGTTTCTTGGCAAATCCCAGCCGTTTTACTTCATCTGCTATTACAGTTCCTCATTAGCACAACTCGTGAGGGTCACATTGTGAAAATACACTCTAAACAAATATAAAGTCAAAATAAATGGAAACACCTTAATAGTGTAGCATGAGACAAGCCAATGATCACCCTTGATTAATCAATTAACTGTTCATTAGCTGCACTATGGTCACTCATAAGGGAGAAGACGGCTGATGCATATCTGCTACATCCAGCCGGCCTGCAGAGCAGCTCCCAGGAAGCTGCTGGCCTGTGGCTCGGAGCCTGCCGCTTCACAGCTCTGCACTTGTGGCAACACAAAAGGAGACCATGCCTTTTAAGCTTCAGTTTCATGATGGTTGGTTGATCAAATTACAACAGCAGCCAAAGACAATGCTCTACAAGGAACTGGCCCGCTCCACTCCGCGCTCACTGACATACAGCTGATGGGAAGACTGTGTTTTCTTCAAAGTGCTTAATCAATGAAATTGGGAAATATGTCTTCAGCAGATGGCCAGCGATGGCTGAGATGGCTCCAGTGTCATGTTGGAACAAGCTGGAGCTACTTTACTTAGGGGATCGCCGGTTCTGCTCTTGGCTTTCAGCTGCAGTCTCTCCATCCGATCCAAGCACACATGGCAGAGCACAATTTGTGTAAAAAGCCAGCAGCTCCGATGCCGTGACACACCCTCCACTGGGGTCGTGAACAGGTACCTGATCCAGTACAAACATCAGAGATCGGAAATATGGTCGTCAGTCAGCAAGCATTAAATCCCGTCATTATATGCCATCCTAAAGATAAGTATCTGAAACAGGTCCTCACTCGACACTAATGAGTTATTTGTTTTTCTGACTCATCGTCGATTGGCGAGGTTGTTTACGGGGGATTTAACACAATTTTTTTAAGTGATCCAGAAATATTTAGTTCAAAGACGCATACCCACAATCGATTAAATAGATCAGTTTATAGGCTGTAAAGAACAGGTGGGATATTGAGATTACAAATTGCAGCCCTTTCAATTCCACAATAATTAATAACCGCATTTAGTTGCAGACAGTCATACAAGTAACACGCGTTAAGTTATCGCGGTAATTATGATCATTGCCTAGATTAGTGCTGCTATCATTAGTGTTATTTAAATGAAATCGTAATTAGCATGCTGCTAATAAACTTTCTGAACTTATACTTAATCCTGTTCCACTTTCCTTTGAAAATATCGTCTTATTTACTGTAAAACAAACGATGTATACACATGAACGACTCGGCGATGCACTTTTTTGTTTGAAAAGGACCTTCTGTGTTTCTATACCGCAGAGCCCTCCTGGCAATCGGGCATGCCCTGGACGCATGGAGACATAATGATACTACTACTACTACTACTAATAATAATAATAATCATAATAATCATAATAATAATGTCAGTGAGCTCCGTACTTAATCACGCCAGAGCCGGCGCTGTAACGCAGCCCGTCGTATCTTTAGTATGGCTGCGTTATTAACTTCCTGGTGGTGTCCTTTCATCCTTGCGATTGGAGGAGTACAGGGTGTCGCTCCCGGGAGGCTGGCGATCGCTTCCCCTCGCCGGCGTGCTTTTTTCCCGGGAGTGACGCACGGATGCTCCGCCCCGGAGGCTTCCGATTGGTCCGCCGCCGCTGTCGCCGTCGCGAATAGGTGGGGGCCGTATAAAAGCGCAGTTTCCCTTTCGGAGAGCTCACTTTGGTGGAGGTGAATCCACGGAGACGGTGCGGTTGTGCAGCACGTACACCCCTCGTTTAACATTTGACAAAACAACCGGAAAAAACAGCAAACAAAATACCCCGCGCCGCACCACCCTGGCGCACTTATCGCCCGAAACCTTCCCAACTCAGAAAATAAATGACCAGAAAGGGTCTCCAGGAAATCAAACATCGAAAAGACAAGAAGACGCGCAGCACCACCGGACGCCCGCCTCGGACGGGAGACACAGACCCAGACCCGGCTTGGACGGGACCCGCAGACCCAGACCCGACTCGGACGTACAGATAGGGCGCCGCCGCCTCCTCCTCCATGCTTACCCTCACTATGAAACCGGAGATCAGCGCCGCCGTCGGGTTCCTCTCCAGATTCCTGCGCATTAAAGGACATGTGAACGACAGGCAGCTGCAAACTTTCAGCCAGTGCCTCCAGGACATCCTGGCCGGTAAGGCGACGTCGATGGGCCGGACGGCCGGGCTGGGGAAGCACACAAACATCCTAGCGCGTCAGCCCACGTATAACCAGCTCGACGGTGTTAGCGTCCCGTCAGATGTTAGTTACAGTTCTCCTTTGTTTGGACTGTTAATCCTTTCAGATCACGTTCAACCTTAATGTCATCGCGCAAAGTACGAGCAGGCTGCTCGGAGAACTGCGGCACCTCATACCAAAGTACAAAATGGGTAGTACACGAGTATATACGAAACGGATACAACAGGCCAGTATAGATGGCTGGTAAACAAATAACGAACGCGTATCTGTATAGAGGTATACGTCGGGTACGTGGTGTGGTATAAACAAAGCACGTAGGCCACTTTATTTATCTTACGGGCGTTCCACCGACGAGGAAACGGATCGTAGTTTCCTGTGCCCCAGTCGCGGTTTATAGGCCACCAGATGGTGTGCTGAATTACGCGATTATTGTGTAAAGCCGCGGTTCAAGGAAACGCTGGCAAATTCCTATTTCTGCGTTTTATTTTTATTACCGTTACCGATTGATGGCAGACGGCCGCTCGTAATGACGGGACTCGTTATGGCGGGGTGGCTGCGTCTTCCCACCGACATGCCCACGAAGATGGATTATATATTCAAAATCGACCTTTTTTTGCAATTATAATTACTGATCAAAAATGGAACGTACTTTGAAGCTAGAATCGGCTTCCCTGGCATTGTAACGGCCAAGTCTGACTGGGAATTCAGCTGTTTTTTGTAAATGGGGTCCGATCGCTAAAGGAAAACAGCTTAATTTAGGCATCTGGCCACGTCTGTTTTGAAGATACATTATAAAGATAAGATATAGTCTGCTACGGAAATACCCAGATAGATTTGACGCCCAGTTTACAAACATTGCGATGCTTTCGCTTTTGCGCCAGATGGAGAGTCGATCACAACATCTCAACTTCACCAAAATGTCTATTTATATGATTATTCATTAGTATATGAGTATTCATTATTTCAGTTCCAGGTTAAGGAGTGTGTGTTTTTTACAGCGACTGTTCCGCGGGACAGAAGTACACCCGAATGGTGTGATTGTTCAGAGAGGCAGAAATAACCCGGGAATAAGTGTTAGGAATGGAGCGTAACATAACGCAGCCGACTCGCTATTCACGGCTGTGTCACTGGTGATTTTCCGTCCTGAAAGTGAACACACGTCATAAATAGATAAATATACACACTCATTACACATTCTGGTGCTGTGTGATATTGCGTCTGTGCCTTTTTATGTTACAGATTCCTCCAGCGTGCCTTTAACCTTTATATATATATATATATATATTCCGACCATAACTAAATTGTAATTGCACGGTAATAGACGCTAATGGTCAGTGTTGAACAGGGGGTTTACTATTTTTCTTTCAACTTGATGATAGAAGCGTTGGCGAGAAATGGGTTAAATTACACGTTTTATCAACTAAAAAAGTCTACTTTTTAAATTGAATAATCGCCCCCTATTTTTGGTTCAGTCGACTAAAAGTTGATTTTTTTTTCGATCCAAGCCTGCTGGGAATGGGGCTCAGGGCTCATCGATTATTCCTACGTGTGGGCCTGCTCGTCCTTTTTATATCTATACACAGTTTTACGTTCTGCTGTTCTGTGCGGTTATGAGGGGCTTTCCAATGCCCCCGCAATTCAGTGTATGAAAAAAAAAATAAAAATACACGCCCTGATTACAGCCTGCAATTAGCGCACGGACAGGCCCGTTTGCTCCCTAGGCTGCTAAATCATTGTCTGCCATAAGTTACACAGCCTTAACAGTGCCTTGCACTTATGCAGCAATATACGGACAGCCACTGTGTCTACAAAGCTGTCTAACGGTCTGTGTGTGAAGTTCCTCTCAATACAGTTTTGTGAGTGAGATAATATAGTCCCAAATAGCGTACATGTGATGTGGTGACATTTAGATGGCTTGGAATCTAAAGTAATGTCATGTTCCTACTAGGAGAGCAGGATTGGAGTGGCCATTTCCATTGGAGTGTTTGTCAAGGCTGACGTACAGATTGACGGTGTAGGCAAGGCCAGATAGCATTTTGCTTTGCTAATGTGATCTCAGCAGATAAACATGCTGTGACATGACCAGCTATCCGCAGCTATGGAAAGTACCGGAATCTCAGGCTCTCGGCCTGATTGGAGAACCAGTCAGGTGAGCCGTGGGGGCGGTTACGTAAGGGGCTCGAACAGGCCCAGAGAGCTGAGCTGTTTGACACAGAAACACGGAACACCTGCTCTTTAATTACATTCATCCCGTTTAATGCTCTGCCAGTGTGGCCACAGGTTTGAGACGGTGCTGGGTTTATGGCCGGTCCTGTAACTGGCGGTGGCCTGCTTTTATGGCTGTCTGTGATGCACTCTAATAACAGGAAATTAAAATGAGTTGTTTTCTCAGTGTTAGAGGTGTGGGATGGACCTTGACCAGGACGGGCAGCGTCTGTCTGTCTGTGTGTCCGTGTCTCTGTGTATGTCTTTAAATAAAAAGTGTCTTCAGCAGAATTTGCCTCGTGTACCCTGCAGATCCAGGTCCGCGTGTCTCCCGCCGCACGTCCACAGCTAATCAGCCCATTCCAGACAGTTATTTATACAGCGTGACCCAGATCTGGCCGGTGGGTTTTGCCCTTTTAAGTCCACGGCGCGAGTCGTGGTAAACATAGCCCTGCAGCGCTGTGTTGGGCCCGCGTGTTCCGGCAGTTAGGAAAACGAACCTTGTTTCCTGGCCTGCTTTATGCCGTTTAACTCTGGAGGTTCTGGGGCATGTCTGTTATTATTATACAATAATATGTCTATTATTATTATTATTATTATTATTATTAACAAACGTAGTTTTATCATCTCGACAAGAACATGTACGAATCACTCCCCTGTGTCTAGTGTGATCATTCTAATTATAGTTTAAAGATGATTAACAGGTACTTGATGAATCACCCCCCCCCCCTCCCGATTGCCATAGTAACCAGCAGCACTTCTCGTCTTCCCACAGAGCAGTACCAGCACCACTGGTTCCCAGACCAGCCCTGCAAAGGCTCCGCCTACCGCTGCATCCGCATCAATCACAAGATGGACCCGCTGGTGGGCCGGGCCGGGCAGCTCATCGGACTCTCCATCCAGCAGCTGTACTGCCTCCTGCCCAGTGAGCTCACCCTGTGGGTGGACCCCTTCGAGGTGTCCTACCGCATCGGTGAGGACGGCTCCATCTGCGTGCTCTACGAGTCCCAGCCGTCCCCGGCGGGAGGCCCCGCCCCCGACTCCGCCCCCTCCTCCCCGGCCGGCCTGGTCGACGGCCGCATCGGCTGCAAGGAGGAGCTCCTGCTGGGGAGGACCAGCCCGTCCAAAGCCTACAGCATGATGACCGTGTCCAGCTAAAGGCGTCTCTGCCCTTCACGGACACGCCAGGGAGAAAGTGAAGAAAAGCTAAGGATCTGGCCTATTACCCAGGGCGCAGGAACCTTCTCCTTCCTCATCTTCTTCCCCCCCCCTTCGTTTTATTCTTTCGTTATCGGTTACGGACTGGCGAGTGTGACGTCTCTCTGTGGAGTGCGGAAGCGGGGAGCTCTGGGGCTGGTGTAGTGAGCGTGTGCATGTCCAACAAGCCACCCACTGAATATGCCCCAGCTCTTTATTACAGCTGGAGAGCCATTTGGCTTTTGTGTGTGTGTGGCTGGGGTGGGAGATGGGGTTCAGATCTACACAAGAGGCTCCTCTAGGGGTTCTGAAGTCCAGCCCTGTGGGGGCCGGCTGTGAAGTAGCTGCTCAGTTCTGTTGCGAGCCTCTTCTCTAACAGTTCCGTTTTGTGGACCAGAACATCTGTTTGCTGCTGGTGTACAGCCTGTGTCACCCCTCAGCTTCAGAATGGCCAATGTGATGTTCCAGAACGTGCCCTCAGTGATGGGGTATGCAGATGAAACCTCTGGCTGCAGCTAATATCTCGTTCCCGGTCTTGGGCATCAGCCTTGACCCACCTGTGACCAGCTTTCTCAGTTCGCTGAATGTCTTGTGGATGATCCAGGGTTCATGTGGCTTCAGCTCGTCTTTCCAACACTGTGGATCCACAGAGAAGCTCGATGCTCTGAGGGACCCGGTTTCCCGTATCACCTGAAACTAAATGCACTTCGACATTTAGATTGTGTGGGATGTACATTTCAGAGATGATATTTTTTATTAGTGACTGCATTCCGTTTTCTACAATGTCATGTTTTATGGCAGATTTGTGCCCTTTGTTTTGGTTGAGTGCATTGTGACTCCTGTTTACCTGATGAGCTTCTAAGATCTTTCGAGTTCCTGAAGTGCTGGAGACGCTTTGAGCTGGCAGTCTGCCCTCCTGAGGTTCTGGATCTTTATATGGATTTTTTTTTGTCATCACTGCCGAAGGTTTTCTTTTCCCCCCAAAGTTCTGAGTTCTGGCCCAACACTTGCGGGTACTTAGTCTGACCCCTCACCACGCCCCCCCCGCCCCCACACTGTCAGAGCAGCTGGAAGCCGGGAGGACACTGGGTAGCTCAGCACAGCCTGAACAGGCTAAATATAGAGCAGCTCTGTAAGAGACAGCCTGTCCTTTGGGACAGAGGGCCACCGCAGGGATGTGCTCCAGTTAGCCGCAGGAAGGGCGGAGGAACACCCAGTCTGCGCCCGTCCTGACTGGGGGGGCCGAGCTTCACCTGCCCACCATGGCACCACACAGCCACCTGGCCGGTGACCTGTCTGCACGCTGCCCCAGATGAGGCCAGTGGGGCATACAGGACTGTTAAAAAACAGGTCAGCCCCATCTGCCTCCCACCACCACCACATAGTTTCAATTTTATTTATCCATCTGTCAGGGCATCCCAGTGGCATACAGGGCGCATGCCAGGATGAGAGGTGACCTCGCTGCCTCTGCATGTGGGGACGGCAGGGCGGAATGGTGCCTGAGCCAGCTAGCAAGGCTACTGTCCTGTGTTTCACAGGAACTGCGACCCAGACCCACAACACAAAGCATCTGAACTGTGACCCAGACCCCCAACACAAAGCATCTGATATGTGACCCAGACCCCCAATACAAAGCATCTGATATGTGACCCAGACCCACAACACAAA
>JAODKL010000001.1:8901330-8912326 GCA_026780765.1 Petrocephalus schoutedeni
AATAACCCCGCCCCCCCCCCCCCCCCGGCCCCCGCTCCCGCCCCCCAGCTCTCCTCAGACACGGCCCGGGGCTCCTGATTATCCAGGTGTCCTTCCAAGCAAGAATGAGGAGCTGAGAGTCCCTCTCTCTGCAGTGAAGTCACAGGCCACTGGCTCCTGATATTTTCCATTCTGCTGCATGTGGGGTAGGAGGGAGCAGCTCGCGTGTGGGTGTAGACAAGCTGCAGGCCCACACACACACCCACACACCCCCAATGGCTCCCACACACGCTTACGTAAGGATCCCGGGTCTGAGGGCTGGAGTCTGACTCAGCCCATTTGCAGCCGTCTTATCAGGCCTAACAGGAGGATGGTAATCTCCTGCCTCAGTTTTTCGCGACCTTATCTCACTGGAACGGTTAGATGAAATATTTATTGTGCTCTCGGGACAGGTCTGGTGGTGACACCTGGTTACCTCCTTCCATAAACCCTGCTGACAGAAACAGGAGTGGTGAGGTGGACCGGCCCTACTGTCCCCTGCCGTCCCCTGCCGTCCCAGCATTCCTTCACCCATCACACGACCATAGATTGGATCACAACAGCTTGTATTGGCTCTGTGGCGCCTACTGCCAGCCAAGAGTTGAGCCAATTCCTGGTAGCGAAAGCCAATCACGTGCGCTCCTGCTACCAAGATTCAGCCAATTCTTGGTAGCGGCAGCCAATCACGTGCGTGTTTGCTACCAAGATTCAGGCGATTGATGGTAGCGGCATCCAACCACGTGCGCTACTGCTACCAAGATTCAGGCAATTCTTGGTAGCGACAGCCAATCACGTGCGCGTCTGCTACCAAGATTCAGGAAAAGGACCACCCCAAATGCCCACCCATCCGGCTGCCAAGACCTGACCGATTTCAATGTCCTGTCTTAAAGACTAATCAAAAGTAAATAATTCTTTTATGAACTTTTTCGCCGAAGAATTTCGCTGGAGATGGAAAAGCAAGTTACAGACCCTGTGTCGTGAGTTATATGTATTTATTCCTTGATACTTAATAATTATTATAAAAATAATCATGTACATAACCACACGCCTAAAGTGACATATATGCAACATCATATTTCTTGTTATTGACATACAGACCTAATTTGCCATATAATATACATTAACCATTGAGACGCAAATTACTTCATGATATGCAGGTAACAACAGGCGAATAATTTAGTTGGCAGTCAAGTATTAGTGGTAAGCCAGAGATTTTTTTTGGTGAAATTATTTCAGTTTGTGTTTCAGTATTTTAAAACGAGCCCCCCTCACCTGCAGCACCATCACACCTTTCTGCAGGTGGGTCTCCACACGTGCTTGACTGGCAGCTTAAGATAGTTTTATTGCAATGTTATTGTCATGACCTATGTGATTATGAAGTAACATCACCGTAAAACATGTTATTGTACTTTTCCTTTAGTATTTGTTTTTCCGTACCCTTAGCTTCATTTAAGAAGACGTTGGCGCCTGATGCCCAAACTTCAGCTCCTGTGCCACCACCTGACCTGGTTGTAAGATTTTACCCTAATCAGCCTAAATTAATTTCATGCAAATGTATGTGCTGATTTGTTTCTTGGAAAGAAACCTTGATTAACTTACAGTGATTGTTCATTTCGGACTCTGCTGGCCCGGACAATACTCAGGGCTATGCAGCTGATAGTCAGATAGTGCCTGAAGCAACTGGGGGCTAGGGGCCGTGCTCAGGGGCCCAATGGTGACATCACTCTGCCGACCCTGGGAGGCACCACGACTGAGAGCCGGCGTGATGCCGCTATTTATACTCCACTGCGCTGGGGGTCTATTTATAGGCCGCGTGGTCACATTCCCCGCGTGTCTGGCAGGGCTCCACATGGCCGTGTGCTGTGTAAGTGCACGGTAAATGCCGAGTGCATGGAGTGATCAAACAGGAAACAGGACGGAGGGAAAGAGGGAAGGAATTCGAGAGAGAGAGAGAGTTCACTGTGTGTCCTATATCAGCTGGATGCAGAGTCACAGGGAGTCTACATAATAGAACAAAACAACATTGCGGCTTTACTGTGTGAAATGCTGGCCATTTCTGTTTATAAAATCGGTGTGCGGCACTGTATATCATTTACATTACTGGGGAGAGTTTGGGGGGAGTGTTGTTTTTCTGTAAAATGCCACATGTGTGGTTTATGAGCTGGGCTTGGGCCTCCCTCTCCCACCAGCCGACGGGCCGTGCGTCACTGCCCGCAGGAGCAGACTCACAGGTCATGTGACGGAGAGGCCACGCCCATGTCCGTTATGGCAGAGATAGAGCTCTGCCGGTAGCTGATGCGTTATCTGCTGGGGGAGAAGGGCGCTTTCTCTGCGCTTCTTTGGCTTCAGTACCCCCACTTTCTCTGTGACAAAGGTAAACAGGCCGCACTGGACAGGGCCACGCTGGTCCTGAGGTCTGCCATTTGGGCACGTGCTAAGCAGAACAGCGACGAGGGACTGGAAAATGCCCAGCCATACATCTGCTATGCATGCATGTCTGAGCTTCGCACCTGGTCCCGGCAACCACTGGGCCCATTAATGGGATTCCGGCACAGATCTGGAGTCACGCGGAACGCAGTGGCCCGGTTCCCCCCGATTGTTTCCATTTCTTGAGTGTGGGTTGGACCCCTAGCAAAGATCAGGGGTGCTGCTGCATTTCTCTGAGCTTGTCTGTGTGTCTGCTTGAGTGACAGCAGCCAATAGATGTGGAAGGCGCTTTGCAGTGGGGGTTTGAGGTATAGCGACTGTATCCATATCCAGAGAGAGAGAGCATGTAGCATGTAGAATGAGCTCCAGGCCTGTACAGCCTTACCATCCTTTATTCTACATGCAGACCAGCAAAACACCCATAATGCATTTCCAATTAAAAGATGAATACAGGATTCCACTCAAACCAGCAGGGAAGCGCAAATAAAACGAGCATTTAATAATCAAGTTATTCTATTATTCAGAAGCTGACGGGCAGCCTTGCAGGCCGGACGAGGAAGCCAGCTGCTCGGGCGTCTGGCGGCACGCCACCACGCCGCCCCCTCACACGTGCGGGGGCATGTTTCCAAACCGGCCCTCTGCGCTCACGCGCCTGCCAGCTGGCCACCACCATTCTCCGCATCACCAGAACGAGCCTTTGACGGACGGAGGCATCTGCAGAGGACGAGTGGCGGGGCTTGGGGAGCGAGGGGCTGGGCTTGGGGACGTGCGCACGCGAGAGGAGTGTTTGCTCTGCCCGTCTGCTTGTTGTTGTTTGTCGACGTGTCACTGGGAGGCCAGTTCTGAGCCGACACTCTGCGGGCTCCATGCAACTAGCCCCAGCTCCCCCACCCCCAGCCCTTTGATGATTGGTACCAAGTAACCAGCAGTGACCATGCAGCAGCTCCATCAGAAGCACTTGAGAAGCTGCGGCTATCCTTGTAGCAAGCACTCCTGGTGCTGCTGCTGACCCGCCCTCTTTGTTTCGCTTCAATCAGCTTGGAATGCAGGCAGGACTTGCGTCAGCAGGGTCACCGCCTAAGCCGCCTCAGAAAGGACACTTTGAGCCAGGACAGGATTCATAAACTGCCATTTCAATCAGCGGGACCTGAATTTCACTTAAGTGCCGGGTTCTTGCTGCGTGCTGATTGGTCAGTCTCATGTAATTATGCATGATATGCATGATTATGCATGTTAATGCGGAACAGCTGGATGAGACTTCATCAGGGAATCAGGGAAACAAACCAGTCAAAGCAGAAAGAAGAACTGAACTTTTTAGCCGAGCACAGGAGCCTTTCAGTTTTAAAGTAGTTTGTAAATCCTGACATAACTCAAAGCGTCCTTTTGGACATGGATTAAATGGTAACCCTATGCGTCACTCTCCTTCAAAACCCAGTATCAGACAGGCTGAGGCAGCTTTGAGTCCTTCCGATAATACTGCCCGTGTCATGGGACCACAGTACCTGGCATGAGGGTCAGCTTTAATCTCAGTGTACTCTGCATTGATCGGGCCGCTTGTACTTCTGAAGGCCTGCTTTTGGACCGCTGTTGGTTTCCTGGCTCCCATAGTGTCATCACAGAGGCGCACTGATGTCATTGGCCCCCATCCCCTGCAGTCCGTCGACCTTCTGAAGCTCATCAGCCTTCGGACCTGGAAGCCTTAAAAAAGGTTCAGGCGTCTGTGTTCAGGCTCCTTTCATCCTCCCCCGGCTCGGCAAGACGTTGATGTGCACTGTGTGCCAGGATGTGCCAACGATCCGCCCACTGCAAAGGAGAAGAAAGGAGGGCGTGTGACTTGTCCTCAGCAGGTCATAGTGACATCATAGGCCAGCCTCAAGCCTTCCGGCTATTGTGACCATTGTATGCTCACTGCTCAGGCTCCTGGAACATCAGCCTGGTTCTCCCCAAAGGTACCCACAATGTGGTAAAACCTGTTACTCTTTAGCTCGTAGGGACATTTCTCAGGTCCCCATAATACAAACCTCAAGTTAATAAAAATCTGTAAATGCAATCAAAAAAGTAAAATAGCCAAGAGTCTGGTATTTTGTTAGGTTACTTGTGTTTAAGGTTAGGGTTGGTTAGGGGTTAAGGGTGTGATTGTTGGGATTAAGGTTGTAGCCCATAGAAATGAATGGACGGTCCCCACAAAGATATGGTTGCAAACATATATGTGTGTATCTGATTGTGTGTGTGTGTGTGTGTGTGAAACCATGCTTGTGTATCTGTGTGTGCGTGTTTGTATGAGCCCCCAGCCAGAACCTGGTCTCAGCATTCAGCACAGTAACAGCAAAGTGTAGCCCCTTCCTCCTTCCACTAGGGGCAGCATAGCAACACAGCAGGACACACCTCAGGCATCCTCATGGATCCCCCAAGAGTCGCTCATGTGGGTCGCCCGTCACCCCATTGCGAGCGCGGAGTGGTGTGTCGCTGAGGAGGAAGCGTCTGGGGCTGGCAGGAGGACACCGGGCTTATCGGGAAGTGGGTCGGCCTGTCACAGTTGACCGCCTCCCATTGTGTTTCCCTACCGCCTGCGGTTCACTGGAGCGGGCTGCGGGATTCGCAACCGCCGCTTCATGTGACTCCCATACGCCTCGCTTGCTCTCCTCTTTAACTATTTCACCCTTTGTTTTGACTTGCTAATCAGTGACCAAAGGCGCCTGGCCCCACCGTGCTGCGCTACCTGCTCCGCGCGCGTGTGTGTGTGTGTGTGTGTGTGCGTGCGTGTGTGTATGCTCGCAGTACCTCACAAGTCCTCAGAATATCTCACTGACGACGGAAGACAAGCAGCCCCACCCAGTGCACCTGCACATTTGCCACTGAAAGCTGCAGTTTCGGCCCATAGAGCCGCCATCGGGGTATGGTGTCACAGTTCGGTTCTGTCATCCACACATGGTCATGCTGCTCACCTGGACCGGTGCCAACACGAGCAATCGAGGCCGCGATCAAGAGCGGGACCCCCAGGCCGCACTGGACCCGCTCGGTCCTCTGCCGAGGGCATAATTAGGCCGCAGCAACGCAGACGAAAGCGGGAAGCGGCTGAGAATGATTAACTCCGCTGACGGGCAGCAGGGGGTAACAGCGCACCAATAAATCACACACTCCCCACGCATGACTGCTCCCTCAAAAGCAAAGGAGGTTAAACTTGGCCTTTTGGTAAACATCGGGCCTGCTCTTGCATCCTTCCATGACATAATCGTCCGTTCTTGGTAGAGACACGGTTATGTCAAAGAAATTAATAATCCAAACTCCAGCCTGACCCCAGCGACAGTCACTATGCACCAGCCCCCCCCTCCAAGCAGCGTACGAGCCTCGAACCTACCTCCTGAGGGGTGTTTCTGTGTGAACCTGAACTGCCCATCTGTTTCCTCCTTTGTTCCTCGCTTTTATCAGGAGGTGGGTGTGGGGACATATTGATTTCCTACTGTCATGTGTATTCATGGGCTGAAGCAGACAGTGCAGTGTTGGGATTGACCTCCAGCCGCCCTTCACACACATATGTGTGGCTGGGGCCTCCACCCACATGTGATTTAACGTGCACTCTCAGAGCACAGCAAGCTGATCTATGGCTATTGATATTGTCTCGGCTCATTATTACTCAAATGCATTTCATTAAAATAACACGAGTGTAATTTATAAATAGATTATGGATCCAGAGAAATGGCCTGCTAGGATAAAAACATGTGTGCGTGCACACACACGCACACACACACACACGCACGCACACACACACACACATACACACACACGCAAACACACACACACACGCACACACACATACGCATACACACACACACACAGTCACTGATCTGCTGCTGCTCTTTGTCCATATTTTAAATTATAACCAAAAGTGGAGAGCGGCTGCATTCGTGGGGACTTCCAGCTCTGGAAACAATGTGTTTGTCAGGTAAGATATATCTGAGGTCTGCTCAGCCGCACGTGAGTGTGGCTGTTTATCATCAAAAACACCTGTTCAAGCTGTTTATGTGATATGAGCATGCAATTTCACTTCGCAGTGAAGTGAAATGGTAGTCGGTGAAATTTAAAGGGTCATTAAAATCTGCCCCCATTGTGGTAACAGATTAAATCTGAGGACAATGGGGAGGAGATGGTGGCAAGGCAAGGCAGGAGACCTGCAGTGCATTGTGGGGGAAAAAGCAGAAATATCATTCCCCAAGCTGCCCTGCCTGAACTCCCGGGGGTGCTCAGACACAGCGTCGTGGATGAATGAACAGCCCCTGTTTACCCAGCTGGGGGTCGGGGGGGTGTGTTCCTCTAGGCAGCATGTGACAGCTGCTTGGCCCAGCATTCCGTGGCCAGCACTCATAACAGGAATGGAGAAGGATCAGACCGAGCGTTCAAGCAGCTGCTAACAGCTGGCTGGACAGTGTGGCGGATGACAGCTAGATGGTGGCCGGCGTGGGAAACAATTCAGGACCCACAGAGAGCATCCAACTTGCAGCCGGATCAGTAGAGAGGCAGACTCCCTCGCAGGCTCAGAAGAAACATTTTGAGATTCATCTCTTGTGGGAACCTTCAGCCAAGCTCATTCTCTCATTCTCACTCACCCTCTCTGCCTCACTGACGTTGCTGGTTCATCCTTTGAAATTACATTGACTTGATTATCTGGGTGTAATTTATTTTTATTTATTTTCTGCAATGCTTAGTAAAGCTCTTACTCCATAACCATCTTGCACTTGCTACTTGTCATTCATTGGAAGCCCAACTGAGCAGCACTTGAGTACCTGAGTTGTCCTCTTGACAACTGTAAACTTGGACAAAAGTGTCTGCTAAATAATTAACAGCAAAGGTAGGTAGCTGTCATGCTTCCTTCAAAAGACAATGTTGAAACAACAACCAAATTGTTCCAGTCTCATCTTCACTTACAGTTCATTCTCTCCCAAACATCAGAAAACATGGACATCAGTCTCACACAGTCTGCTTGACTGATCTCCTGAAGTGTCCCTGGGTGGTGATACCTCAGCTGGTTTGGTTCTGATTTCAGTCTGCTTACTCTTCATGTCCAGGGTTTGCAAATTCACTGTTCAGGAGCCTGGCGTAAGGAACAGAGGCAGAAGGAACTCCTGAAGACTGAGGTCACAGCTGTAGAGACAATATGATTATGCATTCTCTACTGGGGGTGGGGGGTGATGGCTGATTTAGACACCTACAGAGAAACAGAGTTTGAGAGTGCAGCTGTCTGCAGGTGGAAATGCCCAGTAATGATGGGAGCTACAGGTTAGCAATGTTTGGAGAATATGAGGTTCTTTCTAAGGTCCAATTTAGTAATGGTCATATCGGGTTCTGTTTGTAAGTGTTCCGCTCAGGGTTCCTCGAATGACTCAGGTTTTGGTCTTAGGTGTTCAGCTCAGGGCTGCTTCAGTGACATTCTGCTTCAGTTCTGTTCATACTGTAAGTATTCAGCTCAGGGTTCCTTCTGTGATGTTCTTTTTAAGGTTCTGATCAGTGAGACTGACCTCACGTCTCATACAGCAACACTCTTTGTCTCTGCAAATCAAGTAAATGTCTGCCCTCCCTTACAGTGTTAGTGGATGATTTCAGATGTATTTCTGATGGGAGAGCTATTGGCTTTTGGTACTGATGAGCTTAACCATGTTAATGATATCAGCATGAACTGGGAGTCAGAAGTGAAGGAGAAGCCTTCAGATATTTCACAGGTGTGACAGACGATCTTCACATCAATAAAGACACCAACCTGATGAAGTGAGGTGAAGACTAGCTGGAAACAAAGATAAAAACCCATGAAAGACTGTGGATGTTCCCTTCACGTGGAAAGTGCTTCTCCAGCCCTGGTGAAGCAGCACACAACCTGGCAGAAACCTCGAGAAAGCCCTCGCGCCTCACCTGCAGCAGCGGATGAGAGGAGGAGTGAAGGAGGCGGAGCCAGCTCAGAGGCAGACGGGATCTCCTGTAGGTGATGGCCATCACTCAGATGTCTGTCAGATGTTTGTGTTGCTTTGTCACCTTGTTTACTTCCCCCAACTTCACTGCCAAGGAAGACCATTTTCTGGTTCTTCCTGTTACTATATAAACATGTGAATAACACATGGTGAATTAACCCCATTCATGCACTGAGTGTTTGGTGTTTTGGTGTTACCATCACACTATGCTATCTGGTTTGAGGACTTACTCAAAGCTGTACACACAAAGCAGGTTTTTGTGCAGCAGTATATTGGATATTTTGAGCATTTTGGTATCAGAGTTTTGCAGTGGATACTTTGCACTAAATGCAATGCATTCTGGGATTTCGATCCCATAATAAAGTTCTGACCAGGTTGTGGATGACTCAAGCATCTGGAACAGCACTTTCAATTTTTTTTATACCACACTGGTTGTTACGAATCAAAAATATGTTCTCGGTACATATGTTGCAGACGCATGGTGAACTAAATTCCCTTTCTGCTGTGTACTGTTAAAAATATCCTTTTTGTTTCTCAAACCTGTTATTAGAAGCAGGCCATCACTCCATTAAGACATAAATACTCCGCTAGCCAAGCCATCAATGGTTTGGAGGGAGCTTCACAAAACTCTGGAAGCTTCTGTGCTCTTTCGAGCCATAAAACTTTATCCGTAGGCCCTTGAGCAGGGGTTGGGTTGCTCTGGGTGTGCAGTGACACGCCTCAATATGAAAACATGCTATAATTCTCACCCACGCGGCAGTTGGCCTGTGCTTGGCATGGCCTGGTAGCTTAATGAGGAAGACTGTGTTTCAGGAACAGATACAGGAAACAGATATGATATTAATACACAGAGTGTTCAACAGACAGTCTCATCTTTCAGTTTTTTCCAGGCACCATCTCTCCATCTCAGATCAGCACCTGGGAGCTCTGATTATTTATACATCAGTTGAACAGATGGATGATAGATCTTCAGTCAGAGACCGCCTTGATGTGCATCTGCTTTCACTGCAGCTGAGAACACCTTTCACATTCTCTGGGTGTCACTGCTGAGGTTCCTGGGGCTATTGTTGCACTGAAGTGTTCATTGGATTTTCACCTGGCTTCCTGTCCTACAGCAAGTTAGTGATTTACACCTATAGAGAATTCCCCTGAGAACGAAACAAAATGCTCATAAAAGCACCATGATAGTACTGCAGATGGCCTAAACAGGGGATCTCGTACCCCGTAATAAACAAATATGTCTGCACAATGCAGTTTTAGATTACTTAAATGAAATCCAAGAAGGACGTTGCCTCCTTGTCTCTGATGAGCACCTAAAAATGGACTGATGACTAAATCTATCACAACCACTCTCCAGCCTGATGGTGATGAGTGTGTCATTTCTCATGAAGTTTGACAGAAGCCTCTCCAATGAGCTGCCTCTGCTGGTCTCGCTGAGTCTGTGAGCTTGAAGACGCCGCAGCAGAACTCAAACACACAGAAACTCACAGGCTCAAACACACACTCGCGCTGGTCTGCTCAAACACACACTCGCATTCAGCGGCTGTCTGGGCCCAGTGTCCTGCTCCTTTAGCTTGGGCACAAACCATGGGTCAGAGACCATCACCTCTGCCATCAGTCACAGGTCTTGTCGGGTCTATCTCCATGGAGCGCCTGCTGCCAGCCTAACAGAGCCTGCTCTCCTCACGCATGACAGCAGCTCTGTCCCTGTGCACAGCTTTGATTCTGGGACTCTCCCATAATTCCGGACATGGATGAGGGAGCAGCCGGACTCGTTGGGCTCGGTATATTTATTCTCCGGCTTCCCCCCGCCGGACTTGTCCTTCTGTTCTGTCTTCACCCTTCACCCTTCTCACCAGATGTGGCACTGTGACGCCAACGAGACAGATCCCACCTTCAGCGCACCAATGTCCTCTAGCCAACGCTAACAAACTCTGGCTACTCTTCCCCCACTGGGGGTCACCCTGCTGGGTGAGATGCCTTTTCCACAACCTCGGATAAATAAAAGTTTGTTATCAACAAAAATAGGCATTAAGATATCTTCCAAGACCATCCTTTTAGAGCCATTGCTTGCTTTGACTGGGAAAGTTCAGGTTGATCCAGTTCCTTATTTGGGGACTGGATGCCCCACGTTTCTGAGGCCCTGGTCACCTGACCTCGCTTCAGCACCCTCATCTTCCCCATTGTCTACACACATTTCAGCTTTTTTCATTTCCCCCAGAAAATTGCTCCTGGAAAACACCCCCAGAGGCATCTATGGCAGCCTCACTTTGACTGTTCACAAGGATCAAACACAGTACTGTTCCTGACCACATTTCAGCCTCTAGACTAAATCCTCCACCAGGTCATCCAGGTTTAGCCTGGATCTGATCTTCCCAGCCATGCTGACCTGGGCGAATATTGGCTCCCTCTCTGTGTTGCACCATCAGCAGGTGTGACAGAGTATTCGTCCATTTACCAAGACTCTCTGGAACTTGAGTAGTAGGTGTAAGACAGCCAGGGCCGTGCAGAGATGTCTGAAGGGGCGGGTGCTCAAAGTTAAAAAAGGGCACATAGAGCCAGGCTGAATAACAAGAACCCACATTCATCACGAA
>JAODKL010000001.1:8919429-8930433 GCA_026780765.1 Petrocephalus schoutedeni
AGTACTCAACTACTTGGTTGAAACAAAATCCTGGTCTGGATTTTTACTTTTTACTCGTATCTTGCCCACCTCTGCTATGCTTAAAGGGGATTTGAATATGACAAGCATGGAATGTTTTGAAGGAGGAATGTTTTCATGTTCACAAATATTACATCATATTTCTATTCACTGAATACGAAGTTAAAGGATCAAATATATTAGCCTAATCATTCGCTGGCCTGGTATATATGGCCTACATAACAAATGGTGGCCTTCAGGCCTACACCCCAAGACCTGGTACTTTTGTGTGATTTTGCTGCCCTCTTCTGATCACTTTTAAATATACATACATTTTTAGTTGATGTCAGACAATCAATTTGCCTGATTGCATAAGAAACAAAACAAAGCCTATTTTGTACATTGCAATGCTCATTTGCACACACCCCATCTCGCACTCTTTTGAGAGACAGGTCAGAGTGAAGCTTGGGTGTGGAGCCAGACATTTAGAATTGAATAGCGATATTTTATTAATCCCAGGGGTGAGACTCTCTTTTTGCCTACCCTGTCATGGTCTCCATGACAGATGCAGACACATGTGCGGGGAAGAACAAGCCTAGCTGCTACAGTGCCTGGTCAGTGAGGTGTTCCCCTGGAGATGGAAGGGCCCATAGACATGTGACTGTTCTGCTAGGGCCTGAACCAGTGACCTTCCAGCCACAAGCACTGAGGCTTAGCCCACTGAGCCATTCCCCACCCCCATTACCTGGCACCCCTAGGGCATTTCTGGGGGTTAAGGGCTTTGCTTAAGGGCCCAACAGAGATGAAGCTATTCTACTGAACCAGTGACCTTCCCATCACAGGTATAGAGGCCTAACCTGCTTAGCCGCAAGTCAGCCTCCACAAAAACTGAAGAACAGAACACAAAACCAAAGACAATGAAACCTGCCAGCGGCCACCTTACATCAGTAGTGGTGTCAGGGCTCATGTTTCAGGCAATAGTTCCACTGACTGTAATGCAAGCTGATTTATTTCAAAAGAGGCAAAGAGGAATTGCACTAATGAAAGATACCACTAGGTGTCACCTTCTGCCAATGGATTAATATTATTGGAACAAAACCCCACTCTGCTGGGTGGTGCTTAGAACAGTGGAGCGGCGTCTACATTCAGTCACATTCCACATTATTTCCTCTTACAGCAACTGGATCACACACCGCAGCTGCTTCTGGTGGGCTTTGCTTTAGTCCTTAAGATGAACAAAAAGTAGGACAATCCAGTTCAGTTGTAAAGGGCAACCTAGGTAGAGCATTCCAGGATTAAGTGCTGGGGAACTCTTCCCTTCCAGAACAATCTGGTCACTGACAGACACCAAAACACGCATCCAATCCCCGAGACACGCTATTTATGGTGTTCATCTGATTACGGGATCTATTTGGTTCCAAGATTATCCCCTTTAGAAAGTTTAAGAGTCGCATCCCAGAATGGGGCCACTCCCTTCATCCCTTAATTACTGAATTTACTCTGCACAGTGACAGCCAGCTTGCATCTGAATAAATAGGTACAATTATTCCTTAAGCAGATCTACACAAATACAGACACTAGATAGCATATAATTACAGAAAAGGATTCAAACTGCTGTTGTCAGCCGGGTGAGGGGGGAGGGCAGCTTAGCTGATACAGGTGGTGCTAGCAGATGCTGTTAACACTTCTTCGCTATCCGGGTTTCCATGGCTTCAGGTGTTGCTAAGCACTGCTTCACTATCTGGGTTTCCATGGCTTCAGGTGTTGCTAAGCACTGCTTCGCTATCTGGGTTTCCATGGCTTCAGGTTGCTAAGCACTATCCAGGTTTTTGTAGCTCCAGATGTTGGCGATGGGCATCTGAAGCACATTCGCGTACGGGTTGTTAATAAGGGATGGGTTTGTCTGGATATGGGGTCTTAAAAGTAACACAGGGGTGTCAAAATGCATTAACAGATGTTTGCCGGATTTGTTGTTTGGCCTATTTAGTCTTAAAGCAGCAGATCCAGTTTGCTTACTATCTGGTATCACAGTTAAACTCATCCACCTTCTGGTGAACTTCTAATTATGCATATAATTACACAAACATTATAGAAAAACCGTTCAGTCTAAAATGCATGAAATATATGTATAATAATAAACACAAATTGTGACAAAATATTAAGTAATAACAATCCAAACTGGTCAGTGGAACTATTGACTTTTATAGTTTTCTTCACTCAGTAAATGTTTAAAAGCTGGATTGTTTATTTTAGGAGTGCTGAGATCATGCATACAGAGGAGAATAGACACTAGAGCTAGTAAGATGCTGTCTTCTGAGCTTTCATTCACACTGTAGAAGATGTAGAAATGTTCACATATATAAAGTTTGTAGAAGTGTGTGAAATCTTTAAAGACACGTGGAGGAGTTTCATTATTCAGACTATGATGTTCTCTCTATATGAATATACCATGCAGGAAGCCATGTGGTTAGAGCTCTTCAAATCCCATTTAGACCACACTGACTTGAATCTTCTCACTGTCTCCAGCAAGCACCCATGAGAAGACAGAGTAACACATTCTAACAGAAACATGAAAACCAAAACTTTCCTTGAACATCCATAGGAGAAGGGTTACATGCCTTCTGGCTGTGCCACCATGAGAATGTCCACTGACATGACTCCCAGGATTTCCTAAGTGCCTCATTCTCATGACCCAAGAAGAATGGAGAGCTTGGAGGGCTCCCCAACCAGCTCAGCCCAGCTTCTGGAGCACTTGTCACCTGGACACCAACGTTCCGAATGACCCGAGAAGGTAAACAGAAGGCCCACCCTTCAGACACATGACCTGTCACTGGTGTTCTCTCATTGATCCCCAAGATTCCCTTACACTGGAGAGTAAATGTGAACATTCCACTAGAGGAATGGGTCTTTAAAGGCTGATGGATGACCTTTGGCCCTCTAGGTTATCTCTGCGAATGTGTGAGAACTTCAGGCCCAGATTTAAAACCCACAGGGCGAGCTCCTCAGCTGCTTGCTGGACATCTGAGACCGTCCTACCGCGCACAAGCAGTGAAGACGGTGGAAGCATCACTGATTGATCGACAGGACCTGACTCTTGATGTTGGTAATGACTGATATCTGTTCACCTGCAGCTATAGGAAAACCTAGATTAGATATGTAAATGTGATGGTGACCTGAAATGTAGTCTACCAGCAGATTGTATGAACGGTAATGCATTTGACGTTTTGCTTGAAATTTGTGAACTGTATTGATTTATTTGCCAGGGTTAGGGCTTGGCGTGTTAATCAGACATCTGAGAGATGGAGTCTTTCATCTTGATGCTGTGGACCTTTGCAGTGCCTGTCCAGGGATATGTGCTTCAGCCCCGTAAGTATCTACTATCCGCAAGGTGCTGTCCCCTGAGCTTAGAGCTCCTTATACACACTAAATGAGGCTGTCACATGGATGAGAGTCGAATGCCTTGCATGCACCGTGTGCTTCTCCTTTGCTGCAGGCCTTAGCATCTCTGTGGTTGCACAGAACCAGCAGGATCCCTGGTTCACTTTCAGGGCAGTGAAGGGGTCTCATCCAATGGCAGGACATGAGGGCCCCTCTGCAGAGGAGGAGACAAAGCAGAGTGAATGGCTCATGGATGAAAGTTTGGGGTACAAAGCAACATCTGTAGACAGCAGTGTCATGGAGGAACATCTAATACATGCTGGTCCAGGGGTAGGAGAAGAAGCCAGTAGGGTAGGTATTGGAGTGGAGGTGACCAACCCACATGAGCATGGGATTCAGAACCTGGATGGTGAAGCACTGGAGCCTCAACAGTTCATGACAGGAGATACAGACCTCCTCCCAGTGGTCACTAAAGCAGTAACTGAAATTGTTGACAACACCCACTCATTCTATGTAGGCAACCAGACTGCCAGTCAAAATGGAGACACCACCCATGCACTCTTTGTGGGCAACCAGGCTGTCATTCAGAAGGTAGACACTGCCCACTCACTCTTGGTAGGCAACCAGACCATCAGTCAAACTTTGGGCACTATCAATACCCCATTAGTACATCAGAATGTTTCTCAGGCTGAAGGGGATGAATCTGGGCCAGTTCCCCTGGTTAGAACCAAGAGCAGAGCCAGCAAGCTAACCAGGACTACGACGGATCGCCCTCGTCCCCACCCGGTTACCATGGTGATGAATAAAAAGGTCCATCTGCGAGTCACGGAGCCCAACAACTTCACCAGCAAGTCACTGTATCAGGGGTCAGATTTGATGCAAAAGAAGTTGAGACCCCACAAGAAAGAGTCTCTGACCAAAAAGGAGTCCAAGCAAAAGGAAGGCAGGCAGAAGAAACCTGAGAAAGAGGGGAAAAAGAAGCTGGCGAAGAAAGACAACAAGAAGCCAAAGAAGGAGGCCTATTTTCCATACTTTAAAGATGACTACTGCCCTGCAGAGTGTGCTTGCTATGGGAGGTGAGGATGTGATCAGATTCACTGGCTAAAACTATAAAGATCACTCGATGACGTGTGGAAACTGTATTCTTTCTCAGTAAAATACTGTAAGTTGTATACAGTTGGTCTGTCAGTAATTTTATATTTCAGAATAAAAAATACCCTCTCTGTTTTGCAGAGTTGTGCAGTGCTCCGATAAAGATGTGGACACGATCCCGTATGGAATCCCGTTCAATGCCCGCTACATGCTCCTCATGAACAACCGAATTGAGAGCATCCCTTTGGATCTCCTCAAGGAGTACCTGTCACTGGAGTTCCTGGTGCTCAGCAACAACCGGCTGACGGACGGCTCGGTTGAGGGGGCCTTTGAGGGCATGGCCCGGCTCAAGCGGCTCTTCCTGGACCGAAACCGACTGGCCAGCGTGCCCAGTGACTTGCCCATAGCTCTGGAGGAGCTGCGTCTCGACGCCAACGCAGTGAGCGTGATGTCGGAGGCAGCCTGGTCCCGCTGCCCCACCCTGCAGATCCTCAGCCTGGCCAATAACAGCCTAGGGGTGGGCTCCGTCCCCCCGGGGGTCTTTGCCCCTTTAGCTAGCCTTCGCATTCTCAGCCTCAACCACAACCACTTGCTAACGGTGCCATTACGCCTCCCGTCACGGCTCAGGGAACTGTATCTCCATGGCAACCGCATCAAGCAAGTTGCTGGGGGCGCCTTCCCCGCAGGGTCTGAGCTGCTCACTCTGGACCTCAGCTCCAACAGTCTGGTGGATAAGGGCCTGCAGAAGGACTCCTTCCTGCATGCCCTGTCTCTGGAGAGCCTCAACCTGGAGGGAAACCTCCTCAGCCAGATCCCTCGCCATCTGCCCCAGGCCCTCAGGACCCTCAACCTGGAGGGCAATGCTATCACCTCCATCAGCAAGGGGGCCTTTGTCAGGCTGCCACACCTTGAAAACCTGGGCTTGTCCCGAAACAGGATTGTCCAGGTGGCCCCTGGGGTGTTTGGCAGCCTGGCCAACCTCCATCAACTGGACCTGAGCCACAACGGGCTGCAGCAAGTACCCCGTAACATTCCACCCACCCTGCATTCTGTCTCACTGAGCCATAACAGAATAAGCTATGTGCCCCGTGACGCCTTCTGCTCTGTGGGCAAAACTGCTGGCCCCAGCATGCTTGTGAGGGTGCAACTGCAGCACAACCTCATCAATCTTGGGGAACTGGACAGTCGGGCCTTCTGGTGCCTGAGGGGCTTCCAGGTTGTCCATTTCTACTAAACGTCATGTGATGCCTTTCTCCTGAACATGATTGGACCTGTAGGTCATGTGATTGCTCTTAAGTGTGACTAGCTGTACGGGTCATATGGTCCTTCCCAGCTGAAGGTGATTGGCTGTGGTCCATATTTGTTCTGAACCTATCCTCCTAGTACAGAACGCAGAGAAACTCTGTCAAATTCAAGAGGAATTCACTGGTAAAATTATGATTTATTTTTCTAAAACATAGATACAACACATATTTTGAGTATATGTGGGCTCCTTGTGGTGTGGTTATCAATGGCCACTTTACTCGTGAGTCTTGTGAAAGACTGAGAAACTGTATAGTGTTTATACCTGCTTTTTTGATGAAATGTTTATAATAAAAGCAATGCTGTCTTGGCCAAATTTCTGTATGAGTTACTACAGTTTCTTCTGAATTCTTAAACACAAACAGTGATTCTTGAAGCCATTAACACGTGTAGCCAATACAGTCACCAAGTGTGCCAATCTGAATGCACATTCTCTGCTTTTCACTCAGCTTGTAATTTCATAACACACTCCTAGCAAGACAATGAACTTTGGTCTCTAATGGACATGACAGCTTCACATTGGGGGGGGGGGGGGAGGCTTTCTGTACAGTGTCTCTCTGTGGGGCCCCCGGACCTCGGGCAGGGTGTCTCCTGCGTGATACCCCATGTTTCCTGCCATTACCTTCCTTTGAATAAGTGGTTATGGAAAATGGACAGATGCCTGGATAGATGCGAGATTATCAACAAGGCAGCTTCTTGCTATATCCACTAGAGGGCAGTAATGTGCAGGGAACCAGCTGAGTTCTGAAAACTTTGGTTGTTGTGCGCATTTTCTGATATGGTGACGAGTCAGTTGAAGTGGGCATTTCATGAATATTTAATACAAGCTTAATGTATTAGCTTATCATGGCATAAAAAGGTGCACACAGATGAATTCCTGTAGATAAAATAGTATATATTCACATGTTTGTTATATAGAAATCCAAGCTTCCTTTGTACAAACACACTCATCCACCAACACCAACACACTGGGGGGCGCTGTCTTAGTGAGTGCCATGGGGGAAAGCTGCTGGCGTCCAGCTGGTGGACAGAGAGTGTGTGTGTGCGCGAGCGCGTGTGTCTCTAATAGCACCGCCCCGCTACGTGGCACCAGCGGCTGTGGGCGGAGCAGCAAGGGGCGGAGCTCAGCTGGCTTTGCTCCCTCCAGCCAGTCCGCCAGAGCTCTCTGACGGTCCTGCAGGACCCTGCCCCCATCCCCAGCCACTCATCCTCCCTACCTGATGCTCGCTTCCTTGGATTCCCTCTCCTTATCCCTCTTTTCATTCCATCTATCTTTGAACATCTGAGGAGTTCTTGCTGTGTGCTTCCCTCCCCTCACCTGTTTGCATCGCAAACAGGTGGTGCATGGAGTCCAATGCATAACAGGAACCAGCCAAGGGTGGGGCAGCTCCATGGATGGTTGAAGTTTGAGGGCTGAAGCACCTCAGTTTGCCACTAGGGGGCAATCAAATATCATCTTAGGGCTTGCATGCTTGGCCTGGCCTCTCCTTTCTTCTCTATTGGCAGAGTGCCTTTCAGAAGAACAGGATACACATTTTCCATCACATGCACAAATTGAATGACAGGGACAGTTACCTACTGTGGTGCATTTGTAAGTATAAATATCCCACATTATAAAGCCACCATTTGTTTTCCTCTTGCCCAGAACACGACACAAAACACAGGTAGACTATCATGCAGACAAATACAAGTAAAGTAACATGCACACACAGAGTAACACACAGACAAACATAGGCAACGTAAGATCTAGAAAAACACACGCAGATGAACACAAGAGTAACACTCAGACAATAACATGTAGAGTATCAGCTGTGGGGCTTGACCAACTCAGTCTACATGAGATGAATCCAGAGACTTACGGGGTGGAATGGAGAGGACAGATGTCACTGATGATTTCACCTGTATGAGAAAAGTAACTCATAGGAGTAACAATACTCTCCCAGGAGTAACCATACTCTCTTTCAAGGGGAATGCAAACATTTCCGGTTGCTCAACTTCGGGGTGGAGAGTGTACAGTAACTGGAGGATACCATTTTACAAACCTGTAGGGGGGTGGCATTTAGAACCCCAACCGCTGCACGTCTACACCTCTGTGTCCGCTTGCAGGCTGAGGCATAGTCCTGCTACCCAAGCTCCTGGCTGACCATCTGCAGAGCCAAGTTCATACAGCTATCACGTGCAGAAAGGCCCTCAGTAGACCCTCAAGAAATCCCCCCCCCCCCCCCCCAAAACAAAGATGACAGTGGTTACTGCTGCAGGGGCTTTCCTGCCTTGCTAAGAAGACTTGTGGAAACTCATTCTTTAGGAGAAAACAGTAACTGCTTTCCCCCCTGACCTATTTCCCACTGATATTCTGACCCATTTTACAAACTTTCATTTCGATCCAATACTTAGACATGGTTAATAAAATTTAAATATGAACTCAAGGTCCTGGCTGAGTGTTTCATGTATGATTCTTTATTCCATGGCTTTCAGTGTATGCAGACTTACGCACCTTATGATCACCTTGATGGGCATGAGGCGGAGAGTGTGACATTTTGTGAGATACACATGTATGCAGGAGGCAAAGAGACAGAGACAGGAATGGAGAGGGGGGGAAAGTAAGGGTCAGAGTGAGAAAGTGAGAGATAGAGGGGAGAGGGAGAGAGAGAGAGAGAGAGAGAGAGAGAGAGAGAGGGAGAGAGCCAGGGGAGCCAGACGGACCTCCGTAGCATTTTTGACTCTTCAGTACATTCCAACACACATACACACACACAGTCACAGACACACATAGACACACACGCTGTGACACATATACACGCAGACACACACAGTCACAGATACACACACACACACAATCACGCACACACACATACACACACAGTGTTACACATACACATGCACGCACACACACACACACATAGTCCATGTATTCCTATCATTACGGGGACACTCCATTCATGCCTATGGGCATAACCCTGATTCCAACTATGACACCGTTAACCCCTACCCAGCCCTAACCTTTACTATAAGTAACCAAACAGAATATGAGACTTTGGGCATTTTTAGTTTTTTGATTGCAGACACAGATTTTTGTAAAATTGAGGTTATCCTTGTGGGGACCGAAAAAATGTCCCCACAAGGTAAAAAGCAGCAGGTCTTCATCACATTGTGGGGACACAATGTCACAGACACACACACATACATACTACTGGTCCGGCTGCCCCAGTGCTGGGATCTGGAATGGGGGTGTGGTCTGTGCAAAAGCCCCCCCAGCAGGTCAGTAATACCATAAGTGAGAGCTGTCTGGATGTGGGAGCTGAGTGCCGTGTGAGACAGTGCACACAATGTGTTTGGGGGGGGGGGGGGGATGTAAGACTCCACAAAGGAAACCCCCCAGGGCATTAAAAGAGAAAATGAGTGATTGTTTTTTTTTTTTAATACTCAGCTTGGGAATGAGACCCGTGCCGCGTCTAACATTTCTACGTGCTTAAGACATTACCAGCAGTAACCATGATAGCCATGACCACGCCAGCCAAGTCCTGCTGGGAGTACCCAAATGAGTCACTGATAGTAACTGTGTTCATATGTACGCTGAACAGTGCGTGTTCACACAAGCAGAAAGCTACAAACACCGGGCTAATAATATGACCCTTGCACGGCGGTCAGGCACCCTGAAGGTGAGAGCGTGGAATTTGGATGGAGGGAGGCCAGGAATGAAGCCAATTTCCCTTCGGCCCTGCCCCCACTGCCCTCTGTCTCTGCGCCTGGCCCTTAGGGGGTCCCAGTCCACCACACAATCGCACCCAGGCTATGCGTTAGTATGTGCATACACCCGCTCTCTTACCCAATCACTCGCATTATGTTTTAATGTTTTCACACTTCTTATTTTCAATCCGAGTCAGAGCTACATTTCATGGTGTTGTTGCGTGGTTAAGGTGCCAAAGCAAGCCTTCCTCATCCGTCTTCCAGGGCGTAGCAAGGATCCACGCGCCAGGTGGCTGTTTTGCACAGCTGCGTTTGAGAAGTCAGTATCTAAATCAGGCTGGAGGAGCAGGAAAGTGCCGTGTTTGCCTATGCAGTTCCCATTACTGGGGAAAAGCTGCAGTACTTCAGTGTCTGCAGTGTGATGAGGCTCGACCACTGCCCACGCCTCTCAGCCAAAGCAACTCTGCAAGCTCCATCCCTCCAGGACAAGTTTAGGGTTCAGCCTTCCTGTTACCATGGTACTGGCCCCTCATCAGCGTCTAGACGTGCCACTTTAAAACAATGAGGTGCCGTGAACCAAGGTGGAAAATATTCATCGCGAAACGGCCGGCCTAATTAAAGCCCAGTTTACACAAACGTGTCCAAGAAGCCTCTGGACTCAGCATTTTCCAGCTGGAACGGAAAGGAAATGCCCTAGAACACAACGTTTCAGCACCAGGAGACGTTACCTAAGGCCAGGAAATGACATCACTTGGAATCGATTAAGTCCTTCCAAGGGAACAGTGATGTCCTGTCAGGCGCCGGCATTGACTGGATTGAAAACCAACATCATTGCGATCACTTTGGAAATGGTGTCCCAGCCTCCTCCGAACCTCCTGCCCACCCCCACTGCCACCATTCTCAGAATTGCCCGCAAGGTTGAGCATCTGACTGGATGTTGCTCACTGTTCAGACCACAGGTTTCGGCAGCAAACGCCGCCCTCCTTCGCTCAAACACCTTTCAGCTCTTGGTTCTCCTACAGCCAAATTACAAACCTGTCAACAGATGTCAGCACTGTTACAAATCTCCCGCCACAGCTATGAATATGCTTTGGAGTACATACTCTTGATGCTTAATGAGAGGGATTCTCTTGTATCTTAAAGCAGATGGGAGATGGATCCAGGGCTTGTGAGCCATCTGCAGTTTTATGGACAGGGGCTGCAACCAGCTGGCAAGGATCCCTAGTGGCTAAGCTTTTCATCATCTAAAAATGTGAAAGATGTCAGAAGAATCATAAATCCGGTTAGGACACATTTCTGTTTCTAACAGAACCAATAGCTGAAATAAATGAGCAGATTAGCAGTGTAATAACACAGCAGAGTAATGTCACAGCGGCAGTGTAACGACACAGTGGCAATGTAATGTCACAGCTAGCAGTGTAATGACACAGCAGCAGAGTAATGTCACAGTAGTGTAATGTCACAGCAGCAGTGTAATGTCACAGCTAGCAGTGTAATGACACAGCAGCAGAGTAATGTCACAGTAGTGTAATGTCACAGCAGCAGTGT
>JAODKL010000001.1:8939315-8958929 GCA_026780765.1 Petrocephalus schoutedeni
CACTGTCCCCACACTCTGTCCCCATATGCTGCTCCCACCACTGTCCCCACCCCCTGTCCCCAACCACTGTCCCCATATGCTGCCCCCACCACTGTCCCCACACCCTGTTCCCAACCACTGTCCCCATATGCTGTCCCCAACCACTGTCCCCATATATTGTCCCCACACTTGGTGGCAGACCCTACCAGCCTCGCTTACATATAAGATCTGAGGTGCCCCTGAGATACCCACAGCATGGAGGGTCTCACCTAGGTCACACTGCATTGATTGGGTGCAGCAGTCTCAAGAAGACAGGGCGGCATGTAGGGGTTAGCTGAAGAAGATCGCTGACTGCGTTTTCCGTCACTGCTCCACCTGGGCCTGGTGGCCACCAGGCTGCTGGTAACAGCCTCACGTTCAGGCCACAGCAAATGTTCCAGCTGCCCTCCCGCTTTTACCTTTCCCTTCAGCTGGGGGGACTGCCTCCCCGCCCCCCTCCCCCACCCACTCATTTATGCATTTATTATGACTTTTACCTTTGACACACAAACATACAGTGAGCACCCTTGCTAATGAACTAAGAATATCTGGATCTGCTCAGTGCAAATTAGCTACAGAGGTGGTGGACTTGCTTGTGCTTTGCTAACAGATGCCTTCCTCATGCGGCAGTAGTCGTCCAGAAAACACATTGGGTTTTTCTGCTAAACATAGGCTGCACAAAGACCTGAAGCTGACTGACATAGTTAAAGATCTCACCAGGAAAGGGAAACTTTTCAATATTGCAAAATTGCAGCACATTTCTGTATAATTTTAACTGACAATTCCATCATTAAATAATGGATTTTATTCTGCTAGAATGTCATACTTTTAACAAATGAAGAACATCTGCTCTCTGCAGCCATGCTGTTTTTGCATTCTTCGATGAGTGTGCAATGTGCACCACATCCTGCCTCTCCCCTCTCTGCTCCTTTCTCATAGAGTAGTCACTATTTTGCCCTTTTCCATTCCAAATTCCTCCAGTGCTGCTCACCTCAGTATTGGAAGTGATGGAGGTAAACATCTGTGAATTTTCCCAGGTTGGTAACCTATCCCTTACCGTGAGGATCTAAGTGATTTTCTGTGCGGTTCATTCCCAGAGTGCTAAGGACTGCCTTGCCATGAGGACCTAAGGGATCTTCGCTCAGATGCGTTCCCAGGATGGTAACCTCTGCCTTGCCATTAGGATCTAAGGGATCTTCGCTGAGATTCTGTCCCAGGACGGTAACCTCAGTCTTACCACGAGGATCTAAATGATCCTTGGTATGATCTGTTCCCAGGGTGGTAACTTCTACCTTACAGTGAGGATCTATGTGATCCTTGGTCTGATCCACTCCCAGGGTGATAACCTCTCCCTTGCTATGAGAATCTAGATGATCTTCAGTGAGATCTGATCCCAAGGTAGTAACCTCTCCCTTACCGTGATGATCTAAGTGATCTTTGGTGAGATCTGTTGCCAGGGGTGTGCCTCTGCCTAATCGTGAGGGCCACGGTGACCTGCTGTGAGCACTGTTCTCACACACATGCTACACTGAGGGTTATTTTCATTCATTTACATTGGAGTACAGATGCTATGGCTGTGCTGGCAGTTTTACTGAGTTTCTCCTGTTTTATACTCCATTTCATCCTGAAAAATAAGATCACTATGACAGCAGGACATAAGTTACGACTTTGGCTTCCATCTTTAAGGGTCTCGGATGTTGGTCTAGATCTAAGAAACACATGAGGTAGAAGAGGTTCCACGATGGGTACCTCAGGACATCATGAACGAGACAGGCTGGAAAATCTCAACTTCCTGGCCATCATCCTGTTGAAAATCTTTATTTTATAGGAGACTGACTTACGTCTGTTTTTGATGCCGCCACTGAGAGTTTTAAGGTTAATGTTATAAATAAGTAAGCCCTCGAGAAAGTAAATGGCGCACATAGCTACAAATTTGTACCACTTCATTACGGTAGTCCTGTTGGCCGTGCATTCGCGTTTCAGGCAAATGGTAGCTCCCTTGCCCGCTGGCAGTGGGACGTCAAGGCCATCCTCCGGTGCCTGTGCTCGGCCTTAACTAACCTGTGCATGTGGACAGCATCACACAGGCCAGGTGACACAACAGCTGAGGTAATACCTGGAGGAGAGCAGCTGCTGAATGTGATGCCATCTGGTGCCCATTCATAGAGGCCTTGGCTTCTGTCCCCCGTCTAATGACTATGCCAGATTATCTAAGGCGTCCCCAACCCCCCAGGCTACAGGTGCTATCTGCAGGTTTGGCGTGTGAGAGACAGATGCTCTTTCACACACACACAAAAGTCAATGGTATCGTCCTGCTGGATCAGCTCAGAGATAAACATCTCCTGTTCACAGGTCAGGGGAGACTTTTAAAGATCTGTTGATGCCTGCACAAGTCCCATTTTTATTAGAAAGCCATGTCGGGAGAGTGGCTTGTGTTTCACTTGTAACTTAACTCCAGCTGCTTTGGTGAGTTAAATCCTTCATTTTATCTTTTGAGCTTCACAGACGCACACACAGAAGTGTCCACGCGTGTGTCTGGGTTTTCGGTGGTCAGAGTGGCTCAATTAAACTTCCCTCGAACCCCCCCCAAGGGCATCTTTGTGTATGCTCCCTGCCCCAGTTTAAAAGACAACGAAAAAGAATGGGGGTAGGCTAGAGAAAGACACTCAAGCTGCAGAAATGGCCCCCAGGGGAGAGAGGGGTGACAGAGCGTTTTTTTTTGGGGGGGGGGGGGGGGGGACCCCGATCTTTACCAGATGATGCAGTGGGCATGTGAGCTCATACACAGGGGCTGCTCTCTCCTTCTCCTGCTCACTCTCTCTCTCCCTTTTCCCTTTTTTTCCTTTTTTGGTTTCCAAAGGGGAGTTTTCCACCAATTGTCTCATCCCTGGAAAAAAGTATTTAGCTGGACCCTCCCTGTTTCTCCCTCTCTCTCTCACTCCTTCTCTCTCTCTCGCTCTCCCCCCCCCTCTCTCCTCCCACTCTCCTGTGACAGCACACACCTGCTTTGTCTTGGCCACGCGCTACCACAGTGCAATTACGTTCCGGCCTTCCAGAGCTCAGCTTCAGAGCCATCCCTGAGATCGATCCCCCTCTCTGGATTTGGGAGAGGACCCTCAGACACAAACACACACACGTGCTCGCTCAGCTTTACTCAAGGACAGCAGGTACGCACCTCCTCCTCGGGGGACCCACATGACAAGCTGGGGGAGAGGGGGATGCTGGGAGGGGTCCGAAACGGCCGGCAAGAGGGCTGGTGAGTGAAAGCGGGAGCGAGAGAAAAAGCGCTCAGATCTAGTCTTAAAAGCTCTGTATTTCTATACTCAGAAGGAGCATTGGAGCACTTTGAAGGTATCGCTTTGCTTCTGTCACTGTTGCTTAGGACTGATGTGTCAGCTGTTGATATGTGAGCCGCTGGACTTCTTGCATGTGCATGTTTGATTAAAGCAGTATGTTAAGAGCAGAGTGCTGAGCGTACAGCAGGACCGTGTCCCTGCCGTGTTCACTGGATGCAGTGTGTTGCAGTGACTGGACGAGCAGGTAGCTAAGGCAGTTAGCGGGAACCCCCCCCCCCCCTCTATGGCATACAGATTTGTGCAGGTGGGCGTGCAGGTGCACAGGTGTGCGTCTCGACACCCCACAGGTCTGCAGTGAAAGGCAAGGAGACAGATTCTGACACGTACTGAGATAAGTGGGGGCTGAGCCGGGGGGGGGGCATAGGGGGGTGCAGGTTAATGTGTGTGTGGGGGGTGATGTTGCAACTGGCCTGTTGGGTTTGTGTCCCTGCTGGGGGTTCGTGTCTTGGGACCTTGGAAAGCCACTTTACCCCTGTGTTTTAGGGCAGATGGGATAGGGGGGGGTCGGGGGCCCCGCGTTTCAGGCAGTCACTTCCAGACCCACACGGGACGCGACTCAGCCCTGACTGTAAAACGCTGCAGGTTTTCCCCTCCATGCCCTTCAGACTCTGCCTGCATGGAAAACCCATTAACTTTACGAGCCTTTCTGTTTGGCTGTTTTTTTCCTTCCCTGAGTGTTTTAGAGATCAGGCATATGGGGGAAAAAAGGGGACACAGAGATTTGTTTGTTCTGTTGCGCCTCAAGTAATTAATCACGGCTTGCTCATGCCGCGGCTGTTCCCCTGGTGTGGCATCCCTGTACGGTGCCACGCCTCTCCCGTTAGCACCATGGCTTTATCAGTGCCTCAGTCTGCTTCATGCCACCTCAGGCCACACGGAAACGCAGATGCGGCTTCTTTGAAGACCGCTGGCTTCCCATTTGTCTCACTGGCTTGTTACCTTTGCCGGCATCTCCAGGTTCCTCACCTTGACCACTTTGCTCCACTGCAGCTAAACTTCACTCTCAATAATGAAGTGGAAGGCAGCAGAGCAGGCCTTGAGGAGCTGGAACTCTGGGACTCCACCATCTGTACTTTGTGTTTCTGGGAAAAAAAATGGAAGTTCTAAGCAGTGATTTCAGTGAATGTAACCCTCGGGTGGTGGGGGGGGGGGGGGCTTTCTCTGCTTAAAATCATAGACTTTGGTTCACTGTCAAAAAGGCACATTTTTCTAGAAAGAGTCATACCTAAAGCTGGCGTTTATTCAGGGAGGGAGGGAGAGAAAACCAGGGCTGGGAAGTCAAGGGAATGGAGAGGTTGATACAAAAGAGACAGCCGTAAGGTTCTTAAGCCTGGGATGACTTAGAAGGTTTTTTGGAGAACATCAAAACTATATGGACTATAGGACAGCCTTGATCTCCACCATCCTGACCATCCAGGACTTCTGAATATCAACATGGCTGCAGTAGGAGGTTTAAAATTCCGGCCACGGGTATCTGGATAGTGTATACAGAGCTGAAGGCACGCAATTGCCACATGCTTGTGGGATTGTTCCTATAGCCCGTTGGTTAATGGAACTGGTGATTAGTCACATGGCCTGTAACAGGGAACTCCTGGATCAGCAGGACCAAGCTTCACTTTCCTGAACCGGTCTTGGGAAACTCTCGAGCAGGCTCCAGGTCACTGATAGATGGATTAGCCGGGGTGACGAAAGACATCTCAGAGGGAGCTGCCAGAGGTCAACAGAAACGCAGGGTTGTAAAAACACACTGATGACATCACAGTTTCCAGATGCATGGGCATTTTCTCTGTGTCTGCATCATCAGGACATTTAGGTCATTGTCAACCCGTCAATAGCTACATAGGGGCTCCAAACTAAATGAACAGGGTCATGTTCTCTGAAACTGAAAATGCAGAGGCCTTTAAAACAAGCACATTTTGAGAAAACCTGTGCTTTCGGGGAGGGTAGTAAGTGGAGGAAGTTTGAGAAGTTAGGCTGAATATTAAGAAAGCACATGGAATGTGTGGAAGGTTTTTGCTCTGCATCATCTTTGATGGACCAATTATGTGCATAGATTGGAGGGCAGTTGTGGACCAATGAAGATGCACAAACCCTGGTGATTTAGGTATAATCTGCAAAATTGGCAGTTACTGGAATATGATGCACTTCCTGCGTCATTCCACATTCCTCCTTTATTATCTTCAAGTTTAGGTATGGTAAAAAATGGGGCGTGACTTCTTGGGGAATGTCTTAAGCCTAATTAAGTCTAACTGTATAATATAAGGCCACCCAGAGGCTTTTAATCACGTAGCTGAACAATCACTTCAAAAATGGTACAAAGTTTGTGAGCATCGCAGGTTTCGGGAGCAAATTCAAACACACAGCATTTCACCATGCTTTCATGGTGATCACTAAGGGCTATAGCCCCAAGTATTTTGGCCCCAATTCCAATCTTCCTTCAAAAAAAAAAGTCAAGCCCCAGGTAAACTTGACTCTTTTAAAAATCTAGAAACACACCCGGTTTTAACACATCCTGTGGCTCCATCAGCTCACCATATTTGTGAGACATTAAAGTGGCATCTTAATCACTTTGTCTTCAATGAATTTCCCTTTCATAGGTGTGTCCACACTGATAGTTGTTAACCTTAACATTAACAGATGAATGCGGTTCTCGAGGGCATGATATTTTATCATCTTTTAGTCTTCAGTGCGAAGACCCTTTCGCACTTTCCAATAAATGTGCATCAGAGGAAGATGAAAGGAGAAGGATTAAAAACAGACACGCTGGCTTAAAAAATGGTAGATGGCTAGAACGGTGAAAAACAGAGAGGAATGTTTATGTTAAGCATTTACAAGGAGGAAGTGATAAATCAGGAGGCTGCCGAGGGCTGCGGAGTTCATGGGGCGAAAAGGCGCAGCGTCAGAAGGATGGAGAGCAGGAGAAAACTCGGCGGAGGAAAGTGTCAGCAGAACGAGGCCGTGGCAAGGGAGGGAGATGCAAGGTGGCCGAGGCCTGGCCCAAGGACGGGAGATCTGCACAGCAAAATGAAGAACACCAGTCTGAGAACTCAAGTTGCCTGGCCGCCGGACCCCGAAACACAAAGACTTTCTCAAATTTGGAAACTTTTACTCAAGTGCCAGACTCGACTTTCCTGATGATGTTCAGCTCCTCCGAGTCCAAAGGAAAAATGAATTACAGGCTTCAGAGGAATCAGAAAAACCTGGCAGGCGAAGCCAGGCTGGGTCGAGACCGGGGCGGCAGCAGTCCCTCAACGTTCACCCCCCCTCACCCCCATCCTCACCCCCAGCGGTTTCTCATATTGGGTCGTCGAGAACATCTTTGACAAGATACTAATAAGCATCCCAAGAATTCTAGCCAACATGGCAACCCAGAACATGCCTTTCTGCCAAAAGCTTGAATACAGTTTGGTTTGTGGGTTGCTTTCGTATCCAGAATGGTCAGAGCTCAAAGGGTTTGAAAGTGCTGACTGTGTGGATCTGGTGTCCTGCCGAGGCGTGTTACAGGCCGCATTCCAGGTGTGCCTGTGAGGCCTCGCTGCTGCCAGAAGCTTAATGGAATAGCAGTATATTTCTTCTGGGGGTCTAGGGAGCTCAGACTAGAAGAAATGTGAGAAGTTCCAAATTGCAAGTTTGATTGACGACCTTTGCTGTGATCTGGAAACAAGTGTGAGCCAACTCGGGAACCTGCACCCACAAACCCCATGACCACATCTCCTACCAGGAGAACAGCTGCCAGTACCAGCTGAAATTCGGCCTTGACTCCATTTAAGAGACGTTGAGTGTCATTGCACATAGCTGCAGTGCAGTGGCGGTTATAGGGTAAGGAGAGATCCGGGGCATAGCCTAGCACTCTGCCGATGAGCTGGCGTGCAAGAATTAAAAATATAAACATCTATTTCTCTATTCCTTTCAGAAAACATTTGTTCTGTGCCCATCGCAGCTCTGAATTTGGTGAAAAGTTGGCTCTAACATCATCCAGCTAACACAGTTAGCTATTAACATTAGCCAGCTAGTTAGCTATCTGCGAGTAAGCTGTAGTAAAATAACTCTGCATTTAGGTTAATAGGGTTAACTATAATGTATAATGTAACTGTAATGGTGTTGTGTATGTATATGAGCATTTGGTGAGAATCAAAATAAGGGAGTTCAACAGTAGCTCTGAAAGGAGAATGGCAGGGGGAGGGGCTCGGGATTACCAAGGATAGAAATAGAAAAAGAAAAGATATCCAGGGCTTTAGCCCACAAGCTAGGTCCCAGCCATGTCCCTGCGCCAGTGTGAGCACTCCAATATGGGCTATCCCGTGGCACAAATGACCTCCCATTCCCAAACTCTGGCTTAATTTCATAGACTCTGTCCTAAATGCAGCCCCAAGTCTGTCCCTAATGCCGTGGAATCAATGGGGTAGGCATGCATGCAATGGGTGCGGGCATGTATCTACGATAGGTGTGGCCATGCATGCAATGACTGCATGGATGCATCTATGATAGGTGTGAGCATGCATGCAATGGCTGCAGGCATTCATCTACGATAGGTGTGGGCATGCATGCAATGGCTGCAGGCATGCATCCACGATAGGTGTGGGCATGCATGCAATGGCTGCAGGCATTCATCTACGATAGGTGTGGGCATGGATGCAATAGCTGCAGGCATGCATCTATGATAGGTGTGGACATGCATGCAATGGCTGCAGGCATGCATCTATGATAGGTCATTGCATGCATGCATCTATGATAGGTGTGGGCATGCATGCAATTGCTACAGGCATGCATCTATGATAGGTGTGGGCATGCATGTCATGGGTGTAGTCATCTATGAATTGGCACAGCAACTCTCAAAATACCCCCTCAATTTTGTTAGGCGGCCACTTGTACAGATCACGGAAATGTTTGCTCCCATATTTGTTTTGAATGAACTCTTGCAGACAGGGAAATGATACTTGAGCTCAAAGATTACAGTTATCAGGAAGACATCATGGACTTATCATGATACAGTCAAATGTGCACACTCACTTCACACAAGAAGCAAGTTACTTTCTGGTGCCAGTTTCTGGAGTTTGAAATCTCAGCTCATCTTGGGAATAAAGCAGCGCTGTGATGAATGTTTCCGAGTTACAGAGGCTATAGGTTCAACTCGTGGCACAGCAGAGCAGGCCCAGTCCTCAGCTTACCCGTCCAGCTCCAGCTGTGTCCTCAGCTATAATTCTGCGCCAGTCAGTGCCATTGTTGTCATTGGGCTGGCTACAGCAATGCTAACCTGTAATTTGGTGGCGTGTAGACATACGGGGAACTATGAGTCTCTGAACCTGACATGACCCAGAAAACATAGCCTGGTCCATGAAACAAAACACAGGCATCGCCGAACCAGCAATATACTCACCACCAAACAGGCGAGGGTCAATGCTGCCAACCTCAACCTTGAGCTTGGAGACAGCAGCCGGCCAGTCTTCCCTCCATACATAATTGTATGGGTGTCAGCCACCTCAGCTAGTCTCCAAAGACCTTTCAGCTGAGGCTGAACTCAGAACCACACCTGAGCTAGACTGGATATTTTATAATTTTACTGACCATCTTCGAATTAGCTTTCAGGGAGTCAAGTGTCTCAGCTCTAAGGACTTTGAAGATATTTACAGGGCCTTAGCAGACAAAAAACTATCTGTAAACAAACTAGTTTTGGGGTAAATTCATTGGGTGCATTAAAACACAACACTGAAGTGTCTGAACAAACATTAGTGTCCTGCAGTAGGAATCCCATCCTGTGTTTATCAGGCTTTCTAGAAGTTCTCTGAAGAAAGCATTTGGTCAGTCAAGCAGATACGATTGCAGCCAGCTAGCAAGTGCTGCTAAACCCATAAGCTAACCAGTTCTTTTATATGTGTAATTTGACAGCATTTTATTGTCCCCAGTTATATGTGTGCTGTTTCTTTGCTGTTCTCGTAGTTGGGATCTTACTTGTACCTTGTGACTCCTCCAGGCCCAGTCGACGCCCGGCAGCACCATGAAGTCAGCATTCCTCCACTTGTTCCTGGTCACATGCTGTTGGGCTCTGCCCTTCAAGCAGACAGGCTTCATGGACTTCATGATGGAGGATGAAGGAGGTTCCGGATTGGTGCCAGTGACCATTAAGCCGCCAATTCTTACGACCTTCCCAGTCCCAGATGGACCCGTCTGCCCTTTCAGATGCCAGTGCCACCTGCGGGTGGTGCAGTGCTCTGATCTAGGTAAGATGGAAGGGCCCCAGGGCAGGGTGGGGACCCGTGGGCGGGTGTGGCTGTGCTTCACAACCAGGTTATTCCTCAAAATGAAAAGGATTGCAGTAGAAAGTTCAGATTATTACACTTTAAAAAAAAAGATCATGAAAATCAGAAGTCTATTCTTGTGGTGGTGGTTTAGTCACACTTGCAATGCACATTGCCTCAGATAAGCTTCTCCTTGCTTGGTTTCAGTCTTGGCAGATAAGGCCGAGATTGGCATTCCTCGTGAATATTCTCCACAAAAACACGCTCCTCGTCCTTTGTCAGCTTGCCCGTTTGATTAAAATGCCAGTATTATTAAACAGGCGTTAAGTGTTTTCACATGGTGTAGACCAAAATGGCCCTTTAGGGGCTGAGATTTCCACTACAAATCTTATTTTTTTCACTTTCTTCATTGTTTTTCAGGCACATACAAATGGAGGGAAAGCCAGCCTCACTTTGGTCTCTTTGTTGCTCATGAAAAATAGGATTTTCCCTTAAATCCTGCTGATCACTCAGCCGGTCTCTAATTACAGCAGCCAGCCACATGCGTTTCCCTCCATTTTCCCCACCCCCACGCAACGTGTTTATATCCCAGGAAGCAAGGCGATCCCAAATCAACTGTTTTTCCCGTACATTTGTGAATTTGTCACTGTGAGAGTATGCAAAGTCTTCTTCAGGGTTACATTTTTATGATCATTATTTATTTATTTATTTATTTATTTTTATTTTTGGCATTACGCAAAGAGAAACTGGTGCTTTGAAAAACTGAGGAAAAATATAAAAATAAGATTCTGAAGTGCAGTCTGGATATAAATCATGCAGGCTGATAGGGAGGGCCGTTTTCAGAGAAAGTCTTCCATTACCTCACATCCACCAATGAGAGCACCCCGAGAGTGGGGAAGAGCCAATGGGAAGGCTCCCAGAGTGAAGTACAGTTGGATTCACACATCTGAAGTTGAGCTACATGGCCTGAAGCCCAAGCTTGTTCCAAGCACTCTGAGTGCAAGGGGTTTGAGTTAGGTAGGGTCAGGATCCAGGGCCTGCTCTCAATGCAAGTCAGTCAAATATTACACGCTAAAAATTAGTTAAAAAAAATAACATAAACCCATGCTAGAAGAGCAATAATACAGAGTAACTAGGGGGCTTTCACTCTCATACCTTACATTACCCAACTACCGCTATAACTCTATATTAGGGATGTGCATCTCCATAACCGAGGCCGATGTGATACGCATCTCGATGCATAGCCAACGATACGATACATTAAAGATACATGAAGCAGCTAGCGATGCGATATGATACACCCCTGTTACGATGCAGTGCAATCCTATTTCGATTCGATTCAACACGATTCGATGCAGTATGATGCAATGAAACTAATATGATGCTATGCATTTTACATATGTTGCAGATACTTTTATTTCTTTGTTTCAGACAACAAATTATAAATTAACTTAAGTGCCTTCTGATTTGTAGTGCATGACCCTTACACAAATAGGCTTTGGTAGAGCAAAAAAAAGATTAAATAAAACCAAATGCTTTTTTTGTGCGTGAGAAACAGTTTAGAGGGGAGAAAACGATCTGGAAAGTGGAAAAATATTTTCCACTTTCTAAATAATGAAAGTAGTTTGAAAATAGTATGTCTACTAATAATTATGAAGAAATAAATCGGGTTTTCCCGATGCAGATACGATATAAATGATGCATCGCGATACAAATGCCAATTTGTATCCAATGCACACATTTTAAACCGATGCATCGCATCGTTAACTTTTTAAGCCAATGCACCAAGCGAATCGGGGAATCTTCCCATCCCTACTCCATATATAAATATAATGTAATAGATAATATATAATATCTTTTCCATGGACGTTTTTGCAGCTGAAATGGCCCAACCTCTCACAGAGCCATGAGGAGCTATGCAGAGATTGAGGCTTTGGAAACAATTGGCTAACTTGGGGAGGGGGGTGGTGGGTGGCAGGAAGTCATGCTAAGCTAAGCCGATTCTGATGGATATAACCTTGCGTGCAAGTGATAAAGCAGTCTCTGGGATGCTGGGTGAGGGGACAGGCTTACGGCAGTGGCAGGCCAAGCCCCTTCCTTCTTTGGCATTTTATCAACCTCGGTTGCTTTTTACTCAGAATTAGAATGCCAGCTCTCCAGGTCACCCTGTCTGAAAGCGCTGAGCTCATTCTGGCATCTCCGTGCTCTTCAGTGATACTTCATCACAATCTGTTTTAACTTCTATTCAGCTTGAAGGGCTTTTAGCAAAAAAGATCTGATGCATAATAAAAGCTATTTTTATCCAGTCAGGATCGGGAAATCAGGGAAATACACGTGGTGAGTTTCAGAATCTATCAGATCTAATATATCTATAAAACGCGGCTCTCCGCAGCATTACATGTGTACAGGTGGATCACCAGGCCAGCCGCCTGCCTCTGGATGGTAATATCCCAATGGGACGGCAGAGTGCCCCGGTGCATTGTGGGTAGCAGGGAAGCTGCAGCTTGCTGCAGACTGATAAGCATGCTCTGTGAAGGCAATGCTGCCGACCTGCCTAGTGTCTTTGCAGCCACCTTAAATGCAGCCATGCGCCGTTGCATTCCGGGTTTCTCCCCGGGTTCCAAACCCTTTCCTTGCGCTGGTTGTCCTACGAGTCGCCCTTAGCCCGCTAACCGCTAACACACTTTTCTGCTGGTGCTCTCCTCCCTTCCACCAGCAGTTAGTCCTCCACGTCAGAGCCCCCACTTGGGCTGTGTGGTCCCCCCCCCAGCCCCCCCACGGTGCTCTGGGAGAAGTCTAACCACAACCAGCTGTGAGGAAGACGGGGCATTTAGGGCAACGCGACGCACCCTAGTGTCTCCAGAACAGACACTTTTTCTTTGACACTCTCAGAAATTCTCCCAAACTTGTAATAAAAACACTCCCAAATACTCCGAAACGCTCCAAACTTTACAAAACTCCCTGAAAATCTACAGAACTGTATAAAATGCAGCCAAATTCTCCAAAACTCCCAAAACACTTCTCCTTTTAAACGCTCAGAAAGCTCTGCTTAAAACTTTCTGCTTCTTTTTCGGCCTGAATAAACACATCAAAATCGCTCTCTTAGCTTCTCATTCTCCTCATATTGGTTCTGCATGCTCTTTCCAAGGCTGCTTTTATTTTTTACTTTTAATTTCACTCATCTGGTGAGGCACACGCAATAGCCTTGATAGTAAAGTAGTTTTCTGCGCGAACCTTCAGAATTGACCTTCTTGTGACCGGATGCCCTGAACAAAGTGGTACCAGAGCCAGGTTGTGTTGGCATGTTTTGAAATGAGAGTCAAGTGTAGGCTGAGGACAAGCAGTGAATATAAGTACAAATAGGCAATATTTGCATTGAATGTAGCATGATGGGGTATATAAGTTGTTTTTGGACTTTGTAATCACTAAACATTACAGAAGTGGTAAATAAACTTCTTTTCTTTAAAGACCAGTAAAAACAAAAAAAAGGAATTCTCATTAGATAAAAATTTTAAATTAAAAATACAAATATATTTAAAAAGTTGAACTGGTGTGCCCTGTTCAGCCTAATCCTTCCTAACATAAATCTTTCTATTAACTACTCAACAGAGGATCACAAGGATCTTGCAGCCTGTACCAGTTAACATTTTTGTTCAATTAATTCTTCATCTTTTTAAATCTTTTTGAAAATATTTCAAATATTGGAAAAAGGGATGGGTGAAACGAGAATTTCAAATTTTGGCAATATCGAATCCATCCACTCATTCTGAAAATTGATAATTCAGGTGAGGACTGCAGCCGTGACATTAAACGCTAAATAAGTGTATTACTAATGGGACTCCAGTTGAAAGTCAGTCATTGTGCAAGATGGTCTTTAGTGTCAAATGACAGCTAATGAAGCAGGAGAGCAGACTGTGATCGATCACAGCTGTGATTACAGAAACTCAGTCTCAAAAGTATTTTATTAAACTTAAATCACTCACCGGATTTATACTGTCAGGCTGCGGTTTATTTACTTTATTTCGCCCACAAACAGCATATTATTCAGTTATTTTGTGTTTTTAGAAATGACCGGTGATGTTTTCATTTTCCTTTGTGCTCTAATATTTAAGTGCCGGGTGAGGGCAGATAGTTAAAACTGACCTGAAGATGAGCACCATCCTTTCCATCAGACTGTCAGGCCACTCCGATTCGCAGAAGCCCCTACCAGAGCTAGTGCGCCAGGCTACCTGCAGCTGCCAAGGGGACACGCTCTTCTTGTTCTGTCTGAGAGTCAGTTACCCTTTGCTGCCATCTTACCCAGCAAGCATTGCAGTGGATGTATGTATTCTTGTCTGTGTGTCTGGGCAGACACTTGAGGTCAGACCTAATCATATGTATCTATGTGTTTAACTTCCAGGTTTGAAAAATGTTCCTGAAAAGCTCCCTGTAGACACAACTCTGCTTGACCTGCAGAACAACAAGATCACAGAGATCCGTGAGAACGATTTCAAGAACCTTAAAGGCCTCCATGTGAGATCTGCTCTACTCCCTGCATCTCATGCAAACTCCTCCTCACCCAATGTGGCTTGACATGTTGTGGAAATCTTAAGGTTTCAAAATTGCCCTTTTCAGATATTTGTACCTGACAACACTCTTTGGAAATGTATACATTCATTTTGTAGAGGACATGAAACGTAGATAAAATCACTGAGCCTTGATTCATTAATAATATGTATAATTCAGTTTCGAAGTAAGCTGCAGGCAAAATTTATTTGATTCTAACCCTCAGTCATTTTTTCCAAATTCTTAATAAGTTTGTTGCATTCAGCACACACCAAACTATTTCAACTAAATTGTACCCAGAAATGCTTTTCTGGAATGTTCCAGTAGAGAAAAAATAATGTGCTCTCCAGCACCTTGGGGAAGCGTTTGAAGAGCAATGTTCCTATGTCCTCCTTGACGATGTTTGCAAGCATTTTGCTGCTGTGTGCCGGAGGTTCACTGTCTAAACAGACCCAGACCCTTGGCACAAAAGTGCTGGCATCTTAAAATTCATCCAGCCAAATGTTTGTTAAGACATCGTTTGACCAGCTCCTGCCTGCGGCACGTCAGTCTGGGCCTTCACACTGTTTGCATTGTGTGGAAATTGCCCTCTTGAGAAGGAGCATTCCTCAGATTTCTTCATGTCTGGAAGCGATTAGGAAGGCAGAGCATGGCTTGTGCTTTTATTTCGGTCAATAGTGAAGGTCACCAAATGAAACGACCCATAACTGTGTCCTCATACTCATCGCATTTGGACTCATAGAAATTCATAGAAACATTAGCATATCTGCAGGTTACTTTCTAAGGGCTATAACTTGCAATAGACAAGCTGCAATAGAAGTTCACCAACACTAATTTATGCAAACAACCACGTTTTTTACATGGGTCATATTCTTAGGTGCTGCACTTTCAAGCTGGCTACATTAAAGAACCAGACCGATTTGAAGTAAACCAGCTGGACTTAAAGTAAATTTACTTCGCTGGAAATTAAGTAAATCCTGATGCCCTCACTGGAATTGATGCTCTCTGAGTATCTGTCTGTCTGACTTTCACCTTTCACCATGGCTTCCCCTTGAAAGGCCCTGATCCTGGTGAACAACATCATCACTGTCATCCACGCCAAAGCCTTCATGCCCCTGGGCAAATTGCAGAGGCTCTACTTGTCTAAAAACCTGCTGAAGGAGATGCCCACCAACATGCCAAAGAGCCTGCAGGAGCTGCGCATCCATGAAAACCAGATAGCCAAAATCAAGAAGGCCTCCTTCCAGGGAATGGCCCAGGTCATAGTCATGGGTACGGTTGTCGCCCTCAGGGATCATGCACTGCTCGGTCATCGTCGCGGGTACAAACAGGGAATTAGAAGCATAAGGGGAATCTTCTAAGAGCACGGCTTGAATCTCCACCACACAGCCTGGCTCCTCACCACACCACATGGTATCTACACAGCTGCAGGCCCCGATTCCCCAGATGTAGGCCATGATACTATGTCAGAGCCCTGATTTCAAACAGAGTGGAAACGTTGAATCAGATGTGAAATAACAGACTGAAAGAGATCAATGCAGGAACAAAAACTGGACAAGTGGAAGAAATATTACATTCAGCTGGAAGTTAAAGATAAAAGCCTTTAGTGTGGTTTCTAACTTTGCCTTGTGTGTGGACTGGGTGTTTATGTTTTGCTGGTCCTGAGTGTTCAGGAGGCCAGTGCGCAGTAGATTAAAGCTCTCACTAACACTTTACTTATGGCCATGTTTTTAGCAATTTATAAACACATTCATAAATAATAATGCATTCATAAAGCATATAAATGCGGCTATAAATATTTATCAAAAGGCATAACACACAATGTGTATTATGCATTATGAATGCTTCATTAAGCTCTCATTTATAATGCATTATAGCATGAGTGGCCAATCTTATCTGCAAAGGGCTGATGTGTACGCAGGTTTTTGGGATAACCTTTAGGTCAGCTGTTCAAGCCCAGGTGTGAGAACTCTTCAGCCAATCAGTCATCTAATTAGTAATCTAATTAGAGAATCTCAATGAAAACTCGCACACACATGGCCATTTCTGGGTCAGATTGGCCACCCCTGCACTATAAATACTTTCATAATGAATTATAACGGAATTGGTACAAGCATTAAGGATGCTTTGCACTGCATTATAAAGGTATCTATAGTGCATTGTAGCATTCATAATGCATGATACACATGACTATAATGTGTTCTGCAAATAGTTATAGCCATGTTCTTAATACTTTATGACTGTGTTACAATGAATAATAAGAACAGTTATTAGGCTTTATGGATATGGGCTTCATAGAAAGTGCTACCATGCTCTCTGTGGAGGCACGGTAGCTTGAAGGTTATCAAGATTCCTGCTTCACTGGCTCCAGCCGACAGGATCGGACACCAGCAGCAGCAGAACACGGATCTCCCATAAAATTATAGTGAACAGACCAGAGAGCACTGAAAAGAAAGAGCATCCATTACCTGAGGGATGACCACCTAAACAAGCCCTCTGATGAACTATGATGATTAATAAAGCATGCATAAACCGAATGTAACAATTCAAAACAAAGCGATTGTTTTTCAGAGCTTGGCTCCAACCCTCTGAAGAGCTCAGGTATTGAGAGCGGCGCTTTCTCTGACCTGAAACGCGTCTCCTACATCCGCATTGCGGACACCAACATCACCGAGGTCCCCAAAGGTAGGAGGTCTCTGTTTTTGATCATCCAAACTTGATTTTAAATCAACTGGACCCATTCAGTAATGGAAGATCAGTTGAAAAAAAATGGGAGGAAGTTAACAGTTACCAGGTAAAGCTTGGCTGCATGTAAAAATCTTTAACATGTCAAAACACTAAAAAGGCTTCGGAGTTATTCAGGATAAGGCTGCGAGATTGAAATTCGGTTTCATATTCGGTAGACCTCCCAGGCTCCCTATCAGAGCTCCATTTGGATGGGAACAAGATCACCAAGGTGCAGGCAGACAAACTGAAGGGACTGAAGAACCTGGCCAAGTAAGAGAACTCGCTGTCTCCGAGCAGACGCAGGACACCGCCAAAGGCTGGTTCCAGCATGGCCAAAATAAACGAGCCACGTGCTGTTTGCACAAGAAACAAAATCCCCCGGTTCATTAGCGGTTTATGGAGCGAGGAGCTTGGACCAAGGAGAGCTAAGATATCAGAATGCATAGCTATTCCATCATAGCAATTAACTAAGCAGTAACTGAGAATGAATCAAGCAGAAGCTTTGGGGCTTTGGCTATACCCGCGTGCCTTTTGGCCTCCTAAAGGCTCCCGTCATGTGTGTTCCTGTCCCTCCAGGCTTGGTCTGAGCTACAACGAGATCAGTCTTGTGGAGAATGGAACTCTGGCCATGATGCCCCACCTGCGAGAGCTGCACTTAGATAACAATGGGTTGACCTCTGTGCCTTCAGGCCTGCCTGACCACAAGTACATCCAGGTAGGCTGCTGCTTGGAGCATTGCTCTCTCGTTTTACTATTGGCTCTGTTTATTTTTCATTGCAGCAAAATATAAAGAGCCCTATGAAAATTTTGTTAAAATAAATCTATTATAAAATATTAAAATAAATTAGCCCCAAAATTTACCAAAGCATTGTGAAATGCTTTTTAATAAAAACAAACCAAGCCTGTTTCATTGCAATAGCCTGTTCCCATAACCTCTCACCCCCCTCTACATTGTACCTGCCCCACAGGTGATCTATCTCCATAACAACAAGATTTCAGCAGTGGGGCCTGAAGACTTCTGCCCCCCTACCTTCAACACCAAGAAAGCCATGTACTCTGGCATCAGCCTGTTCAGCAACCCCGTGCCCTACTGGGAGGTCCCTCCCGTCACCTTCCGCTGTGTCTTCGACCGCTCCGCCATCCAGCTGGGCAACTACAGGAAGAAATAGAAACCTGCAGGCAGTACCACAACAGTGACCCCCAATACTCACCCCCCCTCCCCACCCCCAACGAACATAACAGTGACACGTTACACACAAATCCCAGTTCAAGCAATAACCAGTCCTGACTTTTCTATACATCACCTACATGACTTTCAGAAACACGACAGCTGCCTTAATATAACTCCATCCCTGAGAAGATTCCAGAACACACAGCAAAGGTCATGAATCTCAGCTCTTTCCCCAGCAGCTAGAGAACACAAACGAATATCTTCTTTGCTTTTGAGAAGCAGTTTTATAAAAAAGAATTTCGTAAAATTTCTACAAAACTCATACCTTGCATCGGAATTGCAGAAATTTCATTTAACACTGATATGTCATTGTTTTGTCTTTGAATTTAGCTGATAAAGACTCGTCCATAACGCCCTTGCCTTGATCCCAAGCCTTTTTCTTAATGCTCCTTCTGAAATTAAGGCCGTAGGTATGGTAAAGGGTAAACTGGCGTCTCAGAAAAACCATAGACCAAAACTAGAATGTCCTAAAGGAATATTTCCTTTTTGTATGTGACAGTAGCTTTCCAATGGTGTGATATCGATGCAGAATAAACAAATGTATCATTTTCCTTCCAAATCATAGTCGAAGTAAGGTAGGAGAGCAATCCATCATTGCTTGCATTTGTGTTTCGTTTTGCTTTTTTTGGGAATAAGTGTAAGGGGAAATGTTTAAGCATTTAAAACAAAATCTTCTGGCATATCTCAGAGAGACCATACGATACCAGAGACGAATTAACACCAGGCCGCATAGACACAGAGATGTAGAATAAACGGTATATACATTTTTACGAAATCCTTACCCAAAGGCATACTTAGGTGCTTTGCTGTGTTCATTTCGCACCCATGGTCTTTGAGTCACCAGTGATCATGTGTTTTGTCTGTTTGTTTTTTTTTTTTCATTTTGAAAACGAGTAGAGGATGTAGGTGGCTGCCCCTGCTGTCCTAGGATCCTGTCCGTGTGAATGTTCCATGTGTAGATGCTGTACATACATGCTGTATGAATCCTTTCATTGCTTTGAAGTACAAGCACTTACCGTAGTCCAAACATAATATATCAGCAATAAAGGTGAACTTACAGAGCAGGGACTCCGGCATAGGTGTCCCGAATTTAATAAAGAGTACAACAAAAGTCAGCATTTTTGAGCTTAATTCTCCAGCACAGGCTGGAAATTTCAATTTGATCTGTGAAGGCAGTTTGTCACCCCACCACAAGAGGGTGCTACAGTATCTCCAGCTGAGGAAGGACCAAGCCTCAGGTAGACAGGCAGACTGTTTCTGGAAAAGTCGCAGGGAGAAGGGAGGCGGAATATTTCCTGGCTGAAATCTGCATTCCACTCATTGGTGTCTTGGAAGTAAATGGAAAATCAAGACATCTGAGCTTAAAAAATACGTTTCACAAGAAAGAAACCTCTGTTCTTGAGATTTCTGCTTTGCATCACAATTGCGGAGCCTGGAGTCTCGAAAGCCTTAAGGTTTACAAAGTGTTTCTAAATAGTATTAATAAATATCTACAAAGTGC
>JAODKL010000001.1:8987455-9006660 GCA_026780765.1 Petrocephalus schoutedeni
TAGCACTCTTAGCATTTATCCTGGTAGCACTCTTAGCATTTATCCTGGTAGCACTCTTAGCATTTATCCTGATAGCACTCTTAGCATTTATCCTGATAGCACTCTTAGCATTTATCCTGGTAGCACTCTTAGCATTTATCCTGATAGCACTCTTAGAATTTATCCTGGTAGCACTTGTACTGTTTATCCTGATAGCACTCCTAAAGTTTATCCTAATAACACCATTAACATTTATCCTGATAGCACTCTTAGCATTCATCCTAATGGCACTCTTAGCATTTATCCTGGTAGCACTATTAGCATTTATCCTGATATCACTCTCACTGTTTATCCTGGTAGCACTCCTAAAGTATACCCCAATAGCACTCTTAGCATTCTACCAGATCCACTCAATGTTATTCTGGTAGCACTCTTTGCGCTTATCTATATAGCACTGTTAACACTCATCTTGATAAAACTCTTAACATTTATCCCAGTAGCACTCTTTTGTTTATCCACTAAGTTGAGAGTTTAAAGCCACTTCCTCCCCTGTTCAGATATAGCATTCCTGCTTGATGAACCTTTTGTATCATAGGGCAAATACTGGATGCTATTATGTTAGGGCATGCCCAATTGGCCAAGTGTAGAGGGGTTCTCGTCCTGTTGTCTCTTCTGGTGTTGCATGCCTTGGATGAGCTTACAACTGGCTGCGGTCTGCTTGAATCTCTTGGTCTTCATCTTGCAACTTGTGTGAAAAAGATTTTTCAGCGCAGCAACCCGCAGAACATGACTGAAACATGTTTGGCCAAGATAAATGCCTACAGAGGCAAAGTCAGAGGCCTGACAATCAAGGATAAGTACCTGCATTCCTACTGCTAACCCAGCAGATAAACCCTGACCCTTTTGCCATGGGGGGAGACTTGAAATTGAAACAAAAAATGAAATCCCCTGGAGGAATTCAGGTAAATCACAGGCCAGCTCAGAGCACAGGGAAGACTGGTCTTCCACAGCAGGGCAATAAAACATCCCTCCTGCATTTGCAAAACTTTGAGAAGCTAAATCAGCTTGTCACTGTAGGCCATTAAGTGTTGGTATAAAACACAGGTAACTTAGAAGTTAAACAGAAGTGAACATCACTGAAAACATGCCCAGCAGTATAACTATTTTGTTTTGATAAACTGTTCTCCAAGTGGCAAATGTAGAGAAAAGTGCCACCAGATCTCCTGAAATGTAATTTTATCACATTCATTTGTACAGGTACTGATAATGACTTTATATGGAATAGCCCATCCGTGAGACAAGTGGGATAGCCTGTTCTTATCATCTTCAGATCCAACACAAGAGAGACATTTAATGACAGTTCATTTTTAACCACTTAAATCACAGTTTTGTCAAAGGGATTGCACCTTATATCTACAGGGTGCCCATGTAAAAAGATCATTTAGCAGACAGCTTCTTGCATAATAAAGTCACATGTGTTTGAAGTTGGTTTTATAACTCAGTCTGTCTTTTACATTCAGCATTTTTTTTTTGTAAATTTCCAACCCAAAGACATGCAAAATCATGCTAAAAAGGGCCTGTTCCAACAATATTAAAGCGCCCATGTCAGACCCATGACAGATGTGCGTGTCTCTCACAGGAAGTGCTGGCACCTCCCGGTGGACGATGAAGACTTTGGCGTACATTGTGTGTGGGCTCTTCATCCTGAAGACGTTTGCGGCCCTTCCTTCCACACAGTCTAGGCTGCTGGATCTTGACGTCTATGATGCCTACGGTACAGACCCAAACCTACTGAACGAGGACTTGTACGATTACGGCTTTGACCCTATCACTGGCGAACCTGAGGTATGAGACCTGCAAAATTTGTGGTTATTTGCTTGTTTGCAGTGGAGCCACCAGTGCCCTTCATCCCAGAGCAGGCGGAAAAGTACAGGCTGTGTCCGGACTGGGCTCAGTAACTATAGTTTTTATAAAACAGCTGGTTCCGGCTTCTTCGCCTCTTTGCATGGGCTGGTAACTTGCACTCTTGGTATATGTACCCCAAAGAGTAAAAAACTTCCAGGATGGCTGGGACAGGACTTGCCCAGAGACAGAGAATAGCCTGTCCTAGTTACGTCCAGCTGAGAAGAAGCTGCAACTGCTCACCTCCGTCACTAATGCAGGTGAATTAATTCCTTACCCTTTAAGTTTTGAATGAAATGGAATAGCAACCTCGGATACAGAAGATAAGCCCATACTCGTCATGCTCTGAAGCAGCTGGAATTCCCCATCCCTGGGACTTACAGTTTACAGACCCATGGCATAGCTGGTGCTTATTACGTTCAGATCTGAGATAAAATGGACTAGCCGATCAATGTCCTGTTCATCTCAGAGCCAGAAGGAATAACCTCTAGCTGCTTAAAGCACAGAGGGAGGTGGACGATGAGGTCAGTAGCTGAGGAATGCCGAGGCTCACTTGCTCCAGTTTTCCGTTATTTTCGAGAGCTCACTGGGGCCTTACCGCGCGCTCTCCTCTCTCAGTGATTGGGGGCCTTACCGCGCACTCTCCTCTCTTAGTGATTGGGGGCCTTACCGCGCACTCTCCTCTCTCAGTGATTGATTCGAGGGAATGTAAGGCGAAGGGAGATTTCCTCCTGCATCGAGGTGCTTTTCTGTCTCTGGTTTCCGTTTCCATTCCAAATACAGGAGAATTCAGACCGTCGACGGCGAGATCGGAAGGATGGGAGAACCGTCCCAAGTCTCCTGCACGTGCCATGTCTGTAATTTTCAGCGAAAACGCTGGAATATCACTGCCGAAATGATACTGGCCAAAAGCAAAGCCCACAGAGGCTAAATGTTTAGCCATCAATTGCCTCTTGAGGTAAACCATGATGATGATAGCAGACCCAGCCTGAGACGAAACGGCGGATGGACGGAGTTAGTGAATCACCGCAAAGAACTCGAGAACGGGCTCACACAAGCCCAAACGTGTGGGCCATTCCAACACCTAAGTTTGAATAAGATAATGTGTTCTGGTGATTGGTGTGCTTAACTGGGGTCGCATATTTCAGGCTTTTTGTTTGTTTGTTTTGGGGTTTCCTGAGATGACGGGCCTCTCTCTGGGGTCCTGTTTATCATGAAAGACAAGCCTAGTCTTCGAAGCCAGTCAGTATTCAAAATATCTCCATCACTCATGTTTACTCAGATTATGCAGGCAGTTACTTATAGAAATGTCTTATACTTTCAAACAGTGAAGTTGATTGCTGTCCTTGTTCCTGCTGAAAATGCACTGCTGTCAATACTCAGGGAGCCAGAGTTTACCCTGGACCATGAGTGACCATAGGTGATCATGTAGGCAGGCTGAGTAACGTGAAACACAAAGTGCATGGCTACCATGAGTGTCTTGGTCCCACAAGGACCATTCCTGGAAGAGAGGCTCTGTTTTCCAAGAGCAAGCAGAGCAACCGTTGCTCAAGCCAAGCATATTCTTTGAGCAGCCTCGTGTGGTTGGTGGTGGTAGTACACGAGTAATTACTCCGGAAATGAGTTCTCAAGGAGGCATGATAGGTCTTCAGGCTGAGACCTGGATTTTCAGGGAAGGAGTGATTAGTGAGAAGTGTAATTGCTTATGCAAATGTTGCAAATGGTCTCTGCTGATGCAGAGTACCCTTCTACAGTTTCAAGATTAACTGCACAATGAGATTGAGCAGATCAAGTTTTGGGGATGAACTGATGGATCCATCACCTCCTCCCAGGCACTGAAGAGCTGGCCAGCATGATTACAACAAATGTGTCATTGTGTGGCCCTCTTGCCTGCAGATGGAGATCGGCACGCTGCCCCCCCTGGGGCTGAGTACCCAAGCATCCTTTGATGAAGGGGAAGAGGAAGATGAGCTGCCGCTGAGGCCTTTCCCCACCACCCACAGCTCCGGGGGTTCTGGGGTTCCCACGGGCCCAGAAATAAGTGGAGGTCAGTGTCATTCGGGAGTGCATCATGCTACTTCATCTGAGTCAGTGCCTACCAGTGTGGCCCTATATCTGGGCTGACTGTATGCCAGTCCAATACTTTCCAGTTACAATTGGATCTTTTAAACCTAAACTACAGGCCTCTGCAATCCTGTCTGAGATACTGTCGCAGAAACATATACTAATTCAGGCCAAGTAACCTCAACCCAAGGTCCCTTGTCTGTTGCAATATGGTATTAAACCATGTCTGACCATCATCCCTCATGGCACCTTGTCCCTACAGTCCCGCCCCCTGGGGCTCCCACCTGTCTGCTGTGTACCTGCCTCAGCGGCTCTGTCTACTGTGACGATGCCAAGTTGGAGGGCATTCCAGAGCTGCCAAAGGATACCACCCACTTCTATGCTCGCTATAACAAGATCTCCAGCGTCAAGAAGAATGACTTCGCTCACTTGAGTACGCCCATCGGTTTGCCGCCTCACTGGCGGCCACTAGGGGAGCTATATAACTGTTCTCAGGGGTTGAACTTGGTTATTGTTTTGAGCGCCAGGGATAAACATCTAAACATCCCAATGTTGTTTCCTTATTTTGGTCTAGTTCTGATTAACTCAAGGTGTATTATGAGCAGTTTTGCCTTATGGCAAGCAGAGCTTCCGATGAGAGCTTTACCAAATATAAGCAGTAAGCATCCTCACTCAAGAAGAACAAAAAAACAAAAACAATGAACGACGCATCAAACATTCTGCTATGCTGCCCTGCAGGCAAGCTGAAGAAGATCGATTTAACCGGAAACGAGATCTCACGGATCGATGACGACGCCTTTCTCGGCCTCCCTGCCCTGGAGGAGCTGATTCTGAGGGAAAATAAACTGGCACAGTTGCCAGCCCTGCCCGCCAGCATGACCTTAATCGATGCCAGTCTCAACAAGCTAGGCAGCTGGGGCATTCACAAAGAGGCCTTCAAGGTGAGCACAACCACACCAGATGCTGAGAAATACCACGTATTCTCAGATAGACGCAAGTGCAGTTGTGATCAGAACAGTGCAGCTACCTTGTGCTTCGTTAAAGCCTGTGCATCATTCTTTCATTAGGATATGCACAATCTGCAGCATCTCTACCTCTCATACAACGACATCGGCTACATCCCAATGTTACTGCCAGAGAGCCTCCGTTCTCTGCACTTACAGGTACGCCTGTGGTTTTCTAACTATTTGCTTATGTTGGCCAGCACAGAGGTGTCTCTCTTGTCCTGTCCGCTGGCAGTGTGTAGCACTACAACTAATAACTGAATGCTGCCATCTTGTGGTGGTGTAAAATTAAATCTGCCACAAGGTGGCAGCACCTGCCACAAAAGCCTTGTGGTTCGGGAGTGGTGTGCGGCTCAGACCACTGCCCCGCCATATTGATGTGGTCCACTGGTGTGATGATTCTTGCAACTTTCTCATCAGAACTGTATCATTCCAGATAAACATTTTATTTAGCCGAAATGCAGATCATACAGAAACACGTATAATATTAAATTAATTTTAATTTTGAACGGATTGGTAATGGTTAGTGTTTCCATGCTGCCATCTGCTGGTGGCGAACTGCATTTTCCCCAATTGCAGTTACGGTTAGTCCTCCATATGTATGGCTTCCGTATCCGTGGATTCAACCAACCGCGGACTGATAATAATGATAATAATAAAATAAAATAATATAATAATCCAGAAAGTTCCAAAAAGCAAAACCTGAATTTGTTGTGCACAAAGCACTATACTGAATCCACATGAATAAAGTAATGTATAAAGTAATGTGTTGATATACCCTGCAGTAGCCTCCCACTTATGGTGGTTGTCTGTACTGCACACATACACACCCTTTTTTCCTTATGTCATTATTTTCTAAACAATACAGTATTACAACCATTTATAGCATTTACATTGTATTAGTGTAAGTAATCTGGACCTGATTCAAAGTATACAGAACAATGTGTGCAGGCTATATGCAAATACTATGCCATTTTATATAAAGGAGTTGAGCATCTGTGGATTTTGGCCTCCAAAGGAAGTCCTGAAACCAATCCCCTGTGGATACCAAGGGATGACTGTATTTACATATTTAGTGGGTGCTTCTATTCAAAGTGATGTACATTTTAGAAAGCGCAGTCTGCCAGTCCCTGGAGTAACTGGGTATTATGGGCCCAACAGTGTTGCACCAGTGACCTTCCAAACACATGCAGTGTGCTAACCTGATGGGCCATACACCAGCCCCATTAATGTAATTATTGCGATTCATGTAAATATGGCACAGCAGGCTCAAATATATAGACCTTGGTTTGTCACTTACTGGCGAAAGGTGTGCAAAACCATTTCCGCTCAGTTCCTTCTCCTTCCTCCAGAACAACAATATTCAAATGATGCTCAAGGACACCTTCTGCAACCTAAAGGATCGCAACTACATGCGAATGGCATTGGAGGACATCCGATTGGACGGGAACCCCATCAATCTGAGCAGGACCCCGCAGGCATATGTATGCCTGCCTCGTGTGCCAGTAGGAGGACTGGTGTAGATACTTACAGACCAAAAATGGTATGTTTGAAAGCACACAGGACACACACAAGCATTATATGGTAATGTTGGCTGTGGAGAATTGTACACAAACATACACAATGTATTCTTGTTGGCTAGATCTCTCCTTACCCAGAACATGCAGGTAAATATACAAACTAATAAATCACTTCTGGTCACTTTTATTTTTCACATTTTTTGTTGTACTTTCAAACTTCTCCTATCTACAGCAGGCTTTGATTACTAGTTGTGTGACATTATAATGCGAGGTTTCAGTAGAATATTGAAATGTGGAATTTAAAGAACGTCCCTGAAAGGTGAACACAATGCAATAAGACATTTATACATAAAATATAAAATATTTTCAGAGATGTTCTTTACATTGAAAGTGGCATTTTGATACATCACAGCACAACATTTTAAAATACTAAAAATGCCTGTAATATACAATATGAATGTTGTCAATAAACTATCTCCATATGTGTGGTCTCTACACAAATATCACGACTGAATAATTGACTGCCACCTGGTGGCCGGAAGGAGAGCAAGGAAGAGAAGGATGGACTTAAAGGTGAAAAGTCACTTCCTGTTTGCAAAGACCGAGCAAAGCTGCTGGTGAAATGGCCAAAGGACATGACACCTTCAGGGTGCACCTTCCAGCTGGGAAACGGCTGATGTGTATTTGGGCGTTCTGCCAGCATTGTGCTTATACAAACCGGGAAAGGTCTCGCAGTTCAGCAAAATGCCGATCCAGAAACATCTTTAAGATGACTTTTAAAGAGTCAAATCACTTCAAATGAAAAGTTTCCAGCAGAAGGACAAACCTCATCAAACTGCATTTGTATTTCCTCACTGATTTGGACATAACAGTATTTGGGTGACTGCCTTAACTCTTCCTCGTAATAAATACAGCAGATAAATATACTTTCACTTTTCACTTGTTGAATAACTAGTGTTGCCAGGTGCTGAAAGACAGACGTGAAGCAGGAGAGGCATGCTTCACTGGCTGCCGGGTATTTGCCAAGCAAAGCATCACGGGCTGAAATGGTATGTGCTCAGACTCGGTGAATCCCCATACTGCGAGCTGCTTTTGGACTTTTCACATTTATTTAAAATGCCAGCAGCCATACCACCGGCATTTCAGACTAAGTAATCCATCTGAAGCTAAGCAGGTAAGGGCCTGGCCGGGACATAGACGGGAGACTGACTAAGAAAAGCTGGGTTGCGGCTGGAAAAGGGGTTGGTGTGGCCAACAGGTTAGCCCACCCCTGTGGTCTGTGTGGATCCCAGTGCCCCAGTGCAGTCACGGGGACACCGTGCTGTAAAAATCGTGCCGTCTTTCGGATGAGACATAAAACCAAGGTCCTGACTCACTCAGACCAAAATAGATCCCTGGGCATCTTTCAAAAGACTAGGGTTGGTACCCCGGTGCCCTGGCTAAAATTGCCCACTGTGGCACTATCAGATCTGGCCTACTACTATCATCCCCTGTATCTAATTGGTGAATTCTCTCCTGCCCCTTCACCACCTTAGCTACTGTGTGTTGAGCATACTGGCGCAGAATGGCTGCCACTGCATCATCCAGGTGGGTGCTACACAGTGGCACAGTGGTGGTGGTTGAAGTGGCTCCCCATTGCTTCTGCAAACGCGCTATATTAATGCAACTTTCATTCATTCTTTCAACACCTATAGGTTTGTCGTTCTGTTTTCACAGTTTCTTTATGAGCTGTTCAAACAGGACCAGGAATCTCTCTCTCCTGTTGGCAGACTCCATGTCCAGGCCCGTCGGAGCTGTGCTGCTCTGCTCCTCCACCGAGCCACTTTTCAGTGCCGCCAAGTCCCACTGCAGCTCAGCCCTGTCTCTCTCCAGTGCGGCCCGGTCCCTCTCCAGCGCAGCCCGGTCCCTGTCCAATGTAGAGCGCTCCTTCTCCAGCTGTGCTCTTTGCCGCTCGATTACTGCCCTCTCTCTCTCCAGCGCAGCCTTCTCCCTCTCCAACGACGCACGTTCCCGATCCAGGATGGCTTGTTCTCTGTCAAGCCCCACCTTCTCCCTCTCTAAACCCACCCTCTCCCTCTCTAACCCCACCCTCTCTGCCTCCAACCCTGCCCTCTCTATTCCCACCCTCTCTCTTTCAAGGGCCAGTTTCTCACCGTCCATCTCAATTAAGCTGCTGTCCATGACCAGTCCCTCTTTCTCATCTGTCACTATCGCCTCCTGTGCTGCATCTGCCAAGAACTCCAGGATTTCGCTCTTTTCCTCCACCTTCCTTATCTTCCTGGCTGGCATGGTAAACACTTCTTCATCATCAGTGCTGCATGAAATGGCTTCCAGGACTGGGGCACTCCCGGTGAGCCTGCCCTCCATAGCTTCATTCATGAGGTGAAACCACTGCCAAGGTGAGGAGGTAACCTCTGCAGTCTGTGCACCATGGCCCACTGGGGGATACTTCAGGTCCTGAGCACAAAGCAGCAAACAGCACTGAAAGCCCAAGAGCGCGCTGGCACGCAAACAGCAGCGAATGACCGAGCGCGCGCTCGCACACAAACAGCACTGAGAGATCCAGCGCGCGCTCGCACACAAACAGCACTGAGATATAGCGCGCGCTCGCACACAAACGGCACTGAGAGATAGCGCGCGCTCGCACACAAACGGCACTGAGATATAGCGCGCGCTCGCACACAAACGGCACAGAGATATAGCGCGCGCTCGCACACAAACGGCACAGAGATATAGCGCGCGCTCACACACAAACAGCACCGGACTACCGAGTGCGCGCTTGGCATACAGACAGCTCGAGACCTGCAATACATGAATGCATCACCTTGTATTTCTTCTTCAGGTTCTCCCACTTCTTTGCAGCCTGGTCAGCCCTCATCTTCCCCTGCAGGCCCAGTTCCTTTAATATTGCTCTAGAACAGAAGCATCAAACAAATAAGATACCATAGCTATCAAACATGTTAACAAAAAAGATTAAAAAACAATAAGGAAAACGTTATATACATCTTTAAGTAGTACTGCGATGGTCCTGGAAAATTGCATATATTATATTCCAGGTTTGCGAATTCTCTAGTGTAACACTCACGCGCATGCAAGAAATCTTATGGTAGTTTCAAAAGCCAACATGTTTAGAAGGTAATGTGTGCAGACTTGACTCAAATTTAAAATCTCACTCCAAATAGCCGACCAAAGCTGACAACCCTTATATTCTAGCGATCTTAAATAACTTACGACTGCAAAAAATGTGTAGTGTTGCCTTATGTTCGTTGAATAACAAAGCTTAAAACATGGCGAAAACCGTGTTTGATGACTGAGTATTTCTTGTACCTCCAGCCAAGCTTGGCGGCATTTCTCTTGCCGGTGAAAAGAGCGTCGTTTGATGCACGGAGTCTGATTAACTTCGCAGTGTCCTCATCAGTCACTGTTAGAAAACCAATCGCTTAAATTAGAATTCGTGTTCCAGCTCGCTGCAGGCAACATGCAGAACGTTTTCATTAAAATCAAAGCGAATGTAGCCAAACCTATCCGCTTATACAATTGTATAGTTTTATAATAACAGGGTACACGGCAGAACACCGGCCTGCACCCATCGCCGAAGTGCACTAGGTGGGTTCACATCCAGGCAGTCTTTAGTCTTTAGGGAAGTTTGGAAGCTGCCTAGCAAACTGTGCCGCGTTGAAAATGGCCGTTAACTGCTTGTGTTGTGTTGTGTTTAACATGAGCTTTCTTTTGTCGTGCAGATTTGTTTGCAGAGTGATTTATTGCTTGTAGTGTGTTTTTCACTGACAAGACGGGGTTTATACGATTGCTGCTCGAAATCGTTCACTCTCAAGAATCTCTAAGCAGGAAATCGGGGTAGTTTGTTATACAGAAAATTAACAAGCAGGACGACGGTGTTGGACACTATATTACAAGACGCCTCACGCTGACACCCGAGCCGACATATGCGAATTGGGCGAAAACATAAGCGGAAAGAAGCAAATCAAAAACATAGATGTGCAGGAACGTAATTTATTTTTAAATGCCTAATACTGCTTATAAAATTACTTCTTATTTTTAAATGAAATCCCATGTTCAGTCTTTGTAGTAATCGCTATTATCAATATATGTTACTTTTTAACATTAAAAAATATTGCTTACATTTATATACAAAGTTGCCCTCTTGCGCCATCTTGTTTAAATCAGGTGCGATCAGTTGGCAGCAGACGTCTCCTTGCGGGTATCTGATAGTGCACTATACAGGGAATGAGACTTGCCGTTGGGGATCCGAACAGCACTATATAGTGCACTATTTCGGCCGTAGGGAACGTTCCGATCGGAGCCAAAATGAACAAGAAGACGGAAGTAGAGTGGGGCGGGGCGAATGTGTGGAAAGTACTTCCGGGTTTGGCGGCGGGTCGTTGAATAATCTTGAATCTGATTGGTGGTGGCCGCTGACTGTATGCGGAGTCTCGGGTGCCCGCCCTTTTCCCGCCCCTGAATACGTCCGTCCCGCGTTCCGACGCCGCATTCTCCCAGCTTGCCGCGTGCTGTCTCTATCGGAAACGTGTTTGGGAATTTTTTTGTTTAAAGACTCATTTTTTAAAAAAAAGTTTGGTCTGTGCCTTAGCTGGTCAGACGTTTGTTTTTTAAATAGTGCTTATTTCTTAGCTGAAATGTGTATGGACGTCATGGAAGCTCGGAAGATTTTAGTAAGCACCGATGTTCGCCCATGTTGGAGGCCAGTGAAGTTCGCCAAGCGGGGCCCCGGGAGGCGCCGCCCGGTACCCCGCGTAGTCTGGGCCCGCCGGAGGGTCCGTGCCCTGAGGACCGAGCCTCGGAGATATAAAGTTTTCGCCCGGAAGCGGAGGTGTCTCGACGCGTCTAGAAGCTTCGGCACGGAGGGGGAAGGCGGATGGCCCGGCGAGGAGCGCAGCCCTGGCTTCATGGCTCCCCGGAACACGACGCAGTACCTAATGCGCATCGCCTACCAGGACCTCCTGGACGACCTTGAGGAGACGGACAGCGATCCGCCGTGTCCGTGGGGCCTTCACGCCTCACCTGACCGCGGGTACGACAGCACCCTGGACTTCCAGCAGAGGGACTTCGACGTCATGCTCGCGGCCTACGAAGACGCTCCTTGATGAGACGTTTCGCGGACCGAAAGCGGGTCATAAGTTGACTTATAGACAAAGGTGTGCTGTTAATGCCCAGGGCTGTCGGGTTTTATATGATGGCACTTGATTTTTTTTATGTGAACATTTTATGTAGTCTGGTTCAGAACTTTCCTGGCTTTGATGTACGGTGTAACCAAATCGACCATATGCCAGGTATTGTCATTTACAAGAGACGTTCTCCCCCAGTTGTGAAAGAATTGTTTCGGGATTCACAGTTGGGTTTTCCCCTGTCTCACAGCAACGCACCTGGCGCTGCCTGCAGAGGGCGCTCTTCGCTCATCCGCCTGCAGGCTTCGCTGCCAGCCGGCCGACTGAGTCCGACTCTGCTCTGCCACCCAGTGGCCTGCAGGTAAAGCTGTCAGATCCAGCCCAGGCGTTCTGGCATGTGGTGACGGAGACCAGTGGTATGCTGGCTCATTCGGGTGTGGAAGTTGTTTTTTTTTTTTTTTTTTGTGGGGGGGCGTAGCAGAATGATCTCCTTGGCCTGTCTGCTCTGTATAAATCCATGTGTAGTGTCCCTTCAGGTTAAGTTCTTTTCAGACTTGGATCGCTCATACTGGACAATCTGAATGACCCCTGGTGTCCGATTGCACCTTGGCCGCTCTCCTTTCTGTCCTGAAGAGGGTACAGATCAGCGTCCAGAATTCCCAGCCACCCATGTGGGTCACTCCTTGGCAAATGGATTGGTAACCATCTTCAGCAGTGTACAGTTGTAATGTTGTCATGTCGGCCTTTTGCAGGTGACTTCCTCTGGCAGCGCTGTCAGTGGGGCTGGAAGGACTGTTCTCAGCGTGGTTAGCGCTGGGTGGTAATGCGTGAGTCAGCGCGTATGTGCAGTTTGTGGAATCCCCACCCTTCACTGTAAATTCCACAATGGGCTATTGCCATGAATGTGATGGCATGTCCAGGGAAGACAGTTTCCTAAAATAGCCTAGTGGTTTAGCTTTGTTACAAGCGTCTCTCATGCTGTTTGTGTTTTGGGGGGTGGTTTGGCTCCGTGCCTTGAACCCCACCCTGCACCTTATCAGCTGGTCTCCTGGGGATAATGATTTTTGGTTGTGGGCAGGTTCAGGCTTGCCGAATGTTTGCAATGTCTGTGGCGATGAGCCGCTTTTAGGGGGGGGGGGGGGAATAAACATTTTGAAAACCCAATTGTCGTTTCTTTTTTGCCTGGTTCGTCTGAACATCTTGTTTGGCCTTTCAGCTGCGTCGTTGTGCCCGCTGGCGTGAATTGAGGTGGGTTCAACTGGATTTCTTAGGACCTCCCATACATGCACATGGATTTTATGTTGGGTTCATTTGCAGAAGCTTCTTACCTGTAAGTGCATCTTATCTACAAAGGGCCATTGTGTGTAAGCACGTTTTTGCTGCAACTCCCTAATTACATTACTGAATAGAGGGCTAATTGGCTGAAGACCTGGGTTTGAACAGCTGACCCAAAGGTTTTCCTGAAAACCTGCATATACACTGGCCCTTTTTGGATAAGACTGGGCACCCTTTTAACCTGCATTCTGCTAAAGAGAGTGAGGAAGATGCTAAACACCACAATAATCCTGTCAATAGGAAGTCTTGTGGTTCCCTTTACTGCCCATTAGGAGGTACAATAAGATGTACGTGCTAGCCTTTCCACAAGTCTGATAATTGGTGATAGTCCTGCTCTGTGGAGTATGCTATTATAATGTTCTTTGCAAAATTATTTTAAGTATGCAGAGTTTTTTTTGCTTGGGTTTTTGCCTGTGATCCGTGCTTAGTACTGCCAAGCCTCTGGAGGAGTTGAGGCCTTCGTAATTAATTCCTGTGAGTTTATGGTTGGCATACTGCTCAGGATGTCTGACTGTCCACTGATCAGCCAGACAAGGGTAGTGCACCACACAGACAATCCCTGTCGGTCTGTAGGAGAGCTGTGAGTTCAGGACTCGACATTGAGAAGGTGTGTTCTCACATTTGGCTCTTGTGGCAAGTCTAAGCACGTGTTTTGAATGGGGGACCGCCAGCTTAGATAGTGAGGGAATGAGCTGGAATCTGTTGTTGAGGTGTATCTGAGAGAGTGTGCAGAGAAGTCTCCAAAGCCATTCTGAAATAAATCCCTGCACAGGTCTCGTGTACTAACATACTTTTACTGACAGTTTAATCATCGAATATGAAAAGTCGGTGCATAAATGAGTGATGGATGTGTGCCGTGATTTTCCAGTCTCGTATTAGGCTGAAGTCAGCTTGACCATTTGAGCAGCCCCATTTCCGACCCCAACTGAGAATAAAACAACCCACTTCTAACTTCCCTCAAGCCCCGACCCAATGAGCAGCACTTCCCTACTTAATTAGGGTCGTTAAGCTTCCAGTTAACGTGACCTCCACAATGGTGGACAGCCGCCATGGGTGATGTGGCAGCCTCGCACGTTTTCTGTTTTTCAGGCCGCATCCTGTCATTCTTATCAGGGAAACGCCACTGACTGCATTTGCTAAAACGAAGAGCCGACTGTAGCCTCAGTCCTGCTCTTGGTGAGTCTAATGAAGACCTTTGACATTCATAGTTATATGTGAGCCACATCAAAACATGGAGTCATTCTAATTGCATTATAATGACAAAGCTGCTAGGTGTGCTTTTAATGCGGATGCACAGGCAAAGAGACACTGATGTAATTCTCCCCCGTGTGCCTGTACTCGATCTGACATGGCTCCCCCTCACTTCCCAGCAATAAAGGCACCTCACCCTCTAGGGGTTCTGTTTCACTCAAGCCCATTGAGACCATGGCAGCTGAGAATCCAGCAGGGCGCCTTACAGAGTGATGTCATTTTACAGAATAGCCCCCTAGCTGCCCGTTCCATAGCTGGTTGTCAAGGCAACATGGTCTGTTTATGCAACGCAGGCTTCTGTAACTTTAGTGCAGTGGAGAATATCTATGCCTGCCCCCTCACTGAGATGGAGCAGGAAAGGGCAAGCACTACCCTAACACAGGAACTCGCTGGCAGGGAGGCGGGCAGGTGGAAGGCTGATCCAGCGGTGGCCAGTGTGTGCCGCTCTGCCTATGTGTGTCAAGGACACTGGGGCCTTCCTGGGCAGCTACGCGGAGACCCCGGGGACTGCGGTGAGTAGCGTGGCCCATATAAAGTGCACGCTCTCACACACGTGCCTGTTACTTATTCTGATGTTGCATCACTGTCACCAGTTTTATTTGTGGCTCTTCTTATGCATATAATTATTTGGATTCATAAATTATATACTGTATATATATATGAGGAGGCTTTTTGTTGATGGGTGCTTCATCATCAAGGGAATGGTAGACTCGATTTCACTGAGTGCAGCAGATCTGACTTGTTTTTCTTCTCGGAGCCTCCAGACAGACCGACGTTGGCTTCCTGTTCCCGCGGACCTTCGGCCACCTTGTCCCTGTGGCTGCAGGTGTCAGGTTGGAAAGATTTCTCCCCAGAGTTAGGCTTGCTCATACATTGTATTGCCAAGACTTTTGGGACACCCCAAAATCATCAAATTTGGGTGATCCAGTACATTCCGTGGCTGCAGGTGTATAAAATGAAGTGCCTAGGCAAGCAGACAAACATTTGTTAAAGAATGGGTCGCTCTCAGGAGCTCAGTGAATTCAAGCGTGGTACTGTGATAGGATGCCACCTGTGCAATAAGTGCATTCGTGAAATTTCCTCGCTACTTAATATTCCACGGTCAACTGTTAGTGGTATTATAACAAAGTGGAAGCAACTGGGAACAGCAGCAACTCGGCCATGAGATGTTAGGCCACGTAAAATCACACAGAGGGGACAACGCATGCTGAGGCGCACAGTGTGCAGAAGTCATTCTGTAGAGTCAATAGCTACAGACTACCGAACTTCATGTGGTCTTCAGATTACCTGAAGAAGAGTGGTTAGAGAGCTTCATGGAATGGGTTTCCATGGCCGGGCAGCTGCATTCAAGCCTTACATCACCAAGTGCAATGCAAAGCGTCGCAGTGGTGTAATGCACACCGCCACTGGACTCTAGAGCAGTGGAGACGTGTCCTCTGGAGTGATGAATCATGCTTCTCTGTCTAGCAATCCAATGGACAAGTCTGGGTTTGGCAGTTGCTAGGAGAACAGTACTTGCCTGCCTGCATTGTGCCAAGTGTAAAGTTTGGGCGAGGAGGGGGGGGGTTATGGTGTGGGGTCATTTTTCAGGGGTTGGGCTTGCCCTCTTAGTTCCAGTGAAAGGAACTCTTAATGCTTCAGCATATGAAGCCATTTTGGACAATTTCATGTTCCCAACTTTGTGGGAACAGTTTGGGGATGGCCCCTTCCTGTTCCAAAATGACTGCATACCAGTGCACAATGCAAGGTCTATAAAGACATGGATGAGCGAGTTTGGTGTGGAAGAGCTTGACTGGCCTGCACAGAGCCCTGACCTCAACCCGATAGAACACCTTTGGGATGAATTAGAGCAGAGACTGTGAGCCAGGCCTTCTCATCCAACATCAGTGCCTGACCTAAACCTTGTGGAAAGCCTTCCCAGAAGAGCTGAAGCTGTTATAGCTGCAAAGGGTGGATCAACTCCATATTAAAGCCTATGTATTGAGAATGGGATGCCATTTAAGTTCATGTATGTGAAAGGCAGGCGTCCCAATACTTTGGGCAATATAGTGTATTTTACCCTCTTTTGCATCAGTCACCCAATGTCACTGTCCATGCTTATAAAGATGACCTTTAACCTTTGGCTATATGTGATTGTGAGCCCACCATTGATCCTGTACTGCGTGAATTGGGCTCTGGTCCAGCTGTGATCTAAAGGTCCTTCTCCATTCCTAACAGAATCAGGATGACATACCCTATCCCTCCTCCACCACTTATTTGTTCATCCATCCATCTTCTGATTGTTTATTTCCATTTATTTCTGGCACCAGATAATATCTCTGGGGCACCGTGCTTTAAAGAGCAACTCCTCCTCAATGGAAACAGTACGGTAACTAATATCTTTTTATTGTGAAGGAATCTGACCTCTGGAGTAACATCCAAAGTGGCCCCTGGAAAAATATTTAAAAATAAAACATTCTTAGAATAGATGTGTGAGTCTTCCCACAGCTGAGCTGCGCCAGTCACACCCATTTTGGTCCTGCCCACGTAGTTCGCCCCAAGTTTTTTATGTCACGACCAAATGAATATACGGGTGCTGTCTCCGTGGCGACGGGCTGGCACAGTGTCCACTTCCCTGCACCCTATTATGATGTCATTGTTTTTCCAAAGGATTCTGAGAGGTGTTAGGATATAATGGAAGTGGGGTGGCAGGTGGGATGGGGGGGTGGGCGGGCGGCTCTTCTGTGCGTGCGTGCGTGTGTATGTGTTATCAAGAGAGGGGCCTGCTTAATTATTTACGATGAGCAAGTAATATAGATGTTTCAGTTAACCTGAGCCCAATATGAGAAGGCATTTTCCGAGGGACCTAATTAAATGGCCCGTCGGTGGTACAGCTACACGTGCTACCACAGAGGGCTCAAGGCTCTCAGGAGCCAGTCAGTGTAATTACGTCTTGATCTTCACTTTTGCTCTCCCTTGGATAATAGTGAGGAACATGTCAGTCCACAGCTGTCATCCTAGCACCGGGTTTGGTCACTGCGTGTTATATGAAATGCAGGCATCTCCTCAGTAGGGTGATCTGAACGACATGAATTTCCTGAGTACCGGTAGTGTATTCAGATTATTCCTGTCATCATGCTGAATAATGAGCCAGGACCCTGCAGGCTGCAGACATGTAGCCCACTGACAGCCATATTCAGGAGGTAGGTGTCAGTGCTGTTGGTAGCAGTTTGATCCCAACACATATTCACATCTGTGCTCCATTTCAAAAGCTGGAAACCCAGTTCAGCAGGTGTATAAAAGCAATTCAGGTCCTCTTGGGAATGTCACTGTGATATCCATTATATACAATGTTATATCTGGAATACATTATTAATAAACAAAACCGTAAGCTCTTCAGTGATTTGCATTACGCAACACTGTCCCCTTGAGGATTCATTATTCGCACATTGTGTCCTTTCCGGTTCCTGTGTTTGGGGGGTTGGGCCTCCCAGGGTCATTGTGTGCTGCTGTCTTTCTCTCTTGAGCAGCCACTCTAAAGCCCGCCTGGTTCCCCGGCCAGAGAGACAGATACGGTTAGCTCTCATATAAACAAACTGAGAAATGAGCTGAAGCTGACAGCTTCTGTTCGGCTAGATCCTGAGATCTAAGCTGGCATTTTGTCTACAGCGGAGTGGAGGCACGATTGAAGCAACAGACATCTAGATTATGCTGCTTTTGAGTGGCCTGGCATTCTGGAGGTAGGGCAGGACCTGAGTGTAGTGCCTGGAGGCCTCCATTAGAGGGCAGCAGATCCACAATCCCGCTATTGTGGGAACACGTTAACAAGTAGGCACACAAAAAAACACAAGGCTCTTAGAGAATGCAGCGGCATGGAAGGTCACATATATTTATTAATCATTTTGAATTTAGCGTTCTTGGATGCTGTGCGGGGTTCATGAATATTTCTCCAAAGGCACATTAGACACTAACCACACAGAGGAACGACATGTTGAATCAGGAACAGGCATCACTTACTTACAGTGGGGAAAATACAGGAGGAAGCATGGGAATGAGAAACAGGGACAATTTAAAATCAATGAGGTCAGAGGAATGACCAGAGCAGATGAGCCCACAGAAAGTCTGGTTCTGGCCCACAGGGGGGTGGGGGGGTATTACTAGGCTGGATCAATACTGAGTTGTTAGTTTGACAACCATGAAATTGAACAACAGAAATGCAGTCAGTACGGCTTTTCACAGTCGAATTGCGGCTCTTCTTCCTTTTCTCTCCTCATTCCGGATTTGATGTAGCGTTCCAGCACACTGTGTGTCGTGTGCCACCCGCTGTCTTATAGAGCAGGAAAGCATTTGGAAATGGCTTCACGGGGAGTCATGTAGAGCACAGTTGCGAGACATTGGTCTGAACCAGTCTCCGTCGCACCTCCCTAGACGTCCGGCCTGCCTCAGCCCAAGCACGTGTCACCTGCGATGCTGTTAATGCCGCTTATTTCCCAGCCCATTTGCTTTTCTGTACTCGAAGTCTCCAGTGTTCCCACGCACACTGCTCCAGGGACTCTAGCTTACCCTGTGATCGGAGCCCAAATCTTGCTCTTGCCTGTATGTACATGTGTCACATGGAGAGCAAGAAGAGCCCCGTGGAAACCACCCGGTGTCCTCACTGGAATGAATAAAGAACCACTATTCTGTTTTACACACAGTGCCTGAATGCTGTGCTTGGCAGTTCTCTACAGATACTCTTAATGTCCCTGAGTCTGCATGGATCTCGCGTATGTTATCTATGTGCCCAGGGTGATAGCGTGAGGGCTGATCAGGTGAGCGTGTTGTGATCGGAGGCGCTCATCAGCTTTGTCCCCAGTAAAATCTGATCAGTCCCAGTGCCAATCCTAACACCAGTTTGATTTCTCATACCTGCCAGAACAGGTCCTATATTTTTCATATTTAGTTTATTTGGTGTTGGGTTGTATCTGGTGTGGTCCCACCCTGCGCTGCCCCCACCTCGTTTCCCATGAAAAGGCAGATCCCCCCAA
>JAODKL010000001.1:9021649-9034216 GCA_026780765.1 Petrocephalus schoutedeni
CCCCCCCCCCCCCCCCACCACCCCCTTTAGATTTGCCTGTGTCCGCTGTTCTGTCCATGTGGACCGCGGAGAAAGAGCCTGGGGGAGTTACCGACTGATCCCTCACTTTGGGGGGTCAGCTATGTCTCTGTGAAAGAGAGAAGGTTGCAATCCCTCACATCCTGTTGAGACTTAAGTCTGGATCTGAGATCATCCAGCTTGTAGTGTACTGGGCAATGGTGGCGGAGGGCTGGAGATGGCAGAGTTAGGGTTCAGCCGTGGCTGAATGTGGCCATAAAATTTGGAAAAGGCACGATATATAAAATCTCTGCCTCCATCTACACATACATGTCGTGCCTTTTTTTTTTTTACATAAATTGAATATACAATCCCAGGTTTAATATCACATTTTCAACCATGAGCTGGAAAGATCTGGCGTTTTGTCATGGGCCCGACAGCTGCTCAGGTTGGCCGAAGGTGGATGTCTGTAAAAACCTGAGCGGCTCCCAGCGCAGCCGAGCTGGATATGCATGGCAACCCGGGAAATCCCCACTAATATCATTCCAGAAATGAGCTAGCATGAAGCTCCAGGCGCAAGTGACTGACCGAGGGACACACAAGGAGATAAAACGAGATTGTTATTGAAATTAACATCCAACCAAGTCAGTAAGATCACAGAGAATTTATATTCAGAATCCAGCCTCAGATCGTGCTTAGACGTTTTGACATGAAGCACAGCTCAAGAGGTCAAAGGTCAACCCTCCACCTCAATGTACCACCCCACCCACAATGTACTACTCCACCATCACCCGTTACCATGGTGAGGGGCAGTTTCTAATACAGTGACGGAGAGACAGACACGGTGACCCTCAGAACTGCATTCATTTGGTCACGCACATACACACGGCCACACACACGCTTCTGTAACTCTGCCGGACACCACAGGCTGAGGATTCATAACTCAGTATGTTATAAATGGGCTTTTGGCACAGTCTGGGGGCGCTTGTGTAATTGGATCGTTAATAATTCAGCAGGGCCTTCTTTTAGGGGCGTAAAAACAAACAGACAGTTCAATTTGCCGTACTTTCATCCAGTGACGGGACGCAACACTGCTGGCTCTCAGCTGGCGCTGTGCTGTCAAGCCCCAGTGTCTTCCAGTTAATATTTTAGCAGCTTTTCCATGACACTCATAACATTATGGAGTGAAGCAGCACCTTAATGAATGGGTGTACTGGCTTATCAAACACACGCACGCACGCACAGATTAGATATCTGTATCTTTATGGAGACTCTCCATTTATTTCTAAGGGCATAACTCAAATTCAACCTATTATAACCCCAGACTCCGCCCTAACCTTAATCATAGGTAACCAAATAAAATACAAGCCTTTTTTTTCATTTTTTTATTGCATTTACAGATCTCTGTGGGAACCTGGAACATGGTCCCCGCAATGTCAAAATAATTTTTTTTTTTTTTATCATATTGCGGGGGAACATTTGGTCCCCACAATGTAATGTAGTTAGTGCTGCTATGATGCCCTGTAGCACAGCTGGCTCTGTATGAGTCCTGAGACCAGCTGGTACTGGGCTATGTACTGAGCCGTGTACCAGGGTGTGTACTGGGCTGTGTACCGGGCTGTGTACCAGGCTGTGTACTGGGCTGTATACTGAGCTGCGTACCGGGCTGCATACTGAGCCGTGTACCAGGGTGTGTACTGGGCTGTGTACCGGGCTGTGTACCGGGCTGTGTACCAGGCTGTGTACTGGGCTGTGTACTGGGCTGCGTACTGAGCTGTGTACCGGGCTGTGTACCGGGCTGTGTACTGGGCTGTGTACTGGGCTGTGTACCAGGCTGTGTACTGGGCTGTGTACTGGACTGCGTACTGAGCTGTGTACCGGGCTGTGTACCGGGCTGTGTACCAGGCTGTGTACTGGGCTGTGTACTGGGCTGCATACTGAGCTGTGTACCGGCTGCGTACCAGGGTGTGTACTGGGCTGCGTACCGGGCTGCGTACCAGGCTGTGTACTGGCCTATAGACTATAGGTTAAACGTCAGGGTCAGTGAGCCTATTCTAGTTCTAGGAAACAGGTGATTTGCTTTCCTTATAATAATAAAATATGGATCACGTGTGTAAAGCTGCTTCATTTGCCGTGAGGCAAAAGCTGGAACTGAGTGTGAATGTTCATGTTACATTATATTTGCTCCCTCTTCACTGGCTATGTACCATTAACCAGGGGAATTGTGGGTGGAGACAAGGTCACGGATGTTCACCTCTCTTTGTAATGACGTTGTCACGGTGATCTGTGCAACTGTCACGCATATCAGGAAAACAGCATCGTCTACTGCAGTGGTGCCTGACTTTTTTGCAGTTTTTTTTTACCGCTACTTTTACAAAGAAAATATCATGAGGAGCTACAGAATTGCTACGGCGTATTTAGCTGCCGACTGGGTGGAGGGGCCCTTGGCACATTTAGCCAGTTGCGATCAACCTGGAAGCATGCTGCAATCGACCAGGCGACTGTCGGCTTGGGCATCCCTGCGTCAAAAAAACGCAGAGATTGAACTCAAATTTCTGACGTCTTAATCTACACAGTCTGACATTTTTACCACAATTAATCTTCACACAAGCATTTTAAGCTGTGCACATTACATTATTTCATACTGGAGACCCAGCAGAGAGATCACACCTCAATAGTTATACTAATCACAAATTTCTTCAAATTTAACTGAAATGGAAAAGTAGGTTCATGTGTAAATAAGTTTCCGTCCTACTTAGAGAGACATCAGCCTGGGATTACCGTCCCCATGATGCCAGCTGGCCGTGAATATTAGTAAAATTTTAATGACTGCCACAGTTCCGCTCGACATGCTGTCTGCCGAACCCCAAACCCCTCAATCTGTCCTCATTTAAGACCCAGAATGGCATTACAGCTTGAGACCTGATTGATTACATCAAAAGAAATGAAAAATGTATGATATTTTTTAAAGAATTGGCATGACCTGGGAGAATACATAATTCTGGGACAGTGAATAATATTTTTTTAAGGAGCAGACTACATCGATGGTAGCAGTAACTCTTGTGAAAAGTCACAGGTATATCTTTACTTTCCTGCAAGGTCCGGTTTTTCGAAAGCCACGGAATTATGTGATTTGCTGCAGTGGACCCATGGGGGTGGAGCCTGAAGACAGGGCGTGGGTCACATGACCTCAGCAGATGTCAGTTCGAGATTCTGGGGCAGTTTCGGGAGTGTGCCGAAGGGTGCCGAAGGCTCTCACAATGTCAGACATTTTTTCTTCCTTAACTAAATCAACAAGATAAACTGTACAGCTCAGGGTTTACCTTATAAACACTCCTGCTTATGTGATTTGCTTCAGATGTTTACCAGAATAATTCTAGGGAATTTCTGGGGAAAGTAGCTAAAACAGTAGCCGCCGGCACAGTGTCTACCAATCTACCAATAAATCACATGAAGTGGCCAAATATATCAGGAAGGAGCAGCTATGAAGATCAGCTCAGTGGCTGATGCATATGAAACCCCCCCCACCCCCGCAGAGAAGAGGCCGTAGGTCATGTGGAAGGAAAACCGTTTCTATCTATGGCTCTGGAGAACCCAGGGGCAGCATGTTGTGGAGTGCTCGGAGGAAGGTGAGGGTGGGTGTCTCAAGGTATCGTGCGCCCCAGGCATGCCGGGTGGGGCCCCCGGCGGGGCCGGCACTGGGAGAGGCCGCTGTAAACATAGCAGGGGGATGCCCACACTTGGAAATGCCAGCAGTGTATTTTAAGACTCTGTGCTATACATTGTAAGGCCGGCACTGGTATTTTTAGAACTCCTTGTCACACAGGGGGCGTGTCTAGTCGGAGCGTTAGAGGAACGCAGGATGGATTTATCTGTGCGTGAGAGTAAAACCCTGTAAAAGTAAAAGCCTCGCTGCAGTAGAGACAGAGTAATGAAGCACAACCGCAATGGTTGCCATGGTGACACCCCTGTCCTTTCCTGTTCTGGAGTCAAACGATGGAATTCATAATAATTAAACAACACAATCGTGGCATTCATGAATTAATACCATAAATGAATTGCGCCGTCTCCTTGAGTGGCAGCACTTCCAGCAGCTCCGCCGAACTCTTCTCTTTTTTCAAGCTTCTAATAGCTTCTCATAGTTTTTCTTTTTGTAAATTTGTGAATTTCCCCATGGGGATGAATAAAGTATCTATCTATCTATCTATCTAATCTATCTATCTATCTATCATAAAATTATAAGGTACACAGCAAGTTGAAGTTTCCCCATTCAGAAAAAGAGTGCGGCAAAGAACAGTGTGCGGCTCTCGCTTCTCCCGGCGGCCGCTCGGGGCCAAACACGCCGAAGTGCGCTGCTCTCGCTTCTCCCGGCGGCCGTCAGGGGCCAAACACGCCGAAGTGCGCGGCTCTCGCTTCTCCCGGCGGCCCTCAGGCTGCGCCATTACCTCATATATAAACCTGGACCCCACTCTGCTATGCTCTGTTACTTTTATGAAGTTAATTTTCTTTAATGGGTCTATTTCCCACCCAGGACTTGATCAAGCACATGATTTTTCTGATTGGTCAGTCATGCCCCATTGGTCACATGACCTGTACATGGCGTTATCGGCAGTTGGTCAGTTGGTAGAACTGTGTGTTCTTATTAATCGCTTCCAACAACAGTTACACCAAGCCAACAACCAACCCCCCCACCTTCCCCCCGCCTCGGCACCAGAGGGTTCCTAAAGGAGCTTGAATGGTAATTAAATTTTTAACTTGGTCTTTATGTGGAGGATCAGGATCAGTACAGAATTTCAACTGGTCCCACCTGGACCAGCTGCACACCTGCTGGTACCACCAGTAAGATGGGAGGTTTCCATGGTTTCTCCCAGCAGGAAAAGGGATTCGGCCTTGGGGCAGGAAGTGACAAAAGTGGCGAGACCCCACCCACTCCACCCTGGTGGACATGGGCGGCCTGTGTCAGCGGTGGTCCAGGACAGATACGCTTATCTCGTTCACAACCTGATCTGCAACCCTAAAGCCATCGACTGGCCCTTTATCACTTTGCAACATTTCAGCTCCTGCAGTGCATCTGTCCCTAATGATCGCAGCAAAAGCCAATGACTAAGAGTTTGACTTTTAACCCAGTTGATCCAGCTGCAAGCCACCCTGGTCCGCGTCTACAAGATCCACGATGTCACGTCCCCAAACGCAGCAGATGCCTGGATCCCTAAAGCCCCGAGCCAGATCGTTTCTTTGCCGCCTTTCCGGTATTCCAGTCTTCCATCTCTGCCTTGGATTAAAGGGTTCTTTTGGGCTCGGACTCCTGAAGGTTGGTGGTTTATTCCCGGCCCGACCCGCCGCCAGTGGCCTGCCTGACATTTCAGAGCATGCCGGTGATAATCCTTGTCTTCCTGCACTCCGGCTGCTGCTGCGAGTTTCGCGCGGATCATGGCTTGGGGGGTGACGCTAGCTTTCGGGGGATCCAGACGTCACTGCGGAAGCCCCCCCCCTTCCCCCGCTCTGCCATCCACCCCTCCTCACACCTGAAGGATCCAGCTCCTCCGGGAATGGAGCGTAGCAGCATTTCTGGGTGCTGACCAAATCCTGCAGACCTACCAGAACATAGCCAGTGCCTGGTGCAGGCTGCAGGCCAGGGTCTGCTGCTGCTACGCGGTACGAGTGTATAGATGGGGTCTCTGCAGGCCTCATTAGCTCCGTCTCTATGTGAGAAACCAGGAAGCCCCCTCTTCACATGCACTGTAGGCATATCCTTAGCTGTGCACCTGTTGTGCAGATGGTGATCCCGGCTCTGATCCATCCAGGCACTCCTGAGCCATTCAGATCCCTGTGTATTAAGCTCCATGTGATTGTTAAGGTTGCCAACTTCGGTGAACTGGCTGTAGTGGGATTTTCAATTCCGAGACTAGTCTGTACACACATTTGCATGTACATAAGAGTTTTATCACCTTGGAAATAGTCTGCAGGGTTTGCAAACTACCCCAGTGCTTTTGATGTAGCCAATTTAAGGTTTGTAATGGAGTAATATGGATTTGCTATTAGATTTCTTACGTGAGTGAGAGAGTCTGAAAGTGTGATCACGCCAGATGCGTGACAGCTGGCAACCCTGGATTTTAAGGGGACGGAATGTCAGCAAACACCCCGATTTTCACTTTCGTGGCAGACCGACCGCAAGACAGGCGTGAGAAGAACTGGAAGACGGGAGTGAAAGCGGAAGGCCTGCCGCAGCGGAGGGAAGTGGGAAATTCGGGCAGAAGGAGCCGATACCAGGGGTGACTCACTGTGTTTCGGTGACCAGCTACAAGCCTGAAAACAGCAGCAGCAGCTTGGAAAGTGTGCCAACACAGCGGACACATGGCATGTGTGCTCATGGGAGCAAGTCAGGCACGGCCAGTTAAGTAAGACACACCTGCATACAACAAAAACAAAAACTCCAAATGGACATGTCAGGCGTTTTCTTGATTTTTTTTCCCTGAACTATACTTTGCTATTGAGAGTAGAATAAGTAGCATGCAAATCAAATATGACATAATCGTTTGAGGACGGTCACATGAAAGTGTGAATGTCACATGGTGGTGTGAAGGTCACATGATAGTGTGAGGACGGTCACATGAGAGCTTCTAGCTGATGTCCCCCGTGTAATCTCGCTGGGGGCCACTCGCTACACTCCCCGCTGTCACATGGATATTCGCTGGGATACATTCCGGCCGAAGGGCCGTTACTTACGCAGAACACCGGCTCAGATTCTGGACTCTGTCCTTGCAGGTTTTCCATACCCCGATGCCGCAGGCTTGGTCCTGTGGAAGACCAGCCCGGCACACTGGGATCTCCTCGGCCATGATGGCATACATGCAGTTAATGTGCAGATCTGTTCACATTCCGGCCTGAGTGGGAGGACTGGTGAGAACCATGGTAGGGAAATTAGCGAAAGAGTCAGGGAATTCCCAGAGCCAGCCGAGAGGCATCTTGGACAGGCACTTTAATTTAACCACGCATCCCGTCAGTTAGATAACGAGCCCGGGGTCAGCCTTGCCGAATCCTGCAATCTGTGCCAAGAGACAGCAAAGCCTCCCATCATGCTCCATGGACACACAGTCAGTAGGGGGGGGACTAGGGTCAACTTGGCCCTCACTGAATCTCCCAGCCAGGGCTGAGCCACCATGGTCAGCCATGTTTTCTCTGTTCTCATTGAGTCCCTAATGAATCTGTGTACATTTTCCGTGGGCAGCAGGCACGGAGCCTCCTGCAGTTACTTCCTGTTTCGTCTCGTCTTCTCGGTTCCATTCTGCGTCACTGTTTCAGACAGCACACTCTCAGGGGCTTCAGACAGGAAAAAAGGCCCCATATTCGCGGCCTGGCCTGGCTGCGGGTCGGAGGCTGCGGTGGAGCGGGCGGCCTGATGGGGGATGGTGATCTCGGCAACCCCACCCTTCATGCAGAGGAGGAGGAGGAGCCGTGATGGAGACACCGTGTCCCTCAGAGGATGATGATGCTGAGGGATGGCTGCAGCCAGCAGGGTCACTTACCTGAAAACAAAGTTGAGCTTTAGCGGGGAGGTGACACACAGCTGTGCTCTGGGATGGCTGCTGACAGCTACAGTGCGAGCGATTGCCATGAGCTGGGCTGTCTGTCTGTGCCTGACTGATAACCGCAGCGAGTCCCTGTGCCAGTCCCTTATCAGGCCCTTGGGCACACAAACACGCCTGAGCAGAGCCGCCGTTTACACGTCTGTCCGCCCGTCATTGTCACAGACCCGAGAAGGGCTGGACCAGGTGCGCCGTTGCTGAGCTGCCGCACAACCAGCCCCGTGTTAATTCACTGCACCTGTAGTGTGGCAGAGAGCAGCTGTCGTCACGGCGACAGCCGGACGCGGACGTAGAAGGCGCACTTCTGGCCTTGAGCGGGAAATTGGCCGGGGAGCAAACAGGAAGCCGTGTCATATTTACTGGGATATTGAAATGCTGGAAAGCTGGGCCTCAGAGGCCTGCCTGCAGAGCTTACCACCGCCCTGCTGGATAACGATGCGAACACTCAAAGGAGGTGGATATTGAAATGCTGGAAAGCTGGGCCTCGGAGGCCAGCCTGCAGAGCTTACCGCTGCCCTGCTGGATAAGGATGGAAACACTCAGAGCGTCCACATGAGCACCCCTGTATGTTTTTAACAGTGATACGAACAAATGAAGCATCGACCATTGAAATGACGCACCTCTACACCTCAGCTTTTAGATCAGTGTGCTGTACATGTGAACTACAGACCGTGTGTATTGTGGAGAGTGACGTGTCTCCAGCTCCTGTGCTGTGCACATGAAAGTGTACCGTGTGAAGTAGAGTGGCCCCAAGGATTATGAGGACACTGATGATTATCCTTTAACCTTCAGCCAGGGGAAAACAGTCGTTGTTCAAAGAGAGGACATCAAATGATTTAATCAGTAATTATAGAAAAGTAATGAATGATGATTAATATTTTTCTTTCAGATTATACTGTTATGATCTGACAGCCTCCCATGTTGTGTGGGGCATTAGACTGTATGGGAGCAGACTCGCTGGCCCACAGCCCTCCCCCCCCTGCAGATAACATCTATCAGGGTTGTTAGCCCCCTCCTATTTGCATTACGTAAGGGCCCCGTCCTCGGGCCTGAGTGTCATCCATCTGCTCACTAAAGGCTTAGAGGCATCAAAAAGTTAATCTTTCCGCGCTCGTTCTGCTAACGAGCTGTCAAAGTGCGGTTCCCACAATCCTGCCCCCACACAGCTCCTGCAGAGCTCCTCAAAAAATCCTGATCCCAAAGTCCAGATCCTGAGGTCCAGCTCCTTTCCGTGAAGCACTTTTGTTGGGCTGCCTTTCTGTGGCCACCGAGAACAGTAATGGTGATCACCGCCTGCGCCTCACTACTAATTGTGCTGCAGTGCCTCCGCCGAGGCCAGGATGAGCATGTCTCTGCTAGGAGAGGAAGCCATACATCAGGCTAATGCCTCAATTACATCTGCAGCACCATCCATTAATAATCCCAAGCACAATAACCATATAATCAATGCTCCTCCCTAATAAAATACATGCAACATTTTGCTCTTCTAAAGGTCTGTCTTAAGACTGCTCTGAACCCGTCGTCATGGGAGGCGGAGAAGGGAACAGGGACTAATCACACCTCTGTGTGATCTACATCTGGACCTTTAACTGAAGTGCAGCCCAGTCTGAAGGTGCCAGAACCTCACTCCTGGACACACAGTACCTGCATGGCTTTCGGGATGCAGTGGGAAAAAGTGGAACACGGCACCCAGTAAAGGGATTCCATCAGGGCCCAGCAGAAGGGGTGTGGCTTCATGGCTGCTGTGATGGGGTGGGTTTCCCCAGGAGAAACATGCAGATGTGTGCAGGAGGTGGTTTATTGGAGACAGCACTAGTCGCTGATCCCGACTCACTGACATTTCAGAATCACTCAGTCTGTATGGGGGTGGGGTCCGCATGTCCCTCCAAGCAGCAGCATGTGGCTGGTGACACCCGGAAACAGTTGGGGGGTATATGTGCATATATGTGTGAGAATGGGTGTGTGTGCACCTCTGTCTATATGTGTGGATCTGCATGCATGTGTCCCCGCAATGTGATAGAAACCTGTTATTTTGTGTGTGTGTGTGTGTGCTCACTGACAAGAGGCCCAGGTTCTTTCACACACACTCTGAAGTGCCACGCAGAAGCCCTCTGACCTCTGTGGCTTTGGCAGAGAGCGGGCTTCGCTGAACGGGGCGGCCTGGTGGGAACGGTGGTGAGGAAAGGGAAGGTGGAAAGGCTGACGTGTGCACTAAGGTGCCCTCGCTGCGGCGAACGCGAGCGAGGCTCACGACCTTCCAAGTGGCCTTGTCACCCTGCAGATGTTTACAGTAAAAATCTGTCCCATTCTAGCTCTGGATCAGAATCTAATTTAAGAAAATATAATTTTTCATAAATCCACATTAAGAACATCACAGTACTAACAGTCATGGGTTGTTGAAGTTTATGTGGTAACTTTCTTAGCTGCACCTTCATGATGCCTTTATAATGCATTCACAGAACATTCTTAAGCAACATGTAAATATACCTTAACATCCTAACAAACCTTAACATCCTTAATATACATATAATATACAATATAATAAAAAGCTGTTAAGGTTTTCAGATGTTAAGGTATACTTACATGCTGCTTATGAATGTTCTATGAATGCATTATGAAGGTGTGCTGAATGTTCCATGAATGCACCATGAATGCAATATGAAGGTGCAGGTAATGTAAAGAGTTACCTTTTTTTTTACCTTCCTAATGACAAGACCAAGCAAATGTGTGTTACCACCAAGTGACCCAAACACACTAAACAAACAATCAGACCCTCATTTTTAAATTTCACAACTAGGGCTGACTAACCCAGTTTGTAACAGCCTGTAAATGAAGACAGCTGTAGGCATCAGTGTTAGTCAGATTTAAACCACTCAGGGGATCACTTTGAGACCAGAGGTCCTTGAGGTCCATGGAAATGTCCATCTTTGGGACAGCCCACCTGCCACCCATGGAGGGAGGGGGGTCTACAGTGAACCCATAGCATTTCCAGCATGTTCCTACACCTCCACAAACCTCACTGCTCTGTCACTCTAGTTACAGGGCTGCTTCTGAGAATAACTCAGGATGATGACCCATAAACCAGATACATGGCACTCTCACTAATGAAGAGCTTGGATATTGTAGTTTTCGGGAGAAATTTAAAAGACAAACTGCTTTTATGCTTCTGTAATTTATTTCTGTAAGTTATTTTTAACCATGGCATTTATGGGGCAGATCCTAGTCCCCCCTTACCCCACTCCCCTTCACCCCCCCCCCCCCCAGCCACCCCATAATTGGTCATAATGGTTCGGTTTGGTCCATCGTTAGTTTTTCAAGTAAGGGGATCAAGCCAGAAATGTCAGAAATTTAGGTTAGACATCACACTCCGGCCGCCGCTGTTGGCCGAGTTTGCCCCCCCCCAGGGCCCTGTGCACAGATCGCTCTTAATTTGGAGAGGTAAAAAAACCAGGACAACAACTTCTCCAGCAGATTGTGGATCTGGCCACACCCAGTGCCCTTGGCCTGCTTTCGGAGAATGCCGCTTCCCTGCGAAGCGGGTCGAGGTGGCTGAGCTGCTGGACCGGGAGGAAGGCTCTCCAGTGAAAAGCTCTGAGTGTCAGTGAGACGCCGAGCGCGTCCAGGGAGCGGTGACACAGCTCTGGGGTGCAAGCGAGACGTGACACGCTTATCCAGAGTAGAGACCAATCACCTTCAAGGATACAGAGGAAAAGGGCCAGAGCGGGGCCAGATGGACTCATCTTCTGTGACATTGCTGTGACATTTCAGGAGCAGTGCCAGGTTCTTCAGAACAAAACTTTTGGGTCTCTAATTTGACGTGTCCAATCTTTCATGAATTTTGGAGGGTAGAGAATAAAAAATGTTTTCAAAGCGTATGAAAACAGAAAAGCTTCTGGGTCAGGCTTAGAATAAACCAGTTAATATGAGACAAAACAAGGGTTACAAAAATAGACATACTTATTATTACAGCCACAACACACATTATTTTATTACTATTATATATTATATAACAGGTGTGAAGAAATCAGACTCTACTGCAGATGATGTATTTGAGGTCATGTTTGTGGGTTTTTGATGTGTGTGATGCAAGCTTTAGCTCTACCAGAATTACAGCTTCTTAAAGACAAAGCTTTGACATGTGCAATATTCTGTGGGGTGAATAAACATCTCCTCTGCTGCAGGTGGTCTGTGGGACTCACTGTTTTTTAACTGGTAGGTGGGTGACGTAGTTTGCCAGCTGGTCAGCTGGTCTTCCACAAGGAGATCCTGAACTTCTCTGAACCCGCAGCTGCTCTAAATGCCACATTTCTGGTGCAGCTGCTTGAGTCCATTGGTCCTGTCCAGTGTGGGAGGACAGCGATACCAGCCTGCGCTGTGGTGCCACTCACTCCCACTGTTTGAATCATTATTTCAACTTCTAGATGTTTCCCTCGAGGTTCATGCCAGAGGATGGGAAACTGGAAAGAAAAACAGCAGATCTGTTTCAGGACAGCCACAGCGTGACAGTTTCCTTGGCTGCTCAATTCCTGGTTTCTTTCCATGGGGCCTTTTTGAGTTCAAGGCCTGGCTGTGTATATCTCCTAGGCCACATGGTCAGTGAACACACTGAAGATTCATGACTTTCCACAATAAAAAAGCTGCATCCATTTACATCCACCACAAGATGAGAGCTTTATTGCCATTATACTTTAGTACAACACAGTTGTGGTGAAGCAACTGTAAAAAACATTGATAACAGAAATGGAAAATATTCAAACACTAATTTAAAATAGTAAAACAGACCACTGAGAAAGTAACATATGTGTCAGTTACTATATACAACATGGCATTATACATAAGGCAAAGTCATTAAATGCAAAATATAAATATACTGTAATTACCATATCAACATTTGGACCATTTTTAGAAATCGTGGGTGGGGGGGGGGGGGGGGGGGGTTAGCAGACTTTGGGGGGGGGGGGGGGGGGGCGGGGGGGGGGGGTTT
>JAODKL010000001.1:9034316-9058154 GCA_026780765.1 Petrocephalus schoutedeni
CCCCTCCGTGTGGCCGCGAGGCCGGGTCAGCCCCGGCGAAGCAACATTTTCCATCTTGTGAGAGAGTGAAGAGGCTGGTAATAACAGAGTGCTTTCCCATGACGTGGGCTACAGCGTGTGTGTGTATTTTTTCAGCCCCTACAAAATAAACCTCAGTTTTATTATAATATAATAATATAAATGCCAAAAGTCTTCTATTTCGTTTAGTTACTTTTGGCTAAGGTTAGGGCTGGGTAGCGGTTCAGGGTGTCACTATTGGGGTTAGGGTTTTTCCCATAGAAATAAATGGAGAGTCCTCACAAAGATATGAATACAAATATGTGTGTGTGTGTGTCTGGATGCCCTCATCCCCTGTCCCCTCATCCCTGTGACCCCACGTCCCCTGCTCCTACGCCCCCCCATCCCTGTGTCCCCACATGCCCTGGTCCCCCGTCCCCTAATCCCTGTGTCCCCACATTCCCTGGTCCTCCGTCCCCTCAACCCTGCGTCCCCATGTCCCCCAGTTCCCCATCCCCTTATGCTCCAGTCCCCTGGGCGTTCAGGTTGCACCTCTCTGATCAGGAGAGCGGCTGTGAGTGAGTGGGGGTGGGGGGGATTGGAGTAATGAATACTGACCTCTGCCTCACAGCCACCCTATAAAGAGCTGGTCAGTGGCCAGCAGGACTCCAGCCCCCGGCTCCCTGGGCCCCCAGGATGAGTGCAGCTATGGCCCTGTGCTGAACGTGCACCATGCCGGCAGCTCTGTCAGGGCAGAGCTCACCACCAACACAGACTTTTTGCAGAGTTTTATCATCACGGCGCCTTCAGGGTCTTTGGACTGGGGGGGGAAGCAGCGGGTTTGGGGAGGGGGGTAACAGACGGAACAGTGACACTGGGAGTGAAACCGGCACAGTTTTAGGTGACTGCTTGGGTCTGGAGTGGCTGCTTGCCCTGTTCTTGCGAGCTGGACCTCGTCCAGTGAGCAGCGTCACCCTGTTAACTGTCTGTTCCGCAGTAGATTCAATAACAGCCATGAACATTTTATTTATTCCTTTTATTAGCCAGAATATCATCTCCCAAACCCTCTGGCTTCCTGGCTACATTCCCCGAAGTACTTCCTCTGCCGGCTATGCACAGTGTGCGATTCCGGGGCTCAATACCCTCCTGGCTGGAGGAGTGCCGTTTCTGCACCCGTAAACCTACCGGAGTGTCGAAACCCAGCGTGACACAGCCAGCGCTAGGAGCAAATATACCGACCGCAGAGACAGGCGCCAGGCAATAGACAGTAAATGGACCTGACACATTGAAGAAATGACACACATTAAATTTTCATGCGATGGTAAATTCTCAGATTCTGCTGCGCAGCGTCGTGCTTTTGGAAATGGAAAGTTGAATTCTGGATTACTACACAGCAAAATATAATGACCCTTAACCTACCTGGACATTCTCTACAGTTTAAAAAGTGGTGGATCAGTGGAGCAGTTTTCTAAGAACTGAAGATAAAGTTTAACTTAGACCCGGAATTAAGTGAGACACTTTGTGGGCCAGTTGGTATTCTCGCAATAAACTTGGTCATAATTCCACTGGAAATGTTATTGCTTCATGCCAGAAAATAGTCTGTCATCTGCCTGACTATTCAGAATTCAGAGGTGCTGCAGTTTTATGATGGAAAAATTAGCAGAAAAAGTGAGAATTTCTTCACTGCTCTTTGACCTGAGAACAGAGATAAAACCCATCACTGATGCCCAGAGAACATAAAGGAACAAGACGACCCTGCTTCAGGAAGGCCGTGTGCTGCGTGAGTGCGTTGGGGTGTTAGACAGCACTCAGCAATCCTGAACCGCAAATGCATCAGCTGTGTGACGCTGGAATCTTTCCGTCTGCTGTACGTGACTCTTTCTCCTGTTTTTTTAAACACCTGGTGTCTGTTTGCACGGCCTCTTATCTGTGAGGGGGATTCATATTGCAGGAACGTTAAAGAATCAGACCTCTGCCTCCGAGCCTCGCAGCCTTCCCGCTTGAGTCTCAGATATGTAGGAAAATCAAATGAAGTGCTCATTTTTTATAGCATGCTGTTCTTTTATTGATTAGAAACAAGTGACCCTCCGTTTTGCAAGACATTTTTAAAGAGCAACAGGGGTGAACAGATGATTGCTGTGGGCCCATTAATAACTTTGGCCAGTGTGAGATCGTTGCAACATTTGTGGGTACAGTACCAGTGAAACTGAACCAGCGAAACTGTGAGGGGGTGCCATACCAGTAAAACTGTTCCAGTGAGCAGGTACCAATGAAACTGAACCAGTGAAACTGTGACGAGGTGCTGTACCAGTAAAACTGTTCCAGTGGAACTGTGAGCAGGTACTAGTGAAACTGAATTATTCAGCTGGTGCCAGTGAAACGATACTAGTGAACAGGTACCAGTGAAACTGAATTAGTGAGCTGGCGCCTTTGAAGCTGTATCAGTGAACAGATACCTGTACTGAACCTGTACTGTACCTGTATTGAAACTTTGCCAGTGGACGAGAAACAATGTTCTGGGTTTGAAGGTGGGGTTTGTAGGCTTGGAGGAGAAAGGTGTCTCAGCTTCACCATGTCCTAATGAGTTTGTTTGTGCCTGTTTCCCAGGCTTCCCATTCCTGGGAGTATCCCCTTAATATATCCAATCAGCCTCTAAAGGAACATTCTGACACTCAAGTAGGAATGTTTTGCCTGTTTCTGTGCATGTGTATATTTAGGTATAAGTGCCAGATTTATGATCTGTGTTAAAGGATAGCCCCAGGATATTTAACATTTTGCGAGTAAATAATTACTGCAGTGAAATATGCATTAATGGCTGGCCAACCTGTGCTGGATGGTGAGGGGTCGAGCCCCGAAACATGGGCCCCTGCAATGTTGGTGAAGGGTCAAGCCTGGAAGCATTCACCCCCAAGGTGTCAGGGAGAGGTCAGGTGTGGAATAGTGGGGCCCCACAGTGTCTGCAAGGGGTCAGACCCAGAATCACTGGCCCCACGGTGTCTGCAAGGGGTCAGGCCCAGAATCACGGGCCCCACGGTGTCTACAAGGGAGGAGAGTCGATTCCAAAAACTTGGGTCCCCACTGTGGCATCTGGGTCAGGTCAGGCATGGATAGTTGGAGGATCTACAGCAGTATTTAACCCTGGAAGCGACAGGGTCTGTTTTTGGAAGTTTCCTTCCTTACACATGTGGGCCCTCTGCAGCTCCTCTGGCTGCCTGGGCACAGTGCTGCTCCATCCTGGGCGTCCTGAACCCCTGCGGGAAGCAGCCCAGATCTGAAGGCCCTGTCCCTGGCCTCCGTGTTTCACAGTCATCCCAGCCAGCCCTCTTTCTGATTGTTTCTGGGTTAGGGGAACAGCTGTGCACTTTCACTATGCTTCCATAAATATTCCTTTCATGCATATCATTTAGAGAATATTCTTATGTTTCCATCTAGCTTTTTTTTATTTAAATTGAGAAATTATGTGAAAAATCATTCTGCAGTCAGACATTTAACAGTAAAATATGGCAGGTCAGTTTCAGGAATCAATAAATTGCTTTCATCCACTGGAAGAAAGAAAGAATTCTTTTTTCTCCTCTCCCACTGTTCCTATTAGCTCTCCTCTTCCCCTTTCTGCTTCTACATCCTGTTCATCTCATACTAATGGGGGGTGGGCAATGGTATTGCCCAAATAACTATGTAATAATAAACCCCAGCAGGACTGAAGCAGGCCAGCAGAAAATTGCAGTGTAATTCAGAACCCTGATGGCATGGGAGGAATTCTGCACTTTCAATTTTGCAGTTTTTGGATGTGGCTCTTAAATAACTATAAAGCGTAAAGAATGGTACTGTCGGCAGACAACACCCCCCTCCCCCCCGTCCCCACAGGGTCCTGTTACATTTCAGGTGCACAAGCAGCAGGCTGATTGGACAGGGCCCCTCTAACCTATTCCTGATTGGTGCCTGATTGGTGCCTGACATCATTGGCTGTCTAATATGGATGTGTATGTGTGTGTGTGTGTGTGTGTGTGTGTGTGTGTGCGTGTGTGTGTGTGTGTGTGCGCGCGCGTTGCCCCTATTTCTGCCCCACTGGGATGTGTGAGTGGGATTTGGTAATGTATCTGAAATGTCTCCCTTTCTAATTTATGCATTTTCTTATCAATGGTGCCCCACAGTCCCCCCCCCCAGTCACAACTCCCCTTCCCTTTTCCTGCCCCACCTGCAGGTCGGCCCCCTTAAGCTGTTTACCCCTCAAGGTTGAGCTGTGACCTGGGCCCAATATTTATAGGTAATCCCCTTTTAGTAAGGTCATGATTTCTGCCGGGTGGGGCATGGACCTGCACCCTTCCAGCGTGCTCTGCCTGGGCTCTGCATCGTCTCGCTCTGCGCTCTGCCGGTTGGGCTACCTTAGTGGGGTCCTTACTCATCATTGGGGTGGCTGATTCAGTGCCTGTGCTCACACTCTTCAAGGGTAAGGCAGAATTTCTTAGAAATCGACGTCTCCTTTATTCATTTATACAGAACACCCCCCAAGTATCTTAAAGAGGAATAAATAAAATTAATTAATATTCAGGAAGTAGCCTTAAAGTTCTTTGGTGTTACAGATGACATTTAGCACATTTTCAGAACCTGTGAAATTTACATAAACTTTCACATACAATCTTATCGAGTCATTTATATCACAGACAAAATGTGATAAAGTCCCACTAATGGCTTTCTCAGCATCTATCAGTCCCAGGCTGCTCGTTTTGGCACAGAGAGGGGGATTATGGGATTATGGATTTAAAAAGCACTGAATGTGGCCCCGCCTCAAAGAGAATGAGATTGACAGGCCTTGACAGGCATGGGTTTAGCACGTAGGAAACATTTTTGTCCTCTGAACTGTGAACTGGAACAATACGTTTTATTTGCGGGGGGGGGGGGGGGGGGGGGGCAGTAATACATAAATCGCCTGCAGGTTCAGGAAGATGCATTAAACTTCACAAATAAAAACATTCAGAAGGGGAGATACAGAGGCCCTGTCAGGTCGTATTAGTCATATTATACTGCCAGCCAGTGACTAGACCATGTTGATCGATCATTGGGCGGTGTCAGCCATTCACCAGTGAGTGTCAGCTACCCATTCAGAGGACAGCCAATCACAGAAGGATATTGGCCGTCCACCCAAGTGGTCTCAGGCCTACCTGCAGAACCGCATCCATGCGGGTGTAAAACAGGAGTTGCCACTCTGTGATGTCTTAATATGTACCGTCATAATCACATATATGCGATATTATAATGGCATCTATGTGCCATCTTACTTACGTCTCTGTGATGCTATAATGGTCTGTATGTGATGTTATAATGACCTCTTGGTGCCAAACAGTTTGCTACACATGTTAATATGACATATCAGACTAAGCGTTTATCCAAAACGTGCCTGCCAGTCTCCCCAAAACACAGAACATGATCTTCCAGGAAGATGGTTTTGTAAAAGCTCTAATCTGGGTGTGCACAGCCTGTGTGTATGTAGACGTATTACCAACTTCTCTCAAGCTGAGTGTGTGTCTGTGCCTGACATCACATCAGCTGTCCTTGTGTCCCCATCTGTGCTCGGGCTGGTGACGGCGAGGGATTTAGTGATGTTACTACCTGCTGTCCCTCTCTGACACAGAGACAGGGACCTACCCCTTTTCTCAGGTACTCTGAGCCTTCGTGAACATCTAGTCTGCCCCAGGACCCAGATTTTCCTAACCCAGGTTGGGTCCCAACCCTGATCGGGACCTAACCCAGGTTCGGTTCCTAAGCCGGCTTTAGTCCTAACCCTGGTCAGGTTCTAACCCATCTCAGTTCCTGTACTGTGCTGATCTAATAATACATCTTCCTTCAGATGGTATTGTCACCAATCCAGGCAAGCACGCGGAGCGGGTGCCTCAGAAACTGCCGGGCTAGGGGGTAATGCTCTTTGAGGTGTTTGGCAGGTGTTTTTATAAGAATGTCTGTGTGGAAGAAGGTCACTGTATGAACACCATGTTCAGTTACTGAACACTAACTAAATTAATGTTTGACAAACAACAACATTACTCAGGCCACAAACATGGAAAGCCTTTTAAAAAGTAAATCTCCCAGCATCAAACCTGGCCCCTTGTTTAAACCAAATGTTTATGAACTTTGAATAAAATTTTAACTTATGAAGTTTCTTTTTTCCACTACAGAGAAAAAGGTCCTATGGGAGTCAGGGTAGAAATACTCAGAGTACGTTGCCAGACTCGCTACCCATGATTCCCGGGGCACTCCTTGATGTGGCCACATTCCCTGTGACCAGGACGACTGGAAGCCGTTTTTAACCCAGAAACTAAATCAGGCTTCCTGGGAAGTGCATTTTTACCTTCTCCCCCTTTAGAATAGCCTTCATGGCTGAGGTGGTGGGGTGGTGGGGTTTAGCCAGTGTACAAATGCCTATTTCCATCACTGATATCTCGCTCACCAAGACTCATTCCACTCAGGAAAAACTAGCAAACAAATTTTAACTTCTACCTTTAATTATCTTCTGGAAAGGATCCAAAGGTGACCAATAAAATGTTAAATTTATTTACAGAAGGTACAGCTCAGGATTTCATGGAGTGATTCGATTACTGAACTATGAATAAATGTCTGCGCTATCTATAGATTAGCAGTGATGTTAGTGACGGTACTGCTGGGCCTTGAGGGATCCAAAAGAGCAATAATTCCTCTTGCCGCTGTGGAATCTGCCCGTAAAGGGACACAAGCTTCCTTTTGGGGAGGGTAGATTCTACCATCTGCTCAAATCCATCCTGACACTTTTGGGATAAAAATTAAGGGGGGAAAGGTGTGATTTACCACTTATTGTCCAATTTCACCCAACGGTGCTCATGAGCATGCAGCTCTTGTTAGGGTGAAGGACCAGGGAACCGAGGAAGTGGTGTAATTCAGCAGGATTAGAAGCTCATTCCTGCCTGTGGTTTTCCATACTTGAAAGCCCAGCCAGAAAACAGAGACTCTGTGGGTTTATCAGTGGGTGACGGGGTTGTGACAGGTTGCAGAAATGAGGTCATGCATATTCATACTGGCAGCATTGTCTGTTTGCTTCTGTTTTCAGGGTGAACTCATCTGCAATGTTAAGTCCACGTGTCATTTCAGCTGAGGTGCTCCAGCCAAGGTCATTCAGATCTCCGCCGTGAGGCTTTTGTTTCTGATAAATAAATAAAAATACCGACCAAATAGTAAATAAATAAATAGAAAACAATGAAATGCAGTGCTGTTTGTCTTTGCATTCAGCTGAACTTTAAGTCTGAATAAACACTTTAAGTCCCGTATTCCTTGTCTAACAATGAAAGTGCACTAGACTGCTTCAGTCCATCTGTCCGTGGATCCATCCATTTTCCCTCTGCTTCTCCTGATGAGTGTTGTGGTGACAGCACACTCTGGAAGATCCCCAGACGTTCTGAAGGCAGCAGACATAATCCCTCTGGCATGTCCTGGGTCTGCCCCAGGAGCTCCGCCCGGGGGGGGGGGGGGCAGTGTGCTCGGGACCTCCTCCTTTGGGAGCCATCCACCAGACTACATTAGACCAAAATATATAAACGACACCTCAATAAAGAGCAGTGACTGTTTTCCTTTTCATCCTGCGTGTTGATATTGGGTTACATGATGGTAGGGCGACATCGCAAGCTCCGCCACAAAGGCAAAACCTCAGTGAGTTCAGTCACTGTGAGAGTAAAATTGCAGTGGTTAAGAAGTGACTACCTACCCAAGAGGACTGCTGATCCCAGTGAATCATTTCAACATCATATCCTGTTTATAAATGAGTAAAAATGAATACATCAACTAAGAGTCAAACATATGATAACAGTAATTGATTTAATGGCCCAGGGTGAGAAGCTCAGTCATTCAGGGGGAGCTCAGAGTAGAGCCGCTGCTCCTCCGCATAGAGAGGAGCCAGATGAAGTGGCTTGGGCATCTGGTTAGGATACCTCCCGGACGCCTCCCAGGGGAGGTGTTCCGGGCTTGTCCCACTGGGAGGAGGCCCCGGGGACGACCCAGGACACGCTGGAGAGACTATGTCTCTCGGCTGGCCTGGGAACGCCTCGGGATCCCCCCAGAAGAGCTGGACGAAGTGGCTGGGGAGAGGGAAGTCTGGGCTTCCCTGCTTAGGCTGCTGCCCCCGCAACCCGACCCGGAACAGCAGTAGAAGATGGATGGATGGATGGATGGATTTAATGGCCATGGACCCAATTTGGGGCATTTGTGGCTGTTAGATATAAGGGAGGGGTCAGTGCCCCCATCAGTTGCCGTCTTGGGGGGTCATTTTATCCCATTTTATATAAGGATTTCACAGCTCGCTGACCTGCTCCATAAACTAGTGGCTCTGGCGTTAGAGGCTGATAACAATCACATTTTTCAGTCAAAAACAACAGACACTGTCGGGAAGCAGAACTAAATTTGAAAGAGTCAAATGTGAAACATGGACAAATGCATATGGTGCAAATCGGGACCAGACACTGAGGTCATTCCTTCACCTCCCTCTCAGGCTTCCTTTCTGTTATCACCCCCATGTTCTGACTGTACCTAGCATCCACTCGGTTAGTCAATCCTCAATCTTTCTCTCATATTCCTAGGAGAATAAGAAAATCCTCGACCTTCCCTCATCACCCGGGAAGAACAAGCCAATCCTTGACCTTCCTGTCATTGTCCTGGGAAAAAAAAAATCCAATCCTCGAGCTTCCTCTCATTGTTCTTGGAGAATAAGCCAATCCCCTACCTTCCTTTCGTCACTCTGGGAGAATAAGCCAATCCCCTACCTTCCTTTCGTCACTCTGGGAGAATAGGCCAATCCCCTACCTTCCTTTCGTCACTCTGAGAGAATAAGCCAATCCCCTACCTTCCTTTCGTCACTCTGGGAGAATAATCCAATCCTCAAACTTGCACTCATTGTCCTGGGTGAATAAGCCAACCCTTCCTCTCAGACTTCCTCTCTGCAGTCATTCCTGTGCGCTGACCACGCCCATTGACCTGGGAGAATAAGCCAATCCTTGACCTTATTCTCAATCTGCCTCACTTCAAAGGCTGGGAGTGTCGTGTTGATACTGAAACTAGAATGTCATGCTCTGATCATTGCTTGGCGTAGGGGTGTATCTCATGCTGGGTGGATATGTCGATACCAACCTGACTGTACACGATGTGACAGGTGGCTGGGGGCCTGTCCTGCCTTCTCAACAATCTGAAGGCCTAATATCTAACCTTCCTAGGTTCTCATTCATTGACCCACCGGCCATATCGCCCGCATCACCAAGAACAGAAATGTTCTGTGGATACGGGCAAAAGGGAATCTCACAGCCCAGGAACCAGAATTTTAACCAAAGAAGTTTAACTGGCTCCCAGATAACAGGAGCAAGGTAACTAACTCGAGTGGCTTAAGATGTTTTATTTGGGAGTAATTAAAAAAATAATAATAACTGATAAAATTGCAAATGTATGAGCATGAAAAAAAAATTATAGCCACAGAAATGCTTGAGAATTCCCAAGCTTATGAAATCTCATTTAAATGGGTTAGTCTACTCTATTTGTTTCATAAACTACTAAAATGCATTTAATTATGCTGCTTCAATGCATTTTCAGCAAACCCTGCCAAGGCTTTCAATTTCAGACTGAGGTCTGACTTTTTTTTTTATACCCCATTCCACAATGGTTTAGTCCAAATTACTTAATATTATTGACATGGATTCGAATGTACCATGGAGAATTGAGCCTGTTAATGCGTGGCAGCTATCCTCGAGTGAAACAATAATTAAATTACTGAGCCGATTAAACTTTGGTTCTCACAGTTCAGAATCATCTCTTACTTTTTGTTCTCCAGAGGACAGCTATCCAGGAGTTTTTTTCCGCCACAATAAAACGCTCTGATTGGATTCTGACAGACAAGCTGCTCCAATGCATTTAAATGTCAAGCAGGCGTTAATGCGATGATGGATCCAGCTCTGTGATTCATTCCTGTCTTGATCCAGTGTGCAAGAACAAACACTGAAACTTATATGGCCCCCAGGGAACCACTTCATAACCTGTCCAAAGGAGCACCGTGCCTGCTCTGCTGTACAGCAGGGGGTTATTAGGTATTAAGGTAAAGCGGTTAATCTGTGTGCAGTATTGAATTAAAACAGGGATAGACATGAATCTCCTCAGAGGGAGATCCAGACTGGCATTTTGACATTCCAAAATTGAAAATGGCTTCTTCTGTTTTTCCGATGTTTCGACACTACAGTAAATTTGTGCTCTATCTCTACGCACAGCTACAGTCTAATGATGTGAAAGTTGCAGCCTTTTCCTTCCCTTCCAGCACTCTGATGACATCCCATTGAGTAGACAGACATACTTTAGCCTGAGATAGACTCGCATTGTGAAATGCTGCCTGTCTGCCTGTCTCCAGGGGCCTTTCAGTCCACTTCTTTTGTTTTTTCCAATATTATGGACATGTGTCAAACTTTGTGACATGAGTGTTCATCATAATTTCTCCTGCTGTTGGGATATTATCTTCTACGCTCTATTCATACCATAGATGACTCAATGTCCCATAGGTCATAGGTATCCTCAACAAATAAATTAAGCCTTCATTATTGGAGTATAGCACAACAGATCTGTTTATTCCATCTTTGAGTTTGTCCTTGACATTTTAATATGACAGAATGTCATAACCAGGAGGCTGCCTCATCACCATCATCATCATCACCATCACCATTATCATCATCATTATTATCATCTTCTTCTTGATCATCATCTTCATCATCTTCATAATCTTCATCATGCTCCTCACCATCACCATTATCATCATCATATTCATCTCCTTCTGCTTCATCTTCATAATCTTCATCATGCTTCTCACCATCACCATTATCATCATCATCGTGTTTCTGGTGGCACCGCATGCATGTAGTCACCTGCTTGATGCCAAGTTAACCAGCACTAAACAGCATGCCAGACCATAATCACACATCCATGGTGAGCAGACCACCTTGGAGAGGTGGGTCTACAGGAAAGCTGCTCCAGCCCAAACCCTTCCCACATCTTCTTGATGATAGTGATGTTCTCTCTGCGAGTTCAGAAGCCCTTGACATCGACTGGTCATGAAAAGAAACACCATGCTGGTTGCAGCCAGCTGCATAAAATCACAGCATGTGGCTGTAACCTTCACTGGCCAGTAATGAGCTTTAATGATGTGGTTCCTCCTCGTGACAGAGCTGTGAGTAAGACCAGAGGCGTAACAACCCCACCCCATCCATGTTCCCATTAGTGCGATACTCATAAAATAAGTGCAGCAGAACACAGCAGGATGGCTCTTGCTGTCACAACACCATTTTGAGGTTGATTAATCCATGTGCCACATCAATTATTCATGGCGTTCCTGGAACAGACAGACCTGCCACTCGTTTTCTGTAGGACGTCATGGTAACACAATAGTGCCAGTATTCCAGGGAGAGCCATTCATTTTCCATGCTGAACGCGAGGCCCACAAACGGGAAACGTCCTGCGCGTCAGAGCAGGAAGAACCCCAGGATGTAGCTACCAGAACGGCTGTGGAGGCCCATAGATGGCTGCAGCTCCGTGTGTCTGGGTGGGCACACCGGCCCAGCGGGCCACAGTATTCTCGGCAGCACGCCAACGCATGCTCCCTGTTTGTTTGCAGTGTGGGAGGTGATGGACGCACTGTGCCAGGCCTGCCAGTATTTGAGTTTTTTTTTCACTGCCCAGGAATGGGGGAGTGAGGATGGTCTGGAAAACAGTGATGACCTCTCCTTCCAGACCTGCCCCCTCCAAGGTTCCAGCACACCTCCCACCTCATGGGTGCGTGGATGAGTCTGCCCTGCTGTTAGGAGGGGAGATGTAATTTGGAAAATTGCAGTCATTTGACAGTTAACCCCTTCTCTGCAGTGACAGAGATGCAGGCTCCGGCCCCTGCTCCGTACGGACTCTTCCCCGAGGCTTGGGCGGCCGCGTCTTCTCCCCCAGGACATGCTCTCTCATCCCTCATCTTCCTCGCTGTGAAGAAAAACCTCGCTGTACCCCATCCAGCCACTTCCAGCTCCGCTCTCCTCGCCCCATCCACCACTAGTACGGATTACAGCACTCACAGTTTCCCAATCACACCTCACGTGGCTCACCGTGCGGTGGAAACAGCACTTTTTAAAAATAACTCTTTTTTTCCGCTAATGTGCACACCGTAATGCCTCATTTTTGCCTGGTCTGCATTTCCACGCACCCACCCCCTCCACCCGCCTAATGCAGGTAGGGGACTGGTTAAGTTTCTTTAATTTTGGCATGACTCAAGCTACCTGTTTGGAACTTTTGGCCCAGACTGCCAGTCCTGCATCACTTCCATCGCAGACCTGAATTGACTGTTTTGTTCATTTATCTGGGTGCTGACTCCCGGGCCAGAGAGATAATCCGGTTTTGTTTCGGCCACGCTGACGGTTGCATCTGCGGGGGTGTGGTCAGCTGATCCGTTGGAGGCTCCACCCAACCTGACCACATCTGCTTCCAGTCAAAGGGCTCCAGTGACAGTGAGCTTAATCAGAGAGGACACACTAAGGGAAGGACCTATTTTAGGGCCACCAGGAGCCCGGACCCCCTGGGCTCCTTTATTTTAAGCTCAGCAGAGGATATTGTTAGAATAACATTGATTGGCCAAGGTCTGTTGGCCTGTCTGACATCCTTATCCACTGCCACCGTCCCCTGGGGGACCTCGTCACGCAAAGTCAACAGGCAGAAACCAAGGGCAGCGCTGATCCGCTTTCTACAAACAGTTTCATTTGAGTGTGACAAGAAGACCAAAGTACCTGTTAGATGTGTGAGGTTATGGGGGGTCTACGAGTCCAGGTGAGACCCCTAGAAGAGCCATTGGGACAGACCCCGGGTTAGAGGTACAGAATCATGTAGAACCAGCTGGCTGCGATTAGGGCTGTGAATGCAGAGTCCGCAGTATTGACGGAGTAATCGTGTTTATGGTGTGACAATGTCTGTTTTGGTGCATCAGACGTTTCCCTTCGCTTCCAGATCGGGCTGAAGAACCAGCATCTTTTCCACTTGTGCGTTTTTGGAAGCAGTAAGTGAAAGTTGTCGGAAAAAAAACATCCAAATTATAGTAAGTCATAAAGCACACTATAAAAAATTCAAAGTAAGTTTGTAATAAGCTATTACTCGGTAATACCCAGTAATAGCTTATTTCAGCTCTTTCGATCTTTGCCAGGTCCTCCTGTTTCGCATTACAGCCTGGCCCTTGTACACATTCAGAGCTACATGCCTGCTCATATTCCAGCTACCGGGTCCAGGGTAGGGGGCTGGAGTATCCGTTGGCAAATAAGAGCCACTGCAGAGAGTGTTGTTGATGCAAACACGCCAGCGGGCTGAAGGATGCCTCTTCTAACCCCGGATCGAGTCGCCTGCAGTTGGACTCTGACCCTGTCTGTGTTTTTATCTCCGGTCAAAGTGCAGTTTGCAGATGCCACTAATTTACTGATACTGTCAGCTTAGTTATACACCGATCAGCCATAACATTAAAACCAGCTGCCTATTGTGTAGGTCCCCCTCGTGCCACCGAAACAGCTCTGACCTGTTGAGGCATGGACACCACAAGACCACTGAAGGTGTCCCGTGGTATCTGGCACCAAGACATCAGCAACCGATCCATTAAGTCCTGCAAGCTGCAAGGTGGGGCCTCCATGGATCGGACTTGTCCAGAACATCCCACAGATGCCTGTCTGGAGTGAGATCTGGGGATTTGGAAGCCAAGTCAAAGCAACATCCACATGAATGCCAGGATCAAAGGCTCCCCTGTAGAACATTGCTAACCGCATCACGCTGCCTTTGGCAGATTTCCTTTCTCACATAGTGCATCCTGGTGCCCCCAGGTTAACATGAAAAACGTAATGGGCCATGGTAATTTTCGGTGGTGAACAGGGGTCAGCATGGGTACTTTGACCCGTCAATGGCTACGTAGCCCTATGCACAGCAAGCCGCGATTCATTGTGTGTTCTGACACTAGCATTAATTTGTGCCACAGTTGCTCTCCTGCGGTATCAGACCAGACTGGCTAGCCTTTGCTCCCCATGCACTTCAGTGAGCCTTGGGTGCCCATGGCCTCGTTGCCAGTACAGCAATTAATCATCCTTGGACCACTTTTGCTAGGTACTGACCACTGCATTCTGGGAACACCACAAGACCAATTTTGGAGATGCTCTGATTCAGTCGTCTAGCCATCACAATTTGACCCTTATCAGAGTCGCTCAGATCCAAATGCTTGCCCATTTTTTCTGCTTCCAACACACCAACCTCAGTAACTGACATTGTATGCCAGCATAGAATGACACCCTTAGCAGGTGGCATTGTAACGAGATAATCAGTTTTATTCACATCACCTGTCGGTGGTTTAAATTTTATGGCTGGTCTGCATATATTATTATATAGTGGTTTATATAGTAGACCTCTGACATTTGTGTATGGTTTTTCAAAGCTGTTTATAGTTCAGTCGCTGGTTTTCTGAAATCTGTCTGTGGTTTGTAAACTGGATTGCAGCCAACAGGTGCGACGTTAACATCTGTGTTGTGCAGATGGTGAGGATGAGCAGCGGCAGCTGGGGCCATGTGCCTCTTCTGCCTTACGTTCCTGAAAGCTTCTCAGCCTCTCTCATTTTAATGTATTGTAACCTCAGGCTGGTTTGGGACCCTGGCTGATTAGCCGTTAGCCGTTGGCTAGCTGTCCCCCTCCTGAGGTGACCTCGGTCAGCACTGCGGCCTCACGGCTTCTGCCTCTTACGCATATAGCATTTAATTGGTAGCTGCTTGGAATAAAACATTCCTTGGTGGATCCATTCAGGACAAGCCGATTGTTGTGCTGATTTCTGGCCATTATGAGATTGTGCTGATTGCTCCAAAACAGGCCCGACTGTTTATTTTGTGTCAGGATTTACAGCTCAGCTGTAACGGTTCATGTTTTAATCTTTTTTCCACTGCACTCTAATAGACAGGGACGAGTGATATCACAGCAGATTGGCATCTCAGAGATTACTGCGGGCCCCACCCCCGCTTCAGACCCCCATTACTCCACCATCCTCCCACAAGACCGTTTTTGAATATAACTGAAAGCAATTTAAGCCCATGGGTGACACAGCAGCAGAAGGGATTCTGACAGCTCATCCATCACTGTCAGTGGGTCAAGGAACCAATCGCGGGAACCTTGCCCCTGTCACGGCAAATCAGATTGATCGCCATGAGCCTCAGAGATAAGCAGCCCTGACACTCCTCGTCAGGGGGGTGGGGATGCTATCACCCCCATATCCAGCCGCAGCCAACATGCCCTGATCCGGTGCTGACCTCAAGCTGACCCAGAGGCACCTTTGCCTCCCTGAAGCTGACAAGAAGACGGGGCAAATGCCTGGGAGCAGCCCCCACCAGCGCTGTGAGATAACGGGTATTATGGCTCGCGAAACACCCCTCCACCCCTCACAATGCAATCCCGGTCAATGGCCACCAGTGCTCTTTGGGGGCCAGAGTTCAGCATAGGGGCCTGATTCTAGCAGAAGTACGGAGTATTGGGTGCCTGCTAGGAGAGGACCACAAGGACTGAGAATGCATTTATTGTCAGCATATGGTTTATGATCAGCACTGTTAACTTTCAAATAGACTCAGCCATGTCTCCTCTAGACTCCCAGATCAATCTTCAGCTCAAATAAATCCTGGAAAAGTGCTTTTATTTTACAAAGAGGGTAGAGGGCAGAGACACGACCTGTGACATCACAGGAGGCGATTGGCGAGTGAACATGGCGGGGTCCTCCCAGTGCCAGTGAGGCTTGTGTCCAGTGGCGGCCCACTGGGTTCAGGTTTCACTGCGTCATGATAGCCATTGGGGTGAAGCAGCCCGGGAGAGCGCGATGCTTGCGGGCCAGCTGACCAGCCTGGGTTCCTGGACGCTGCTCCCCCTGGAGCATCAGCTGCTGCTGGCCGTGCCTGGAATAGAGCTGTCCCCTGAGCATCCCCACCAGGGCTTGCTGGGTGCAAGGCCCACGTGCCAGCCCCCCTGAGGGGGCATGGGCGCAGCCTACGGCGCTGTGTGATCGGCTGTCCTCAGACACACAGACAAACGTCTTTTTGTTTTGTGGTCGTCCATTTTGTCGCGGTGAGTCATTCCAAATAAGCACTTAACCACACTGAGTCCCCATCTGGCTGCTGGGGCGTCTTCTCGGCCGCCTCCTTCTCTCTTCCTACCGTGAAAACCTGCTCTTATTTGTCTGTTACGCACAGGAGAGCTGAACCCAGCGTCACACCTCTGTCAGAACAGTAACAAAATAATGAGCTACTTAACAAAAGCAACCCCCCCCAAGAGGAGATTGCAAGCTTTATCTGTCTGCCTGTCCTTCTTTCTCCCATTGTCTCCCTCTCTCTATCCCTCCGTCTTTGGCCGCTGTCCCATCCACCCTCGGCTCACCTCTTGCCCCCATTAGCCAGGCCACGCCCATGTGGGTGGGGTCAGCATGGCGTCGAAGGGCCAGCGAAAGGGCACCTTCCAAGGGGCCCCTGTCACCAGCAGATAATGACAGTGTCACGGTGGATTCCACGCCCTTTGACAGGGCTCGCTGCAGAGTTATCTTCTTTTTTTGCTCTTCACTGTTAAAAATGTAAGCTGAGCTGATAAACCTCGTCGGTGCCTGTGCTGTGCGCTACATTAGCATTATCTTCTGGCTAGCAAGATTAGCAATGCTGGTGGCGCGTGTAGCCTTAACGTCGCCGGCCCGCCCAGCGCCATTGGGGGCGCTGACATTGTCAGCTGAGCCGGCACATTAGCAATGTTAGCGGTGCTAGAAACGGCAGCTGTGCTGGAAACATTACCCACATTACCCACGCACCAGCAGTAACAAACAGAGAGATGTTACCTGAGGATTGCAGCACCGACCGGCTGCGTTATATCTCAGACTGGCTAATGCTGCATTATTAATCCATTTCTGTTACAGTTTCATCTCAGCCAACAAGTGCACACTTCAAAGTGAGTCAGTTTCCTTCTTAGGGATACAACAACTGACGTCAGACTCCTTATCCAGACACCACTTTTTTTTTTGGGGGGGGGGGGGGGGGGGTTTTTATTGGTGTTGGGGGGGGGGGTTTCCAGGCAGGCAGGACATGGTGCATGAATGTACAGTGACATTACACTGTAATGAATATTGGTGTTGGCAGCAAAAGTATGAATTATTTAGCTCTTGATGTGCTAAGAGGCACTTTAAGATGCCCACTTCGGTTTAGCCGGTTAGCTGGTAAGCAGCCTGCAGCCTGGGCAAATCCACTTTTTAAGATTGCAGTATTTTTATACGGAGTAAAAGCCGTATCAGTAACAGCAAAATTATATTTAGCTCAAAATGTACCACAGGAGATAAACTCAACATTGGTTCTTTTAGTAAGAACATAAAATGTCATGGAAAGACTTCAGTAAGCAATATTTAACCCGTGCCTTAATATAAATAAACGCCCTCTGGTTTGCGTGTAGGAGGGTCCCGTCTGATTGGTCTGGGCCGCAGACTCTCGGCCGCTGCTCCTTTGAGGGGCGTGTCAGGAGCTGCACTGTATGGCTGTGGTCAGAACCCCAGCCCCCAGGTTTGCCGTGCGCCAGCCTGTCCCGGGAAGGCGAGCCAGGAGTGGAGGCCGACACGAGTGTCCTGTTGCAGCCTCAGGTTTCTCCCCTCATCAATTAATCGTGCTCTCATGCGTTATGTATGGCCAGGCTGGGATGGGGGGGGTGGGCCTGCTCAGGTCTGAGCTGCCCTCTGTGGCCCGTGCCATCCTGAGGCCCCGGGGAGCAGGCCACCGCTGCCAGCCTGATTGGGCTGTTTGTGGTGATGCCACCCGTCTGCGTTGATGGCAGGGGAAAATTGGCGCTCACCAGACAAGTCCTTGTTTTGTTTTCTTGATTGGGGGGGTAATTTCAGGTGATTTCACAAATGACGCACTGACAGGCTGCAGCTCAGACCGCTGCCCTGCCTCACAGAAAACACGCGCGGGAGCCGCTTCTAGCCCAGCAGCCTTCCTGCGAGCCCTGTACAGTACGCCGCTGCTCAGGGACAGCCCTACCGAGCGTCTCCAGACTTATGGCACTGTCGAATAGCCTGCAATGCTGCAGCGCTAACTGTAGCTGCCAGAGCATCACAGTACCCAGAGTCAGATAATGGGTGATGGGTGGGAGATGTTGCACTTTGAGTATTGTAGTTGGCCCCAAGTCAGACTGGACTTCGAGGTCAAACGGGCAGTGGTCATGTGCTGATCTCATGTAAACAACAGCCTAGCCAGCGCTGTTATTGTCGGTGAGAGATTCTAAACCAAGCATCAGGTTCTCTACAAGATCATCAAACTGCATCTTAGATCATCTCTGCATATTAGTCCATATATGATATGGGCCCTAGTAATGTATAGCATTTACAAAATTCGCAGCTTTCCCTAACTTTAAAGAGAATAATAATTTTGTCATTCACATGTGTTATGGCATTAACTATGAAATGAAAAATGATGTTTTAACATTAGTAGCTTGATGTCAGCACAGCAGTAGACGTTACATCGTTGGTGTTCAAGCCTTCACACGGTGTCCTTGCCTTGTCAATTCAGCACGGGCTGTCGCCTGAGTAAGGCATGCCCTTTCCATGTCTCTCCCACAATGCACCTGGATCTCTCTAAGTGTGAGTCTTTCTGGAATCCCATTTTCCTGCCCGTCCCACAGAGGTGTGAAGCGGGGGGCTGAGGAGAGTGACGTCACAGATGAAAGTTTCCGTGAGCGTGGTGCCCTGTGTCGGTCACCATACAGGGAGAGAGCCTGGCAGGGGTGCTGAAGCAGGGGACAAGTGCCAGGGAAAGTAGAACCATGGAAGGGAGGAAAGCAGATGAGGACAGGCCTCCTTTCACTGGGCCAGCATCTGTTGATCGGGTTCCCGGCCCACTGCCAGTGAAGTGATCCACACCGCGGGTGCTGAGCAGAGATGACCTTACCGTGGCGAGTCGCTTCCACGGTGCAGCTCCTGGAAAGGTACAGGGACACTACTGCCATGGATGCTCCTTCTGCATGCCAGTCATAAGGGAACACCCCCGATGTGAGCATTCACCAGTGTAACAAATCACCTTTTAGCCCGATTGGCTAAAAGTATGAGTGACAACAAGACAGCAGCCACAGTCTTTACAACACTTCCGAAGTGTAAAACAGGGATAAAAGCATTCTAATTATTTATTATTATCCCCCGCCCCCCAACCGTTTCATATACAGATCCGGAAAAAATTAGGAGACCACGGCACAAGAACAATGCAGCACGGTGTCCCAGTGTCCCAGTGTCCCTGTGTCTCAGTGTCCCTGACCATAAACCAGCCAGGTAATGGGTGGAAGCAGCTTTCTAATGCCAGAGATGGCTGTCAACTTATCCAGCAGTGCCTCATGAATCGGGGGATGACATGACCTTCTTAAGGAATGGGAAACATTAAGTGCTGTGAAGTGCACAGCTAGGACAGTTAGGATCAGGCTCCTAGAAGCATGACTGTAGTCCCATAAAGCAAGGAAGAAGCCAAAATTAAAGAGAAACAAAGAAAATATTTTAAAAAATAAAAAAGTATATTTTACACAGATGCATAACCATAAATTGAGAAATGAGTGAAACAAAAAATTGTGCTGTGGCCTATTAATTTTTTTACAGGGCTGTATCACGCATCCTAGCATGTAAAAATATCTTTCATATTCTGTTCTGGCCCCTGGCCCCTGCATGTAATCATGCAACTTTCAGCCAATAAGCTACCTGAAATCAGAAATCAGCCAATGAGCCACCTGAAATCAGAAATCATCCGGACATGATTTTATCCTTACAAACTTCCAAGCGGGTTATTTTTTTTCACCAAGCGTGTCTTGGCCAGCAAATATGTGTGCACCGTTTGCAGGCACACACGTCTGTTTCCATGGAGAGAGTCATGCCACAAACACCACAACTTCAGTGCACTGGGGTCACAGGTTGGGGGGGGGGGGCGCTGGTTTGCAGCTCCGTGTCTCGACCAATCAGAGCCACACCACGCTCCAGGCACCAGAAGTTACGGCGGCTGTAAAATAAATTTATAAAGTTATAAAGCGTGTGTCTACTTTGGGTTAATCTTTGAATAGCTGTCGTTTAACAATTCACTGCGATGTAAGGACTGTCAGGTCATCGGAAAAAAGGTCCATATAACATTTACTGAGGCCTGAGTGGGTAAGGAGGTGTCATATGCGTTAAACTGAGACAGTGCAAAGTGTCACAGGCAGGGGTGTGCTGGGCTCACCTGACCTATGAGACTGGGCTTATTTCCTGTGCCCAGACCATGATGTCCAATCCCATACCTTCTGTAGACCACCATTTCATTTTCCTCTGTTTCCCTAGTGTTGACTCCAAAATGTTTTTGTGTCAGTCCTTCAGACCGTCTTGTCAGAGCCATCTTCTCGCCCACTCCCAGATAAGTGCTTCCTTCCTGTCCCAATGTCCTGCGATTTTGATCACTGTCCTACCAAGAGCAAGCCTCAGACATCAACTGATTTCGGGAATTAAGATGATTTGTTTTATCAGAGTGTGGCCCTAAAATAGACATTTACTCAGATGGAGATTTGCTCAGTGTGCTTTTGGAAGAATATATCCCACAAAGAGAGATGCAGGTATCCGCTGTAGAAATTATGTCTCTCTTTTTTGGCATATAATACCGCAGTGATTAGGAAGGGGACGAAGGTGTGTTAGAAACCATTCATGTGTCAGGTCAGTTTCCCCTCCCCCAGACATTTTGCCAGATTGAATTTTATTTGTTTCATGGCCTGTCCGGTCCACTGGACACCGGAATAGCTAGGTCCAGCAGAGAAGTTGGAGTAATCAGACGGCCTGGACCCAGCCAGTCTCCACACAGAGTACAGTGTCCATGCCGATGCTTCCACTGGTGCTTGTCTGCACGCTCAACAGACGATGACCTGCAGCTTCGTCTTGACACTGGCCCTTGTCCTGTCACCCCGGGTGCGATTTCACCTCCCCGTCTCCAGCAGCGCTCGCCTGCTCGCCATATTGCCATCTCCAGCCTTCACTTGGACAGCAGGCCCCAGGCGCTGAGGTATCACACTGTAGCTTCTGTGACTTCTCTTAATGGCATAAAACTTCTGAATTGTTGATTTTGACCCCCCCCCCCCCCAGCAGCATTCAGCTGCAATAATCTAAAGAGATTTTTATCATGTTGACCTCCCAGAGGGGTATCGAGGGTGACGGCGACAGATTCAGTGCTCAGACGCGGCTAAATTGCATGCAAAGCAAAGATAGTGTCAGCGGGTGAGCAGAATTATATCAGTCATCTCTGTATCTATGTGTGTGACTGTCTGTGAGCTCAGTGCTTCTGTGTGTCAGCGTAAGTGTGAGTGTGTGTTTCAATGTTATTTTTTATCTTAAGCCACGTTGCACCCCGTTAATCCCTCTGTGTGCTCTGTTAATCTCGTGTGCTTCGTTAATCTTGTTGTCTTCCGTTTGTATTGCATCCTTAGTTTTATACAAACCTGTTCTGTGACTGTGTCCATTTTGGTCCGGTACTCCGTGTTAGACACCAGACCACAAGATTGTAGTATGTTATTACAGACTCGCGATAAAGTGAGTTCTGAGTCCTGAGTGTGTGACTATCTGGGAGGTCAGTGCTTCTGTGTGTGTGCGTCCGTGTCTGTGTGTGTAGGGGTGTCTCACTCCGGAAGAAGGGGTTCGGTTCAGTGCGTGCCTGAGTCCCCCCCCCCCCCACCCGGAAGGAAAGGGCAGGCTTATTAATTTCCTCTGTGCTTCTAACCCTCTGGAGAGGGAGGGGGCAGCTTGGATTCCACGTTTCCGCACAACAATGAGTCCCTGCCGGGAGACACCTTTGGCCTGCCGGCCATCGTACCCAGCATGTGCCAATTAGTGCCCTCTCTAGCTGTCTGGCCCTGTTTGTTAGCTCCCCGCCCCCCCCACCGCGAAGCAGCAGAATCTCCAGCAACCCGAACATCACCCATCCAGCTGATCTTCAGCCACTCCAGCCTCCTGGTACCACTTACGCCGCCAAAATGGGTCATTCCCAGTAAAGGACTACTGTCCCAAATAAGAGGGCAAAAACTAAAACAACAAAGTAAGCCAGCGCTTATATATTTCTGAAGGAAAGTAGTGGCCAGTCAGGATTCAGGTTTTCAGGGCATGCAGCTCCCCCCATCCCGCCCACCCCCCGCCCCGCCCTGCCGAGGTCAGCGCTGTTACACCAGCGCAGTTTGGGACTGTTACTGAGTGGAAACTTGGCCGCTGGTGGGTAAGTTAACTCCCTCTGCTGCCACACAAGTACTGCTTTCATACGCTGGCCACTCACCTTCCCAGTCCAAACCTGGGCTGGCTCTTGTGGTAAATTCCTGGAATATCTTAGGGTGCAAACAGACATGGGCCTGTCTGTGACTTTCCCCGCCTGTCTCTGGCCCTGGCCTTCCCTGCCTGTCTCTGGCCTTCCCCTCCTCTCTCTGGCCTTCCCCTTCTGTCTCTGGCCTTCCCCGCCTGTCTCTGGCCTTCCCTGCCTGTCTATGGCCTTCCCCTCCTGTCTCTGGCCTTCCCCGCCTGTCTCTGGCCCTGGCCTTCCCTGCATGTCTCTGGCCTTCCCTGCCTGTCTCTGGCCTTCCCTGCCTGTCTCTGGCCTTCCCTGCCTGTCTTTGGCCATCCCCTCCTGTCTCTGGCCTTCCCTGCCTGTCTATGACCTTCCCCTTCTGTCTCTGGCCTTCCCTGCCTGTCTATGGCCTTCCCCGCCTGTCTCTGGCCTTCCCTGCCTGTCTATGGCCTTCCCCTCCTGTCTCTGGCCTTCCCCTCCTGTCTCTGGCCATCCCTGCCTGTCTCTGGCCTTTCCCTCCTGTCTCTGGCCTTCCCCGCCTGTCTCTGGCCCTGGCCTTCCCTGCCTGTCTCTGGCCTTCCCCTCCAGTCTCTAGCCTTCCCTGCCTGTCTCTGGCCTTCCCTGCCTGTCTCTGGCCTTCCCCTCCTGTCTCTGGCCTTCCCTGTCTGTCTATGACCTTCCCCTTCTGTCTCTGGCCTTCCCCGCCTGTCTCTGGCCTTTTCTGCCTGTCTCTGGCCTTCCCCGCCTGTCTCTGGCCCTGGCCTTCCCTGCCTGTCTCTGGCCATCCCTGCCTGTCTCTGGCCTTTCCCTCCAGTCTCTAGCCTTCCCTGCCTGTCTTTGGCCTTCCCTGCCTGTCTCTGGCCTTCCCCTCCTGTCTCTGGCCATCCCTGCCTGTCTCTGGCCTTTCCCTCCTGTCTCTGGCCTTTCCCTCCAGTCTCTAACCTTCCCCGCCTGTCTCTGGCCTTCCCCTCCAGTCTCTAGCCTTCCCCTTCTGTCTCTGGCCTTCCCTGCCTGTCTCTGGCCTTCCCTGCCTGTCTCTGGCCTTCCCCACCTGTCTCTGGCCTTCCCCTTCTGTCTCTGGCCTTCCCTGCCTGTCTGTGGCCTTCCCCGCCTGTCTCTGGCCTTCCCTGCCTGTCTATGGCCTTCCCCTCCTGTCTCTGGCCTTCCCCGTCTGTCTCTGGCCCTGGCCTTCCCTGCCTGTCTCTGGCCATCCCTGCCTGTCTCTGGCCTTTCCCTCCTGTCTCTGGCCTTTCCCTCCAGTCTCTAGCCTTCCCTGCCTGTCTCTGGCCTTCCCTGCCTGTCTCTGGCCTTCCCCTCCAGTCTCTAGCCTTCCCAGCCTGTCTATGGCCTTCCCCTCCTGTCTCTGGCCTTCCCAGTCTGTCTATGGCCCTGGCCTTCCCTGCCTGTCGCTGGCCATCCCTGCCTGTCTCTGGCCTTTCCCTCCTGTCTCTGGCCTTTCCCTCCAGTCTCTAGCCTTCCCTGCCTG
>JAODKL010000001.1:9059860-9096694 GCA_026780765.1 Petrocephalus schoutedeni
CCGCCCCCCCAGCCTGACCCACGGTGGAACATGCCTGCCCACTCCTTTGAAGCGGGCCGGCGGGATAGCGGGAGTCGCTGCCGGGGTCTCCTGGCGACGTGGCGGCAGTGAGTGATGGTCAGTGGCTTGGGGACCCCGGGGTGGACGGCTCTGTGCATTTCTGCTTTCCATCAGCCGTGCGCACACACGGTGTGCCGCCGCAGGGAAACGCACTCATGTATATAAACATAGACACAGAATCTGTTTAGCCACCTCCGGGCACGCACGCACACGCGTGATGGTCCCCATCTGTCCACACGGAGACGGCGTGAGCTGCAGAGGCTGCATACGAGCCATGCACTGCTCTGTTATTGGCAGGGCAATTAATCTAACAGCCCCGGTGCAGGAGCAGCTGCTTAACGATGGCCAGCTGGATTAATCAGGGTGAGTAACAGAGTATTGGATCCAGGCGTGCTGAGGTACAGGTGGATCCCCTGGGTGAGGGTCTTTCCTACCCATAAAGAGAGCGAATGATCTGGGTCTTAAGCGAACGTCCTCTGTGCTTCAGATTTATGATCTGCGGTGGTTTTTCTGATAGAGGATGTGCGTCTTGACGGCTAAACACTTCACTTCTCTGATCCCGTGGCGTGTCCGCTCCCCTCCCCACTGCATGCGGGTGGGTGGGCATGTGGGTATGCCAGCCGCAGTGTGGGGGCCTCAGACGGGGAGAACAACCTGCCTGCATTGTCAGTGCAGCAAGAATGCCTCTCGGATTGGTGCAAAGACAGGCAATCCACCCTGTTGGACCCAAAATAGATCGGAGCACAGAAATAGAGAAAGGCCCGCACTGGGGGGGGGTGAGTACAGCACAGCTTAAAGGGAAGAGCTTAACATCTACGGTTAAATCGAGCAGAAAGACTTAGAGCTCAGAAGACGCACTGCTGGGATGCTTCTGGGCGAGGGTTTGACCCCCACGAAAAACATGACATCACACAGCGTGCTGCTGGCACGCATAAGCATCTCCAGCTGGTGATAATGGTCAATGTGTACTTATTCATAACTAGTATAACTGTTCATAACTCTCATTATTAATAGCACTGTTATTAAATATGTATAATTATTGTGAATATTTGTATAGTACCAAATAATCTAAATTAGGAAACTAGTTAAATAATAATTTATTGAATATGGATTGTTTTTATCATTACTGTCTCAGTGCTGTTCATCAGAACTAGATACAAACTGACGGTAGCTTATTGAGTGATATTCAGAGGAGAATAGTGCCAGGGTGTGGTGCCACCCAGAGGGGCTCGTCCAGGCTCAGCCAAGGATGAAGCAGAGCTGCGGAGTCTTCAAAACCAAACGGTGACCCTCAGCGAGCACGGAAAAGGATGGAAAGGAGTTAAGGTCTGCAGAGTTAAGGTCTGCAGGCGTTGGGAGTGCAGAGAGACAGCCTCAGCACCCGGTGCTGGCATGTTGGTGGGGGTGCTCGCGTACACACGGAAGCAGGCACGCATGTCACCTGCTGGAGACGCACACGCGTGCCCAGATCAGGGGCAATGGGGCATCTACCAGCTCTCCATCTTCAGCTACATGTGGAAGGCGTGTAGGGGCCAAACTGGGCTGCTAAGGTTGCATTTTAGTTTCTCAGGGAGGAAGAACCAGGTCCCGTTACAGGGGTGCGGCAAGGGCCAGGAGGCCTGACGCGACATGGCCATTACGCACTCATTTATCGCTTGGCTAAACCCCTACTCTAAAATTACTAGCAGTCTGAGCCAATTCTTGGTTTTGTCTCCATTTGAGTGTGAACAGGAGCGAAGTGAGATGTTTGGTTGGTTGTGACACTCGTTTGTCATTTATGGCTGATGACGTGGTGTGTGACCCATGGCTGAGTGTTGAACTTGTTCCTGTCTGAATCATGATCCTGCCCTTATGTCACACACACTTTTGGTGACTAATGTCACTTGTTTATTTCCTAGTTCCTCAACCGGCATGTACACAGTGGGGGAAGGAGCGAGCAATTTGACATGCGAAGCTAAGAGATCTGCTAATGATGCCATCGCCCTCAAATGTGCCACCCATCTACCCCGCCAGTTTAATGTCATCGTCATAGGAAGTGGACGCCAGCACTGAATGTCTTACTGGATTTTTAAAGGTATCCCTTTAAAGCATATTCTATCATTTTCTTCTGCACAGAGTTTAGCCTTATTTGCCTATGTATTGGCCAGCTCCTGGTTATGCTGTATCATGCAGGCTTCGTGTACGGCAGCCCACACCCATGGCCTGGCACGCTGGCGGGGGAGTGCGCCTCTCTCTCCGTGATGGAGGCACCAAAGAGAGCCATTAAAAGTGGAATATCTGAAGTGGAACTTGGCTTCAAAGAACAAGAAAATAAAAATAGGTTACACTTCCCCTCCGCTCTGGAAGTCTTGGAAGCCTGTGAGGTATGGCATCGCACCCACCGTTTGAGGTCGGCGACTGCATATTACTGCTAAATAAATACAGAGTTAAAAAAGAAGAATCAGTCACGGTGGCCAGGAGCCGCTGGGGATTTCCAGTCGCAGCCGGTTATACGGACAAGTTGGGCAGAGCGAGGCTCCCATCCAAGGCGTTGTGATATTTATCGTAACCATGTTGAAGAGATTCAGCCTGCTTCCTGCCAAAGCCAAGCATGCAATGTGTATGGTGGCGTGTGCGCTGTGCGCAGGCCAGGCTCTCTGGTCTCAGCTCCATTTGGGCCAACGGCAGAGTGGTAGAGCTACGAATGCTGACCTTTGCTCTGTAATCTCAGGAAACTGAAATGAGCTGGGAGTTTGTGTACCAAAGTCTCGAAATTGGTATTTTATCTGAGAAAAACTGAGCTGCAAAATAATGTGATCTGAACATGACTTAATTGACTCAAAAGAGTGTTGAGAGCAGGCTTGTCTTTTAAGACATGATTCTGCAGATCTTACGCACGGCATCCCTGGTTGTGTATTTGAAGTATGCACTGACCAGCTGTTTCCACCGTTCACAGTAATATTCAGTCAACCCCTGGCACAGTCTATTATACCAACATGTTTTAAGAGATCCACCATTTTTACCGAAGAGGCCACATCCTTCCTGTCTGAACAAATACCACCCTGTTGCATTAAGTTCTGTTGCAATGAAGCACTTTGGGAACCTTGTGAGAAATATCATATGCACTTCTCTGCCCAAAGACCTGGACTCAGCACAATTCACTTGCGAAGCTAAGAAATCTGCTGATGATGCCATCACTGTCCTGTTCCACACAGTACACGCCCACCAGGACTGGAGGACAGGGGAACTATAGGAGGCTCCTGCTTATCAGTTACAGGTCAGCATTCAACACCACGAACCCCATCAGGCTCACTACTAAGCTCAGTGACCTTGGACTGGATGTCCCCTGGTGACAGACCCCAGGTAGTAAGAGTGGGCCATAACACTGTGTCGACCCCAGGCCTATGTCCTGAGCCCTCTGTTTTACTCCCAGTACACATACGACTGCAGAGCCACATTCAACTCCAACATCATTGTCACGTTTGCAGACGATGCAGCTGTCATGGGCCTGAACACCGATAACGATGGCCAGGCCGACCTGGGGGAGGGGGTGCACTTGTCACTTGCTTACCAGGAAAATAGGCTTTTCCTCAATGTAAACAAGACAAAGGAGCTGGATGTGGAGTTTGGGGGGAGACAGCAGAGGAACTGCCACCACATCGGTATCAAAGGTGCTTTGGTGGAGTGGGTGAGTAGCTACAGGTACCTCGGTGTTCACATAACCAGCACACTGACTCGTTAGTGGGGAAGGCTCACCAACGCCTATACCACCTTAGGAATCTCAGGGTCTTCAGGCTGCCCCTCCTAATACTAAAGACCTTCTACAAAGCCAAGATCGCAGCACACAGCAGGACTACCAGGTTCTTCAGAGGTGTGCGGTCAGCCAGAGGCACAGTTGGATATGCACTCCTCAACCTCCAGAACGTCTACACCAGACAAAGCAGGTCCAGGGCCACAAAGATCATTAGCCATACCCACCACCCCTCAAATGGCCTCTTTTCTGTGCTGAGGCTGGTTGAGCACTGCTGCTAGGGAAGAGCTTCTGTCCCCAGGCAATACGGATCCTAAATGAGATCAGTGTTTAGAACCTGCACACCAACATTCCTGACTACTCAACGTACACGTGGGCAATGTATATATGCAAATGCTTATTTACTCTTAGATTCTTTTACCACTTCCCACTTTATTGTCAACTGCACACTACGGCTATTTATGATTATAGTTATGTTTATTGTTTAATACCTAATGTCATGTGTCTTTATACATAAGTCCCCTTTATAGCTATGCCCTTTAAACGCATGTCCCCTATTCATAACCTGGAGCTTGGTAATAATGAATTTTGCTTCATACTGTACTAACTGTATATATAAGAAATAAAACTCAAGCAAAAAAAGTCAATGATCGTCATCCTCTCCTTCTGCCCATAAGTACAGGAGTGTGTGAAGGAAATGACAGATCTCTTCAATAAGCCAAGCTTGCCACCCTACTTGTGGCCACCAGCCACAAGCCCACCCCCCACCCCTGTCTGGCCAGAAGCTGGTGAACAAAGAGAGGAGGGCAGAGGCAGCAGCATAAAACTGAAAGCCGCTGTTGTGGTGACAGACCTGCTGCTGTATGCACAGAAGTTCCCCCAGTTCAGCCGCAGAGACCAGCCACCAGCTGAGTGCACTACAAGTGAGTGAAACCTGCTGAATTCCCAGCGGAGGGTTTAAGGTAGGAGCGCTGTGGATTCACGGGCGGGCCCCCCTGGGAGCCCATTAGGCCGGCTCGGCTGCGGAGCCCCCATCGCCACCGTGTCCTACAACAAGCCTTGCCTGCTCCACTCTTAGATGCTAATAATAATATTTATAAGCACAGAGGAACTGCGGTTGCTTTTGCCTCCATATTTCTCAAAAGACAGGACTTAAAAGAGACCCTCCTGACTGGACGTGAAGGACTCAAAAGGTGAGAACAAGAAGACGCTATGACCCAGACCTGACTTCAGCAAGTGACACTGACACTGAGCTACATCATGGGGGATGAAGCCCTTTTTTGCCCCAGTGATCTGTAATGCAAACACTAAGTATGCTACCCTCGGCTGACTAAGGATGAATGAGGATTCTACTGTCACTGCATCTCCAGTTGCACTATTTTCACTTCATGGAAAAGTAATCCATGCAGGATGAGTAACTAGATAGACTGAATTTAAAATGATGTCAACAATATAGATATTTTGAAGTAGGAATATCTTATTTTGACTAAGTTACAAGTCATCTTCACTTCTTTCGTAATAAATCAACACTGCAAAAAGGCTATTATCACTCTGACCTCTGCTTTGGGGTCCATATCACACTATAAAGCTCAAAACAGGGTGTAGTGTTCATATTTTGGCACAAAAGAAAACAGCATCAGCTTCATTGGTGACAGTGAGAGACATCTTAAAGAGATGCACATCTGAACGCAAAGTATAATAATAATAATAATAATAATAATAATAATAATAATAAACATCATTATTATACAAGCCCTGAAGGGAGCACTATTTTTATGTTCGCCGACCCTTGGGTGCGTTTCCCAAAAGCATAGTTGCTACCTACGTTAGCAACTTATAGTTTTAGCCATGCAACTGAATGGGTCAAACTAAGCAAGCGGTTAACGGGAGCTTTTGGGAAACGCGCCCCTATTAGTTTTGACTGTCGGCCTATCAGACTTAGGGTCCCGTGTGATCAAGATCGTTTGGTTACAGTGTTATGCATTTATTACTGTGGGTTAATATAACCCGTGTACTGGTCAAAGTGTTGCGCAATAAAGAATAATAATAGTAACAACAGGAATTCGTCGAATTGAAAAAGTAAAACCACTGAGCTATTTGCGTTAATGGGACCAAGCATTTTTAACGTACATATGTAATATGCGCGAGCAGCCGAGGTAAAGCCCTGCTCTGCTCAGATCGTCCCCCACCCCTGTCTGCACGCCTGACCCGATGTAAGCTCCTACATTCAACGCATGCTCCCCGGGAACAGCTCCCGTGTGCGCTAAACGATAAACTCAGGGCACCGGCACATGCAGCCGCTCGAAGAGGGGCAGAATCAAGAGAACAAAAAAAAGGCAAACGTCATGGAAAGAGTGACGTCAGGCTTAATTAGCCGAAGGGAAAGACTTGTTCCAGACCGTAGGTGGAGTCTGCATAATAAACTAGCTCCTAACGTGCACGCATATGCCGCTTTAAAACTGCACAATAGCGCCGTAAAACAGCTGTGAGTGAGAGAAGGAAAAAAAAAACAAACCGCCCGGGTCCCGCTACACGGGACACACGCGCCCGCGCGGCTCGCAAGGAGCGTGAGCGTGCGCGAGCCAGGCAGTTTCCATCCGGGTACGAGCGCAATGACGTCGCGGTTTCCACGGGCGACCACGATATTTCGGTTAAGCGAATAGTGATCGGCGTCGGCGGCCGGGGTCCTTCCTCCTGGCGTGGGTCACGTGGTGCCGGGCGACGCCGCGCGCCGTGGGCGGGATTTGAGCCCAGATCGGGAGAGGGAGGTCCACTCTTCTTGGAGACCGAGGGAGACGGGGGCGAGGGGAGCTGGAGCAGCTTTCCGCGAACTGTGTGAGTGCTGGTGTCTCGCTGTCCCTTTTTTTTTTTTTTTAGATAAAAATAGCGTTTTTTTTTGGGGAGGGGGTTGCGTTCAGTATCATACGTTGTAGCTGGACACTAGGGGTGAGCGGGTACCTCAGGTAGTCCGCCCCCTCCCACTTCGGCGCCGGTTTACCTCAGCTGGCAAATTGCTGAGCCTCAAGTTTGTGTTTCCTGCGAACAGAGGGAAGGGGCACGACGGCTAGCCTCCCCGCCGTAGTTTTATTTTTATTTTTATTTTTGCGTGTAACGGAACTATATGTCTGCCCCCGGGCGAACCTAACGACCCAGGCTGGGAGTTGGGAAGTCGACGTCTGTGCGGCCGCGGCCGGTGTCTTCAAAGCGGGCAGCTGGCGGACCCCCACAACCCCCCCCCCCCTCCGCCTGGAACTGAGCCGGGCGGCCCCTTCGGTCGTTTGTTAATTAATTTATGAATTAATTAAATTGTTTGTTTGCTTTGCTTGAGATACGGCACGATTGTGGGGTGACAGGAGTTGCAGCCCCCCCCCAAGTGGAAGATGTGCAGAGGGCGCTTCGCTGCTCCGTCGGCTTCCACTTAGCCTTATCTGAAAAGACCAACTTTTTTTTTTTTTTTGTAACTGTCCCCGGTTTTTCCCCTTTTTTGATCTGTCACATCGGCGCCGGAGCCAAAGGAAGCAGAACGACCAGAGATGATGCTCCGCGTAGCCACTCGATAAATAAGGAAGAAACACAGTAACAGTTTTTATTTATGCTCTGCAAACTTGCGGCACTATCTTCCTTACTAATAATCTCCCTGTCAGGCTTCATCATTTGGAGGATAATTATAATAAGAAACATTGAAGACATACCATAGCTTCTGTTAGCTTTGAATTCTTAAGAAGGTAAGTTAATTTGCCAGCTCATATAATGATTTGGTAAGGTGTGTGTGGCAGGGGCAGTTACGTTAACTGACCTATTTCAGTGGGCTGGATTGTCAGTTTTACTACCCGGCCGTTGTAGAAATATAGTGCAAACCGGATCCGATCTGTGGTGTGATCAAGACTCGAACCGGATCCAATCTGTGGCCTGATCCAGATTCGAACCGGATTCGTAAGTTTTCTTCTAGCGACTGAAATTTGAGATGCCTAACTTAGATCCTGAAATATTAATACGGAATGCTAGCTGAATTTATGAGTAGTGCTGTCCAACAAAATTTCCTGCATAACAACGAACGGTACCTCGCCTCCCTGGAGTGGTGATAATAAATGGATTACAGCAGCAGTCATCGAGAACTTTGCGTCTTCCGTCCTAAGGATGAAGATTTAATTCGCAGAACATTAGTGTGGTTAAGCGGGGGTAGCACGAATCTGGATACTCTTCTCGGGATTCAGCCGTGTTTCAGACGCAAGCCGGTTTAGCACATATTTGGATACTCTTCTTGGGATTCAGCTGTGTTTCAGACGCAACCTGTTAGTAAATAAATGGGAATAAATGGTAGAGTTCATTAGAACAGGAGCGCCCCGTCGGTTTATGCTGGAACCTATGTAGTCTTAGCGAGACTGGAATTGGTGTAAGCCCGTCCTGCGCCTCTCAACTACTCACTAGTATTTTAATTTTACTGGTAGTGCAACCAGACTATCGGACTATGTTCAGTCGACAGGACGGCAGATCTACCGAACTATCCCATGCCGGAAAGGACACGTCAGGTTGTTTATAAGCCGCTTTATTTAGCTGAGTTTCTAAACGAGTTCGTTTTTTTTTTATCTGTTCCGTTTGTGCATTTTATTGTGGACGAAGGCTCCCGTCTGCTGAAGGCAGAGTGGCACGCTTCTATGCCATATCTTGTATTTTTGCACGCCCCCCCTCCGGTACGGAATGAGCTCAAGTCCTGTTAAATTGTTTGCAACATGAGAAGCAATATTCCGCATGACCTTGAGTACAAATAATCCGAAGGCTTTCTTCCCGCGAAATTATTGGATATTGGGAGTAAAACAGTGGCATGGCATTTAAATAGATGAAGAGGACGAACGTGCTTTCTCGCAACTGGTGTCCCGAGTAGGAATCGGCCGATATGCCTGTCCTTTTTTTAAGAAATAGTCGTTCTGTGCTGGTACACTCTTTGCATAGTTCCCCTAAAGCGCAGTATCCACATTATAAGCTTTTTGGATAGTTTTGCATTGACACCTTTGCATTTCAGACAGCATATAACAAAATGTACTAAATTAGAAGTATTTAGTAATAAGGGTATAGGCAGAACCTCAAATGGACACAACTTTGATATGTATTACACTTGTTAAAACTGTTAGAATAGGAGCTGTTCTTTTAACTCCCCCATCTCTGTGTTAAACTTGGCTACTAAACCTTGGTACTACTAATGGACTAATTTCCACATTTTACTTTCTGGAAATTAGTTGCAAGAATGCACACTGGAGCTCAATGCCTTGTAATGTCTTTCTGCTGTTTTGTCAGCTCTTAAGCTTTGAGGAAAGGATTTGACATTTTATGTTTCCTTAAGGGCCCAGAAAGAACTTCATGCATACCCTTAGGTGATGCTTTCAACAAGGAAAAATGTAGTAATATGGCCCCTGGATGGATCTTGTGAATACCGGAGACAACCGCTGATGGCGATATACAAGACAAACTGGATGTTTCCCCTGTAGTTCTGTTTGCACTGCTGTAGTCTGTTTTCAATATCACTGAATGGGGCCGTTTGAAACAGTAATTGTTTAATGATTTACCTGACCCATCAAATAAAGAAACCTTTGACTGCATGTAAAATAAGATTCTGGGGCCTTTGAACTAGAACTAATTGTGCTCTTGTGCTCATTGCTCAAAAGCATGCACTAATGCTGGTTTATATGTTCATATATATATATATATATATATATATATATATATATATATATATAAAAATCTTGAATGCTTTCACAGCTATGAAGCGCTGATGCATGTAATCTTGGCCCTGGCTGTTACTGTACACCCACCTCGCGTACACTGACATTGAGTAGATGGTGTAATTGCATGACATTGTAACTGAGTACTTTGAATCATCCAGTGGTATGCTGATGGAATGTTGTTGGGAAACATTTTCCCAGCCATTTTCAGGTAGTCCCCTTGCTCTTGGGTTTCTTCATTTGCGGTTCAGCTAAGCTGCCTTACCTGTAATGATTTTAGGGGCCTGGTAACTAGTCTCAGTGATGGTGTGCTGGTGGAACTACTAGAAAGTTAATACTTAGGTTCAAATAAATTTTGAAATGTGTTGGCACACTAGCTATGTGCTAGTTAGTGCTGATACCCTGTACTCGCATTAAAAACAATTTAACTGTGATTATTTGTTTTTTGTGCATTGCATTATACTTTATCATAATGTATAATATGCCCATGGTTGGGTTATTTACTGTTGCATATTCCATTTTAGATTGTGCAGTTTCATTCATCTTGGTCTTTGGACTATGACCAGTGTCTCATTAACCTGTAGGTTACATACATTCCCATAAACTGTTATGTGTGCTTAAATGCAGATGTAATTTCATGATAATTTTAGGCAGTCACATTAGTTAATAGATTTTTAAAAATTGTTTACTGCATTCCCGAAATGGTACTTCACTCACTTTGGTGAATATAGTATATTTTTGTATTTTCTGCTGCATGATTCGTAAAAGTTGGTAAAAATAGTATAAAAGTCACATTTCTAATCTGAGTAATGCAGTATAAGACATAAATATCTAATTTTCCCTGAGTTGCTTCATGTGGAAACTCAGTAATGGAGGCTCTGACTGGGGGGAGAGAGAGAGAGAGTATATTTTACAGAAGAGGTAATGGAGCCTTTGTGTTGCATTAAGCTGAGGTGACATTCAGCCACATAGGCTATCATTGCAAGCTAAAAATAGTTGCCTGAACTATTAAATGCCTTTTAACGATGTATCTGTTTACTTATTGTGAAACTTCATTGTATCGGGATGTAAATAAATTAGGTATACTAAAACCTGGGGTAATGATCCCATGGAATGCATCAAATATGTGTGCTCACAGATGTAGCATCCAGCAATTTTAATCAGGTGCACTGGGCACTCTTGAATGTAGGGCCCTACTGATATTCTTTTGTGTTTCATCTGTGTGTCATTGCCCACACATTTTTTTGCAGGAATAAAGTGGCTTAGAGAAAATGCATTCAGTGGTATAGCATGCCTGTTAGTGTAACACCGAAGACACTGATTCATAATTATGAAGGTGATATTAGAGGGTCAAGATAATAATTCTTGGGTGTTCGAAAATTGTGTGCCTTCCTATGATGGCATGCAGAGTTAAATGATGATGGAAATTTTACAAGTGTGTTGCAGAAGGTGTTTAAAGAATACATAAAATGCTCAGTCACAACATAGCAGTGAGTAGTTCGGTTTGTCTAGGACCAGTCTGTGTGCTGGTTTCGCAGTTCACTGAAATGTCATGTTTTCAGTTTTCTGCTGACTATTCCTGCCTACAGATACTGTTCAAGACATTTCGTGCCCAGCCTGTTGGGGAGCAGGCAAATCTGTGCAGGCATACTTTCTTAATGAACCAGCGGTTTCACTAAAATTTACTCTGCTGCTGTGTCAGATGGCTGATTTTTACAGCTCCAGCAATGTGACAGAGTCTGCTTGCTGCTAACTGGCAATTTTGAGGTGTGATCTTTGTTGCTAGGAGCTCTAAAACTAGACCGTTATGTTTTTGCCCAGCCCGCAGACTTGCTCAGGGAAGCCCGTCTGTGTCTTTGTGTTATGGACGGACCCTGGGACGAAGTGTGAGCACTTTGTCAGCTGTGAGTGGGGGAGGGGTGAGTATGGGGCGCTGGGGTCACACAGTTGGCACTAGCTTTTGCTCCAGGTCAGTCTCGCCTGGCAGGGGGAGTGGAGGCCGCAGGCAGTTGCACGTCACTCGACTGTGTCACAAGGGACACAAGGCGGCCTCGTATTCAAAATGACTCCATCAAAGGTACGCACAGGTTTGGAAATGTGCTCTCTGTTTATACATAAAAAGAGAGCCACATGTTGCTGGAGGCTTGTCTGGTATTTTCTTATGTCACAGAGTCCTGGAAACTTACCGTGGTGCTGTATCATCTTAACACTTTACATTAACAGCTCGCGAAGTAAGTAAAACAGGTTTCGATCCTCCCAGGGGGTTTGTAAAACGGAAGTTACCTTGCTGTAGCAGTACACATGGAATTGTAGAAACTCAAGTGGAAAGTTGAGGGCAGGAATGACTCCACCTGCATGGCTCTGTACATTGCAAATTCTTCCCAGTCCTTTCAGTCTACTGGGAAGCCCCAGTGAGCCCAGGCTTTGTGTTCTCAGGACTCTGAAGTGGTGCTATCAGCTGGGTCACCATGTTCCCACTTTGTACCTCTGTGGAGGGTGGGGGGTTGTATGTGGCTAGCTAAAAATAGCCCCCTTGCTTGCACTGGTAAAGAGGGACCCCTGGGTCTGCTGTCCTGGTCCTATGGCTCGCACCCAGCCTTGGCAGGGACGGGGGGTACTGCCAGCAGGAGGGTTTCCTTTCGTTCCTGTGATTTTGAATGTGTTGTGGGGGGTGTCTTACAGATTTGTTATGGTATGTTCCATGGCGGGTAGCCTGCAAGCTTTGCTTCAGAGGTGGTGTTTTGTAAGTGCAGACAGAGTAGACATTCAGTACAGGTGTTCAGGCATCTTTTACAAGAAATCTTTGTATGATGTAGCAATAAGTGCCATAGAGGACTGACTCATTTGCAATGTCTATTAAAAGCTATTATTGTTTAGATGAATTTCAGTCATTCTAGCAGAGGGTACAAGCCTCATTTTTCCTGTTTGGTCATTATTATTTGTGATCTTGGGGGTTGATATAAGGATGTTGAGGCCATTCTCCAAAGCTTTTTTTTTATTCACCATTTTTCATTGTGTTCATATGTTTCCAAATGCTGTGTTTTTTTTTGTACCTGTTGCTATTAGCCAAATTGCCAGTGAAAGATGTTGCAGTGCCAGCCGCCTACTTCCTTTCATTCTGGAGGCTGAAAGCTTTATTGCTGTGTAGCTTCCTCGTAGGAGAGTGCTTTTGCCCACAGCCCTATAGGTATTCTGTCTCTGTGGAATGATCTGACTTGTTCTGAATAGGAAACCTTACAAGGCAGTGCAGTGCTCTAATTTGGATCTTCTGAGCTGGATGGATCTAGCATTGAGAGATGTGCCATACTGTATCAGAGTAATGTCATTTTCTGCAGTAATGACACTGCCACAGTGTCAGACTGTGCTTGTTTGTGCCCTTGCCAGCTGTGTGCCTGCAGAGCTGATTTCACTGACCTTCCAGCCAACATATGACCTGCTCTGCAGCCTGAAACTGAGTGTGCTCTGAACACCAGCAGTTACTCTGCGTGTCGCACAGTGCTGCGGACCCTGTGAAAAAGAGCGTTTACGTGAGTGCCCCTGTCTGGCATTACAGCCATTTCTCAATTAGGGTCCAGTCTGACTGTGAGGCTTGGATGGGGTTACTTTCACAGTTGCTTCAAGTACCAAGATGATGCCTTATCAGGGTCCACTATATAATGATCACCTGGCCTGATGTACTAATTAGAAAAAGTAATCCGTTTTCTCTCTGGTGCAGGTAGCTGTCATGGTGATTTAAATAGCAGCTGAGTATCTGAATCTTTTCACCTTGCATGGCAGCTTGTGTATTGTCTAAACTTGGAGGCAAAACTTTAACATTGTAGAAGGAAAGTCCATACATTCTGTCTTCATTATAAATCATCTGCTGGGGATGGTGAGTGGGGTGTGCAGAAGTGGGAACTTGAAGAGTTCGTAGCAGTCTTATTAAGCCTGTTGAAAGGATGCTTTCTCTTTAACTGACGGAACAGAAAATAGCCACTAAAAATGTTAAATGTATCGAGTTCTGAGCCAGTGCTAGACAATGTCAGGATGCTGTTATCCCAGGGGGTTTCCTAAGGCCCTAGAGCATGTCTTTTTCATGTTTTAAACACCCTTTGTACTAAGCTGCCAAACTACTGTATATAGGTAATTGAAAATTTTCAATAAATGATGGTAATATGAAATTTCTGAAATGAAAGGCACTCGTCAATTATCTTATCTGTTCATACTTAACCTCAACTACTGACAGTCTCTAAGATCATCTTCCCTGTTAACGCTTACTAAATATTTCTGAGATGATTTCAGAGCTCCATATTTCCCTTTTTACAATGGCACAGTGGTTAGTACTGTTGCCTCATCTCTGGGACCAGGGTCTGAATTTTCGCCATGGCTTCAGCTGTGTGGAGTTTGCATACTCTCCCAGTGTCGTTGTGGGGTTTCCTCCATGTACCCTGGTTTCCCCCCACAGTCCAAAAAACCATGCTAAGGTCAATCGGAGTTACCATATTGCCTCTAGATGTGCAAGTGCCAGTGAATGGTGCATGAGTATGCCCTGCGATGGATTGGCACTGCATCCTGAGTGGTTCTCCCCCTTGTGTTTGTAGCTTTTGGAATAGGCTCTGAACCCCCCTGTGACCTTAAATCGGAATAGTGGGTCCTGAAGATGGTTGGATAGATGGAAACCATAGGGCCTTGCTGTACTCTTGAGCACTGTACTTGCCTTGGATTAATGAAGTAATTCAGTAAAATTCTGCATTTTAAAGGATAAAGGTGTTATGTGAAGCTAAATTTTTGTTTGCATTCTCCTTCAGGGTCAGCCTGAGGTCAGTTTATTTGTTGGTACTTGCAGATGTCTGACCTAAGGACAAAATTTGTGAGGAGAAAGTTGGATGAGGAAAGAGAAAATGATTTTCAAAATTGTCTTAAGTATCATGCTGCTGACCGGCTCCCGTGTAGTGTAATAGTGTATGGCTGCACTTTGCAGACTTGGAAACTGCCATTTAGAGCTGGTCAGTGTGAGGGCTTTGTGCATTTGTATTCAGAAAGAATGTACATCAAAATTGACCCCCCCAGCTGGTGTACTGTGAAATTGAGGCACCCTGTAAACTTTGTGTTGCTGTGACAGCAGCAAGCGTGTGCACTCCCTGCAGTGGTTTAGTCCTGGAGTAGATCCAGCGAATTGTCACTCTGAGCTCTGCTTCCCTCCTGCTTTTATTTTCAAGTGTGAATTATGGGCCTTGCAGCTGAACGCATACTTGAGGCATGTGGCACTGGTTGCTGAGTGAACTTGTTGCAGTTTACGATAGCCGTCAGTGTATTATGGATGCTCTGCACAGGAATATCCCTCTATGCCATCTCGGGGGTGTGGGACATTCTCGGGTTGTGATTCCAAGAAATTGATCAAGCAGAATTGCCCTTGAACAGTATGACAGCTGTTGTACTGTATTCAACATGGAAACTGGAGCAGAGGAACCAAGTGTCTCAGGGCTTTGACAGGGGATTTGTGGTTTTCATTCTGGGTAGCCCATGTGTCTAGAGTATGCGGGGATGTGTGTGAGCATTCATCATGCTTATTAGTTATGCTACACGTTGTCTCACTAGAGTTAGAGGCTTTCCTTAGCTGATAGTTTAGCAAACATTTTCCCTTGATGTGGCCATTGGCACAAATGCTTTTAAAGGACCACTTCTGGGTTCAGTGTAACCCATACATTCAGTATGTTTGTTGCTTATCACTCCTGTTGGATGTTTTGGGGTCTCTAAAAATGTACCTTATCCAAGGTAATTTGCCCCTTGTCTTTCCAGTTTCACATTTTTTGGCAGAGATCAGCTTTATCCAGACCATTGTGTGTGATGCAAAGTTATAATGGTCGTTTCCTGCACCTCCTCTATTTGTATTTGCATACATGAGTGTGATTCTTTAGCTGAATGCTTTCCTCTTGGACTGTCACACTCCTGTTTGATAGAGGATGCTTCAGCACCTGCCTGGCTATAACGTTTGTTTCTTGCTACTGGGTCTAACATTTGTGTAATGACTTTAGTGCTTACCTGTTTTTACTAGCTGGTTTGCTTAACTATTGAATAACTGGTATAGTCTGAACTAACCAGAAAATTAGTGTTACAACTGAGAAGAAGCCACGTAAGTCTGTTCCTGTTTAAACATAGCGTAAAATCATCACACATTTCCTGGAGTATGTAACCTTTAAAGCTCTTATTACCAACTGTCTATATGCTATATGTCAGGTCAGTGTTTGATTTTTTTTTTCACATCTCAGCTTTGAGTTGTATCGGGACCTTTATTCTGCTAAATGTGGCCCATGCTAACCTTGTTCTTTTCTTGTCTCATAGATTTTGCAAGCAGAATCCTCTGGACCCTTGGAGCACATCTGTCACTATGGAACAGTAGGCATGTGCCATGCTGAAGATGGCTTTTGACTGGTCCAGAGTCTGCCTCCTGGTTCTTGACTTCTTGCACATCTGAGGGATCTGTGCAGTTTATGGGAAATACTCGGTGCTGTCGCTGAGGAACGTTGTGGTCGTTTGGGACGTGCTTTTCCCACCGTAGCTGAAGAGTGCAGCGGAGAAGACATGGCGAAGAACTCGTATAGTGGGGTGAAAAACCATGAAGCCAACCATGATGGGGACTTTGGTTGCTCTCTCAAGGAGCTGCGCTCCCTCATGGAACTGCGTGGGGCTGAGGCGCTCCATAAATTGCAGGAATCTTACGGCGATGTCCAAGGCCTCTGTAACAGATTGAAATCTTCACCAGTAGAAGGTCTGTATATATTTTGCATTCATTTCTTTGTAGCTGTTGTGCATTATATGTAGTACACAGGTATACAGTGATTAGATTTAGATATATCCCATAATGTGACAGAGACTGAAAGGAGTCACAGGTGCTGGACTGTGCACATGGGCTCTGTAGATTTAAACCTGTCCCAGCGAGAGAGGAATGGTGTGCGTGAGTTGCTGATAGGTGGACAATGACTAGGGAGTGGAACCTCCACAGGGTAGGTATGCGTACTCACTGTCAGCAGCGCTGCATTGTCTTTGCCTTGCAGACAGTGGCGCCTCGCTGCCCTTTATGGGTTTCCTAGAGTTTTACTGCACACCCCTGTGACTGTCGACTGTCGACTTGAAGTTTGTTAGACCCAGTAGCACAGAATTGTCTTTTGTAGAATTTGCTAGTATTTTCAGGGATTTTTTGAATGATGATAGTAGCCCATGAAGAACCCAGCAGAATGACAAGTATAGGTGTGTCTAGCTGTGACAGTTGTGGTGATCTGCTGGTTTATATTTAACACCACTGTACAGGAAGATTTACATCCTGAACACTTTTATATTTTTCTGTAATTGTCTCTCTTTGTGACCTTGATCTGTGACCTGTATATGCTGAAATTAGAGCCTTCAATTTAAGTATAAAGGTTTTTAAGGTGGGAGGCATATGCTCCCTGTGGCCCCCTCCTTCCCTCAGGAGTCTGCCTGTGGAAGAAAATTGCTCTTAATGGGGGGAGATAAGACACGCCTTTGAACAGGCTTCCCTCCTGCCTCCTGGCCTTGCTTTGCTGCAATACCTCTACTTTTTCATGCCCTTGTGCCTTCAGCATATGATCCTCAAGTTACATGATTTCCTCCAAAGCCAGCTAAAAAGAATTTGAATATAGTTTAACAGCAAGATGCCATAGAGGGTTTACAGTGAACTATAAGTATGTTTAGATTTCTGCAGTACTCGTTCCTCTAATTACATCGAGGTAATTATTGACAATTTACAAAAGTACTCTAATGCTTTGCCTCTTGGATTTTGAGCACAAATCTGTGCTTTGATCTTGACCCACCACAATATCAGAGCTTTTGTTGCCGCTGCCGAGAACGATTGATCAGACCGCAGTATCAGGATCACTGCATGTGCACCACTTTGGGAGGCAGGGTTGCAAGCTATATGAACTGTAGCTTGAAATTGCTTCATGCTGTTTCATTGGTGTTCACCAGCCTGTGGCCTGTCCCTGTCCATTTGCTCTAAGCCTAAGCCCCTATCTGTTTCCTCTCTGCCTAATCCTCCTGGGCCTGAGCGATTTTCCTCTTCCAAACAGGCCAATAGGGAGAATGAACAAAAGTGCCAACTCAGTGGCTGTCACAGCGACCTGTCTGCTTTGAGCCCATGCTGTTTTGTTACCTCAGTGTGGATACTGCACTTTAAATCACAGCCATGACCTTGATTGAACTTTTAGGGGAGGCAATTTAAATCTGATCCTGGATTAAAAAGGCACCACTGTCCAGCTGTGACACTGGGGCCTGTGCTGTTTGTGGTTGCTTTCCTCCCTGTTTCCCATTTCTAATTAGTGGCTTCGGTCTCCTTGTGTTATTCCCCCATGAAGGCATTGTTCATATGAGTGTTCCTTATTTTTATTGAATGCGTTCTCCACAGTAGACCATAAGGGACAGTCGCCGTTGTCAAATTATGGCATTGGTTGTATAATTTCAAGTCCCTGGACCCAGCATCATGGCTTAAATTAACACTTAAACCTGCAGCTCTTTAAAGGCGCATTTGTGGTTTTAATACAGAACACAGGTTCCAAGGTTGAGTGTGACACATTTTCTCACAGGATTTTGAAGTTACTTTATTGCTCCATATCTCTTTGGGCCCAGTTATGCAGAACATGGGGGAGCTTTTTCCTTGATTTTGATCAGTGAGCTGTTAGAGAAACATTATCCTAACAAATACCTGTATTTGCTATCCCACTTCCAGCTTCCTTTAGTAGTCCTTGAACATGTTGGAATCCTTCAGTAATCTCAAGCACATCAGAGTACCCAACATTACATTAGGCCAGCGTTGACCATATGTAAGGATGATTCTCGCATTTCATGCTGGCACTATTAATGTCATAGAAGTTTAGTGAATCTGTTTATGTGCTCCAAGAATATGCATCTCACCTTCCCTGAAGCTTTACAAGCTCCAGTAATGAGCTGGTGGCACTTTTGTACAAAAATCTGATAATGATATCTACGTCACTCAGAAGTTTGCCAAAAATTTCTCCGCCATTTTTTTTTAGAATGGGTCCCTGTGGGAGTGTCGCTGTCCCTACCTGATCTGTACAGCCTTGCCACTCTGTATTTTTCTACCCCTCTGCTGCACATAATGCAGCTTAAGCACACTGCCACAGTAATAATCCTCTGGGAACAACCCAGGATGGGGGGCCAGCCAGATGGGGGGCCAGCTGGGCACACCATTCACTCACACAGGCACACCTATGGTCAATTCAGTAGCTCCAATTAGCATGTTTTTGGACCATGGGGGGAAACCGGAGTACCCGAATGAAACCCCACGACGACATGGGGAGAACATGCAAACTGCACACACATGGAACTGGGGCGGGATTCGAACCTCAGTCCCAGAAGTGTGAGGCAACAGTGCTAACCACTGCACCACCACAAAAAAATGATTATTAAAATCATTTTGCCATATTACGCTCTGCGAGTATACTCTTATTTTGTTGTGTGCTCCGAATGGTGCGCCACACACGCACTTCCGCCCCTTCTGAACGTGTATTCTGGTGGTGGCGTGAGTAAAGATGGCAGAAGGAGGAGAGGAGCAGCAGCAGCAGCATTTAGTTAGCAAGAAAAGTAAAGTAAGGTCACTGGTGCGGGAACACTTTGGATTTGAAGACACAGACGTGGATCAAAAACATTGTGCCATTCGGCAGCACGGCAAATCTCTTTAACCACCAAAATTTAAACACCAAGTGATTTACGACTGACTAATACAGATACAGAAAAGGCAAAGTAGCAAACCCACATAAACGTCCTTTGCAACACAGACGCACTCTGTAGTGCAGCTTATTTATTTTGTAATTTATTTTTCACATTTTATTTATATTTTTGTATTTTTATTTTTAATTTAGTACTTCACTTGTTTCAAGAGATTGTGGAACAGCACTACATTGCTGATTTTATTTACTTGTCTTTACTATTTTACATAAAATTTGAAAATTATACTTGTTTATTTTAAGGGAAAGTTCAGCAGGAATGTATCAGTGAAAATTTCATGTTTACTTCTTTATGTGCAGTAAATACAATGTGTTTCCAGAGTCAGTGAGCAATATGAGTAATTGTGTTAAATAATTGTGATTTCAATATTGACCAAAATAATTGTGATTATGATTTTTTTTTTTCCATAATCGAGCAGCCCTACTTGAAGCTGCATTGAATTATCACTGTTTGTCAACCCGTTGTTCTCCCGGGGGGATCCTTATTTAAATGTTACTCAAAAAGAAACAACATTCTCACTTTTAGAAATGAATTGGACTGCTTGCAATGCATTACTGCACCAACCCTGCAACCCTGTTTTCTAAACCAGTGTCATGTTTGGTAATGGTGGAATGACTGCAGTCCATTATAGCTTGCATACCTGATTTGTTTGGGTCCTTTAAAAATAGATTCATACATCAGGTCATTTCTGTTCAGTTCCAGATTTTTTGCTGAAACCCACTTATCAAAATAAAGATTTTATTTTACTTTTGTGTTTAGGTCATATATGGTGCACTGGGCCGTAAAGCAAAAAAAAAAAAAAACACCGTACTTTTGAGTGGGTTGAATGTAAGGCAGAAATCAAAGGTAGAGTCAAATCTGACCATGTGGGTTCCCCAGAGTTAAAGTAATAGGGATGGGTGCTGGGTAGTGGCTTTAACCCTTTTCCCGTGATAATTTCCCCATGTGAAATTTGCCTACTGTTTAATGATGCCCCAAACACGGGATAGGGGTTAAATGTGCTGATAAGATGCATGAAAGCATCTGCTCTTAAACTAAGAGACTTGCTATGCTTAAAGGTTCAGTAAGTTAGTCGTATGAGACTGCTTAAGTCAACAGCAATTGTAATGAACGGCCTTCAAAATGAAAATGATAGCATTAAGCAAGAAATAAAATGACAGTCAAATCCAATGTAACATCTAATGTACTGTGGTGATGGAGGGACATAATTTACTTATTGATAATGAATTGGTTCCCTTACAGTATTCAATATTGGTTTACCACCCCCTGTGTGTAGTGTTATTGTGGTGAATGGTTATGCTTAGAGCTTGCATCTCTCACATGTAAACAGGTGTTTGGCCAAGCAGGGCATTCTTTTGGCAGATTTAGGTCCCCCCCCTAATTAAAGCATCTTTTGTGACTCTTTTTAAAATGTCTTTTAAAATATCTTACTCATTTAGTGGAATGATGACGCATTTCAGTTCCTCAAAATAAGTTGAGATTTGTTTGAGCTAAGCATTTCTCCCCTAGTTTCCAAATTAACATACTTGGTGTGGAACATCCCTATGTGAACAGGAGGCGGTGTTTGGACTCGCTGGTACTATCATGTCATAGCTTGAATGGGAACTATTCACTGGCTTTTCAGTGGGAATGTTGAATGTCTATCTAAATAACTCATGCAAATTTAAACTCCAAAAACCTCTTCCCTTATGCTCTTTCACTTGCTTTCTGGTAGGCTTGGAAGCAACATTTTGCACCCAACTCGTGTTTGTTAGCACCTAGCTCAGGGGTGTCAAACTCCAGTCCTGGAGGGCCGGAGCCCTGCAGATTTTTGGGATTACCCTCATTTAACACACGTAATTCAACTCCTCGCAGCTCCTTGTGCTAATTTCCACACAGCTCTTCAGCTCAATCATTTGTGGTGGAAGAGGGAAAGAACTAAAGTACACAGGGCACTGGCCCTCCAGGAGTTTGACACCCCTGACCTTGCTAATGTCTGTAAGTTTGTATCTAATGTGTCCTGTTTAAGAAGGAAGTGGTGCCATAATTTGTTGTGGTCTGATTGAACCCAGAAATTTCAAGATTACACACAACTGTTAGTTTCTATGGAAATTCACTAACTGCATATCAGCAGAAATTGTAATGGTTCTGTTGGCAGGCCACAGTCACTGCTCTCAAGATAATGACTGCACATAGGCAGACTTCAGGGTTGGGGTGGGTGATATGGCCAAAATGTCGTATCAGGGTATTTTTGGTTAGAATCACGATCCATGATATAGATTCCAATTTTTTGTTTACACGCCAACCAAATGAGAATGTATGTAGTAATGTTAATTAACCACTTAAAACCAGCAATTCTATCCTGATGATCATTGCTTGTAACATTTAGAAACTTGAGCTAGGTAGGACTAAAAAAAAAAAGTGCTTTTAATTATACTAAAGTTTTTTAAATTTTGAAGACAAATGAACATTTATTGCTTTGCTAAATAAGTGAGTACTTCTGAACTCTGTTTGTAACATATGCAAACAAATATACATACAACTGGTGGCAACACAACCAATTTTAAGAACAGTATCTGTGCAAAGTTTCGAAGTTCACAAATGGCAGTTAATTGGTCCAAGCTGGATCTCACAAATCCCAACCATTTACACAATTGAAGTCAAACCCTTTTTGGAACCAATTCTTCATCATCAACCATGCCACACACACACTGTTTACTAGATAGTATAGCAGCTCCCCCACCCATGGAGATGGCTTACTAACTGCAGACAGGCATTCAATTGTTTCTTTGTGGTGCTCAGAGCAAGTTGTGGTCGATGCTCCCGCCCCAACAACCCTCATACATCTCCCTAAGCTTGTGATTGTATATAGAGCTGACCACTTTTGTGAGTTTCACTGCTCACATGCTCGATGTGTGTGAGTGACTCATGTTGGCCTTTCAGCACCATGCTAGATGGCCCCATAGAGGCGATGGGCTTGCTTTTAGGCTGGTAGTGGATCCTCCCTCGTGGCCTAGTCTTACTGAGTGACAGCCACAGACACTTATGGTAGCTCTGAAGATTTCATGATTAGCACGCTCATCTTCTGACACATGTGCTGTCATCCACACGCTTCTCACTGTGCACCCCGCAGGTTTCACTTGGGAAGTCTCATTCAAAGAACAGCTGACTTCTCACTGAGAGTGCTGGATGAAAGTAGGCATCGCTGCAAAGCTCTTTCCAGCCTTGTCTTTTGAGTACTGCTGTTAGCTTAGGTGTGAGGTCACGGTCTAGCTGCTGGGGTCTTGGAAGCCAGCAGTGGCAAATGCTTGTCCAGATAAATCGAGACTGTTTGGATGTTTTAGTAGGAAAATGTCCCTTTTGAATCTGTCAGTGTGAATGGGAATCATTGATGTAAAGGAGAATCTGGTCCTTGGGGGCCCTTGCTCCCAAAAATGTTGGCAGTCTGGCAGGGAACTGGGAGGGAGGAAAAACGAGGACCATCTGTGGGTCCCCAAGGATGGGAATGGGAAACACTGCTTATAGCATGGTAGTTTGTGATGGGGTGCTAAAAACAAATAATTTTCTAATACAAAGTAAACCAAGTATTTGGGGGGCTTGTTTGCTATCAGCCTGTTTTTGCTGTTCCTGCTAGGAATCAAAGCAAGCAGGCAGGAGCAGCAATGCAGGATAAACCTTTGGCCTTTGCTCGAGTGATAAGAGTTGAGTCATCAGCGTTTCATCTCTGCAGGAAGTGAGAGAGCGTGTGACACCCCCCCCCCATCCCCAATTACTGAACATGGCAGCATGTCTCTGTCCCATTGCACATCCTCATGTGACTCTGCTATAGGCTGCCTACTGTCTGTGCGTCTGTCTCTCTCTGTTTGGGCTCCTGCCCCCTGCCTTTAAAGCCCTTCCCCTCTTTCATTCTTGCTTTCAGCTTGCCATCATCTTCATCTGTCCCTCTCTTCCACAAATGCTAATATTTATCTCTTCCATCTGCTTTCAATAATTGTCTGATCTATGCCAGTCTCTGGAAGCATAGAGTGGGAGTCAGCTTGAAGCTCAGGTGAAAGGCCAGGCCTTTGCACTTGCAGGCTGATTCATTGCATCGGAACCTGTAGCTGGAAAGCCAATAGAAGCTACTGTAATTTGATTGTGTACCTACTAGACATTAAATGTTATCCTCAGGGGAAAACTTTTCTCTCTTTCATGCTCTGTTAATGTTGGGGCTTTGCATGACCCGGACAGCCACACATCTCTCTCTGGCTGCTTTTCCCTGCAAGCCCAGCATAGCTGTTGAGCTATCTAACAGGAAGTTCAATTCTGTGCTTCCTCGTTCTTGTAGTGGCTAGATGCCTGGGCACCCACCAGGGTGGTGGTGGGCTGTGAGCCTTGGCTTACTTTCATTCTGTGCTCTCCACAGGCTTCTCAGAATCCGTCTGTCTGTCTCTGTCTCTCATGTTCCTCAAATCAACACCTGTTGACCAGGGCTGCCTTGCCTCCCCTACTTTGATACGCTCTCTGCACAGAGCTGACTGGTTCAGCCTCTGGGTCGTGTTTGAGAGCTCGGCGCTGTGTCGTATGACGCACCTCCGGAAACTAAACTTATCTGAGTCACACAGCTACTCCTGGTAAGGAGAGTTGGTGCCACGCTACATGCCCAGCGGAAGCCTTACTAATGAACAGGTGAAAGCAGTGTGCTCTGGCCCGCTGGGCTTTTTACGGGGAGCTCGCACACACCTCCCCTTTTCTGGATGTGCCTTGAAGTGCCCACTGTGCTGTTCCCTGGAAATGGTCCTGGCCCACCATGCCCTTTCCTGATTGTGACACTCCCCACACAGCATTCAGGCCTGTAGTTCGATGAATTCCTGACCATGCTCCTTAGCACAGCCAAGGATAGTTAACCCAACATGGGTACTTAATCGTAGTTAGGAATTGGGAAGTAGAGTGATCCAGAACAGGGCAGACATGTGTCGATTTGAGTACATTTACATTTTATTTATTTGGCAGGCCCTTTTATCCAAAGCAATGTACAATTGAAAAAGTAGGATCAGAGTTGAACAGGTGCCTTCTGATCACTGAGCCACAAACAGCCCATGGTTGAGTACCAGTTATGGAGTCCAGTGCAGGCTCTCCACATGTCTGGACTTTAACCAGCTGTGCAAATCTGTGGAAAATGCTGTTATACTTCAGCAGATCTTCCACACAGTCCAGGGGTCCATCTCCCCTGTGGTTCTGTGTGTGTGCTTGCTCACATGAGGTTTACGGTGCTGCTCACCACCCCTAGACTGAGTTTACTGCTGCCTAAGTAAAGAGGTGTACCTGCTTCCCTGCCTGGGAGTTTGCCATCTACCCCGTCCTCCTGATTTAAGAGATGAATTCATGTCCCATCCAGAACTGGGACAAGTGGGTGGATAGAAGGCTGATTCATATGAAAACCACTTTTGTGCTTTAATGATATTGGAAATTAACAGGTGGCATTTTTTGAATAATAAAAAAACACACACTTGTGCATTCAGATGTCTGTAAGCTTGCGGCTGTTTTTGGGGGTTGACAGGGTATCCGTTTTTATTTTGGTCTCCCGCTGGGATGCTGGCCCTGGCCTCAAGCAGCTATACCTAGTGACATTGTGGATTTTACAAGCAGAATTGCTGATTTGGTGTATTTGAGCCTAATGGTTTGAGGGAATTTCCCCTTGCCTCTCTCCTTGGCCCCTCTTTGGGCCCCTGCATGTGAAGATAGTGTGGCGATTAGGGCTAGGTATTGGCACAGATGCCTCGACTCAATTTCATGTCATTTCACAAGCTAAGAATTTTTCAGTTACAATTCAATATCAATCCAATAGAATGAGCTATGAAATACTACTTAAGAGGTTTTCATGTTTGGAGAGATGTTTAGAAAGCCCTAAATGGAACACAAATTTATAAATGCAGTCGCTGGAAACAAATTGTGAAAACCAATAAAGAAAGGCAGAAGGTTGTATATAGTCTTATTTGAGGAACATCTGCATTAATCTGTTTGACACATTCACTAATGTGAAATCAAACCAGATCAGACAACGGGTACAGCACTGTAGCATTGACATTGCAAAGCAATGCTAATTTAAGTAACCAATTATATATAATAAGCATGAAATTCTCAGCTGACAGCTGGTCACATACAGTAATATCAGTTTTCACTTTTATATTGTTTGATTTAATTTTGCTTATATATAAAACGTTATTTCACATCACTGTAAGCAGTGTCATGAAAATGATTGGTGTGAGAATAATGCCCTGTGTGACTTGCTTGCATTTACATTATCAGTTGTACTCTATTACCATGACTGACAGTGTACCAAGATGGTGGCACAAAGCTATTGCACAATATTATTCTGCTAGGTATACAGCAAGAGTACTGATAGTAAAGTAAAATTTAGCAAAACAATATTTTCAAAGTAACTGGGAAAGGGCAAAAAATTGCCTAGATTGAATTTAGGATTTTATTAATCTATTTCAAATAATTAAAACCAGGATTGCGATTTAATCATAAAATTGATTGCTTTTTTTCCCAGGGTTTTTTGTATTGTCATTGCTCACTTTTCTTTTTTCTTGTGGTCCTCAGTAACACTTGTTTAAATCTCACTTTTGGGTTGATTTTCAATAACATTCAGATAACGGAAGGGGTGTTAACACATTTCACTGGATGAAAGAATGTAAAATAACATTCATCCTAGCCCAGTTTCCCAAGATGGTCGGATGTGGTAATGGTGCGGCTGGTGCCGTTATACAGCTTAAGTTGCACCAGGTGCTAATGGAAAATCATGTGTGCCACAGTCTTGTTTTTTTGTGTGTCACTGTCCTTCAGAATCTGAGCTTGTCTGCCCATGTAGTTCTGGATGCTGTGCTCCATGATCTGTTTAATTGAAATTGTGTGACTCTTAATAGCCACCCATCCGTGTTGGCACAGTATAGAGTCACCATTACTTTTCGTTGTGTAATGTGGAGTATTTTGCTGAGGTGTTGTGCAGTGTAAAGTATCCTAAAGAGGGCTATCGTCAGAATTGATTAGTGTTTTATTCTTGAGTGGCTCATCCTCTGAGGAGCCTTACCTGAAGCCCTCTGAGCAAATGCCATATTCCTCCGTGTCTGTATCAGGAGCTTCATGATGTATACAAACGAAATACACCACTGCCCGGTGTTTCTTGAATTTGAATTTCCCATAATATCCATGTCTTGCTCGACCCCGTTTGTTCATTTTTTGTATGTGGTCCCTGTCAATAAGCCCTCTTTTAGAGCAGCTTGCTTCCTGGTATTGTGCTGAAATATGGAATTATTTGCATTTTTACATTATGTAAATGTTTTAGCGGAAATTTTCTAAACAAATATATATGTTTATTTATATTTTTTTCTCCCCCCAGGTTTGAGTGGCCACCCTGCAGACATCGACAAGAGAAAAGAAACATTTGGACAGAACTTAATACCTCCAAAAAAGCCAAAAACTTTCCTTCAGTTAGTGTGGGAGGCGTTGCAGGACGTAACGCTCATTATTCTCGAAGTGGCAGCCATAGTTTCTTTAGGCCTTTCTTTTTATAAACCTCCAGATGCGGAAAGAGAACGTAAGAATTTTTTTGTGTGTTTGTCTGTGATTGTCTGCTCCTGACCTGGGTGTGAACCTACTCTTGCCATCAGCGGGACATTGCATTGTGTTGCTGAATTCCTGTTGTGTGTGTGTGTGTGTGTGTGTGGCATCCCAGGGAGTTTGTATCGCTCATGATTTAAGTAAAACATTGCCGGATGGTCAGTTTGACACCAGTGTCCTGCAGCATTGGCCCTTCTGGTGTGTGTGTGGCTCTGGGCGTGTGAGTATTTGCAAGATATCCTCCCCCCAGGCTCACAGCTAACGGCTCTCGCTCCCTGTTTGTGCCTCACAGATTGTGGGAAGGCGGCAGGTGGTGTGGAGGATGAAGGTGAGGCTGAGGCGGGATGGATCGAGGGTGCAGCCATCCTCCTGTCAGTTGTCTGTGTGGTGCTGGTGACTGCTTTCAATGACTGGAGCAAGGAGAAGCAGTTCCGGGGCCTCCAGAGCCGCATTGAACAAGAGCAGAAGTTCACTGTCGTCAGAGGGGGGCAAGTCATTCAAATCCCAGTGGCTGAGATCGTCGTAGGGGACATTGCACAAATCAAATATGGTACTGCCCCTCCCCAGTTCATTAACACTGTATTAGTTACTTACCTTAATAGTTTTGTAATTTTAAGTTGTTACGGAAACTAATGTAGACGACCTGCTTACTGTGTTTTATGGAAACTAGCCAGCCCCTCTAATGGTGTCTTATGCTACTGAGACATGAATACCTGTCTGCTCCAGGTGACCTCCTGCCTGCAGATGGCGTGCTTATCCAAGGAAGCGATCTTAAAATTGATGAGAGCTCTCTGACGGGGGAATCGGACCATGTGAAGAAGACACAGGACAAGGACCCCATGCTATTGTCCGGTACCTGTCACCTGTATTTCTCTCTGTTTAAAAGGCATTCGTCTGTGTACTGTGACCTGGATAACTCTCTGGAAATCTTCATGCCCCGATGGCTTCTGGAGTAGCCAGTGTGCTTGGGTGACAGAAATCCGGCCTTGATTACAGATCAGTTCAATTGGAATCCAGCCCTCCAGATCGTCAACAACTGGATTTACTCATTCTTCATCTCTCACCCTAGTGTCGATTTTGCTCACCCCCCCCCCCCCCCCAACCTCGCACAGGAACCCATGTCATGGAGGGCTCTGGCAAGATGGTGGTCACCGCTGTGGGGGTCAACTCTCAATCTGGAATCATTTTCACGCTGCTCGGGGCTGGAGAGGATGACGAGGAGGAGGAAGAGAAGGAAGAGAAGAAGAAGGAGAAGAAAAGTAAGCAGTGCTGGATGTGATCTGGGTGTGACCTGGGTGTGATCTGCGTTCTCGGGAAGCCGTCCAGCCGTCAGACTGGTAGTTGTGGGCACAGTGTGTTGTGGGGCGGCTGTTTCCATGGCAATGAAGCAAGCCTCTTCCAATTAACTGTAGGGGGGTGTGCAGGAAGGATGCTCATGTTTATGAGGTTGTGCTGAGTGCCCCCCCCCCCTGTTTTTTCAAGGAACAGACTGAAAGACCTGTCCAATTCAGTACTGCTCATTACACTAGAATTCCTTTACAGTAGAGAATCCCTTAAGGGATTTGGAAAAAGATCCAAAAAAAAGGCAACTGCAGTCAATGGGCTGTGTTTATTGACCATTTTTCGTCTTCAGTGCTTGTATGCTCAATCACAATTAATGAACCTGTGCCATTAAATCAGGATACAAACAGACATTAACAAAGTTGTCACCGGCCAGTGAGTATCTTTGCAGAATGCTGCGGGTCCAATTAAATGTTGAGCAAAATAAGAGAAGGTACAGGTACAGGAGCTTGGGGGTAATCACAGCCCCATTGACTCCCTTGCAAATGGCTGTGTTCTGCTGCAGAGTGTCATGGTCAGCATTTGCATAACTGGAGATAAGTTCAGCAACATAGACTAAACCGTGTCTTCTGGATGAGTCTCTGACTGGTGAATCTGCTTCCAACCCCACAGACAAAAAGCAGGATGGATCCGTTGAGAACCGCAAAAAAGGTGAGTCCTGCTATCTGACTTTTCACTCTTTTCCAGTTTGGTCTCATATACTGTGCTAGTTTGAATCTGGGTTGTGTATAAGCTGACTGGCTCTGTGAAGCTTGAAAAGCCTGCGGCCTCACTTCAGCTCCGGGCTGCCTCTCTACATGCCTGCGTGCCCCCGCCACCCGTGCCTGCCTGCAGGGCCAGGTGCTGCACAATCCTGTTAGCGTGATTAGTGACGTGGAGATTAAAGCTCCCACTGTCTGTGGGGAGAGAGCGCCTGCTTCTTTTTCCTTTCCATTGCGTTTTTCCCCCCTTTTTGTTGGTTTGATGTAATACATTATGGGCCCAGATCTTAGCCCTGTATGAAACGTGTTGGTGGCATACCCCCTGTGCCCCTCTATCTTGCCTCCGTCCTCGCCCCAGCCGGGCATGCTGAGCCTGTCCCTCAGGACCAGCGGTGTCCTGCCCCCTGCGGCTCCTCCGCCAGGAGTGAGCACTAATCCCTCCGACTGGGATTAGAGGCCATGTGAGTGCAGAACGTGCCGTGTCTGCCCTCCCATCCCCCATGCAGACCCTCAGATGACAGCCGGCCTGTGTGTGGCTGATCAGCCCATGGGAGGCCTGTTTGACATGAAGCCGTGCAACTTTGGCTCCTCCGTGGATGCATGCAGGGCCTCTGACTTGCATGTGCATCCTGCGTTACACCACGGGGGTTGAACATGAGTCGTTAGCTTGGAGCTCTGGGGCAGAGATCTGCCTTCTGGCACTCTGTCGCCACGGTGACGTCGCTGGATGAGCCCTCGCTGTGTTTGCTCTCAGACCCAGTTTGGCTGGCCTCTTTTCTGTTTGTGTGGATAATAAACACACAATTTGGAAGGTAATGAACCAGGCATCCATGCTTACTCTGTCCCTATTGCTCGTCTTTCCTTTTTATGGGTGTGTGTTCCTCCTCTGAGCTTTGCTCTAAAGTTTCTGGCTGGTGGGGGAGCTCACACTGGAAGGATAGGGTTCATGCACTCATCCCTGGGGTATCGATGCGGCTGCAGAAATAGAAGCTCTCACATTATATTGATCCCAAGAAACTTGTAAGGGCAGCATTTCGATCTGGAGTGCACTGTCCAGGCAGGCCATAGGCTGACCAGCCAGCGGGATAAATTCATTTGTTGTATATAGTTATACTCCACCTCCCCTTGGAGGGTGTGTGCCCATGCTGTGGCCCAGTTTGTGTGTTTGTGTTTATGCTTGTGGTTGGTTCCCTAGAAGGCACATAGCCCCCTGAGTGTGATAGAAACTGGCCATGAAGCTTGTTGGGTACCCCTCAGCCTCACTGTAGTATTCACCTGTCTCCAGCTAAACCTCAGGATGGGGCAGCCATGGAGATGCAGCCGCTCAACAGTGAGGATGCGGCTGACATGGAAGAGAAGAGGAAAGCCAATCTGCCCAAGAAGGAGAAATCTGTCCTTCAGGGGAAGCTGACAAAACTAGCGGTGCAGATTGGGAAAGCAGGTATGGTTCCCAGAGGCTTGTTTTGGATTCCTTGCTAACGTCAGGTTGCAAGTGTATGACCCTGCTATGGAGTTTCTAATTGTGCACGCATGTGTGCTGGTTTCCTTCAGGCCTCGTGATGTCAGCCATCACTGTCATCATTCTGGTGGTCCTCTTTGTTGTTGATACCTTCTGGGTCCAAGGCCTCCCCTGGGTCAAGGACTGCACCCCCATTTATATCCAGTACTTCGTCAAGTTCTTCATCATTGGCGTCACCGTGCTGGTCGTGGCTGTGCCGGAGGGTCTTCCTCTTGCCGTCACCATTTCTCTAGCCTACTCTGTTAAAGTAAGTCACAGCCTTGTTTCCTGGTCAAGTTTTGCAGCAGAACACCAGAACAGAGCCACTAGGGGGGTATCTACCAGCCTTTAATGCTAAAGCTTTTGGTGTGATCTGGTCCCTGAGCACTCACTGATTGGTCCTTTGTTGTTGACTAGTCTGTGTTTGAGGCTGGCTTTTTGCCTGTGTTTTTCTGATTGGTCAGTGAAATGTGCTCTCTCTCCCAGCATTTGGTTTGACATTTCACTTACTGGATTGTAATGATTTGTATCTCTAAACTGTAGAAGTCAGATAAATGAAAAGTTCCTTTCACTTAAGATTTATTCTTTTACCAATGAACATAAATACTGCATTAAAGCCTGAGTACATCTGTGCTGTCTTTTTTATGAAAGTATTTTGGTCATTTTAATGTTTGTAGATACTGGCTGCTGTAGATTATTTTGTACCTCTTTCAGGCTGGCTCACAAATTTTTCGGCTGTTTTTGTCTTTCAGAAAATGATGAAGGATAACAATTTAGTGAGACACCTGGATGCCTGTGAAACCATGGGCAACGCGACTGCCATCTGCTCAGATAAGACTGGTACCCTGACCATGAACAGGATGACCGTCGTTCAGGCCTACCTGGCTGACAAACATTACAGGAGGGTTCCTGAACCCGAGCTTATCCCTGCAAGCATCATGGACCTGCTCATCCTGGGCATCAGTGTCAATTGTGCGTATACCACCAAAATCATGGTGAGTGTTCTCTCTTATTAACACCTCATTGTGCAGTGTGCTTCTCTGTAGACTGCACCTAATGGGTGCTAGCATAGAGTGATGTGGCCTGAGGGGAACCCAGCCATCTCGCCCACCTGGTTAAATACAAACTTTTAAACTTTTTAATTTTCCCCTCCCACCCCTGCAAAGCACATAGCATGGTGAGGTCTTAACAGTCTAACCCTAACCTTACCATAGGCTGCTCCGGTGACCGGTGCACAACCACACTTCTCTATGGCTTGCTCGTTCTCCATAATTGTTTGCTCTGTCCTTGTCTCTCTCTCCAGTCTCCTGAAAAGGAAGGTGGTTTGCCTCGTCAAGTGGGCAACAAAACAGAATGTGCCTTGCTGGGCTTTACCCTGGATTTAAAAAAGGACTACCAAGCAATCCGCAACGAGATCCCAGAGGAGAAGCTCTACAAGGTCTACACTTTCAATTCCGTCAGGAAATCCATGAGCACCGTGCTAAAGAATGCTGATGGCAGCTTTAGGATGTTCAGCAAAGGAGCCTCTGAAATCCTCCTGAAGAAGTATGCATCATTATTTTTATTAGAATTTTTCATCTGAAGTGGATTTCAATGTTTTGCAGCTAAAACCTAAAATGACTTTCCGTTCTAAATGTAGCTTTCGTGTGTGTGTATTTGTAATTATTTCAAATGGTTAAGGTTATGGTTGGGTAGGGGCTGAGGTGTCATGATTGGGATTTGGGTTTTTCCCATAGAAACTACATGCAGTGTGTGTGTGTTTGCAAGCAGCCTGATGCATGTCGGCTGTTCTTTGCTGTCCCAGGTGCTGTAAAATCTTGACGGCGAGTGGTGAGGCAAAGGTGTTCCGGCCCAGGGACCGGGACGACATGGTGAAGAAAGTGATTGAGCCCATGGCTTCCGAGGGCCTGAGGACTATCTGCCTCGCCTACAGGGACTTCCCTGCATCTGAGGGGGAACCTGAGTGGGACAATGAAACTGACATCCTCACCAGCCTCACCTGTGTCTGTGTGGTTGGCATCGAGGATCCCGTCAGGCCGGAGGTGAGGGGTTTGAGCAGCCAAAGTTACTTAAGAGCCCTGTCAGCCTCTGTGAGCTCCTTACCAACCCATGGAGTGAGGTGAGGCTGCGTAGTAACAGCTGGACCAATATGAACGGAGTGCAGTAAATTACTGGGGATTTCTTTCCACCCCCAAACAGCAGGGGCTCTTGTTTGCAACAAATCGAAACAGATGGCGGTCCCTCCTTGCAGGTCCCCGACGCCATTAAGAAGTGTCAGCGTGCTGGAATCACGGTGCGCATGGTCACTGGGGACAACATCAACACTGCCAGAGCCATCGCCGTCAAGTGTGGCATCCTTCAGCCTGGAGACGACTTCATTTGCCTGGAGGGGAAGGACTTCAACAGGCGGATACGCAATGAGAAGGGAGAGGTAGGCGACCGTGCCCTAATGCCGAGCAGAATGACCCACGCGGTTGGCATCTCAGGCACTCTCTGCTTCTCTTTGCAGATTGAGCAAGAGCGTATTGATAAGATATGGCCTAAACTCCGGGTGCTGGCGAGATCCTCCCCTACTGACAAACACACACTTGTTAAAGGTACTTTTGGGTCTTATGTTTACATAGCTGAAAGCCCCTCTTTGTGTTCAGGTACACTGCAGGGCACTTTTAATAGATACCCATGGCCATGTTAGATTGACGGAACTAAACTATTACATGACTGGCCACATGACACAGATACTTCATGTGAAGAAAGGACCCCAAGAAATCCCTGCTGAATAGTCACCCTTAAGCGTTCTCATCAGATGTTTTATAAAAATCCAGGAAGATCATGAATTTTGGTTGTACTGGGGCCTTTTTACAATGGTAATCAATAGTCAGTCAATAATTGCTGGCCTTAGGAAGGTGGCCTTGCCTGATTTGTCCTTCCTTTTGCAGGTATAATCGATAGCACTGTAGCTGAACAAAGACAAGTCGTCGCCGTAACGGGGGACGGCACCAATGACGGCCCCGCTTTGAAGAAAGCCGACGTTGGCTTTGCGATGGTGCGTTGCTGCCATCGTGCTCTTGCTTGAATGTAGATGGAGGAGACTGGGAAAATCGGAGTTGTGACCCCTCTCTGCAAAAAACAAAGAAGGCTGTGGATATGCTGAACACACACCAAGCTCATTTTGATAATTGATCGTTTACATTTATCTAGGAGGCGCTTGGGGTCAGACAGCAAGGTCAGCCTGTGTTCCTGGGTTTCAGTCATGGGATTTAAACCCACAAACTTATGAAGACAGGCACAGACCTGACATGCTGAGCTACATAGCAGCCCACCAATTATTGATTGGTGTAGTTCATGGCATGTTACCGGAGTCGAAGGTCAGGGATGAGGAAAACAGCTTGATTTGTCTTTAGCTTTACAGCACACATTAGTATATTAGTCATAAAAGCCATATGCTCTTTATAACAGTGCCTGCACATTCCTGCTCTGTCCTGTGCTTCTGAGACCTACAAAGTGCTGTCATTTGTAGGGCATCGCTGGTACTGATGTAGCCAAAGAAGCTTCTGACATCATCCTAACGGATGACAACTTCAGCAGCATCGTGAAAGCTGTCATGTGGGGGAGGAACGTGTATGACAGCATCTCCAAGTTCCTGCAATTTCAGCTGACAGTCAACGTGGTGGCTGTCATCGTGGCCTTCACTGGGGCTTGCATCACACAGGTACGTCAGAGCCTCTTGGGTTCAGCCAATGCCAGGCCAGGTAAATTTGAGTTTTGATGAATTAATGTTGATATTGAGTACTCTCAAGATTCTGGCTGCTGCCTTGTTCCCTTCAAGTGGTCATTTGGAAATGCTTTTCTGTGGTGCCATGGATGTTGATTGACTGATTTGGAATAATTGAACACCGCCTTCTTATATGAATTTGCTTATGCTTGAGGAGAAATGTTATCCCAATTAGTCGAGGAATGAAATCTTTATACACCCACACATCCATATGTGGGCGGTAGACTGTCAGCTATGGTGCCTGTGGTGTGAATTGCCTTATTGGAGATGTTCTCCATGCACTGAAAGGCTGACTCTCTGTATTTGCAGGACTCTCCCTTGAAGGCAGTCCAGATGCTGTGGGTGAACCTGATCATGGACACCTTCGCCTCATTGGCCCTAGCTACCGAGCCTCCCACTGAATCCCTGCTGCTCAGGAAGCCTTACGGACGCAACAAGCCGCTCATCTCCCGCACCATGATGAAGAACATTCTGGGCCATGCCGTCTACCAGCTTACCATCATCTTCACTTTACTGTTTGCTGGTAAGCCTGAGGATGAACTGCTGTGCGCAGAGCAGCCGAGTGCAGGAGAACAGTACTCCATGAACTTTCTGGCATAGTGGCAAATGACTTGGGGAAAGTCCTTGTTTTCTTGGTGAGCTGATCTGTCATGAACATTGCGTTGACTTATAGGAGACAGGTCTTAATTGCTGCCTTCAGTTCTGTGTTCTGTTCAGCATTGCCAAATCCAGGACTTGGCCTGGTATATTCAGGCTGTACACATCTCAGAGAAAGCATGATTGGTGTCTATGGATTGTCTAAATCTGTGTTCGACGCATACACTTTGGATTTGACTGCAGTCCCACCCTCAACAGGTGAACAGATTTTTGATATTGACAGCGGCCGTAATACCCCCCTGCACGCGCCCCCATCTGAGCACTACACTATAGTCTTCAACACCTTCGTCATGATGCAGTTGTTCAATGAGATAAACGCCCGCAAAATCCATGGCGAGCGCAACGTCTTCGACGGCATCTTCAACAACATCATCTTCTGCTCAATCGTGCTGGGAACATTCATTATCCAGGTAGCAGGCCAAGCCCTCCTCTCGCTGGCCGTCCTTCATGTGATGTAGCTAGTTCCCAACCAGTGCTCTTGGTACCTTTACTCTAGATCGTCATTGTCCAGTTTGGGGGGAAGCCCTTCAGCTGTGTGGGGCTGTCCATCGATCAGTGGCTATGGTGTATCTTCCTAGGAATGGGCTGTCTGCTCTGGGGCCAGGGGAGTCCCATCTCTCCCCCCCCCCCCCACGGCTTTTTTTTTTTTGAGCAGTAGAGGTCTGCCCCCTAGTGGTTGAATCGTCAAACTAAACTTCTCATTGGAATTCTGTCAGCCTTTTAATATTGAAAATTACAAAGCTTTCAACCTTAAGGTATTAAAGGAAGCTTGAATAATTTATTTTTATGGTGGGTGGGTGCTAACTATTAGTGAGGGTCCATTACACTGAATAGAAGTTCTTGAATGCTAATGGGACATACTTGGTCCCTGCTCCGTTGTCAAGCCTTTCAGATATCTGTGTAGCTTCTGATGTGGGTCTGAGGTGTCCCTGTCTGGCCATTCATCTCACCTTCATTATTTAGTTTCCAGGAAGTCAATTAACTTGCTTTGCTTACAGTTCCAATATGCCATACATTTATAAACTCGTTTGCCTTCCCATCCTCTCCAACAGGTCATCTCCACTATCCCCACGAGCCGCCTGAAGTTCCTGAAGACTGCAGGCCACGGCACCCAGAAGGAGGAGATCCCAGACGACGAGCTGGAGGACATGGACGACCTGGACGAGATCGACCATGCGGAGCGGGAGCTGCGCCACGGCCAGATCCTCTGGTTCCGGGGCCTCAACCGGATCCAGACTCAGGTACAGCCCAGCTACCGCAGCCGATGCTGTCTTCTGGCCGCTCTTGTTCCAGCTTGACGTTAGGGGACTCCTGTGTGTCGGCCCTTCCTGCCTGAGGTCCACATTGGTTCTTGGTACTGGCGCAGGCATTTCCAAGTCTTGGAGGTTTATTTTTTTTTAAACCATAGCTTTTTAGTGAGAAGTGTAATGGCACTCAGGAGGCGGAGCTGGCAGGGCTCAGCTTAACAGGGGGCCGACGGCCATGCAAGATCAGGGCATTACTCTCTCTGCTCTTTTCTCTCTGTCCGCTCTGAGCTGCCCTCCAGGGGCAAGGCCGGTCAGCCTGTTAGGTGACAGAGGCGGCTGCCTAGGGTGCCACCTGAGGAGGCAGTGCCCCCCCTTTCCCCTGGCAAGCTTCACCACTGGCATCCCAGAGGAGCACGCAGAGCTCTGCGTGTGTCTTTTGAGACTCTGCAATTGGACGGTGGGCGGTGCCTGTGGTGAAGCATATTTGGAGTGCCACATGAGCTTTTACCGGCACTGTCCAAGGGTCATTGCATTCTGTCTCCCCCCTCTGAGCCTGACATGTCGCTGGTTTCTTAACTGCTCAGCCTTCTGCTTCTCTCTGTCTGTCTCTCTGTCTCTCTCTCTGTCCCTCTCTGTTGCTGTCCCTGCCTCTCTCACTCTCTCTCTCTGTCCCTGCCTCTCTCTCTCTGTCTCTGTCCCTGCCTCTCTCTCTCTGTCTCTGTCCCTGCCTCTCTCTCTCTGTCTCTGTCCCTGCCTCTCTCTCTCTGTCTCTGTCCCTGCCTCTCTCTCTCT